>VBSM01001118.1:25372749-25421164 GCA_008086735.1 Cheirogaleus medius | reverse complement strand
TGCAGAGACACTCTGTCTGGCGGTGTTTCTCATCCGCCATCTTGCTCCGCCCTCCCTGTTACAACATTTAAAATGACAAAAATGGCTCTCATTATATTTCTATTGGCAATAGCTGATCTAGAGCCTTCCTACTTTCATTGATCCAGTCCTTTTCCAAGACATTTGCTTAGGAAAGAGAATTTAACTTTTATACCAATATAGAAATCATGAAAAAGAATATTTGGGAAGAATATTAAAAGCAAATCTTAGAATTTAGAAAAAAATGTTGTGCAAAATTAGCAGATAGCATTTTTCTTTTAAATCCTTCTTCAACTACAACTTTGTAAAATTGTTCAAAATCAATCTGATTAGAAAAACACAACATAGAATTTTCTTGATTTTAGCATCTCTTTAAAGCTGTTGGTTTCAAAGTAGATTTAACTTAAATGATTATGATTGGAGGTTTAGTATTCAATAAGCATTTCTGTCAGGAGACCCAGGCTGTGTCTGTAATATATGCTACAAAGTGGCATTCACTCTGTTTCCCTCACCATTAAAATGAGAGGGTGGAATGAACAATTTTTATGTTTGTTTTTGATTTAGGCTGTCTGTACTGTTACATGAACTATAAACCACATCTATAAAAATTGGTTAAATAAAAAAATTGATAAATACAATAACTGGAATGGGATTGCCAATCTTTTATGCTTATACATGTCACAGAAGATGTGACTCAATATTTTCCTTTTTTCCCAAAGATTTGTGTTTATTTAATTTTGATTTATAGTCCAGGAAGAGTTGCATAATTTATATATTACAATGTTTGAAAAAGTAATTTTATTTCTTCACTTAGTATCTGATATTGAATGTTTTCCTGGATAAGAAAAAGGGAAATAGACAAGTTTCTCCAAAAAAAGTTTTCAAAAACTTAAAAAACAAGATTGCAATCAGTTGATAAAGGGGAAAAGGAGACTATTTTAGTAGTACATACAGTGTATAAATAATTTAAGTGATGTTAAGTAGAGAGTCTTTCATTATTTTTGTCATGAATCTAAATCTGTCATATAAAAAAAGACAACAAAATCAAACATTTATAGTTTAAAATTGCTATGGGAATCACATAATGGAAAATAAGTCAGTTGCTAGAACTATACTTTATAGTTCTTTAAGAGTATTTAATCTCTTTCATTATTAGTACTGTTGCCAGTAATAATAATAATTTTAGAAGATGATATTAATTAGCACCTTTCCATCATTCCCTTGTGAGTGCCTAATACTTCATGATCTCATACTCTTTTATTAATAATAACTATTGCATTAGAAACACTTGTGATTCAGGTCTATAAAGCCAATGAAAGGCTGTTATAGCTGTAATTTTGTTCCTTAAACTTGCCACTTTTTAAATGTAGACATTAAGTCTATGAGTCAAATGTCTATAATGTTATACTTTTGTCATCCCTTTCATATTGTACATACATAGTGGAAAAGTATATTAAAATAATAATTCTGTAAAACGGTAACTCTTTGTATTCATAAATATGCACCAAAGTATACTTTGAATAAGGACTTGTAAATAGCATGATGCATTTTGATAGCTTCAAGCCATAACAGTTTAATTTAAAAAAAAAAATTAAGGTGATGCATCCAATGTTTCTAAATGGGTTTTCTCTTTAAATGTAGATTAATGCCAAAAGAAATGCCGCTGCCATATTGTTCTAGCTGCATGGTTCTAACTTGCTGAGATAAATAAGCAGGCTTACAACAGAGTAAAGAGAGGGTTTGGTCCCTGGAAGTTTGTTGCAAATTTTGGTCACATTTGAATTGTGCATGCTGAAAATAATTTCAAGCATTTGAATATGAAATGCTTCATCCTGTTACCCAGGGATGCATGCATGCTCTGCTCAGCTCAAGTTGTGTGGCTTCAGTGTGTGTTATGAAGTTGTTGAACTAAGCATCTGTACCAAAATTCTTAGTTATCTGTACAATTTAGAGGCCTGGCTTGGTAATTTTTTTTGCCAGAATTGAAACGGTTTTGACAACTGAGACCTATTTGGACAATAAGCAATTGATAAAAACAGGATAAAGACTGAGAGGGTTAAGCTGAGTTTCCTGCTGATGACAGCATGGAAAGCTTATCCAATATACAGGAGTATGGCTCTGAGGGATGGACTTTCAGATTAAGAGTCAAAAAATAAGTAAGAGAGAATTGCAAATGAACTTGTAAATGGGTAAGTGAACAAGAAAACAGTCCCTGAGAATACTGTTTCAGTGATAGAAGCAAGAGTGTGACTTACAAAGCCTAAAGATTTCACAAGGAAAAGAAATTGGTTGGTTCAAACATATCTTTGCCTGGTCATTCAGTTCTGGATTGGTTGATTGTAGGGTAGCTTGGCACTGGCCAATTGCTGAACCCAGGATCTACTGCTTGTGATTTTAGGGTTTGTGTTGACCTTGAAAGCCCATTAAGGTTAAGTTTGAAACATTCAGTTGAGTCACAGATCACAAGGAGCAGTCAACTACCAGGCTGTTTTTCTGCTGGTGGTGGTCCATTGTCTGAGAAGAGATCATTCTGGTTTCTTCTGGAGGTAGGAACACCAGCTGTTTTACAATCTCTCATCCTCTGTAGGCACAGCATGACACAGCAGGCTCATAGTGATGTGCTCAAAGCATAGCAAAGATGTCCTATTTCACAGGTGGCTTAATGGGAAATAAAGAGGTAGATGCTAGTGATGGAAATGAGTCAGTCGAGGTGAAATTATTAATAGTGCAGAGAGGAAATGCAATGTGGTCAATTCTTTTAAAATATGGCTATCAGGAACACTTCTACTAGACCCTGTCTATAGAAGAGCTCCAAGTCTGACTTTGGTTCTAGAATTTTCTGATCTAGTTGTCTATGTCAAATATGGGAACAAGAAAGCAATTTCCACTTTAATTTCAGTGGTGTGGAAGCAGTCTGAACACACTCACTTTCAACCTGAATTAATGAAGCAAAGAACTTTTCTCAACCACCTTACCTAATCCTAGGGAAAGGCATCAGTGCTTTCATGGAACAATTTTTTAAAGTCTTTTATTTTCGGTCTTTGCTGTTTGTTTATATACAGATATACTCATCTATACAAGCTTTCAGGTAACAGAGATTGCTCTAATGTCTGGCACAAAGCATAATTCTATTGACTAGAAGGTGGAAAAAATGTGTAATGGCTAGTCTCTGCTTTCAAGGAATTGAAAAAACCACTGAGTGGAAAAGTAACACAAGTTATAATATGATACCTGTTATCATAGCAGCGTTAAGTATAAAAGACATGAATAATAATTTTAGCTGGAAAAATTAGAAAAGACTTCATAGAAAAAACAAAACTAAACAAAGTTTGAATAGTGTCTTGAGGTAGAAGTTGGGTAGGTGGAGACAGGCATGAAACTCTTTCCTGGCAAGGTAACTGGACATGCAACCCCACAGAAATACTGAACCACATACTATGGCCAAGGAATAATGAGCAGGGACATGTGGCCTGAGCAGAGTCATTGGAAGAGAAAAATGTGGATTAAATGAATAGAAGTCAATAAATTTGAGTTTTTTATTTATGTTTACCTTTAAATTATGCTCGAAGTTTTTATTCTATTTTCGTAATAAACCACCATGGCCCCAAAGGATAGTTTGTGTTTTTTTGTGTGTGGCAATCAATGTGTTAATTAGGCCGCCTGCTCAGCTCTGAACTGATCCCTGTGGCCATGGACACCCACTCTCTGATTGAACCCCATAAAGGACAGTGATGGAGAAAGGGATGTCTAGGGAAAAGTTGGGGTGCTATTTCCAAGAGAATGGAAAACAGATTTTGACTGAGCGAAAAACTGAAAATCTCATTTATAGTTTGGGAAATCACTAAGTAATATAATGAATGCAGAAGGGAGAAAACTTCAGGTGGGTGCATGAAAAAAGAAGGAACAAGATGAGAGGGATGATGTGAAGTCTTGCTTTGCATGTCACTATAATTACTAATAATTATCAATACATTTATAGTAACCATTCAGACTCTGATTCTACTCAAAGCAGGTGATATATTGTTTTGACAATGTACATTCTGCAGGGGATGGTATTATTTTGTATTTTTCCATAACAAAGCTTATTTTTCTGAAAAGATTTTGATGTGCACAGGACAAGTGCTTCTTTACTGATCCACCATAAGTCAGACAATGATTTTAAGATGTATTATAATAATGTATTTAGTACATTTAAGAAGGAATGCAAAGATGAGTGGATAGGTCTAACACTTATTACTTTCATCTTTATTACATGGTTTTTTGTTTTTGTTCAAATGACTGAAAATTGTACCAGATAATAATTTCTCATGTTTTCTTTCTTTGCCATTTTTCTGGAGGTTTCAGTTCAATAATCCTATAGAAAAAGATTGGCACATTTCATAATTGAGACATTTTGTAGAAACTTTAAATTACTTAGACCATTTGGTGGAAATTAATAGGCTAATAATTTTTTCTTTACTTTTTCACTTTCTTATCAAAATCACTGAGATTTAAAAAATGATAATGTTGAATGCTGAGAAGGACACTAAAATGGAAACTCTCACATTACCATTAGGGAGTATGGTCTGGCAACGAACATTGAATGTATAAGAGATTTTCTGCTCTTACAAATTTGCTCCAGTAAAATACTGTTTAATGAGTACTTATAAGTACTTATAAGAGTAAACCAAAATTAAATGTCACAATCAGGGAATGTTTCAGTAAATGAGTTATATTTATTTGACAAAACAATATGCAACATTAAAAATTTATTCTGGAGCCATCAAGTTTTTCTATTTATACTTCTGACTTCCAGCTGTCTCCCTTTGGACTTGCATACACTCTTCTCTCAGTTGAGTGCTACACAATATCTTATTCACCTTCCAAAGGATTTTCCTCACAAACACACCCAAAGGAAGGAAAAGGGCAAAGGCAGGAAATATCACACATCCTCAGAACATCATTAGATACTTATCTCCCTGTTCTTCCCCGTCTATTTTCAATGGTCTGAGATGTTTTGTCAACTCTTGCCTGTCTTTGGTCATATACCGTCCTCACCTTTCATTCCAAGTCTCCAAATCCTCACAGATTACTGAGGGTTCACAACCAACAGTCCCTTGGGATAAGAGGACTTTTCCCCACAGGATTGAGAAAGGAAAAACATCACTCTGAATAAATGCCTTAGAGTGCTCTGCCCACTCTCCCCTTGACCCTTTACCCTTAAAACTTTATTAACATTCTAGATCTTTCCGGGAATGTAAACTCGTTTCTAGTACTTTCCTAACCAGCTCCACCTGCTGGTGCTAATCTGTGTTTCTTTTGCCATCTGCACCCTGGCCTCGGATAAGGTAGGAGTTTCCCCCAAAATATGACCTCTGTTTCATATTTTCATACGCCTGCATCACTTAGTTCCTGGCATGAGAAGAAGTGGGGTTAGGTCTGTTTTAGAATATTTTCTTTTGGTCTTAAACTGTGTTTAATTTGAGTCACATTTAATTGCTTTCAGGTAAACGGATGAACAACCCTAGAAAATATACCTCAGGAGAGTACGCTGAGGTTAGGGTTTGGAGGGATGAGCTGCCAATTACCTTCCTCTTAGGCCTCTCTAAGGATAAACTTAGCAGAACTCCACCATTTGGGAGAACAAAATATTTTATTTGGGAATGCAGCAGACAGTGACAGATTTTGAAATTTCTGGATATTTTACGATGCTTTCAAGCAGGTATGAGTCCCACACCTGCTTTGAAAAGTATAACTAGAGGTCACCTGGTGATTTTTTCAGAAGCTTCCTGCTCTTTCTTGAGGTCAGCTGAGCATTTCTGCTTATATTTCTGATAACTTCTCATCCAGATGTCTCCCATAGGGCTTTATAAAACAGATCATCCTCTATACCCACTCCTGAAAGATGTGAATCAGTATTAAGATACTTTCTGGACAATCCTTTTGGGACCAAAGAAAAGAAAAGAAAAGCATGGCAAGTGAATGTTTTGAAGGGAGCATTGAAATTTGGTACCCTGGCTGTTGTTTCTCTTAGGAGACCATTGATAATAATCACTCATTCAATTTTAGCATCCTTTTGCTCTATGTGCTGTAGAAGCAGTAGTTTGCTTTGGACTTGATACTGTTGGCTGTATTAACTTTTGCCTGGTGAGATAGCAAAGGGAAGGTGCCAAGAAGTTGGGAGAAAGGCCGTGTTTTCCAATGTTTACTCTTTGATCTTACTCTTCATGTTCTCAGCTCTTGAAAGGGAAAGAAGTTTGTTGTAGTCAATCCAAAACTTCCTTCCTGGTTATTTTCTCAAAGACTTGGCCTCAAAAATTTGCTCTAGACATATTTTTTGGCATATGGTGCATTTGTTCAGTGCTCTTTAGCAAAGACCTTTCAGACACACAAACACAGGTTCAACTCTTAGTTCACGAAGGATTTCAAGATCATAAATTATATTGAGTCATACCTATTAGCAATTCATTAGGAGTCTTTTCTTTACATTCCCTCTGCCAAGAGTTATTCTAGATTTTTAATTAGAATCCCTGCAATTATGAATGCATATGGAGAACCCAAATGTGAAAGACCAAAGATGTAATACTTGGTTACTTACATGATATTTTTATGAATTTCTAATATTTCATATTTAAACTTCATCACCTAGATGTTATGGATTCTGACTCTATTATCCACTGGAATATTTTTGTACCTAGGCAGACCTTCTAGCAATTCCTGAAAGACATAAATTGTCTTGCTCATTTCTCCAAATTTTTGAAGTTGAACTCATATTTGCTCATGTGAAGATAATCAAACAAAGAGAGAAACACAAGACCAAATTATTTTCAAATCCTTTGTAACACATCTGCGGCCTCTCCTAATTTCTCCCAATTTATTAAAGAAAGAAGACAGCTGTTGGTGGTGGACAAATTCATTTCAAATATCTTTGAGTGTTTACTGGGAATGACACAAACAAAATTAACTAACTCTAGATATCTTTGGGCTTGCACATGTTGTAGGCAGAAAGATGCAAAGATACTGGTTTATGTCTTAGATAAAGTGAAAAATCCCTGAAGGTTTCTTAATATCTTTATAATATATTTTTCTTTGCTTTTTCTGATAATTTTGCACAATAGATCCTCTTACACTGTCATTTTGGATGCAACTTTTTTTCACTGCCACCTGCTTTTCTTCTGAAAACAAATATTCCCTTTAATCTCTCTTGATTTCTAAATCCCATTGTGTTTGACTCTGCCCTTTGCTTTTAAATAGCTTTATTTAAAGATGTATTCATGTTGTGAATTTCTCCAATTAAATTATTTTAAGGTTATAGTTTTCAAATTAGATGTAATTAGAAAAGTTCTACTTTTATAAGGTTTATTCTATACTCACTGGAGTATATAGTTACCTCTCTTCTTGATCTGGAAAGTTATTTAAATGCCATTTAATGATGCTTTTATTTTATTTAAAAACAAAACAAAACAAAATACCCAACTCTATATCTTATGAAAAAAATATATTTGAGTAGCTGAGAAGTTGTATGAAAGCTCGGGATTAAAACCAGAAATATCAGCTTTGTATTCCAACTCTGTCAACTGTGACCTATATACAATGGTGTGCTGGTAAGTGTTTAACAACCAGCTCTCAGGCAGAAATTGGCCCAGATTTGTAGAGTTTGCCAATTTCTAAGTAGTGTTTTCAAATCCACCATGACTAATCTTAAGCCACAGACTAGAAGTTGCAGAATTCAACGTAGGAAGCTGTGTGTACAATAGGCTCCCTCAATAGCCTGTGAGAGCCGGGTCTAGTACATGATCCTTGGACCTTGGGTATAACACTTCCTTGAGTCTTAGTTTACACTCTCTGTGGAGTAAATGACGTGTGTAGCTGGGACAACTTCTTTTATTCTTACGTTAATTGCTAGCCTGTTACATTAGGCTGGTTAAGGTGGGGAGTTCTGTTTCTTTTGTGGGAACTTTTTTAAAAGTAAAACAAACAGAATTATAAGTAAAAAACTAAAAAAAATAGATTATGTTAGAATAAAATAGCCTATGATAAAGCTCTGAAATATGGTAGCTCCAATAAATAGTTTTTGTAAAATTTTCTATTAATGTGACTACCATATTGCAGGAATGTATTGTATATGTTAAATAAATGGTACTCTCATAAAAACTTTGTTGTAAAAGTTAATTTTTATCTCAATGCCAAACATTTATTTATTTTTGTTATATTCAGGAAACTAAGCCTGAAATACAGAAAAGGCAGATTTTCTGTGATTATGACACAAACTCCAATCCTCAAGCCGTTTTGAGCTACAGCTGCACTTAATTGTTTAGCATTAATTACTCAATATTCTGGCTGCGTCTGTGACCTTCCCCCTAAATCACAGAGAGAGAAAAGATACGAAAATCAACATTTGGTCTGGTTTTGTCCACTGAAAACTAGATCCCAAAGATTTTGGGAAAGGGTAACATTTTAAAACTCTACTGATGAGGAAATTTATTTCATCAAGTCATAAAATATTTGGCACCATCTCTAATAAATATTGTTAAATTTCACTTTATATGAAATGATAATTACTTTAAAGAAAGAATGCATTCTCTTTTCATCTTACCTCTTCCAGATCAACGTTCTCAAGTTGAGTCCTTTTCCTTTCATGGGTTCTTCCTGCCCAGCAGTGTTCATGACATGAGCACCCCTCACTCCACTGCTTCTTTCTTCTTGACTTGACTGCCCGCTTTGACTCAGTTATCTGACTCTTCATGCCCAGAGAAAATGCTTAGGGGGATAAAAGAGGTGAAAGGAGAGTAGGTCGACAATAAATCAATCAAACAAGTATGTATCCAATGCTTCCTACGTAATGGAGACTGTGGTGTAAACCCATAAAATTCTTAGAGGGAGAGGAAAGGAAAGAAGCCAAGTAATGAAACACACAAGAAAGAAATATTTAAAAAGTAAGCCATAGGTGCAAGATCTAAAAATAAACATTAAGAATAAAAGAAGTTACAAAATATAGAAAATAACTAAAAGGAAAAGCCTTATAGATTTGTTGCAGATGAGGCAAATGCATAAAGCATTCACATAATACCCAAAGGTACAGAGTGCACACCTGACACTATCTTTTTACATTTCACACGGTACTGTTTCCTCTTCGAAAGCTGATTAGAAATCCTTCTGCTTTTCTTTGTTCTCTGAGAGTTTCCCATTGACTCAAAGCCCTATTTAGTGAAATGTCATGAAATTCTAATGAAATAAATGTAATGACAGCAGACATATTCCCCCCACCAATTTTCCCCCATACTGACGCACTGGAAGATGACTTCATGGATATTTATTTGAGGTTAGAGCTGTAGGATTTGGATTTTGAAAGTTTATATTTTTTTCTTTTCACTGAAAATGAAAATTAGAGGAGGCAGATGACACAACAGTTAGGAATCAAATATCCCAATGTAGGTAGGAATCCTTTTACAAGGCAGCAAATTACTCAGTCCTGCAAAGCCACAAATAGTGCTGTTTCAATGTCAAGTTCTTTGAGATTACTTGACCTTTTAAACTCCACAAAAGGCAATTTTTAATATTTACATAGTACTCAAAATGCAGATTCTTTGTTTCATGATAAAAAACTTAGCCTTTATTTTATGTAAAAATGTTGGTTTTCATAAGTTGGAAAATTCATTAGTACTATGGTTGTGTGGCTGGCAAAATCTGGGGGTATCTAGTTGGTTTCTGAATGGTATTATCTATCAATCTACCAATATCTATCTCTAATGGACCGTTGAATTGAAGTAAAATCGAATCTAGTTAATTATATTTATTTATTATAACTTATACATATTTAGTGCTTCCCAAAATCTGAAGCTAATTACAAGCATAATTTGAATGTTTTCTTATCTCTCTCACATGCCAGAGAGGCCCTTTTCCTTGACCTGCTTCAAGATAACCCACAGAGAAGAAAGATATTAAATGCCTAGCTTTGGTAATTTAATCAATATCTTGCAAATCCACATAGGGAATGTATATAGACAGTGGGACACTTGAGTCAGAAAGTTATGGGTCCAAACAGTAATTCTACTTACTAGTGTATGGCTTGATAAAAGAAAAATTACTAAAGCTCTTTGGGCCTGTCTATTCATCAATAAAATTGGATTAATGATGTCATCTTTGCAAGATTGCTCTGAGAATAAAGATGATCAATAGATAAGAATGATTGCAAGTCTTTTCCTCATTAGCTCCTATACTTTCCATGCCGAAATTTGTTCTTGAAATTTCTTTCCTTTTTCATCAAGAAGGACAAACGGGAAAGAGGGTCCCCTGGAGTAGGGTTGACATAAGGCCATGGGAGTGTTGTTAGTTCTGTCTTAAGCCTCTTCCAGCTGAGATTCCGAGACCTGGCAGAGCAAAGCTCAAATAAACACAGCTGCTTCTATGTCCCTTCAGAGGTGGTGTGGACGCCTGCATCAGCCTTCCTTTATAATGACGGAGCTCTTCAGGTATATGACAAAGGTTTGGCCTTAATTATAATGGCAAAAAACCACAAGAGTACTCATGTTCTATAGAGCACATATAGGCTTAAAGGTGCAAGCCAATGGGCAAATGGCTCCGAGCACAACATTGAGAAGATACTTCTATCCCAAACAATATAATGATAAAAGATCATCTACAGGGGATGATCTTGTGGTTCTCACTTCATTAAACTTGAAGATCATGTTCTATCAGTAGACAGGAAAGAGTATGATTATTGGCAAATGTGTAATACGTAAAGCCTAAGAGTGCCAAAAACCAGCAGTGACTCTGATGGAGCTTCCATTTATTATGTGTATGCTCTATCAGTTATAAGACACTTTATATCCATTTATAACACCACTGCAGTGTATATACCTTTACCCTTAATGGGGACATGAAGAAGCAAAATTCACTGGTAACTAGACTAATAGACTTGTACTGACACATTGCAGAGCTCAGGGTCTTCTCATTGCACTATGCTGCAATAGTCCAGCAGGTGTGTGCTTAAGGATCTCTACAGTTAAACCTGTGCATGCATGAACAAAACCTAAACAAATCATACTGCTTTTGTCTTAGGTTAGATTCCCTAAAAGCAGAGCCTGAGGCAGGTACTAGGTTCACATGTTTTATTGAGGAAATGTTCTCTGGTGAATGTTATAAGTCATTGAGGAAAGAAGAAGGCAGGAAAAGGCATTAAGCAAGAATGTGGGTACAGGTGCTCTCGATCCCATGGGGAGCCCAGAAGCCTGAATGGTACTAAACAGATGGTTCCAGTTTGCGGCAAGGAGGTCAGATTTTGTAACCCTTGAATAGCTGTGGCTCAGTCCCTGGGATGGAGGTGGAGGCTGGCCGCCTGCTCATGGCGGCTTCTGTTTGATCAAAGGCATTTCTGTCAAGAAAAGAGCTGCTGTGAGTTGGCATCTCACAGCAGCCTGGGTGTACCAACAGTGACTACTGCACATTGTATGTGTTGCACATCTGTACTCCAGTCAGGAAATTAGATGCTACTATGACACAAAACTACTAAGAAAAATGTGGTTTCAAGCTGAGTCTCTATGACACAAGTGCAAATCGTAAGATTTACCTAACAGCCACACAGGTGAAAGACAGGACAGTGAATGGCTAGTAAGAGCACACCTACAGTGGCACTCTCCAGAGGGTAACTGACTTAAATCTCACAGCAACCTTCCAGAAAGACATAATTCTGCCACTCTTTATGTGTGAGAACCATTTGAAAAACAAACAAAAAAACTCTCATTTGGTGGTAATACCTGACCTATATAGATATAAGTCCATGTATAAACTTTATTTTCTTGAACTCATGGGAATATTTAAATGTTTTAATGAAGAATTAATAATGTATTTTATTGGCCCCAGGTCCCACTGGCAGTGTTATATGATGTGCACAAAGTATACTTTTGGCCATTAGAGTATCTAGATTTACATAATTATTATAAAGGATTATATATTGTAACCTTGGCTCTGAGGGATTCAGGGAAGAGATTGTGGTCCTGCCCCACTATACCCCCACATGGGTGAGGAATGAAGCCTCAGAAGCTTTGGATGTCTTGCCCAAGATCAAATAGCCAGTGACAGAGCCTAGATTCAAACTTCAATTATGTGAATACACCATCCCCAATCCTGTGTCTTCCTACATCAGGATCCAGAGATGCTAAACCAATTTCTAACTCAGAAGAATATTCCAGCTTTCCTCCCCAGAAAACAAACTGTAAAAGCACTGGATCTTTTGGATCTAGTGGACAGGATCATTTAGAATTCATTGAGTAGTACGACTAACTTGATATAGGAATTTGTTTTATACCATCAAACCAGATTATCAGTAGACATTTTGTACACACCCAAACTCACTGCTTTGCAAGGCAGGTCATTTTATATTAATAGTATAGGGGACTCCAGTGTTTAGAAAGCCCTACATTGAATCAGAATCTATCTCCTTGTAAACTCCACCCATGGGCCCTAGTTCTGGTCCCTAGAAAACTATAAACCATAAATGTTTCTTCTTCCACAGTTTATCCACCAAATATGAGAATAAATTGCAGGCTACACAACATTATGGTTTTTTGTGCTCTAAACTCAGTGTCTCCATACCTTTTGCCATTCTAATCAACCTTTTCTAGAAGATGCCTTTTACAAAGGGCTCTTCCTGGACCTGAGGCATTCAGAAATTCAAATCAAAACCACAATGAAATATCACATAATCCCAGTGAGAATGGCCTTTATCAAAAAGTCCAAAAACAACAAATGCTGGCATGGTTGTAGAGAGATAGGAACACTCTTACACTGCTGATGGGATTGCAAACTAGTATAACTTCTGTGGAAAGTAATATGAAGATACCTTAAAGAGCTACATGTAGAACTACCATTTGATCCAGCAATCCCATTACTGGGCATCTGTGAAAAGGAACAAAAGACATTCTATAAAAAAGACATCTGCACTAGAATGTTTATAGCATCACAATTCACAATTGCAAAGATGTGGAAACAACCCAAGTGCCCATCAATACATGAGTGGATTAATAAAATGTGGTATATGTATACCATGGAATACTACTCAACTACAAAAAACAATGGTGAACTAACACCTCTTATATTATTCTGGATAGATCTTGAGCTCATCCTTCAAAGTGAAGTATCACAAGAATTGAAAAACAAGCACCATGTGTACTCACCATCAAATTGGTACTAAATGTTCAACACTAAGGTGCTCATGTGGAAGTAATATTCACTGGGTGCCAGTCAGGTGGAAGAGGGTGAGGAGGTGGGTAAACTCACAACTAATGGATGTGGAGCGCACTATATGGGGGAAGGGCACGTTTGTAGCTCTGGCTTGGGTGAGGCATAGACATTCTATGAAACCAAAATGTTTGTACCCCCATAATATTCTGAAATTAAAAAACAAATAAAATAAAAATATGTAACCCAATAGAAAAACAAACAAAAAGCTTCCTATTATATTTGTGAGAGAAAGAAAAAAGGAAAAGGAAGAAGGATGAGATTGGAAGGATAAGGATGACTAGAAAAAAAGACATGCATTCTTAGAGCCCTGTCTATGGAGAACCTGCCCTTTCCCTCCATAGAGTCCAAGGGCAAATTCAGCCACAGCTTGGATGGGGTGAATATCAGATCTGGCTCTGAACCTAGATGGATGCCTGTCACTTATGAAGCACTATATAAATTTTTAACACATATTTGCTGAATTCATAAATGAGTGAATAAATAAATGGTTAGATAATTTGAATTTTTCAGGCATTATTTTAAATATACCCATTTGGAATCTATCTCTCTTTTGTTTTTCAACACCCATACATTTGCTCATCTTCCAATTTCCCATTATTCTGACCAAACAGGATATATCTATTGGTCAGAAACTCTATAATGCCCAGAAATGTACTTTTTGTGTGAGAGTAGAGATTTGGATGAGTCAGTTTTGATGACCCTGGCCTACCCAGAGACATTTTAATGCAAAGCGTTCAATGCAAAGAAAACCAGTGAGTATTATTTGGCAGTGACATGGTAATTCTAGGATTTGTCTAAATTTAATAACATGGATAGCCACAAAGGAACAGGCCGTAAGAACAAAAATTCACCAACTTGATTTATTATACTTATAGAAAAATAAATTTTCTAATCCAATCTTGTTCACTAGAAATTTACCCAAAGACACATGGAAGCTACAGATTATCTTTTTCAGCTTCTCTATGTCTTCTTTCCTTAAGGCAATATTGAATCTTTAACATTCTTTGAGTCATATCTTTGAACTATTTAGGAAGATTTGATAACTGTTTCCAGTTAAGTCATTTTGTATTTCTAATAATGAAGAAACATTAATTTTTTAATTAATTGACCCACCAGAATATAAACTTAAACCCTTTATATAAAAGGTAAAAGCTATTTTTTATTAATCCCAATAGCTTAATATATTGAAAAGCTTGTGTAAGTCTTCTAGGTCAAAAAACTGGTTGCTTTATAAACTACCCTAAGTAGATTATTTGTATATTATTTCATCTTTTAAAATATTTCTCCTTCTCCTGTCTATGGTAAATATGCATACGATATAACATATTAACATATCATGTTAATCATTGCTGATCATGCACTAAAAAGCCATTATGCCCCATAAACTTTGTTTAGGCCCCTAAATGAGAGAGTGCTTTAGAAAGACAGCCAATTGAGAACATAAAGACAGAGGCTTTATAATCCTGGACTAAATTTCAAATACCTCTATTATTCAGATAGCTGCTACATATCTGTAGTAACATTGGAGAGAATATTCACAATTTCTTGGTTTAATTGTGACTATATCTTTTGATGTAGAAATTTGGATTATAGTGCTAAAAGGGGGTTTTGGGGAGTTATGGGGAACTCTTTTCTTAAAGAGTCTTGATACTTTCTAGGCAGATAAATCTTGGTGTTAGGCAAAGGGTACCTACATGACCAGTTCCCAGTAAAAATCTTGGGAAGTGAGTCTCTAATGAGCTTCACGGGTACACAATATTTCATATGTGTGGTCAGAATTGAATGTTGGAGGAATTAAACATGTCCTGTGTGACTATACTGGGTGAGAATTCTTGGAAGTTGGCTCCTGGTTTCCTTTAGACTTTTCCCCATTCACCTTTTCCTTTTGCTGATTTTGCTTTGCACAATTTTGCTGTAATAAATCATATCTCTGATTTTAACTATATTCTGTGTCTTTTAAGTTCTCCTAGTAAATGATCAAAACTGGAGGTGGTCTTGGGGACCTCTAATACAGTCAATTTATCAGCACATTATTGGTTATATTGTGAAATTATATTCAGTTATTAACATGAAGTATCATTGTAGGTAATGTCCTGGAAATAGGCTCATGGGCTCATGTATATGGTTAAGGAGAAAAAAACAAATGTGTAATTCATAAAATATAATGTGTGCATGTGTGTGTGTTTGTGTGTGTACATCTTTGAAAATATAGGAAATTCTCTGGAAGATTACATATTAAATCATCAATATGGCTTCTTTTGGGTGGTGATATTGTATAGATAGGACACAATGCTTTCTCTACATACTTTATAAAATAATAATATAAAATGATGGGATGTATAAATGACTCATATTTTATTTTTTAATAACATTGAAACAAAAATGCAGACTACAATTCTAAATGTCACTATCAGTAGTAATGTCTTTTTTAGAGTTCTGTATCATGGGAAACTACAAGTTTGAGTCAGATCTAATTAAATCTGATATGTTAAGGAGCCTCCATAGGCAATGATAATTAACTAATATCATTGATGTTAGTTAATATAATGATAATAACATTGCTTATGAACATCCTGGGTGCATGGTCTTTGCTTGTTGGAAAATATCTCATGGTTTCCTGTTCCAAATGTCAAGAGAGTCTCTGTGCCCTGTGTTTAATTTTCATGCATAGGCAGCAAAATTTGTTTTCTCAAACATGTTCTTGGTCCAAATTTGTCAAATCCACTCTACTTGGCTTCAAGTTATTCAGCAACATTTTTCTAGTAAAGATTTGTGAACAGAGTTGCATAATAACAGGTCTGTTTGGTATCAGGATGGCAGGTATTTGAACAATCTATATAAGCATATTAAAATCAAACACTAGAAATATATATACAGAATTGATGCTTTTAGATTAAATCTGACAACATGGTAGAATAATGACCTAGCGTTTTTCTAGATTTCCTCAAATTCACTAATAAATAATTCAAGAGATATTATTTTCTCTATTTACCTCAAACACCTATTGGTAAAATTGCCCCCACATTTTCTCTATTGGTCCCCACCCACAACCTCTCAAGGAACTATTGCATTCTAAGTAAATATTAGGCTGTTAAAATTGTATTCATGCATATTTGCACAGTAGACAGTTAAACCAACTTTTGCTGTGTTCTATGAAACTACATAATTACAGACCCTTCAAAGTGCATATTATTAACTTGGTACATAACTACTTCAAAGCAGACATACTGCAGATGAGTTGAGTCAATATTCAAATGGTATTTTTCAGCTTTTGGTCTTGGGAAGAGGCAAAAATACAGAGGCTTCGGGTATGCGGTAAAGAAGAGTTCGGCATGAACTAAAAATTTCACACAATCACCTAGGATTTTCAAATACACAGTTGTTGAATGCTCTATTTCATAATATTATATGTGTATAAAATATCTAATGATGTCCTGAATGTCATTTTGTATATTATATTTGATTTATATATGTATGTGTGTGTGTGTCCGTGTATATATTAGCCAGGATCAGGAGAAGCCATTTGACAAACAGGAATATAGGTTGATTTAATTACAATAGGAATATAGATTTCCAGGGTATGTGCCCCTAGATCCACAATATCTTCCTTGCTACTTAAGATGCTATCCAATTTCTAGCACTCAGGATTTTAGAAAAATTGATTATTTGGCTTAGGATTCCTTGGGCATTATGGAATAAGAGCAAAGGGGTGTGAATAGGGTTAGATACTTTAGTGCAGGCCCAGGTAAACCTCAGGAAACATCTTCACTCCTCATTAGATAAGACCTTTCTCATTGGCAGATTCTTCCCATCCCCACAAATTTGACTGCTCAGGCAACATAGAAGCACACTTTTGTCTACATTTTTGTTTCCCGGTTGATCACTTTTCTCCAGATTGATGCATATTTCCTTCAGAAAACTTATGAGTTAGATTGTTTCTCCTACAACACCACCCTCTCCAGTTAAATATGCCTCTCTTTCGAAGAGATGGAGATAGCATGGTCATTCTCCCCACTCACCAGTGCCATGTCCAGACCAGGACTATACCACAGACCATCCAGCTTGATCACTGCTGCCCCCTTCTTAATCCTATTATCCCTTTTCCTCTTTCATTTAAGAATGACTATATTGTCTTCTCCCCCAAGTCCTGCTGTTGACCGAGGGAACATCAACATCCACATGTATGGTTCATCCACCACCCAACCTCCGTCCATGACTTCATTTTCAGAAACTCACCTCCACCCTACCTGAGCCACACTTTCTCATGGCTGAGCCTGCCATAACAAAGGCTGTGCCATTTATGAACTGTTAAATTAAAATATACTGCTCTGAGTGACCACACTCTACCATTATATCTTCAGCCCCCTGCCTCATTGATGTCCTTATCACTCATCTGACAAAACCATAAAGTCAGACCAATCCAGACATTTGTTTCTCTATTGTCCACAGTCCTGGACATAAAGGACAGACGGACAGGATGACCTGACTGCCGCTGATTGTTTCTGGGAAACACACCACACATACTCAAACACACAAAGACATGTATACATGCAACTCTAAACGTATGGTCTTCAAACACATTTGGGCCTTCACCTTTCCTGTGATTCCTATGCAGCTCTCTCTTCCCTTCTCAACTGAAACCATCTCAAATTTTCTTAAATGCTTCTCCTCTCTGAACTTGGCATTCTTTCCTCCATGCATATTCTTAACTTCTTACTTCAAAGGTAAAACAAGTCCCATTAGGTGGGAAGAACCTCCACTTAAAGTTATCATTCTACTTCCATACTTTCATCTATAACTGCCTTTGTTGACTGTTTCTTCTCTGCCTTGTTTCTCTAGCTTTCCCCTCCTTCTGACTCCTGTCTGATGTTTCATCAAGTTCAAATCACTCCTGAATTAGTAATGAGGAAGGAAACAATAACCTACCTCAGGCATCGATAACCCCAAGACAATCAATTTCTCTCTTCACTCAAGCCAGTCTTCTCCTCCTTCTTCTTTTTAGTGAAATTCACATAGCATAAAATCAACCATTTTAAAGTGAACAATTTAGTGGTTATTAGTATGTTAACAATGTTGGGCAACCATCAGCTCTACCTAGATTTCAAATATTTTCATCATCTGAAAAGAAAATGATGTAGTCAATAAGCAGTTACTCCCTATTCTCTGTTTCCCCAAACCTTTGGAAACCATCAGTCTGTTTTCTGTCTTAATGCACTTACCTATTCTGGATATTTCATATATATCAAATCACACAATGCGTAACATTTTGTGTTTGGTTTCTTTTATTTAGCATAATGTTTTCAAGGCATATCCATAATGTAGTATATATCAATACTTTATTCCTTTTTATGACTGAATAATATTCTATTGTATGTATATACCACACTTTGTTTATCCATTCATCCATTGATGGCCATTTGGGCTATTTCTAACTTTTGGCTCTTGTGAATAGTGCTACTATGAACATACATGTACATGTATGCATTTGAGCATCAGTTTTCAATCCTTTTGGGTATATATCTTTGGGTGGAATTGCTGGATAATATGGTAATTCTGTATTTAATTTTTTAAGGAGTTCCCAAATGCTTTCCACACCTGGTGCACCATTTTACAATCTCATCAACTGTGTATGAGCTTTCTAATTACTCTATATCCTCTACAATATATTTAATTTTTAATTTCTTTTTTAGTATAGCCATCCTAGAGAGTGTGAAGTGGTACCTTATTATGATGTGGCAACTCAGGGAATTGGATTCTTCCTCTCTCTAGAATTTGCTGTGTTTGATATTGAACGGCTATCATCATCCATTTGTTTAGTGACTTTTCAAACTATTTTTGAAAAGACTGTATTCTTTGACATGTGTGGTCACTAAAGTCTCTGCTCTGTTATCTCTTTAGTCAGCCAGTGACATGACAGAAATTTCCTTAAACTATTTTCTTGAAGGCTGCCTATGACTCCATCTTAGTCTTCACCTACTGCTTGTGTGGTGTTCACAGATCAGCGAGAGGTAGAAACCTAGGTGCCTCTCATGGTTTTTCTGAGCAAATTTTGGGTACTGGGCATTTGTGCTTTACTCTGTCTTCTCTAGTATATATGTGATGGCTTTTGGGAGCCCATATTTCCTCGATAATTTTCCTCTTTGGCCTCTTCCTTCCCAGACCTAGGGGTTCTGTCTGTTGCTGCCCATCTACTATCTTTCTCCCAGGTGGGCATGGGTGCGAATGTCTTTAAATATTTCCACAGCCATTTCCAAAGCCTGGAAAGGTACCCCAACTTATGTTGTAGGAATGGAAGAGGCAGTATTAACAATTTTCAGGCTCTGTGCCATTCTCTCAGGGAACCATCAGACAGACAAAACTACACCACCACAGTATGTTAAGAACAAGGTTTGTATTAACACCCTAGCACCAGCGAGCCAACAAGGAACACAGGCCACCATCTCTGCCACTGACACTGCTGCAGCCTCTGCCACCCCAGACAATGGCATGGTATTCAGGTGGAGGGAAATGTCACGGTGCTCGTACTGAATTTCAGCTGTCCTTTACTGAATGTGACTGAACTTGGATTTGACTCTCTCTTGCACTTTCCAATATTTTACTTTCCTAACAAGGCTGTATTCTAGGTAGTTTTCCAAAGAGTTGGATTTATAAGAATTCTGTTAGGCCCATCATATCTATAGATTTACTATCCCCACTTATTCTCTCTTTCTCATTCTCTTTCTTATTCCCAGTTGTTATGGTCTGCATGTCTGTGCACCTTCCCCCAAATTCATCTATTGGAACCTAATCACCAATGTGATGATCCTAGGAGGTAGGGCCTTTGAGAGGTGATCAGGCTCATGAGAGTGGAGCCCTCATGAGTGGTATTAGTGCCTTTATAAGAGACCCCAGAGCTAGCTTTACCCTTTCACCTTGTGGGGATGAAGTGAGAAGTTGGCAACTTATAACGGAAAAGAGGGCCCTCGTCAAAACTCAGGTGTACTGGGACCCGAATCTTGGATTTCCCAGCCTCCAGAACTGTAAGAAATACATTTCTCTTGTTTATTAGCCACCTCGTATATGATATTTTGCTACAGCAGCCCAAATGAACTAATACATCCATCTTTGTCTCTACCAATTACTGCTGTGCCCAAGGATGCTAGATTAAAGGCAATCAAACCATGGGATTTGAAAGGTTGTTTCTGATCTATATTGGCCATTTGCATTCTTTTCTTTTTGGCTTCTAATACTAAGGAAGATTCTCCTCCTCCTCCTTTCCTCCTTCTCCCCTCCTCCTCCCCTCTTCCTCCTCCTCCTTCTCTTCCTTCCCTTTTTTTCCTCCTCCTTCTCCTTCTTCTTTTCTTTCTTTTTTTTTCTGTAAGAGTATATTCGGAATAGCACAATGAGTAAGTTCTGTTCTTGACGTGTTAAAAAAGAACAATGGGCTCAGTGGTCTAACTGTGCAAATCATCTCATTATTCAAGCCCTCAATGTCTCAACAGAAAAGGAACATAAATATTGCAAAAGAGAGAAAGTTCATCATGGATTAAGTAAACGCTTAAAAGACTCATGATTATAGAGCAAGAAGTACCATAAAGAAAATTATCCACTAAAACCCAGATTCCCTGAACCTGCACTGTTGCTTGTTCCATAAAACAAGTGGCTTAGTTTATAGACCTCAGTGATGTTGTTTTGTCTCCACACAGTCCATACTTTTCATGCAGATGATTAGAGCACTCTCTAGCCTGCAGACTCTACTTACTCCATCCTGCCCATTATGTTCACTCACGCTCTGTTGCCATAGTAGTCACTCCTCCCTCTGCTCTTTTTCTTATCACTCTAATATTTAATGTGGACATTAAGGAGGCTGGATTTCAGATTTGTTCACTGCTGGCACACTGGTAAAGTCTTATTTTCATGGCAAGCAGCTTGGATTGCTCTAAGACAGGTTTATTTTTAAAGTTCTACATTGCACATTGTTGGCTCTCTAATATCTCCTGGCAAAAAGATGCTAACAAGACAGAACACATAAAAAAAAAGAAGACAAACACCCAAAAACATTTTCTTTTCCCTCTTCCATATTCTTCCCAAGCCAAGTTTGGAATGGTTTCAGGGAGGGGTTTTTTTTCTTTCCCTTTTTTCTTTGCCTAGAACTGACCGCTGTGAGGCACCTTTTTGGATTCAGATATTTTCCTGTTGGCTTCTCCTGGGGTATCTTCCATTGAGTTCTGATACATTTTACTTATCCAAGAAACCACTGCTTAAGGGAGAAACAGCTCTGGGGTTGAAGAACAGCCAGCTCTACCTTTTAAGGATTCTCTCTGTTGAGTGGAATTAGACACCATGCCTTTGGATTTATGGCTCTGCTGAGTCTTTAACCCATTCTGACCATCTCCAAGGCCACAAAAAACTAAAATTTCCAATGTAGGGTAGTGGTTTGCCACTGTGTAAGGTGAATCACCACAAGTAGAAGGCAAGTGTTGGGTCTTTGAAGGTGGTTTAAGCGACAAACCAAGAGTTTCTGCTAAAGGTCTTGAGTTTTTTCTTGGAGAGAACTACTCCTTGTAGAAGAAGTCTAAATATACAATTGATCAGGATTGCCACTGAGTCACCTGTCCTTTGTACTACTCCCTTTTCTTTTATCATAGCAGATGTCTGTAGTCATAAGTACATGAATATTTGCAATGCATCTTTCCCTACTCCAAGCACCTCAGGTGGTTATCACAGAGGTAGTTAGTTGTGTTTGATAGATGGAATTTTCCAATAAATAGTGCATGGGATATTGGTTTTAATCCATAGTTTTACTCTAGTCTCACAGTATTTTTTGGACTATAGAATGAAAATATATAGAATATAGTTTACATATTTTCCTTCTCATTAAAAAAAAAGAGGGAATAAAATAAGTTCTATTTACTAAAAAAAATTAGCTAGTCAGGGATCAGTATCAAAAGATAGAGGTGTTTAGGTAGAACTTAACTGAGACTTTGAGTTAGAAAATGAATTGTCAGAGACAGACAAGTGAAATTTAATTGGGACTCTAATACTGGGAGAACATTCTCTTTGTTTTCCAACAGATTCCAGGAATTGAGAAACATGAACCCATGAATCTCTCCCCTTAATTTTTTTTAAAGCATCAAAGATAAAATCCAAACTAACCTATAAACCCACATACATCAACACAACAATGAAATATATACCCATTACCTGAGCATTGCTGAATAATTCTCTGCATTAATAATGATGGAAAAGTGCGATTCTGCTTTATTGGAGATTAGGACGTGGAGATGTTGGGGTCAATTTTAGTGAGCCCTTTTGAGCCAATCTGATGTAAAAAGTCCATGAGCCAACATTCACAGGCTACACAAAGGAAAGATTTATTAGGCAGCCAGAAATCCAGACAGCTAGCAGGTTTGGCATTACTCTGTTCACCACAGTAGAAATTACCCCGGACTTCGTTAATGCCTGCTTGGTTGCGAACGTCTCACTGCTGCTTACAGTGCTCCTTGGGCAATGATCCTCATTTGGAAGAGCTGTTGGCAATACACAGTTTTTAAAAAAGAATAAACTGCCAAACAATATGCTCATCACCAAGTAATAATGTTGACAGCAAAAGCAAAACAAAGGAGTTAAAATCATCTGATAGCCACTTTCTTTCTGGGCAACAGGGTTCTTTCCATAGACATTTAAAGGTAGAATCGTTATGCCTTTGCCATAACTGTGTTTTAATTATTTTATCCCAGAAAATACCAATTACATTTGTTTTGTCTTAGATAATGATTCCTAGCTCCCAATGGTTGCAGATATATTTTCTTGACCACGAATTATCAGTAGAATGGAGGTATACGAGTATACTGGTCCCCATCTTCTTGCCCTTGAAGGCACTGAGTACACTTCAAAGATTCCAGCTCAAGTGCTAAGACTAATGATCCATGTCCTTAGCAGAGTCAAGCTCAGATTCTATTTCTTAATCTCTCTTTCACTGTGTGGCACCAGACTCTGTATTGCCAGATTTACATTGAGAAAGCACAATTCGTATTTTAGTTAATCAAATGAACATCTCTTGGTTTTGTCTGTCAAAGATCCTTCCCCCAGTTTTCTTGAGGACAGAATCCTAACTTTCTTTTGTGAGCACCATCCCTCCTCCACTCCCATCGGATGTGGTTTGGGTGTCACTAATGTACCAATTCCTGCATTTGCTCAGCAAAGGATGAGGATAGGACTCTGTTGGTCTCTGCCACTTTCCCTGCAGATTCCCTCTCCATTTCCATGAACACCAGTCTAGCTCCATCGACCAGCAAAAGCATGATTGTTGGACAACTTTTCACCCTTACACAAGGCAGGTGGAAAATGCCTGGGATGGGGGAGAACTGCCCCCACGCCCCGGAGGTAGCCCTTACCTAATAGCTCATGGGTGTGGCTGTATAAATACCCCAAATCCCTCACTCCTTGGCAGGGGTAATTCTTAGGTATTTGTTTTGCCAGAGAATATTACTATAAGATTAAGCTCCAATCTCTCACTGGTATCTGATTTAACAACACTCCCTAAATTGGCTGACTTCCCTGTCATTCACCTATGTCTCTTGCAATTTTCAAAAAACTGTTTTCACCGGAATCCTTGGCTCAGGATCTACTTCTGGGAGAACCTAAACCAAAACAAAAATAAAGCCTGGCATATCTGATCACTCCATCCCCTGGCTTCAAGGACTGATTATAGATGCAAACCTGATCCAAGCCAGACCAATGAAAGACCCAGGCTTTTCCTGGAACCCTTAAATGGGAGTGAGTTTCTTTCTGTTGGGATTCCTTAATATAAAATTTAAGCTGGGACTACTGTTCCTTATCTTTTCCTCTGCATGAGAACAAAGCTAGCGCCGGAGAAACTCATTTCAACAAGTTGAGAAGGAGACTTTCTTGATGGATTCAGCCATACTGGAAACTCTGATCGACCCCAGGACTTTTCAGTTATATGAGTTCATTTCCCTTCTCACCAGTTTGAAAGAAAGGTTAAGTTTCTGTTTCTTGAAATTGAAAGTGTTCTGATTTATTCAGATATAAACTAGAAGATCCATCTGGGCTTGTTCTCGATGCAGTGCTGGCCGGCAAGAGGGGGTTTGGTACCAGAGTTTATCAACTGTGATATATGTGGTGGTCAGCCGTTAGCTCAGAATGGAAGGCATGGACTCTGGTATCTGAATACTGAGGAGTTTGTCTTTTCTCGGTTTTTACCACAAAAGTTGAGAGAGGCCACATTTCAAATTTGGTTGGGATAGGGGAAAAATGTCTAAAATCTTTCATCACTTTTCTTTTCATGTGAGAATTTTTGGAGGATATAGACAAATGGTCTCTGAGGACAAAGTATTATGTAGTGAATAAATTTGTCCACATGAGGTAAATGATCATCTTAAATTTTGCTGTGTAAATTGCAGGCTGCATTTTTTGTTTTAATTAAACAACACCAAAAATGGTTTTGTGGCATTTTCCTCCCAGGATTGGGAATCTACACATATCAGCTTTGTGCATGAGAACCAGAAATTAAAACTGACCGCAGCTAATGGGAACCTGCTCAGGTCCATTTTATAGGCTCTACTGAGGGAAGCGAAAAGAGAAAACAAGCTAAGTGAAGAAGAAAAAACACAATTCTGCCTTTTCAATAAGTTTTAATAATATATAATCCCCCAGAAAGTAACATATGAATAGAATTATAAATTCTGGGCTGGTTACTTTTCTACCATTTAGGATTCGTTAAATACCCAAAGGGAATTGTTGGTTCTTTATATTATTAATTCAGCTCTAGTGTCTTCAATTAAAGCATGCTGTCAGAGTAAGCAGTACTCTTCAAAGGTATGGTGGAGAATGACTAATGCTACATCTTGAGGCATCCCTAACCCAGTGAAAATTCAAGTGCTGATTGTTACAGAGAGAATCCTTGTTGGCAAGGTGGTCTTTTCTGGAATGATCTGTGTATAATCTTGCCATGCTGTGTCTGAAGCAAGATATAAGAAAATGGACATCCAGGGGATCTTGTCATGGCTGTTAGCCTTTTACAATAGTCTTAGGAGACATCTTCTGCTTCCACTAATTAAGTCTCTTTGATCTCATTTTTTAGGCTTAGTTTTCTAGGATATTATGAAATAGTTTTGAAGGCATATAGCAGCCTCTAGGTATTCCAGCACTCTCAAGAGGGGCACTAAATGTGCAGAGAGAAAACGTTATTAATAACTATAGTGACCCAACAGCCAAAAAGGGCTTAGGAATGTATTCCATCTAATCTGATCTCTGGAGTGTGATCTTTTCTTTGGAAATTGTTTAAAAATTTCACTCAGGGGACTGGTGGCCATCTGTAGTTTCATGTGTTTATTTTTTAAAGCTTTCCTGTTTACTCAAACTGCTCTACTACATTGGATGTCTCTCAATACATGTTGTGGGCACTATCTTAGGTTTCTTATTTCCCCCCCTTTCCTATGACTGAATGCCCTAAAGATAAGATCTTTTAAAAAGGTGAGATTTGAGCCAGGTGTGGTAGCTCTCGCCTGTAATTCCTGTGACTCAGGAGGGAGGGATGAGAGGATTGCTTGAGCCCAGGAGTTCAAGGCTGCAGTGAGCTAAGATTTTACCCCTGGGCTCCAGCTTTGGAAACAGAGAGATAATTTGTCTTTCTTTAAAAGAAAGTAAGATTCCCAAAACCCAAAGTAAGCAGTCAGGGAGTTGTTTGTAATTTAATTGTAATCTGTAGAGTGGAGAGATGCTCTATTACTAATATGTAACAAACCACCCAAAAACTTGATGCATTAAAACAAAAATGTATTACTTATCAAGATTAAATGGATTATTGTTTATGGGGTTGTTCTCCTGTTGGTTTCACAGAAACTCACTCAAATGGCTGCATTTATGTGGTAGGCGAGCTGAAGTTGGAGGGTCTACCATGGCATCACTCTTGTCAATACAGGGGAAATGCAGATGGCCAATGTAGGGAAAGTCCCTGGCAGCTCTTTTCCTTGAAGCTTTAACAGATATGATCCTGGAATAGGTAACTCAAGTGTATCTGTGTCACTCTGATTTGGGGAACAGGTTAATGTCCAGGCTGAGGTATCAGGTCAATTGCAGAATATTTTAGGGAGAGACTTCACAGAAGGGATTTAATTGTTGAAAGTATTATATAATAGAGCCTTATAAAAAGGTTTTTGGCAACAGCTAGGCTCTGCAAAGGAAAAAAAAGTGGACTAAAACAAGGAGGCTTTATCTATTTTAAGAGGTCAGAAAGAGGAGTGTGATGGTAAATGAAATGGTTAACAACTGGCTTTAAAAATACCCAAAGAACCCTGGGTTGTAGCATTTGCTGACTTCTATTGTACAAATACTCCTACTGATGTAAAGCTTTTGTCCAAATGAGAAAAGCAAGTGCACAATTGACTCTTGAGAGCCTGCTCAAGCTTGTTCTAGCATAGCATTCATCAGAAAGAATGAGAAAAGAAAAAAAAGCATTTCCAAAACATGGAAAAAAGAATGTCTCTGGGTTATAAAACACATTCAAGAGATGAAATTTGGACATAGGGATAGAAGATGGAATAGAATCATTGGTGAAACCCTTTGCTACCTACCTAAGGATACCTAAAGTGTTCTTAAAATGCATGAAAAGGCTCAAATGTACCATAAAGAAAAACAAAAAGTAAGTAAGAAAGAAAAAGGACAATATAATAGAGAGGAAGTAAAATTGAAATTGTTCAGGGATTGGACCCAAGTCATTATTAAAACATGAAGTAGATAAATCAGTCCCTGGGTTTGATGGAGCCTTAGCTCTGGAGATTTGACCTGAGTTAAGCAGGTGGTGTGACATGAACACCACGTTGAAGGATGTCTAATGCAGTTGACAAAGTGGAAAGAGTATGTTGAAGGGCTCAAGAGTCTGAACACAGTTCTAGTTCTATTATTAGTCCAACTCCGTGGCCTGGAACATCTGGCCTCTACATGTTTTAAGTTTTTTGTCATTTCTCTGCCCATTTTTGCTGTGTAAATATATCCCAAGGCAGCAGTGATTTCTTCCAGGGTCGGGAGGTTGGAATAGTATGAAAACAACCATGTACTAGTACAGAGTCCAGTGTATACAATAAGGGAAGAGGAGGGTCATTCTGGCTTGACTTAAAACAATGGGGAGAGAGAATATATATCACTCAGAAAAAATTGTCACTGGCAGATATTTGTTCTAGCAGAGCACATGATGTCCTTGGTTACCAGATAGTATGGTATTGTACAAGATAAACCAGCTGGGGTAGGAAATGATGCCTTCAAACTGGTCCTGTGTCAGGTGGTTGGCAGTATGGCTTAACCTCATGTCCTGAAAAAGCAGAGCTGTTCTTCCTTAGAAAAACGCCAGTAGAGGTGTAAAGTCTCCCCCACACTTACCCTCGTTTCCAACATTGATGTTTCCTCAATTGTCAAATGAAGTTAGCGCTTAGAAATCTGGACAATTTAGTGTAAGAAGTTATTGTTAGTAAGGTATTTCTCTTATGTGCAGATTATATATATAGATATATAGATATGTGTGTGTGCATGTGTATCTCACTTTTGTGAAGTCTCTCCCTAAAACAGCCCATTAAGCAACAAAGAAGGATCCTGACTTAAGTTCTAGAGTTGTACCCTATGAAATTACCCAAAATTGATTCATTGACATAGGTGAATATTGGCAGTATCACATAGTTTGACCAAAATTTATCAAAAATCTATTCAACTAGAAATCTATTTAAAATAATCATAGATATCAAAGTGGATACCTTTAATATATATGTTCCATTTCTAGAATATGTCCTGAACTGGTCTTTGTGACCTGTGAATTACATTAAACTCATTTCTTGCTCTTCCTGTATGCATTCTTCTGGACCCATGACTCACTGTTTCTCCTTCACTAGAACTTTGGCTTTGCCATGCTAGTGAAGGCAATGACAGAAGTGCTGGCCCTGACCTTGCAGGTTTGCCTTCAGTGACTCATATGGCTGCTCAGCGACACCAGCAGAACCCATTTATTCATGTAACAAATATATATGCCTCTATTTCTTCAGCATATGCTTTTATGGCCATCTTGTGGTTCTTGAGACCCATTTAGTGCATAGTGTTTTGGTCTCCTACTTGACACACTGGACAAAGAAACAGCTGTATACATAGAAAGCCAGTCAACTCTGGAGAATGCTCATTCTACTTTCAGCTCTAGACTATTGAACTGTGTTTGAAAGAGTATCATTTAAAAGACAATTTCAAAAAGGTCTAGTTACCCTTTGCCATGAGCTGACCAACATCTAAGCCAGGTGGTCTGTTTGGGTCAGTGATATGATGAGTTCTGGAGAGGGAAGTGTTTGTAACCAACCCAGTTAAGTTTTTAGTTTGAGGCCTTTCCAAAAGTAGAAATTTATTCCACACTTCTATTGAGAGAGATCCTACCATGCCTGGTCTAGACAGGGAACAGTTCAGCCTAAGCCTCATCCCTTTTCTTACCTTGAGGGGTATTTTGACGGCCCAGGGATTTGATATTTGGGTTCTGCCTCTATATCCTGCTGATAATAGACTCTAGAACAACAATTAGATTTACAGTTGTCTGGGGAAGCTAGCTGTCTACCTGCATCTGCATGTGCCGATGATTTCTACTGATGAGTCTATGACTCTGCCACTGGGAATCCAAGTAGAGTACCATGCAGGAAGTGATGATGTTCAAGATGTCTGGCTTCAGGTCCAGGATTGGGAGGACTTTACTTTGTGTGGAAGACTTTAATTTGGCTAACTGTGCCAACTTTCATAATTATCTGCTTAGGAAGACATCTAATTCCCTCCTACAGGAGTTTGCATGTCATTCCAGCACATGGTCTACTGTGGGGCTTATGGAGTAACAGCAAAAGAACAGCATCTAGTACTGCTAAGATTGTGAGTGTGATCTCATGTTGAGACTAGAATTCTTTGAAAGTATAAACTCTGCCTTAAAGCTAGAGGTTTGAGCTATAGGGAATTCATCCATAAAGCTTGAAATACAACACTGTTTAGCAGGCATTCATTTTTTTCCTATGAAATTAAGGTATATAGGTGTCCTGATTGCTGTAACAGTCTGAAAGATGTTAGGTGTTTGTTCACAAGAAGTGAATTTCCAGGACCTCAAAAGGGAGAGGAGTAGAAAAGAGAGTTGCTGAGTCAAATTCAGCTCATCCTTGTTGCTTCTAATGACATTTTGCCTATGTTAATCCCCATAGTGTTCCAGCTCCTGTGGAATCACATCTTCCATCATCTTCTAGTTAGGAGATAATCATCTATTTCAAAGATACTTTGATTTGGTCTTCCCTAAGCTCATTTTCTGGGATGTCCTAATCCAGCTACATTGCAAGGGTTGGGATGATGTGTGATTAGAGCCAGGATTGAAGGAACCTACTGCCATGGCTTTGTAAGGCTGGATTCAATCAAGGACTCAAAGCCTTGATATATGAAAATTAATAAGGAATCTTTTGGGTTGGGGGCCAGAAGTAACAGTGGGGTCAAACTCAGATGCTCACAGAATGAATGTTAAGATTTTAACTTAATTAAGTGTAGGGAAATTCAGTAGGGGTTAGGGGCGGAACAGTGGTCACCTATATATGACTTTTGTCAAATATAACTATTTGTTTAAACTATTCTACTGAGTTTTCCTCAGTTTTGTTCTGTTGTTTTTCAACTGAGTTTCATGGAGCATACTTATTTTAGAGTATGCAGAGCTATAAGAATAAAGAGGGTGTCAAATGCCTGCATTTCCAAAATTTTTATTCCTCTATTTTCATCTTTGTATAATGAGGCCTCATGTTGGGGGAGAAAATTCTGTTATTAAAAGTAACCAATTAGAAAACCACTAGCTTAAGTTATTACCAGCTGAGCAATTTGAATGCTTTAATTTTCCCAGGAGGAATGCATATTACAACCTGTTATTTAAAAAAAAAATGGTCTCCACCCAATTAGTACTTGGTGGTTGTCCTCAAGAAACAAAGTCTTATGGATTGAAGAAGGCTTTATTTTTCATACAATCTAGGTACAAATAAGACTAAAGTTAATAAATTTTCTATAATTAATCACAAATTTATCACATATAAATACGCTGTAATTGTTTTAATAGAAGCAGTTTATTGGATGATAAGGGTCAGTAAGGAAAGGGGCTAAAGACAAACTACAAATAGAAGAGTGTCCTTGGAGACCAAGTCCTGGGGACCACTGCCTTTCCCTGTTAGCATTTCTCTGAAACTGCTCCTCTTAATACAATTAATCATTTAGAGAGCAAAATGATCTCCTTATTTTTGGGACCAGCACAAGGTACCACAGTGTGTTGTCTAGCTAAGAACTGGCATGCTATCTTTGGCTATAATGTCTGGATAGATGCCATCAAAAAACTAGGCTCATCATACACTGATGCTCACTTTAAAATAAACAAACAAACAAAAAAACAAGTTAATTCAGAAAACAAAGAAGCTGACGTTTAGGACTAGAGGTCTTCTACACAATAAAATATTCTTCAGAAAATCACAGTACACTAAAAACACTGATTTCAACATTATATAATTTATCCAGGTCACAAAAAACACTTGTACTACTTAAATCTATTGAAATAAAAATAAATATTTTTTGAAAAGAAAATCACAGTAATCTTGGGGTGGACTTTGACTATCCAAAGGGTTTAACTGGGGGCTTAAATTAATATCATCTAGACAGTAAAGTGTTTGAAGACTCTAACAAGGATCTGGATTAAAACTGAAATAACCTGGGCCTAAAATTTAGAATGTTAAATAATTGTGTCCTATGTAACCTAAGTGTACTTACCTAAGCACTGAGATACCATTTTTGTAGTTTCAAATGAAGCTGGCATACACACATGCCACTCTGTATTCCAAGCTCATGCTTACCCTTCATTACACTGTATTATTATGTTCCACATCCAATGCATCAAAAAGATTGACTTTGAACTCTTCTCTGACATTCATGTTTTTAATTTCTTTAGGGGAATGGGATAGTGGGAGTTAATATAAAATTTAAATTTCCCAGGCTTCCAGTTCCCAAACATTCTATAGGGTGACTTAATGAAACAATTAAAAGAAAACAAGATAAAACAAAGTAAAATACATTTATTTCTGTCTCTTTCTTAGCTTATTCTGAATTTAGATTAATCCATACTCAAGCTGAATGTGAAGTGGCTTTAATATTTACTTCACAAATATTCAATAGCAAATATATATTTATATTAATTTATAGTTATTTATGAATATTAAGCAGATTCTGTTAATTGTTTTAACATTAAAGCCAGCTTTCAAGCAATAAGAGATCATTTTATTTAAAATAATTTTATGTTGCCATATTTAAAATTGATTTGGTTAATTTCTGGCAATGGAATTGTTCTAGGGTGATGAGATTTAAAACTGCCTAACTGATTATGGGATCCAAAGATGTGAAGCTGTATTTCTAGCCCACATCCCAACCCTAGGTAAGCAGGAACAAGAAACTATGAAACATAAGTATCTGGAAATGGACTTACTTTGGACAACTTGCTACCTTTCCCTGGAGATTTTGCTATCTTTCCTACTCTTCATTCTACAGAAACATGTGCTCTTTAGCTTGATTTTAAATTTTCTAGTAGGGTAGGGATGCGAAGGGAGCATAGAACCAATTAAATGAACATGACCAAGCCCTCTGGGTATTACTCCCTTTAAAGTATAATTCTGAGAGGAGAAGGCTAACTGTGAGGAACGTCAGCAACGCCATTCAAGGCTCAGCAGCCTTTCATTTAGAAGGTCCTGTGACTCTTCTCCTTTGAGAGAGGGTGAAGTGAGGTCCTGTTTGAAGTAGAGCCCATAGCAGGGGGAGGAAGTGACTCAGTGGTCTCAGCCTCACAACAGTAAAACTCTTCTAGCAAGAGAAACCGTGCTTGAACTTGGCAGCCTAAGCAAAATCTCAGCGTGATTCAGGCTTAGAAAGTCAATCTAGCTTTCACTGGCTGACTAATAATACCCCATGGGGCTCCTCCAGGCTACAGCTGAGGAATGGATATGGAGACAGTGAAACTCTTTCTGAGATGCACATGGACATTGGGACCACAGGGCAAATGGTGCTTCATTGCTGCATAGAGCTGGGAAGGCAAACATTTCGCTATTTGCTAACCTTGGGCAGGGCACCTCTATGCTCTTTTTCTTTTAAGATAATTATGAAATTTAAGTAAAATTTATTCAAGGTGAAGTTTTATTTTCTTTTTTAACATGGCCACTTTTTTAATATTGGGAAAGTTTTGATTATTCTCTATTAGCATATAATTATTTTCCAGAAATAAAGTGCCCTTAAAATCACTAAATATGCTTGGCAAAAACAAAAGATGCTCAAATTCTACTCAACATAGGTCAGAAGCCTCATCTTTATTAATAAAATTATACACAATCGTATAGAAGCTTAAATTATGTGCAACGTCTCCACTTACCCAGCAAATATCTTTGAGAATTTACTGTGTGCTGAGCATATTGTAAGAGTTGATGATACAGAAGCAGATACAACATGATCTTTGCTTTCAAGGAGCTTGCTATCTTGTGAGGAAGATAAAGTTATTGTGAATAAGTAGTTTGGTTTGGTTTGGTTTTGCAGTGGAAAGAACACTTAACATGAGATCTACCTTCCTAACAAATTTTTTAAGTGTACACCACATTATTGTTGACTCTAGGTACAATATTGTACAGCAGATTTCTAGAGCTTATTCAATTACTTAACCGAAACTTTATGCTTATTGATTAGTAAGTCCCCATGTCTCCCTGGCAACCAGCATTCTAGTCTCTCGTCCCATGAATTCGACTATTTTAGATACTTTATATAAATGGAATCAAGCAGTATTTGTCTTTCCATGACTGCTTTATTTCACTTAGTATAATATCTCCAACGTTTACCGCATATTACAGAAATTTCCTTCTTTGTTAAGGCTGAATACTATTCCATTGTGTAACACATCTCATTTTCTTTATTTATTCAAGTCCTGATGGACAATTAGGTGGTTTTCACATTTTGGCTGTTGTTAGTAGTACTGCTATGAACATTTGAGTGCTTATATCTCTTCGGGATTCTGATTTCAGTTCTCTTGGATATATACCCAGAAGTGGGATTATTGGCTCATTCGGTGTTATAAGAGAAGTTCTTCACAGTTTCCTACTGGAGCAGGAAGAAGTAAAAAGTAAGGGGCTCAGCTAAAATGTAAGGGATAGCTGGGTCAGATGACAAATCCAGAACCATGTAGCAGGAGTTGCCTGAGGACAATGGAGGAGGAGTGATCGGAAGCAGAGATAATACACCCTATGGTGCAAAACACCAGGTAATTGAGAACATGGCACATTGTATGAAACTGAAGTGGTCCAGTTTCCTTGGAGTAAAAAATGCAAGTGGAGCCCAAAAATGAGACTGGAGAGGTAGGGTGGGATCTTTTTCCTTTTATAAATCCCTAAATCCTGTGGAGAATTCTTGGCAAAGAACATTCCAAGAGGAAGTGGATAAGAAGTCATTGGCTTCTTTCATGATAACAAAGCCATTAAAATGGTTTGTCTGGAGTTCCAAACCATGTTTCCTGCCCATGAGAACATTTCATAAATTTAATGTTTTTGTTTTTGGCATTGTCGATAAAAAAAATCTAGTAGAGAAAAAAGGCTAATGCCAAGTCAGATCATATATAGATCTCTGAGAGTACAAACTTCTTGTTTTTTTTTTTTTTTTTTTACTTTTTCATTGACATCATAGATGAAACATTTATGGCCATTTTTTATTTTATAACAATCTAAACGTTATAATTCAGATAATATCATGTTGTCTCCTTGAATAAGAAAAAGAAATGTTTTTGTTTGACTCATTTTAAATTTGGAGAGTTAGAAATGAAGGAAATGATTAGGTCAAAGACTTTATACCAAGAATGAAAGTAGTGTCAATGTCTTCAAGACTTCTTGTTCTGTTCCAAGTTCACAAGTTTGAACAACCTGTAAATTGTCACTCCCAAGGACCTAGAATCAAATAAATCTGGTATATTCTATGCAATTTTTCTTCCTTATCTATTTTCTGTTATCTCGAATTATTCACTTCACTTTACTTTGACTCCTAAATCTCCTGATGTTTCAAAAAGACAAAAAAGTATGGACTGGCTTGAGCAGAGCTCCATATTATATTGTTTAGGTAATTATATACTCATATCACACCCTTGAACAAACAGTGATTAATAAGATTGTCCCTGTTATAAAGAAATGGAGAGCCTTGCTAACCAGTGGTGAAACTGTGACTAAGCCCATTCTGAGATTGCAGGTATGGGCGCAGCATGGCAGAAGAGGGACAGGGATAAAACATGGGATTTGATTCAGCCATTTACTAATTGTTGGATATGTGCTAAGATAAAGATTATAGTCTTTTTATAGTACTGTACAATTACTTGTAAGTATTAGTAATTATATGTACCTATATATACTCTGACATGTAGTAGTGATCCCTAAGCAGTAGCTACTCATTAAGCTACACTCAAGACTGCAACCTGGAAACATAGACTAAGAATATTGTAAATAGCAAAGCTAAGACTCAGCTTTCCTTTTTCACGAGCCTCTTGTTTATGGAAAATTCAATCATTTGAATGAAAATAATGAAATGAAGTAATGATGGTATTGTTTAGAGGAGTGAACCTACTAGGTGCTGATCCAGGCTCAGTGGATCTAGCACAAAACAAAATGGACAAGCAAAACTGAGAGAGTTTTGAGATGTATGGGTTTCTTTGCTGCTATACCAAATTATCTTATTTGGCTATATATTTTTTAATGATTAAGTCAAATTTTTGTAATTACTTTGTTTCCTCTTGACCAATTAGTGATCATTCCTTCTTGCTGTTCCAGTTGTTCCTCCTGTCATCATATTGACTCATGGTAGAAACACAGTAGGGAATCACTTGGTTTCCAACAACCTTCTTCTTTATGTTGGACTAATCCCACTTTACACTTACTTTATTATGCAACCAAAACATTTGAAACAAAGTAAGATTACTAACATTAAATCATAAAACCCAATAGCTCTCATAAAATAATTTATTTTCAATTTATTCCTTCTGAGATGCTGGGTGCCCCTTGGGTAGTTGGGGAACTCTTCCATGAAATCATGAACATCAGTGTAGAGGTTTTTAAAACATGCATTTTGATTGCTTTGAAAACTCTTTTCCCCTCCAAATTTATTATTTTCTTTAGGAAATTGATTTTCTATGTCATAATTAGATAGGTATTACTACATATAGCTTCTAAAGCTGCAAGGGTAACTATCAGTGCAAAATAAAAACCTCAAAGTTTCCTGTTAACTAGTCAAATTATCAACTCAGATATACCATTGGTCCAAGAGTGAGAGTACCAATGAAATTGAGAATACATAGAATTTTAGAGGAATCACTGAGGTCATGGATTTGAACTGCAAACCTCTAAAAGAGGAAGCTGGGATTCAGATGAATAATTAAATGATCCTATGATCTGTTACTGTTGAGACATGGTTCCATTGCAGGAGATGGAGGGTGGCCCATGCCAAGAGGAATGGAGCTGTTCTGGCTATTGCTCTCAATTAGGTAGGTACTGGCCATCTTGTTGACATAACATAGAGACCAGAGAAGTGCCTACAAATGCCACTGAGTGCTTAATAATATCTAAAAGTGTTTTTCTATCATGAGATTCCTTAATGCTGCAGAATGATTAGTAGAGAGGGACAGATTGCATGGTTTAAAGTTCTTTGTGTAATTATGAATACAGTTCATATATACACAACCTTCAGCAATGTAGCCAGGTATTACTGGCCTGTGGGTATTACAAAGTCTTAATCTCAACCTTCCAAGACACTGGGGAATCTCCTAGGCCTTTTTGGGGGGTGGGAGGTGGACAAGGAGGGGAGGATCCTAAGGAACTAATGTTGATTATTTCCATGGTTCAAAATTAATATATTTTATTTGTTCAGAGTGTTTATATCTTGAACTCTTCAAACTATTAGAATGTTGGAGTTACTTTTTGCTTGATGCCTTTGTTTCTATGCTTTCACTGCAATGGAAGGAGTTTTCTAAATATGTAAGCTTTACGTAGGACAAGTTTAATGTTAAATGTGTAAGCCAATGATTATTTTTACACTTATTGAAAAATGACTTATTTTGAATATATGGAATCTAGTGTATTAGCAGATGATAGAATCTGCTCATATGACATTTTAAGTACTAATATAAAAACAGATAGGGTTGATTGATTTTATTTGATTAAAACTGTGGCCATTATACTTCTATAATAGCCTTTCTAGCTAACACTTTATTGCATTTATATTTTTACAAGTCTTGTCTCCCTTAGTGCAGAGTACTTCTCTTGTGTTTCATTCACCTTTGTATCTTCACCTTCTAGCACAGAGGCTGGTATATAGAATGTGTTTAATAAATAAATGAGTGTCAACAGGAGGAGTAATAGGTCAATGGATTGAACAAACCTGATCTGGGCTTTAAAAAATGTTGGAGAATTGGTGTGTTGAAGATGAATTGACAGAACATGCTAAATGGAACATGTGTAAAAGCATGAAGGTAGATATATTGGATATATGTGAATCATGACACTAGATCAAGTATTAGCACTTTAATACATTTCTAAATGTTTGCCATAGGTTGCTTCTCAGGTATGTTCAAAAGACTCCTTTTCTACCCTGGGGATAGTGTGCGGTTTTTCTCTATCAGTCTACCATCAAGGTTATAATTAAGTTATTGAGTCTGTGTCCTATATTTATGATTACAATATATGATCAAGGATTATAAACACCAGGAAAACTGTATTATCACACTGTCTAATTATCATGTTAAGAGAATGACAGCAGACAAACTTTTCATCTCTTACTAGAAAGAGGGAATCTGACAGAACCTGGGAGTTCACTTTGATGTTGCATTTGTATATGAAAATATCAAAGATTGAATTATTTTCAAACAGAACATGCAATGTTGGTTTCATCCAAGCAGTCAGTTTTCTGCTCCACCACCATATTTTTCTTTGAAGTGGCATAGCCTAGAGTTTGTTATTAGGGTCTATTTATTGCTGGGGGAGCAATGAAATTCAAGAAAGTGAAAGAAAAATCAGAAGACCTCAAAGCCAACAGCAGGTATTATAAGTTGATCTCTGAAATGGGTAAGTTGCAAACAGACCCCAGAAGTTAGCATGAAAGACCTAGATAGATCCGTTGTACATAAAATGTGGTCCTCGGAGGAGTAACATCAGCAGCCCCTGGGGAATGCAAATTCTCAGGCTGCATTCCAGGCCTGCTGAATCAGATACTCTGACAGTGAATTTGGCAGTCTATGTTTTAACAGGACCTCCAGGTGGTTTTGATGCCCACTAAAGTTTGAGAAACATTGGCCTAAAATAATGCATACCATGGGTTTCAAGCATCCGTTTTACTTTCCTAATCTTAATTGGCTCAAGGTCATTGTGCTTCTGTATTACAGTGGAATGGTGTGGCAGGAAGGGATAAAGAAGCCCAGAAATTGTTTACTTAGGTTGTACTTCTGGCTCGTTTTGGCTCTTGTGGAAGTGGTCCGGAGAATTCTTTAATGGAAAATATGAAAAAGTACAGGTTGCAGAGGTAGAGAGTTCTTCAGGATGAGAATAAAAAGAGCAGGGAAGGACAAAGGAGAAAGTTCCTAAGTTTGTCAAACTACATGTATCTCAATAAATTAATGCTGCACAATAAATGAAAGGTGTCTCTGTGTTCTGATATACATAGATTAACGGGAAAATCACTAGAGTTTTAGATTCTAATACAAGAGCCCATTTTTATGACCTGTCTAATTTTTTGGAAGAGATTTGAGGTCTTTTCAAAATAATATACAGACTTCTATGAATTTATTTATGTATGTGTTGCATATCTATGCACAGAGAGATTTTACAAAAAGACATGAAGAGAAAGAGATAGCAAGATTATTAGGTTACCTTTCCCTTCTTCCATTTTAACTAGAGACCTAGGAATATAAGGGTTGAAAGAGAACAGAGGAACTATTTTCTGAGCAGCCCACAAACAAAGGACTTCTAACCATCAGATGGAGTTAGTGATTTCTATTCTTTCTGCAGAGATCAACAGTAATGCTGGGAAATATTTTGTTTGACCTTGAATGCATTTTTTAAACCATTGCCTGAATCAAATTTCCTTGAGATGCTGAATGGAACTCTGCCAAAATATGCCAGAATGAGAAAAAGAGATGTGCTTCCCTTAGGAATCTGAGAAGAAGTTTCTGTGAGGTCTTGAGAAGTATCATTTTGTATCAACAGGGGGAAATCCACAGAGCTTCTGTTTTAAGACATTGTGTTCAAGAGCTAAGCATTTCTTTCAAGCCTCACCATACTGCTTTCATTTAGGCATCCCCATTATTTCGGAAGGCAGTGTGTTGCACAGACAATATGTGGAAGCCACATCAAAGATGATCATGATCATGGCCAGGGGCATTTCAGATTATGTGAATGAATAAAAGCTGCTTTTCAAAAAGCAAGGCTTTTTATTTTCCTCCTGTTGATGTACTGCCGTAGATTGAAAATGGCAACATTTTGTTTCCTGTTACTGAAATTGTGGAATTCTGGTTGGGCACGAGAAGTGGGAAGTCAGGGGTAAGTGTATGAGGGGTAAGTGTATGAAAAGAATGGCTTGGCACCTTGTATTTTGACCAGCTTCATTCAAAGTAGGGACTTTGTTTCTGAGAAATCCCTTGTTATTCAGAAGTAATGTCTTGCTCTGGGGTTTGAAGCAAGTTCCACCATAATTTAATTTGTCCTGAGAACAAGAAACTTGTTGGAAAAGCGCGTGGGTGGTCACCATGAATAGGGCACAACAGTGTCCAAATGTGACAGCAAAAGAGAGCCTGGGGCCTCAGCACTCAACATGGGGAGATTATTCTGAAGGAGCAAATGGCCCATCTTCAGGCCATGCTAAAAACGAAGCACATCCTCTGATATCTTGGTAATCTAAGTATACAATTCAGGCTGTGGAAACAGAGAATTTAACTGACACCATTGCTTTGCCTAATTTTTACATGATGTTTGGCATTCTTTTGACCCTTAAGAAAAATATTCAGTGATCTAGCAATTAATATTCAGTTGGTCCTTGACATATGTGCTATGGTTTGAGTCTGTCCCTCAAGGTTCATGCATTGGAAACTTAATTGCCATTGTAATGGTATTAATAGGTGGGACCTTTGAGAGGTGATTAGTCCACGAGGGCTCAGCCCCCATGAATGGATTAATGCTGTTACTGTGAGAGTAATATTGCAGAAGCTTGGTCCCTGTTTTGTCTCTCTGTCTCTCATGCTCTCTTCCACTTTCTTTCTGCCTTCCACCATGGGATGACCCTGGCCAGATGCTGGTGCTGCTCTTGGACTTCCCAGCCTCCAGAACTGTGAGCCAAATAAACATCTATTCTTTATATATTACCCTGTCTATATTATGTTGTGATAGTAAACTAAGACAATATGGAATGTCCATACTCACTAAGACAATCAATCTTTATTCACTAAAACATTGTACACATATAGAAATGGGTAGATCACAAGGTAATAAATACATATTCATCATCCAGCTTAATATTAAAATACTACAGATATATTTAAAGTCCTAAGGTCACTTTTATCATTTGCATGCCCTTCTCTATACTTTCTTCTTAAGGTAATGACTATGTCATTCCGTTTTAGTAATCAGCTTTATGATAGGTTTTTTCATACACCCCAACCACTTTTTTAAAATAAACTTTTAGTTCATAAAAAAAAAAACTGGAAAAGTTAAGTAAGATAAGTTTACTTCTCAGTGTAGCTAAGCTAAAGTTGATGAAGTGGAACTTCAGTACCCATCTTAGGAGTCCGAAGTCTCATATTCCTTATCCTATACTGTGGAATGTCTCTCTTTAGGTACTGAAGCATCTCATTACTAGGGATACCCTAGTAATGGCTCAATAATATGGTCACCTTGAAAAATATAAAAGACCACTAAGAACTTCTGTAAAAATCTTTTTTGGCCTTCAAAGTTTATTGAAACTATGACTCTCTAAAAGTTATTTTTAATGAACCAAAAATCAAAATAATTTATTATATATTAGGACAAGAAACAGAAAGAGTGGGAGTATTCTGTTACTTTTATAATAATAATAATAGTTAAGATGATGGAGTATGAACTATTAACATATGCCAGTTACAGTACCAGATACTTCATATAGATGCCTCACTTTAGTAGTCATATTAGATTTTTGAAATTATTATTAACCTAATTTATAAAATAACCAGTGGCACAAGACAAATAAGTAACTTAAACCAGGCCAACTCTCTTAATCATTCTGCAGTCCTCTCTTGTCTATTCTTACCATTCTTTCTCTTATCAGAGATTGACTGACCATCAATCACAGAGAATGCTTCTAGAGAAGCACTGTCCAACAGAAGTATAATGAAAGTTGTGTATGTCATTTCAAACTTTCTAGTGGTCACATAAAAAGTAATCAGGACACAAGGGAAATTAATTTTAATAATTAATATATGTATTTAACCCAATACATTCAAACTATTATTTCAATATATAAGTGATATTTTATACTCTTTTTTTTCTTACTAAGCATGTGCCTCTACACTTATGACACATATTAATGCAAACTTATCACATTTCAAGTGTTCAATAGCCACACATGGTTAGTGGCTACCTTATCAGACAGCACAGGGCTGGACACTTGGGATACAGCACTAAGACAAAAATATTCCTTGCAATTGTGAGATGTAAGTCCAAAGTCACAGGCAACAATCATGCCTGCTGTGTTGCAGGAATAGTTGAGAGGCCAAGATGACTAAAGTAAATAAGGGTTAGAGAGGGAAAGTGTCAGATGAGATGGGCCCTTACAGGTCACTATAAGGACTTTGAATTTTACTGAGTGCTACAGGCAGCTTTTAAAGAGTTTCAAATAGAGGAGTTATACAATATGAATTAAATAGGATTTCTCTGGATGCTATCTTGAGATACGTTATGGTCAGGCATTGGGGAGAGTAGAAGCCAGGAGGCCTGTTAAGAGAGGACTGCTGTAATTTGAGTGAGGTATGGTGATAGTTCAAAACATGGTGATAATACTGGGGTTGGTTAGATTTAGTTGGATTCTGAATATATTTCATTGAATAGTTAAAATATGGATTAAAAATTTAAAATAGATTCTTCCACAGATAAATGTTAAGAAAAATATTTCCAAACTTGGAAATAATGCTAAGAGGATGGCTACATTTTCTCATACAGTTTATTTGGCTTTCTAGGAGAATGTACCATTGGTGGATATTGCTGTATTCTTGAATTAAGGATACATTCTTTGTGAAGTTATATAACTTCTAGATCTGTGAATGGTAGAGACACTAATCATCTTCATTTAGTAGGAAAAAAACCCCCAAAGAGTATGATATGTTACACTGGAGGGTATTAACCAACTTTATACTTAATCTACCAATCTTATTCTAACACTCCTTTATTAAATTGCTTATAACTATCCAGCTTCTTAAATGCTCTTTGAACCAGTCTTACCATCTTAGTGGTTTCCTCATTTTTAAAATGTGTTTGACATGTCTTTGATAAATGTTTCTTCTAATTCATATGAGTCATACTTCTAATTGTTTTGAAAATTAGTTCTTAATATCAGTGACACCAATGATAGATTCCAATAGACTTTTGTATATTGTCCATAATATCAATGATCATTGCTTTCATTTCCTTTCAAACTCAAGGTCTCCCCACTCGAAAAACACTTACACTCCCTCTTTCCTTCCCTCCTTCCCATTACTCCTACCTTTGACCTTATTGGATTTCAGATCCCATCTTCCAAGCCAGTTTCTCCTGACTTGACTTTTCTTTTCCTATCTCACTAATCCCCAGGGTATATAACCTGGTCTGTCTTGATGCTCCTTTCTGCCTTTACTGTGTGTTTTCTGTAAGCCCTTAAAGACCAGGTCATTCGAATGTCTGCATCCTCTTTTCTAAATCCCAAGTTACAGGGCCTGCTGGATTAGTGAGATGCTTCCTTTCTCGCCTTTCTACCTCTGTTCTGTGGCCAACTCCCATTATTGTCTCCGAGTACCATCTCTAATATTTGAATCTTTCCAGATTGCTCCACTTTTCAAAATCCTTAAATGATCTTAACCTATCTCAATGGCAAATCTAGTTCTTCTGAAGGATAAGCAAGATTTTTGTATAATTTATTTACCACCAAACTTACAAGCCTTGCCATTCCACATATTATACAAAATACCACAATAGTGCTAAGCTCTGTGAAGTTCTTCAAATAAGCCTTCCTTTCTTTTGCTTTTTGGTCCTGATCATGTTTCTCCTTTGGCTCATATGCATACTCAACTTCATGCTGGTGCCCTCACCACCAGTAGTTTTCTGGTAAGAGTATTTCCTTCAGCTTTCATCTGAAAGGTGATTTATTCAAGGAAGACTTTATTGATGCCACCCAGGAAGTGTAGGTATTGTGTCTCATCTATTCCCATGGAATATTACTCAGTTTGTAAATCCTTTGTATGCTATATTATAATTATATGTAGGCATATATGTATCCTTCTGCACTTCATGGGGTTATTTGTTTTAATCTCTTTCATATTTAGCACCTCATACAAAAATTGACTGGTACATGATATGCATGCATTCAAAAATATGCTAAATGAAGTAACTAGATGAAAAAAAAAATGAGCACAATAAGTACTGTGTGTATATGTATGTAATTTTTGCTGTGTAAAATACCACTACAAAACTGAATAGTTCTGATCTGGGCTATTTTATGCACCTCTGGTCATCTGTTGGGTGAGCAAGCAGTTTGATGGTCTAGGATGGCATTTTTCACATGGTACAGTTGGTAGAATAGTTGATCTGGGTGGAGAATCCTTTGCTAAGAAGGTTTGTCTCTATTGTATGTGGATCATTATTCTCTACTAGACTGACTCTAGCTTTCACACATGGCCCTTTCAGGGTTTCAAAGAGGAGCAAGAGAGCAAGCCCAAACATATAAGTATTGTCAAACCTCTGCTTAAATCACATTTGGTAATGTATCATTTGCCAAAGCAAGACACATGGCCAAGCCAGAGCCAATGTGAGAGGACACTGACCAAAGGAGGAGATCTAAGAAATAAAATTACTGCATCCCTTTGTACAAAAAATTTGCATATTCACACACAAAACCACATGCTTTTATCTATTGAATTTTACTTTTTGCATTTAGTTCATAAATTAAAACTGACAGTCCTTGTCATTCTTCTGGTGGTGTTGATACATTTAAAAAAACATTAAAAAAACAGTTATCATTATAAACTATGATATTCGTATAGGTAAATTCCTTTCTATTATCTTAATATGTGCTTTCATTTTACCCTGATTTTTTTATTCTTTATTTTTAGTCTTTTGCTGTTTACACATTTAAAAATATGTATTGATTCGAATAGTTTTTTTCTTCTCTTGGCTTGGGTAATATATAGCTTACTACTATTATTTTGGAAGTTATCTTTAAAATTATATTAATAACTTGCTAAATTGGAAAAGAGTACAAAATTAATAAATAATCTTAACTATCCTCCAAAGAAAATAAGGCTTTTCATGACTATTTAACTTTCAAGACCTCTCCAGCATTACATGTTAATGTTGTCTAATATTTAAATTTTGTTTTGTATTCTGAGATTTGTCATTTTTCTCAGTGTTTTTTACAATCTGTTTGCTCAATTGGCCCACATTTATTATAGTCTTTGCTATTTCTTCCTTTTATATTTTATGACAGCTTTATTAAGATATAATCACTTACCATAAATTTCATCCTTTTAAAGTATACAATTTACTAGTTTGTAGCATATTCATAGACATGGGTAACCATCACCATTATTTAATTTTGGAACATCTTTATCACCCACAGAAGAAATCTCCATATCAATTAGCAGTTATTTCTCTTTTCCCATCTTTCTAGCCCCTGGAAAAAAACAATCTACTTTCTGTCTGTATAAATTTGCCTATCTTGGGTATTTCTTAAAAATGATATTGTATAACACATGGCTTTTATTTATGAATTCTTTCTCCTAACATGTTTTTTTAAGGTTCATTGATATTGTAACATGTATCAGTACTTCATTCCTTTTTATGGTCATTAAAGAAATAATTAATATTTCCTGTCTCTTTCTCTTCATGGTCTTCTCTGCAGACAATACCAAAACTTGGCTAGGCAGGGTAGAATGAGCACTGGACTCAAAGTGAGAAATTACAATTCTGGCTCTGCCATAAGCACATGACTCTGATAAGGCCACTAAAGATTGCTTTTGAGAAAGAACTTAGACTTTGGAAAACTATGTTTCTTTAACAAGACCTTAAATAAAACATTGTATGATAAAATACCTGTAGTTCCAGCAACTCAGGAAGCTGAGACAAGAGGATCACTCTAGGAGTTCAAGACCAACTGGGCAACATAGTAAGATTCCATCTCAAACAAAACAAAACAAAAAACAAAACAAAACAAAATAAAATAAAATAGAACACATTACATAATAAACCATCATTGCAGCTTACATTAATATCATGGATTATGAAGCTTCTAAAATGCTTTCACATGCTTTATGTTGATTTACACAATGGTCTTGAGAACCATCTTTAACATTGTTTCTTCAGTATGTTTTCTAATTTGTGTCTGCCAACAACAAATTCTCTTAGATTTCGTTATTTGTTTTTATTAAATGGGACTGTCTCTATTTCACCTCCATTTTAAAAATATAGCTTTATTGGATATAGGATTCTTTGTTGGCAATGTTTTTGTTTTTGTTTTTTCTTTAAGCAATTTGATTATTTTATCCCACTGGCTTCTGGTCTCCATTGTTTCTAATGACAAGTAAATTGTTAATCTCATTTGGAGTTACCTTGCAAGTGACAAGACTTGTTGCTGTCAAGATTTTTTTCCTTGTCTTTAGCTCTCAGCATTTTTCCTATGAGGTATCTGTTTGAGGATCTTTTGGAGTATATCCAACTTGGAGTTCGTTGAGCTTCCTGGATGTATAAATCAATGTTGTCAATAAATTTTGCAACTTTTCAGCTATTATTTTTTAAAATAAATTTTTTTCTGCTCTTTTTTCTTTCCTCTCCTCCTGGTACTTCCATAATGTATATGTTGATGCACTTAATGGTGTCTTACACTTCTCTGGGGCTCTGTTTATTTTTCTTTTTTTCTCTCTGTTCTTTGGCTAACATAACCCCCATTGTTTTATTCTCAGGTTTGCTAATTTTTTTCTTCTGCCAGTTTAAATCTACTATTGATCCCTCTATTAATTTTAAAAACAAATTTAGTTATTATATTTTCCAATTTCAACCAAATTACCATTTGGTTCTTTTTAAATAATTTCTATCTCTTTGTTGTTATTTTCTATTTGGTGCAAACTTTTCATTATAAGTTCCTTTATTTCTTTAATTATGGCTTTCTTTAATTCTTTGAACATATTTATAAATTACTACTTTGAAGTCTTTGTTAAATCTGACATCTATTTTCTCTCATAGGCAGTTTCTGTTTCCTGTTTCTTTTCCCAGTGTATTGGTCATAATTGTTTCTTTTCAAGTCTCATAATTTTTTTGATGGAAACTGGAAATTTTAGATGATATAGTAACCTGGGTATTAATTCTCCACTTCAGGCCTTGTTTTTTCTATTTCCTTATTTGATTAGTGACTGGCTAGAAAATTTTAGTAGAATCTATCCCATCCTTTGCCAGCTCCCCCAACCTGTGCAGCTGTGATGTTGGTCCTCAAGAGGTGCAGTCTTGGGCATGTCAGAGCCACCCTGGAGTGACAGTGGGTTGGTTGGTCTCTCTTTATCTCTTTTTTTTATCACACCCAGCTGTTAAGTTCCAGTGACTCTCTCGTTTCAACAAAGCCTTTGGGGCATAAATCATTTTAGGGACTTATACAATCATATTTAAGTTCTCTTGAAAGGATAATTCCTGAGGTTAGATTTTCAGATTTCTTCTGACTCCAAAAGGGCTCCTTCCAGCTGTCTCTTTCTCTAGTTCTCTCTGGAAAAGTATAAGCCAGTCTATAGTTTATCCTATATCTCCAGTGAATCCACCAATCTTGTCCCAAACCCAATTGCTCTCTCCACAACCTTCCCTGAGCTTGAGGCTTGAACTTCTCCACATGCTATTGCACAGAAGTCAGTTCCTTTAAGAAGAGATTCAGAACTCTGTTTTCTTAGCCTATTTCTCACTCTAAGGGAAAAATCTCTATGCCAAGTTTCTGGACCTGGGAAAGGGACAATGGCCCAATCTCTCTATGTGACAATCCCATATTATGCATTGAACACTAGAGAGGGACAGTAGCCTCAGATCTTCTTGACTTGCCTTTTGCTGCTGGAACATTCTGCCTTAAATCCAGGGCAAGAGTGATAGGAGTCCAAGTATTCTTGGTGGGATTTTCCTAAGGTAAAGGCTCAATTCCACAAGTGGACTGGGCAGAAAATGGGAGCCCACCACCTCTTAGATGCTTTGGTGCCAGCAACAGATATGTGAGAAATGCTAACATCTTATTCCTCTCAAGAAGATAGCGGCCCTCTGACTAGGACCTGGGAAGGAGGAGAAAGCCACATTTGGCAGCTGCACAAAGCTGGAGTGGAATTTCCATCTTGTTGAAGTAGGATGGGGTAGTAAAGGAGTGAATCTTGGTTCAAATACCATAGGTTCTCACTGCTCTTACCAAATTTTAGTAGACTTTTTTGGATAAATGTTTCTTCATTTGCTGTATGCCCTCAGAACTGTTTCTAGAGACTTTAAATGGTGGTTGTTGTTTTTCACATTTTCACCTGTCTCCCTGAGGAGTCAGCTCATGGAACTCCTCATGCTGTCATGCCAGAAGTCAGCTACTGCAAGTACATTTTGAGGAAAATAATTTACTTTTATTTAATTCCTATTGGCATCTATTAATACAATTAAGGTCATGCATTTTCAGTCTGCAAAGACACATAAGATATTGGTGCTCTTTTTCTATTATGATTAATAAGAAATGCAAACTTACTGTGTGCCATGGTAAACCTTTCCTCTTTTATATTTATTTTATTACTGTAAACATTCATTTTGATAAAAAGTTCCTGAGTCCTGGGCACTGTTCAAGATGCTTGAAAAATAGGAGCTGGTTTAACCTTCATGCACCCTGTGAGGTATACATAGTGAGTGGTGGAACTGGGGTTGAACGCAGGAAGTGTGAATGCAAAGGGCTAGCCTCAAACCACTACACCATCCTGCATATGCATGTGTGATGTTATATATGGAATGATTAGAATGTGATCACTACTTTTGTAGAGAAAAAGCCATGGTTGAGACACCAATTAGGCAGGCACTTATCAACTTGAGCCTCTATGTTCTCACCTATGAAATAACAAGAATACCTACCTCATCATGTTCCTGGGCTGATTAAATGAGATCATGTGCATAAAGTGCCCGACAAGATGTCTGACTAATTAACTATTGGTTACCTTACCTTACCCTTAAAAGGATATGTTGTTATTTATTTTTATTTACTTACTTCTTTGGTGGACATCCTTGTAATTTGTCCTTTCCTATTTGCCAAAACTTACAAGAGATCACTCCATGATGAAAGACTCAGAAGCTAAAGGAAAGATGTCTCCTCAAAATGTCAAAGTCATTGCATATCAGGGCCTAATCTTGGTGGTAAAACTTCAATGAAGAAACAAAAAACAAGAAATATAGAAAAATTACATAATGCTGATATATTGCAAGGAGAAAAGGGAATTTTTCATATTGATAGATATAGAAACTGAAATAAAAGACCCCTGCCCTCTAGGCATAGGATTTCTGTTCTTCTAGATTGTTGGCTACATTATCCTGATGCATCCTAATGACCTGTTTTGTCCTGTCCAAAACACGTGGGGATCTAGTTTGTTTTTTCTAGACCTTTAGTTTTCAGGGTGGTCTGGAGACCAACAGCATCAGCATCACTGAAGAACTTGTTGGAAATACAAACAAACATACTGAGGCAGGAACTCCAGTCAGTAAGGTCTAACAGTATCTTTTTTAAAAATTTATTTTTTATTTTTTTATTTCAGCATATTACAGGGCTACAAATGTTTAGGTTACATGTACTGCCTTTTTTTTAAGTAAAATTATTTATTGGATGAGAAAGTAAAGATGCAAAAAATGGAATAATA
>VBSM01001118.1:25295369-25372649 GCA_008086735.1 Cheirogaleus medius | reverse complement strand
TCTGAACAAACAACACTTCCAAGTATAAATTTATATAAACAGAAAATAGAAAAAAGGTGCAAATTGAAAACTGTAACAAAATCTCCTCTTGCTTTGCTGTCACATGTACTGCCTTTGCCCCACCAGAGTCAGAGCTTAAAGCGTGTCCACTCCCAGACGGTGCGCACCGCACCCTTTAGGTGAGAATATGCCCATCCCCTCCTCCCCTCTCTCACCCGATGAATGTTACTACTATATGTGCACATAAGTGTTGATTAGTTAATACCAATGTGATGGTGAGTACATGTGGTTCTTGTTTTTCCATTCTTGTGATATTTCACGTAGTAGAATGGGCTCCAGCTCTATCCAGGATAATACAAGAGGTGCTAGATCCCCATTAAAATATCCTTTAACACAGTGGTTCCCCACCTTTTGTCACCAGTGACCATTTTCATGAAAGACAATTTTTCTGGGTGGGGGGTGTTAGTTTAGGATGATTCAAGCATATTATATTTATTGTGCACTTTATTTATATTATTATTACATTGTAATATATAATGAAATAATTATACAACTCACCATATGTTGGGGACTCCTGCTAACACATTCTTCAGGTGATTGTGACGAGTTCTACAATTTCAGAACTACTGTTTCAGACAGTTAACACTGATTCCACTGGGCAGGGCTCTTTATGCATGGAGTTTTGGCCACGGGGCCCTTGGGCCTCCTAGAAATCAAATACCCATTTGTGGTCATAGGAATAGCTTAGTGCCACCTTGGTGAACAAAGAGCTAATTTAGTATTGCCAGAATTCTACCAAATGTAAATCAGGTGATTTTTCTTCCATCCCAAATAACAAGATACATTATCTTTTAGCAGTTAGGGGGTTAACCACCATCCTCCACTTTCAAAATTCCAGATTCATAAGATCTCTTTTATCACCTTGGAATAGGCTTGTTATCTAGTGCCTTGGACTTTGCTCAGGCCATTCTCTCTGCCTGAAATTATTTTTACCTCCCTCTCTTTACCTAGTTAAAACTGACTTTCCCTTCAGAGCTCAACTTCAGCTTCAATTCCTTGAGTGTAGTATTTTCTGAACCCATAATTAAAGTTTGGTTCTCCCTTCTTTCCTCTCTCCCTTCCTTCTCTCCTTTCTTCTCTCCTTCCATGTTTTATAGAACTGTTATTTCTTTTTGCAATCCAGCTTTCTTTTGTGGGATGTTTGGATATATATGTGTCTCCCTTGAAAAATTGTAAACTCCATGAAGACTCCCAGTGAGCCCATTTTTGTTAACAAATGCAACCCTCAGTTGGGACACCTAAAAAATGTTTATAGATAATGAAAGACAAAGGTTCAGGTTATCAACATTTTGTGATGTTTAGTTAATTTATGCCTATATGAAGAAATATCATTTAGTTTATATCAACTTGAATATTTATTGAGCACTTATTATGCACCAGACGTTCTTGTAATGTTGGGGATAAAGCAACAAATAAAACAGACAAATTACCAACTTTCATGGAGCTTGCATTCTAATTTAAACCAAAGGCCTGTGAGTAAAGCTATGAAGATGCATCGCTGAAAATTCCACTTTTAACTTTTATAAAAAGAACTTTTACAATTTCAATGACAATTAAACTAAGCTTATGAGAATATACTGCACTATGTAGGACTATACAAATTAAGGCAATTCTTGAACTTAGAATGCCTTATTGTAAAAATTATTCTGAAATAAACAAGGAGACTTGGTCTCCAACGTACATTTCCAAAATGTGAAAAATGTTCTGAAATTAAAAGAATTGGCCTCAGTAGAAAATATTTGTTTATATCTCAAAAATAAAATACATATTATAATACCATTATAATATATATCAATAAATAATAATAATATTAGTAATAGTTTTGTGGCAATGAGATGCTAATTGTAGACAGACTTTTTGTGAGTAGTTTAAAATTTATGAGAACAAATTTTTGATTCAGTTGTCAAAACTTATATTTATTCTTCTTTATTGATACATAATATTTGTATATATTTATGGTTACATGTGATATATTGTTACATGCATAGAATGTATAAAGTCAAGTTATTTAGAATTAATCATAATCATTTATCATTTCTATGGGTTACATACATTTCAAGACATCTCTAGCTATTTTGAAATATACAATATATTGTTGTTAGCTAGAGTCACCCTACTCTGAAATCAAACATTAGAACTTATTCCTTCTACCTAACTGTATGTTTGTACCCATTAACCAACCTCTCTACATTCCTCACCAACACACTCTTCTCAGTCTCTTGTAACTATCATTCCACTCTTTATTTCCATGAGATTAACTTTATTAGCTCCACAGATGAGTGAGAATATGTGATATTTGTCTTTCTGTGCCTGGTTTATTTCACTTAACATAATGTCCCCCACTTTCATCCATGTTGCATCAAATGACAGGATTTCATTCTTTTTTTCAGGCTGAATAGTATTCCATTATGCATGTATACCACATTTTCTTTGTCATTTATCTATTGAGGGACACATACATTGATTCCATATCTTGGTTATTGTGAATAGCGCTGCAATAAGCGCAGAGGTGCAGGTATCCCTTCAACATACCAAATTTTTTCCTTTGGATAAATATCCAGTAGTAGAATTGATGGATCATATGGGAGTTTTATTTTTAGTTTTTTTGAGAAATTTCCATACTGTTTTCCAAAATAGCTGTACTCATTTACATTAACAACAGTTGTGAGAGTCCCCTTTTCTGTCCATACTTGCCAGCATCTGTTATATTTTGTCTTTTTGGATAATAGTCATTTTTAGTGGGACATCTCATTGTGGTATCATCAAATGATTTACATTTCCCTTATAATTAGTGATGTGAACATTTTTCATGTACTTATTGACCATTTGTATGTTTCCTTCTGAAAAATGTCTATTTAGACATTTGCTCACTTTTTAATGGGATTATTTAGTGGGTTTGTTGTTGTTGTTTTTTACTATTGAGTAATTTGAGTTGCTTTCATATGCTAGATCTTATTCTTTAGTATGATGAATAGTTTGCTAGTATTTTTCTCCCATTCAACATTTTGTCTCTTCACTCTTTTGATTTGCACAAGATTTTTAGTTTACTATAGTCTCTTTTGTCTATTTTTGTTTTTGATGCTTATGCTTTTGAGTTCTTAGCCACAAAATCTTTGCCTGGACACATGTCCTTGAGTGTTTCCCCTATGTTTTGTTTTAGGTCTTACATGAAAGTCTTTAAATAATTTTGAGTTGATTTTTATATATGGTGAAAGATAGGGGTCTATTAATAGTTTCATTCTTCTGCATGTGGATGTCCAGTTTTCCAACACCATTTATTAAAAACAGTGTCTTTTGCTCAATGGATTTTCTTGATGCCTATGTCAAAAATAAGTTGGCTTTAAATACATGAGTTTATTTTTGAGTTCTCTATTCTGTTTCATTGCTCTGTGTATCTGTTTTATACCAATTTCATGCTGTTTTGGTTACTACAGCCTTCCAATATATTGTAAAGTCAGGTAGTGTGATACCTTCAGCCTTTTTTCTCAGGAATGCTTTGGCTATTTAGGCTTTTTTTGATTCCATACAAATTTTAAGATTGGTCTTTTCTGTTTATGTGAAAAATATCATTAGTATTTTGATAGGGATTGCATTGAACTTGTAGATTGCTTTGAGTAGTGTGGTCATTTTAATAATATACATTCTTCTGATCCATGAGCAAGGGATACCTTTCCATTTATTTGTGTCCTCTTCAATTTATTTTATCACTGTTTTGTAGTTTTCCTTGTAGAGATCTTTTACCTCCTTGGTTAAATTTATTCTTTGGGTTTTTTGGGATTTTTTTTGTTTGGTATTGTAAATGGGAATGCTTTCTTGATTTCTTTTTCAGCTAGTTAATCATTGATATATGGAAACATTACTGATTTTTATATGTTGATTTTGTATTCTGCAACATTACTGAACTTTTTCATCAGATCTAAGAATGAGCATGTCACCTGCAAAGAGGGACAAATTTACTTCCCAATTTCTAATTTGGATGTCTTTTATTCTTTACTCTTGCCTGATTGCTCTAGCTAGGCCTTCCTGTACAATGTGGAACAGAAGTGGTGAAAGTGAACATTCTTGTCTTATTCCCGTTCTTAGAGAAAATAATTCCATTTTTATCTCTATTTGGTAGAATGTTAGCTGTGGGTTTGTCATATATGGCCTTTTTAATGTTGAGGTATGTTCCTTCTATGCCTAGTTGTTGATATTTTTTTATCAAGGATGGATGTTCAATTTTATAAAATGCATTTTCTGTGTTTATTGATATGATCATATGTTTTGTGTGCAATTCATATATTTGGTCATTTTATAGTGTCCTATATGTCATGTAGGTTTTCTTCATTCCATTTTTTGTTTGTTTGTTTTTTGTCTGACTGGGCTATTTCAAAATATCTTTCTTCAATTCTGCAATTCATTCTCTGTTTGATTTAGTCTCTTATTGAAGCTCTTGATTGTATTCTTTCTTTGATTTAGTGAATTCTTCAGGTCCGGGGTTTCTGTTTAGTTCTTTTTTATGGTATCTCTTTCTTTGGTGGATTTATCATTCATATCCTCAATTGTTTTTCTGATTTCTTTGTATTATTTAGCTGTGTTTTCTTATATCTCATTAAGCTTTTTTACTAACATTATATTGAATTCTTCAGGTATTTCATAATTTTTCTTTCCATTGGAATCTGTTGCTGGAGAATTATTTTGTTCATTTATAGCTTTTATTTTTCCTTACTTTTTTTATTTCTTGTGTCCTTACATTGATATCTACTCATCTGGTGTAGCAGTTGCTTCTTCCCATTTTTTTGATTAGCTTTCATAGGGGATGATTTTTTTCCTGAAGATGTGGTGTTTCTTGGGTAGGGTTCTTTGGCTTTGATTCTGAGTACATGCACTAGTGTCGTCTCCCTATGATTTCTTTAGCTGTAAATAATGTCAGTGGTGTCTGTTTTTTCCTTAGTGGCTTAGGGGGCTGTTGTTAATAGAAACTGTGTTGAGGCTTTGCTAGGGACTAACATGCTAAGTAGGCCAATTCTCAGGCCCCAGTGGTGGCAGCAGTAGGCTGAGAGTGACTGTCCTTCGGACCCTGTGCAGTGTGTGCAGGCACTAGTGTTAATGGGTCCATTTTTGGGCCTCCAGGTGGCTTGCTGGCAGCAGCAGTGGTGGGTTGTGCTGGCAGGTGGGTCCTTGGGCCCCTGGGGAGGGTGTGTTGTGTGGACAATGGCAGTAGTGGTGGTAGAACAACTCACAGGCTCCCAGGCAGCACACGCTGATGTTGGCAGTAGCTGTGATGAACTGTCTAGGGTGGGCAGTCCCTAGCCCCTTAGGTTTATGGTCAGTGCTGGCAGTGCTAGTGGTGGCAACCTAGGTTCCCCTATCCTCAGATGCCTGAGAGAAGTGAGCTTATGCCAGCAGAGGTGAATGGGATGGGATGATCCCCAGGCCTCCTATCGTCATGCTTTGGTACCAGCTGCAGTCTTCTGGAACTGTTGTTAGTCCCCCCGGTGGTGCACATGTACTGCTAGAGCAACTACAGGGCAGAGACATCCCTATGTCCTCAGGTGCTGTGTTCAGGCACTGGAGGGGTGGATGGGCAATGAACTTGGCAAAGCTTATGTTTAAGGAGAATTATCTGCTCCTTAGGAGATAAGCTGAGATATGAGGAAGGAGAGGAAAGTATCTGATCTCAGTAACAAATGTACATATACATAATTTACACAAATGGTTACATTGCTTTTAATTAAAAAGGCAAAATATTTTATGTCTCCAGAAACTGGTTATTCTTTAATTGGTTGATTCGACTCTATTGCAGATTGCTTAGGTATAAGTCTTCATCAGTAGAGTCAAAGATAAAGAAACCTCCTGGAGAAATATTAGACCCACTATTTTCTATAGTTATAACTTGTTCAAATGCTTGATAACTCCTTGTGACTGTACTTGGTCAGCCCTGATTGATTATTCCTACTGCTACAACGGAGCAGTTGGCCACAGCAGTTGTCTTTCTGAGACACTGACAGAAATGCAGTTGAACCCTCTTCATTAGCTGAAGTTCCTTGTGCCTCATTGGCATTTTTTCCCCTCTTCCTTTCATCTGTTTCAAAGTGGTTTACTGATCTTAACTAATTAAATACAATATGCAGTACTCCAGTCTTGCCAACCAAATCCACAAATGACTTTTTCTTCATGGAAGAAAGGGAGAGAAGGAGAGGGAAAAGAAGACAAAGAGAGAGGGTGAGGCAAAGGGAGAGGGCTGGGGGAGGGAGGGAGGGGGAGAGAGAGGGAGAGAGAGAGAGAGAGAGAGAGAGAGAAAGGAAAACTCCTGCCCATACTCCTGTGTCAGACCAAGCCCTTTAGGGAGATTTTGTAAGCTTTAATGTGCACCTTCCTCTTACTGTAACTCCTTTTTTTTTTCATTACAAATAAAAACCTTGCATGTCTTTGAAGTTTTAACTGCATCAAAGACTTGCTCCTATTAATTTTAAATTACTCTTCCTAAAAGCCTCTCTCCCATTAGCAGTTCATGAAAAGGATGCCCTGTTTTTCTGTCCCTTGGGTTCTCAAAGCAGAAGAACCTCTTAACTGATCTTTCTGCATTTTTGCATTAAAGAATACTGAGAAAAATATGCCCTTTAACTTGTAAAATGGTCACATCTACTAGAAACCCTTGAGGCTAATAGAACTAAAGAAACTCATCTGGCCCCACTTTGGGGTTCCGGATTTAGAAGAAAACTGAAAATTGAGGAACTCAATATATACTTGAAACCAACAAATAATAATTTTTGATTGGTTTCTATGGCAGTCAGAGTAACACCAAAATAGTCTTGAACATAAACTAGCATTTTTAAGGGCTTTTAAAAATTCAATATTGTAACACAGTGTATTTATTGTGACTCACAGGTTTGAAGGAGTTGAAAAAATCTTAATTTAATTCCCTCTTTCTAAGTGTATACTGAATTTATTAACTAGATCAATTTGTTTCAGTTTTTATGTTCTTCTCATATAAAATGTCTATAATTTGTTTGTATAATAATTACCCTTTACATTGAGGATTTTTTTCATATAGTTTAATTTTATTCTCCCATCAGTATATTTTGTTTTCCTTGTAAATATCAAAGATGTAGACTATTGGCAGCCTGAAAATAACCCATCATATAGTTGAAGACCAGTATTAAGTAAACTTTTAAGCTTCTCTTCTGGACAATATGCATTATACTTGCTTTTAGCTTTGAGGCATTTGCACATAGAAATAAATTGAAGGAAGTGAAGCTAATATAATCAGATTTGTGGGATTCTATCAGAATGATTATTTGGGGAAAACAGTCAACTCATACTTTAGAAAACCACAAATTAAATTATGTTTGTGGGGTCTGACTTTTTATTAAGTAAATTATTAATGTTAAAAATCTTTAATTGGTTGCCTGACAGGTTGAATAAATTAAAATGCTTTAATTTCTTTACATCCATAATTTTCCAAAATATATTATGCTACTTGTTTAATTCTTTTGCAAAATACAAAATTAAGATTAAGCATGGTGACGCCACATATCAGGAAATTATATTCCCTAATGTCTCCTCCTTGTTGATGCTTGGAAAAATTCTGTGAATAACAAGTCTAACAGAATAATGTATTTCTTAATCAATAGCCAAGGACTCAGAGGATAAACAAAATTTCTTTTGTTTTATGTTATTAGAGCAGCCTTTCTATACCAAGCCTTAAATAAGCACTTAATCTTTTTAAACAAGGGTTATAAAAGAAAATTATAGCTAGTGCAGGGTAGCACGTGGTGTTTTTGCCAACTACTGCCAAGAGAATAGTTATCCAAATAACTGAACTAGACACACAATCCATCACTCATGGGTTCCTTCTCAAACATTCAAATATTTATGGCTCCATCCAACATAAAGTGACACAAAACATATCTAGTCTTTTTTATGTCACATCTGAAAATAAAGCTCTCCTGATATTATCTAACCATGGTGATACATTATAATGACACCCAGGAGACCACACTACAAGTACTAGGAAAGGAAGCATAGGATTTTGGAACTGGAAAATACCTTGGAGGTCATTCTGCTCAAATGCCTCATGTAGAGACAATAGCAAAATAGTGAATGCACTTAAGAAATATAGCTGGCACAGTTCTATGGAGTTTCCCTGTTAGCATTGTGCAGGAATTTGGATCATTTTGAAGATCCATGTGTTAGTTCCATAGGGATGATTCTGCTAGCTCTAAACAAGGCATAGGAGAGCCAAGAGATTTGCCACCTCTCCTAGTGTGGGTTAACAATGTGATCCTTGTTTTCCCTGCCAGCTTACTGATACCCTTCATCCCATGGGAAAGCCTTAACTTGCTTTGTGCTGCCCTCCACTCTAACTGTTCTACATAAAGCCATGGAAATGGTTGATTAGGAGCAAAAGAACTTTAGACACACTGGATTTAGTGAAAACTCCACTGAAGTTGAGTGCATATTTACAAGAAGAGGTTTAGCATACTGTTTAAGAGCTTAGGATCTTGGAACAGACTATCAGGGTTTAAATCTCAGGTCTGCTCCTAGCAGTTTGACCTTAGGCAAGTTGTTTAACCTTGTTTTGCTTCTTTAAAGTCATCTATAAAATTGGACTGAGTAATAATAGGGCTGTGATGCATACTAAATGAGATAATACATATAAAATGTTTAAAATAGTGCCAGGCACACAGTCCCTAAGTGATTTTGCTAGAATTTATCTTATTATGGACTAAGAAAGCCCTTTAAAAATAGAAAAAAAGAGAGGTAATTCCAGATTTTTATCTAAGGTTTCTATCTATTTAGTATTATAATTACATATATACAAAGTGTGAAGAGATAGTTCAGCCTCTATACACACTTTTGCAAAAGTGAATTTTGGAAAAAGTGGACTTGGCTTATAATAAGAATCAAATGAATCCAAATCTAAATTTTTAGGTTATTAGAATAATCCAAAGTGCAAAAGTGAATTTTGGGAAAAGTGGACTTGGCTTATAATAAGAATCAAATGAATCCAAATCTAAATTTTTAGGTTGTTAAAATAATCCAACGTTGAGTACTCTTGGATCCAATCATAAACAGATTAGGTTTTGTTTAAGGATTTGAAAACCCTGAAAATAAGGAAATGGAAAATTAGCATCTATTACACATCCCCTGCATGCTACAAACTATTTTAAGTGCCTTAAAATTAGACCCAATAAGCAACTTGAGTACATTTTATGAACATAACTGTGAGTGAAGAAAACCAAGTTTCAAAGTATTACATACAATACTATTCCAGTTAGAGAAAGTTAAAAAATAGACAAAATTAATGTTTTTAGGGGTGTATACCAAATTGATTAAAATATATATTTTTATAAAATTCATTGTCATAAAGAGCAACAGAGTGGTTATTTAAGGGATGAGGAAGAGGATGTGTCATGAAGAGGGATAAATGTACAGTAGGGGTTCAGGATTGTTGGCAAGGTTTAATTTCTCATTTTTGGTAGTGGATGAATGTGTACTTGGTTTATACTTATGCAGTATACTATAAATTTATATTTACTCCCTTTTATAGTGTTGAATTTTATTTTAGAATAAAAAGTAAACAATGATGACATCAAACATTTACAAGACAAACACTGGTAAAATAGTCCCCATGTCCAGAGATTTTATACTGCCTTGCTAGAAATGCTCATTGCTGTGGTATATGAGGCCTGATTCAACCTGCATATCAAATCCTCATCGCATCTACAAATGGCTGACTCCACAGGCAATTTGTTGACAGGACATACAGAGCAAATTGTTCCTCGGCAGATATACCTGGCAGCAAATTTAATGAAGATGGCAGTGTTTCAATACCAAATGAGAAATGAAACTTGTCAGAATCATAGTATCTATAAAGAAGAATGATACACGAAGCATTTCATCATCCTTGTCATGTCTTACCAAAATAATTTTCTGCTTTTTAAACTGAGCAATTGACTTGGAAGCAATGTTTCAACTTGTGGTCTTATATTAACAGAAGCCAAGATAGTAATGGGGTAAAATATATGTAGTGATGAGTCAAAAAGTGAAACTGGTTTGGCAAATCTACCTCATCTCAGTGGCAAACTTACAATGAAAACTGAAACCAATTACACTCAACCTAAGGTAAAGTAGAAGGTCAATTCTTCAAGATATCAACTAACTGCTAAGAAATTTTTGGATTTTATGAACTATTGATTTTTATGGAGGGACACTTATTCGCCATCTACTAAGTAATATATTGCATTTATCAATTCTCAAGATTCCCAATAATTGTGAATAAAGTTTCTAATTGAGTGCCAGGTTGTATTTTCCACAAATGGCTGTAACATCATCTCCATTCATAGATGCTCTTGTAGCACCTTGCTATTCCTCCATTACGAATTAGTGTCTGATTCACTCCACATGAAACTAAATGGGCTTATGACTCATTTGTAATCAGTAAAATGCAATACTTATGATGCTATAGGATTTTTGAGGCTACATCATAAAATATGATGCCAGTCTGTCTTACTTGTTGAAATACTTATTCTTGAAATTTTCAGAGGTCATATAAATCATGGCATCCGAGGGAACCATGTTGTGAGGAAGCCCAAACTACCTTATATACAAAGAGCATATGATGAGGGTGTGAGCTTACATGTAGAAAATGGGATGTCCAGGTGTCATGAGTGGCACAAGGTCAGACATAACCACGTCCACCCACGTTTGTGTCTTTCTACAATGCCAGACTTTTATCGATGCTATTACAATCATAAAAGCCATGAGCTACATGGAGTTTCCAAAGAGGCAATTCTCTTTAGTATTACCTATTTACCCAGTAGTCAGAGCTGTGGGCACAAAGGCTCAAGCCAATCCATAAGTCAGTCAATATTGCAAATCATGAAGAGCAGTATACTTAATCAATATACAAATGCTATAGATTGAAATTTCCTTGTGAAACAAAGTAGCACTTAACATCAAGAGAAAAGGGGTTAGGAAAAAGGGTTAACAAACCAGTCCAAAGAGCTCCACATGGACAAGAAGAGTACCCTGGGCTGACGAGGACAGCCATCTATAGTGATGGTAAAGGTTGTAGATCACCTGGGCTTCTTTTTATGGTCCTAGATAGCATGGAGAGAAGAAGGAATTGAAATCTTTGAATGTACAATTGAGAATGTAAGTGGACAGTCAGAAAGCCTCAATGGCAACTATGAAGTACTCCCTCATCTCCTGCAGTTGTAAAGAAAATATGTCTGAGGACCTATCTTGATGTTAGGTCTTATTACTCTGCAACCCTTATGAAATAAGGGTTTTCAGGACACACCTCCACCACCTAATTGCCTTTAGTGCCACAGTGAGATTTAGATGCCAATGTAGCTCAGACACATAAAACACAAGGCCTAATCTGGAAATATAGGAGTCAATATATCAAAGGGGTTGCAGGATTTCACCAATCTGTATTGGCCAGGTTCTGGGTATCATACATGACAATGAAATCTAAGGGTGTTAGAGCAAGAAAGAGAGATACAAGCCTTGAGCAAGACACATTATTGACAAGAGCACACTCTCCCAGAATTTGGGATTTAATTCATTGGCTTGAACATTCATAAATGGCACTCATAGTCTAATAGGTCAGCTACCTGAAGTTTAAACAAAATGAGGTTGAAATGCTGGAACGTCCTTAGCATCCTGAAGAAAGCTGAGACATCAGAGAAATGGAAGTGTTGGCTGGGATCTCTTATGCATAGCCTGTGTCTCCTAGAGCAACCCACCATCTGGCTAGCCCAGGACTGAGGGCTTTCTCAGGGACATGAGATTTTCAGTGCTCAAACCAGCACAGCCCCAGCCAAAGTACAATGCTTGATTACTCTATCTCCTGCCCTCTGACTATACCCCTGAGAGGCCACAAAAACACTCCTTGGAGAGGCAAAGAGAAATCTGCTGCTAATCAGAGGCTTGTTTTTATCTCTGTTGCTCAGTTCCCTGGGTCTTATGATCCACCAGATCTAACAGAATTGGGATTTTTGTGGCCAGAAGAGATGTTGTATGAAATCTCTGGCAAGCCTCAACAGGAGAATCATACTATAGGTTTTTGGTTTTATAAAGTAAGACTATTCCATCTTCAGGCAACAGATATCCTCCACTTGAAAAGCAACTTCTGGCTCACTACTGGGCTGTGATGTATAGAATACCTGATTACAGAACATCAAGTCATTATGCAGTCTGAATTACCTGTCATGAACTGAGAATTAATTGATCCACTGAACCATAAAATTAGATGTGCACAGCTGCATGTCATTATAAAAGATGAATAATATTTGTGAAATCATGACTGAGCAGGCTTGGAAAGCACACCTAAAATGGTAGGAAGTAGGTAGCTCCATTTTACCTCTCCTCTTCCTGTGCTACCCTTCCCTCATTCTACAAATGTGAATTCAAGGTAAGTTTTTTATGACTAGTTAGCAGCTGAGGAAAAAGCCTGGGCTTGGTTTGTGGAGGGATATGCTATCTTTAAACTCTACCCAGGGATAGCCTTCATAAACAGTGGAAGGCATCATTTAGTGTCTTCTCTTCATCACTAAAAATCACGTGTTTGAGGTGGAAGTGACTTCTCTATTATAAATAAAATGCATAGAAATAATTTTTGCTTCCTGTCTTCATCAACTCTGGACTTAAGAGGTTTGGAGATCATAGTGCCCATGATAGGAATGCTTCTTCCAGGCCTCTGGCCATGGTTCTGATGAATTAACACTATCCTCTTGTGACCACCATTTTGGACTTCTTGTATCACTGAACCAACAGGCAGAAACGGGAATTACTGTTCTGGGTAGAGTGGTTGAATTTTTTCACAAGGTAGTATTCAGGTTGATATTATAAAATGTCGGCAAAGAGGACTATGTTTGGAACCCAGAGAGTTTTCTGGTAGTACCTTTCAATACTTTCTTTGCAAGTAGCCCCAGTCAATGGAAAACCATGGTAAACTAAGATTCAAATCCCACAAGAATGAAGGATTGGGTCACCACGCCAGGAAAATATCACATCCAGCCAAAGTTCTGGCATAGGGCAAGCAAAACAGAATGACTGAAAGACAAAAACAGCTCTAATTAACGCCTTATGTTTTGTGAATGCCCAGCTATAGAAGTAGGGACTGCAACAGTCTCTTTTCTGCCAGATCTCTGACTGACGCATCATATTTGACATGAACACCTCTAATTTGGATCTTTGACTTTCACAAATGAAGTGTGGCTGGACCGTATCTGGGTGCTGTTTTTTCTTCCCTTCAGTACTGAGTTTCAAGGCTGGATATTGATGGTTGTGTCACCTCAGCTTAATAATCATCTCCCTGGATGAGGGATGATAACTGGAGTTATCTGTAGCTACAGTTTATGGGTTGAGTGTCAACTTTTCTTGCACACATTTATATTTTCTTGTCATCAAATTTATGTCATCTACTTTGTATTTCCTATAGTATGTTGACTTGGTTGAGGTGTTTGTGAACCTATGAATATTATCCCCAAATTCAAGAGTTTTACTTCGATTGCCTTCTGACAAAGAAAATTAACTCAGGCTTTTTTGTAATGTTGCTTAAACTTCCTCTTCTTAGAAGTCAAACCAATTTTCACATGAGCTAGGAGAGGGAGAGAAATGGATGAATCTTTTGTGAAATGTGTTCTTAGTGGATATCAGGAATCAGATTTGTATGAGGTGGTTCCCTTAATAGAGTTAATATTTCTTTTGTTTTTAATATTTTTTGTTTATAAATTTCTGCTGGTTATTGGGTAAAAGTGGATTTATCTTTCTTGCATTCCCTCAGACATGTAAGCACAATGCACATTGTCCAATTAGGAAACTAAAAATTCAATAAAGATGCAGCTAAAATGTTGAAAAGGCAAATATGTAAAATAAAAGTTATTAAAATTTGTCTTCTCCAAAAGACCCTACGTCAGCTGCCTCTTTTTCCAATGATCAAAAGTGTTCCCTAGCCTATAGAAAATATTCCCAATTCATTTCATGAAGGTAGCATAACCATGATAATGAAATCATTGCCTACTGTGTAGTTTGTCATGGGCAGTATCTAATTGCTTCACAACTCAGCCATATGTATTAAATGCTATTTTATGCAAATCTTATAGATGATAAAAGTGAAGTTTCAAGAGGTTGAGAGATTTTTTTAAGGGTGTAAGTCAGTATGTCAACTCAGAAATACTTGATTTCAAAGACAGAATACTTAATTTTTATACAAGATTATATTGCCATTTATCAAAATGGATCATTTCTTCACTCTTGAAATTATCTCCTTTTCCTGATTTCTATGCCACCAGATTCTCTTGCTTTTCTTTTTATTTTCTTTGTTTCCTTGTTTCTATTTCCCTCACAATTCCCTCTTCTTTTCCTGTCCCATTAATATGCATGTTCTCCTGGGTTTTGTCTTTAATCTTTATTTATTATCATTGTATAAACCTTTATGGACCATCTCATCTGAATTACGTTTTATTTTTAAATATTTTAATTGACAAAATAACTATATATATTTATTATGTACAACATGCTGTCTTGAAATATGTATACATTATGGAATGGCTATATTGAGCTAATTAACATATGTATATTTTATTTATAATGTCAGGATAAAACTGTTAGATATTAACCAAGGATCATAACCCCTATTTCCTGATGTATAATCCTCTTCTTTTGTCCCACCTGAATATTCCACCAGAAACATTCCATGCATAAGAGAAACATTCCATGCATCAACTAAATGATGACCCCAAAAGAGGAAAAAGGCAAATTCTTGCTTTGAATTCCAAAACAATCTCCTGAAACTCATGTCAGGGACAATAGTCTTAAAAATCTAGGCTACTGATTAGCAAAAGTCATATATTTTATAACTCTGAAAACAAGACCTGAAGGTAACTTGGCATAGAGATTATGCCCTGAAAATATTGCACAAGAAAATTGATAAAAGGCCTATGCTTACCCTGAACAGTAAATAAAGTTTCATTTGGTTGGGGTGAGAAGGAATTTCAGAGAGGGGAAAGAGAGCTTAAACATGAGAAAGTTCTTAAGAAGGAATTAGGGAGTCTGTTTCATGACTGATTCTTCAAGCATGACCTAAGGAACAGAACTTCTGGAGAGGAATGAGGGATCTCCAAGGGCAGAAGAGACCTGCTTCTTGCTCCCAGGTCAAGTGTAGGCTTTAATCTCCAGGTTATAGTAATAGGAAGTACCATAGGAATGTCTTCCATGCCAGCATGATCTATGGAGTAGAGCCAGAAGCAAGACAGGTGCAGATAGTATGTAAGAAGATGGTTCACACTCTCATGCTCTCCGGATGTCCCAGAGAGGTGCGGAAAAAGATATAAATGCTCCCTATGCTAGAAGACACAAGCCAGAAGACCTAAGGAATCCTAGGGTTGTGGACAAGGAGAAAGTAGAAAGAATTTTATGATTGCTTGAAATTGAAGCTATCTTGGAAAAAAGAACCACAAATAGAAGTTGATGACCAAAGGCCACGTGTGATAAACTGTTAATATATTCACAGTAAATGCCAATAGAGAAAAGAGCACTTTAGCTCACCAGGTAAATACTCTGATGTGATACAAGCCACCCTCCAATAAATAAGATCTCTAATCATGGGAAAAGGGAGAGGGAGACAATACTAAATTCATGAAATTTCCTTCTAAAGAGACTTAGCCACCTGCAGGTTGGTTAGATGGCATTGTTGATCTTGACTTGCTGGCTCATATGTCTGGGTGTTGGCTGGCTGCTGACTGATCTAGCATGGACTTGACTGGAGAGAAAGGGATGTCACAGTTCTGCTACACATCTCTCATCCTCCAGGAGGCTAGCTCAGGCATGTTCTCATGACAAATGCATAAGAGCCAGAGAGGAAACAGAAATACACATGCTGTTTTGCCATCCTCTGAATGCATTGCATTCCTCTTAGCTAAAACAAATCACATGGCTAGACTCAGAATCAAAGTGTGGGGAAAATAGTCTCTACCTTTTCAGGGAAGAACTGAGAAGTCACATGGCACAGGGGCAGGTGGTAGAGAGGGGACTTCAGAGAGAAATGGGAAATTAGAACTCTTAAAGCACTCATTCAACCATGGAAGGGAAAGGAAGGGGTGGCTCGGAGGACTTGGAAGGCCTGCCAGAAGTGGTAGTACATAGGGACTTAATTAAGGAATAAGCAGTAATAAAGAACAGTGAACATTCTCAGATGTAGAGATCAAAACATTTCAAATTTCCATCTCCCATTAGAAATCTAGATCTAGAGGAAATCCTCAGAACCATTTAGTTCACTCTTAATTAAATATCCATTAGGAGAAAATTCATATCCTCTGCCTCCTTCAGACTGTTCAGTGTTTAAAAGTGCTTATTGTCAATTTTTCTCTAACATTAAACTGCCATTATTTGTTTCCTTTAAGCACATTCTCTTCTCTGCTAAGTTGAGGTAAAAGTAGGTCTATAATCCTCCATTGATTCAAAAACCATTTTTTTTTTCTTGATTAGTTATATCAATTTTCTAACCGGTCTATTTCCCAGACAGACCTGTCTGGAAAACTTTGAACATTTATGTAGGCTTGCCTAATACATCAATTTTTCCCCCAATACTTTTTTAGATATATGAAGAAGATGAATCTCAATATTCTAATAAGAACCTGATCACTGTGGCAAGAAGTTGAAAGATTACTTCCATTCTTGCCTTGAATACTATTTTTTACATAACCTGGGATCAAATGAACATTTTAGCATTCATATTACCAAATCTGTGTATAAATCTTAGGATCCACTCTGGCTCCTGTATCCTGCTGTCTTTATGCCTTTATGTTTTTATATTCATCTCCACTGATATAATGTTCCTGCAAATTAAAGATCATCTTTCACTAATTACAAATGAAACGTTGACTTAAACTTCTATTTCAGATTCCAGTTCATTTACAGGAAGCCTTGAACTTCATGCTTAATTACCTATTCTATAACCCAATTCCTAAAGAAAAATAAAGGCTGAGGTTAATTTTGCTGGAGATGACTCTTTCTGGGGAACAATTACTTCCAAGAACCTCTTTCCACATTCTCTGGAGCAGAGTACTTTTGCTATACTTTCTTCTTTCTTCCATCTTTCAACTCCAATTGGGAAATGAGTGTCCTAAAAAATTGTTTTGTCTAGGGAAGGACATAGACAATTAGAAGAATAATTACAAGAAATATGCTATAATAAAGATTTATCTGGATTTAAATTGATGGTTTTACTCATTGGAAAGAATGTCAGGGAGGAAGTAGCAACAGTGAAGAAGAGATTATTTCTGAATTGTGTTTTTAAGAAGAAGTGAAGAGAAGGATGGTGAAGATGATTCGAACATAGAAATCAGCATGTGCAAAGGCATAAAGGCTAGAGATATGTTTCTTCTTTTGATTATCAATATGGTCAGCGTATATACTGATAGATTTTTGAATTTTGAACCACATTGCTTTTCTGGAATAAATACTTGGTTTTGATGTATTATGCCTTTTATTTAATTCTTATTTTATATATTCTCTTATATATTGCCAGGTTTGGATTTCCTAATATTTTGTTGAGGGGTTTTGTGTCTATTTTCATGAGAGACATTGGTATGTAGCTTTCTTTTTTATGGTCTTTGTTTGCTTTTTTTTTTTTTCTTTGTTTGCTTTTATTGTGAGGGTAATGCTGGATAATGCTGGGAAGTATTTTCATCTTCTATTTTCTAGAAGAGAATATGTAGAATTGATATTGTTTCTTTTAAAAATTTTGTAGAATTCACTATTGACACTGAGCCTGGAGACTTCCTTATTTGGGTTTTAAACTATGGATTAAATTTCTTTTAACTATAAACTTTAGATACAAAAAGGTCTAAATTGAGATCCTAACATAGCCAATTACAAGTTGATAAAGATAACAATAAATGGTGGAAATACCAAACCATCTTACAAAGACAATATGATTATGGCCTGCTCAAATCTTTAGTTTTGTAATGTGTTCATTGACCACGAACAAAGGTGTTCAACTTCATCTTGATTAAATAGTATCATATTCACCTGAGCACATCATTCATATATGTTAATATAATTTTGAATATCAAATATGCCATCCAAAGTTACAGCTATTCTTCTAGTTTTGTGTCATGCATAAACTTATTAATCTTATCACTTAATTCAAGAAGTTTATACATTTGTTGAATGGGAAAGAGACAGGAACGTACTCTTTATAATAGCGTCAGAAACCTTCTTTCAGGAGGGCCCTGTTCTCTTGGACAATCCCAAATCTTCATTTTTTCATCCTGTCCTTAAGGATATCAAAGATCTTAGCCATATACACTAGGTCTAGACATAAACTATTATTTATGCTACGAAAAAGAAATGAGATAAATTTGGTAGGATTTGTTCCAAAGAGGTAAATATTATCCCAATCCTAAAAATGAAAAAAAAAATACCCTGAGATACAATGATATTATTTTGTTTATTTAAAGTCAAATACCTAGGAAATAGAGGACACAGAAGTAGAAATCGGTAACACCTGACTGCAAAGCCCATGATATTTCTGTGATAGGCAGCTTTTAACATCTCCCCCTCCCCAATTATCCCTGCTATCTGGTGTTCACAACCTTGTGGAATCTTCTTCCCTTGAGTAACTTGCTTCTAAACAATTGATATCATGACACAACAACTTTAGAAGTAGGTACACCAAGATGCTTAGTCTAATTTGACTCTTGAAGAAACTGAGGCCCACAGGAGTTATATAATTTCTGAAATTCAGTCTTATAATTCATTCAACCGAATAGCTGCATTGGGGTCTAGACTAAATTTTGTATTTTCAGAATCTGTGTTCTTTTCACATGTACCAATTCTGAGATCAACTTTACCTTTTCATATTGAAATTTCAGAGCTGTTCATTTATTGTGCATATTTTAATTTTTGGTATGTACATATTCACATGGATCTCTTCCATCTAGATTTCTTCTGTGGTGCTTCTTGCTATAGATCCCTGAACACCTTTCTTCTATGTTACGCCTGTTCCCTTTCCTAGAATCGAATTTTACAATTTTCTCTGTGCATTTTTAATTGTCATGCCCATATTTCTGCTCAAAACTATGATTGGATTAGCAACACAGTAGTTAGCCTTGGCTATGCTTCTCTGGAGGAGGTGCAGATGTTCTTGACGTATATGAATTCTTTCATAATTTTGAAAACTTATCAGGGAATTTGTTCGTACAAGAGGAATGGACAAGTTTTCATTTCAGAGAATATTTAATTTTTTTCCTCTATATTTCTAAGCAATCCGTTGTGGAAAGAGCCAAGCAAATGACCTATTTGTAAATCTTGGAGACAAATAGTCAATATTTTTCCCACTTAACCCGATCACTCATGTCATTTCCCATATCTTTCTCAATTCCTTGGTTCTTGCTCTTTTATGGATTTTTAGGTAGATTGAATGTTGATCTTGAAAAAAAATGGAACATAGGTTTTTCCTCAGTCATAGGTGAGAGATCTCAGTTAAGTTTTGGGTTATTCTCAAATCGAGTTATGGGTTGTGGGTTATATTCAAATTGTTTGTCCTTAATACTATAATAATTACTAACATAACTTTAAAATATCAAGTGTTTATATACCAAATGGTTTCTGAGTTGCTAAGTCTTGATTTTTCCTCCAGGCTCATATTAAACCCCATTTTAATATAATGTTTTCCCTCACCAACCCAGCCAGAGAATTCTCTCTTTTTCAGAATTCTCAGGGGGTACTTATTACCTGTCCCCCAAGCTCCCTGTTGCTCATAATATGATGCCTCAAATAACTATTTGTCTTTTTATGAAATAAACATATAATTTAAGTTCATCTGGGGCAATGGTTGCCTTTTCCTCCTTTGGTTTCCACCCATAGAGTCTACTGTTCATTCAAATAGTGGGTTCATATGAGTACATTGCTGCCACTGTACCACCTTAGACGGTGTACAGAAACAAGTGAATACTTCAGTCAGCATTCGAGTGGCAGGCACTGTCAAGGATACAAGGGATATGAAAACACATGACAAACAGATTTTGACTTAAGGGGGTAAAGTCTGGAAAGAGAAGCAGAAACATAAATCAATTATTAAAAATTCAGTGTAATCAGTATAAAAATAAGAGTATAAACAATACTATTCAGTAGCATTATAAGAAAAGGAGTACTTAACTCAACCAATCATATAACATATAATGGAGAACTGTGAAAACAAATAGGTGAGACATAGACATGAATACAGGTATAGTTATAGATGTGTATATATATGTATATATATATGTTTTTTCAGAGACGTTGTTTTAGGTATATTTAAAATGGGAAATACTATCTTTTAAAGAGAAGACTCCAGAGAATTGTTGGAGGCATAAAGTTCTTAAAATTTGTATTATAAAATAAGATACAGAAAGCCACCAAAATAAATAAATTAATAAATGATTAGAAGATGAACATTCTGGCAACCATCACCTAGGATCAAAAAAATAGAACTTTGCCATTCATGTCAGAAGTCTTCTCCATGTGTCCATCCCTCAAATAGTAACTACTCTCCTGACTTTTATATTAGTTCTTTCTTTGCATTTCTTTATAGTTTTAGCACTCAAAAAGTGAATCCCTAGATGCTATACTTTAGTATTACCCATAAAAACATGTGTGTCTTTTCAGTGTCTGGTACCTCCCTGATATCCTCAAATATTTTCTGTTGGAAGCCTTGCCAACTTTGCACAAAACACGTAAAAAGCTTTAAAATTGTCATAAAAGTTGACATCAAACTGTCAACTTCTAGCACTTCATCCCAAGGAACTAATCATGAATATCTTTAAAATATTTAGTGTAAAGATGTACTTTCTATTTACTAATAGTAAAAATTTAGAAATGGCCTAAAAATTAAAAACAGGAAAAATATGAAATTATGCATGATTATATAGTTGAATGCTGTGTAAGTATAAAAAATGGTATAGTAAAATGTGTTACATACAACAGTGTTCTGATATATATTTAACTTATTTACATATGTGATATATTTATGTAATGTATTTTTTAATATGTGCCATATTTTCACTTATATATAATTTATATTTATTTAACATCTTTTATGTATTACTTTTAAGTGTAGGAGCATATTACAAATGTAGTATGATACTATTTTTGCTAAGAATTATATATATCTGTAAGAAGATGAGAAGAAAACATAAGAAAATGTATTTTACCTGAATGGAAGCATTAGTTTAACTTTTTCTCTTCTGTGCTCATCTTGTTTATTTTCTAAATTTTTAAAGGATTTATATTGCCTCTGTAATTAGAGAGAAGTAAATTTATAAAAAAGTAATGTATATGTAAAGAGGGGAAATTAACCTTGGTTTCTGTCTTTATGCTACTGCTCTAGCTTTTCACTCTGTTTCTGTCATGAATCCCCCTACACACACACCCATTTTTTTTAATAGAAAACAGCAAATATTTAGAGACAACTAAACATAAAGACTATTATCCAGATAAGTAATTTAAACTTACTGTGAACTGTGTGGGGGAGAACAACCGTGTGCAATCCCCTATACTGAGCAAAGGCACATGTGTATGCCCCTAACTACATACAGCTCTTTCTGCATCTGCTTCTCAACAGCCTGCTCTAGCAGCATCCATGGAAACTCACACTCGAGGGCTTTCACAATCATTCAAGGAATCTCAAGGGGCTGGAGTATACTCTGAAGGGCAATTTCTTCACAACAGTCACTCTTGGTAGGGAAGCTCACAGGAGATCAGTTTTAAGTCAGAAGTATAATCTACAACAAGCACTATGCCAAGAAATCAGAGCTTAACACTACTTAAGTGGGTCACTTGCAAGAGAGACCCACTGGAGTGTCATTGGCTTGGCAACTGGAAAGAAAGACTAGAGCAGCCTCCCTCTTGAATCAGGGGACAGTCAGTAGGAAGTATGTGGCAAGGGCAAAGTGAGGGTGAGTGCTCCAGGGGTAGAGGGGACCTACTTTCATGTTTGAGACAGTGTGTTCCTGAAAACTAGAAGCAGGCACTGAACTTCTCCAATCAATTCAGTGTGTCTTTAAAGACTATTCAAGACTATTCTAGGTGCACATTTGTGAATATCTACTTACGTTTTTCAGCCTCCTTTAATTTATGACTCTGTAAGGCTATATAGAACATTGGCATTGAGCTTTGAATAGATTGCAGGGGTGCGGGGGGAGACATAGTCTTAATTATATTAGAAATCTAAGCAGAGCTTTGTTTTAACTGGTCCCTTCTTCCACTTTTGTAGGCCAGATGTTTCTTTAGTAACCCTGATGAAACTGTGCATCATACACAGATCTTATAGTCTATGACAAAGTTTCTTTTGCTTTTTTTTTTTTTTTTCATTTTGGCTGGAGATAGGAGCCTATGAGCAATCTCAACACATAAGAATGAGAAGCTACTTCTGTTTTGTTGCTTTTTTCTCTAAATGATCTAAGCAAACATGACTATGGCAAGGAGCACTTCTCACCAAGGCCAATTTGGTAGCAGGCCACCTTGATGCTATCAATTTTGCATTCCCAGCTGTTGTCCCTGTATAATTTTAAGAGAAGGTCTGTTGCGTGGCCCTTACAAACTCCCCACTGCTTGCTGAGGTAGATTAAAAGATGCAAACTCACTGAAATATGCCAAAGAATATAATGGTCTCTACAGAAGATCTGGCTGTGTCAACCAACAAAAGGTTCCAGCTGTGGCAGCCGTGTGGAACAAAGGGAACTCTTGGCTTAATGTGGAGTGCATGCTTCTGACGTTCCAGTTCAGGCAAGAAATAAATAAAGCTATTACAAAGCCCTTGACCAGATGTGTCTGACATAGTCTAAAACGTGTTTGCATAAAACTTTGCTTTCAACGTGGCTCGTTCTTATAGCAACAGACATCTGTTCCTGAAACTGATGGGGGTGCAGTCCATAATCATAGTAAAGACCTGATCTGGCTGGCTTCATTGAACTGCCTTTTCCCTGGCCACTGTTGTTCACATTAATATCTGCATAGTCTCAGTCATATATGGGTCAATGATTTATTTAACACAGAATCTAAATGCTTCTGTGCCATGAATCAAACTCTATCCAATAGTCAAAGACTTGAAAATTTCCATTTGTTTTCCAGGAGTGATGGTGCACATTCCCTATAGATAACTTGACTCTGTTATGCCCGGTCACAGTTTACATCTGTCTTTGACTTATATTGTTCCTAAGGTTGGCTATTGATCATTGTTTTCACATGAATCCTTCATTACTCTAATTGGAACCATTTATAAACACATTCCTTGGACAGATGACAAAAGGATCCATGATGGACAACTTCTTATTCAAAACAGCTGCCTAATATGTAAATCAAAATCTGTTAAAGATTGTATTGAGCTGAGAACAATTATACAAGGTTCTAGCCTGTTGTGAATTAAAATGACTGCATTAGAGCTTAAGGGATTTGTAAAGGGAGTCTTTCTTTTCAAGAATGCCAGTTCAAATTCAGCTCAGGTCATTGACAAGCAATATCATGGGAAAATAATGTAAAACAAATCTATGCTCTCAACTTTATTGTTAATAGAAAGACAATGCCTTCAAAAAGCACTATTTACAGCAGTGAATCCCCTGGTTGTTTTATCTGAAAACCTGAGGACTGAGAAAACTTGACTAAATTAAGGAACCACTTGGAATTGATTCTAAATTTTAGGCTAGAATTTAGGAAATTTCCATAATTTTAAGCACATTATAAGATATTTCTCTTTAATTTGCTCTAGTGCTATTTACACACATATATACATTGTTTCTTTCCTCCCTTTTTTATCTGAAAATGAGGTAAGATGAAAATTAAAACTGAGCAACCCTTTGTAAGACTGTAGAAATAATAACTAATATTTATTTACTTTTTGCTTGCTATATGTCAATGATTGTGCTAAGGACTTCAACAGCTATCATAATCATTTAACCTTTACAATAATTCCAGGAGGTAAGAACTATGATTATCCTCATCTCAAAGAAAACTAAGGCCAGCAAGGTTAAATAACATTTACTCAGTGTCACACAGCTCATATTCAAACCCAGATATCCAGTTCCAGAGTCCATACTGCTTTACTGTAATTTCTCCATGGGAGGCACATTGAATGCTAATACTTAGTCAAGTGAATTAATGTTGGTTACCAGTCGACATTATCCCATAGATACATAGATGATTGATAGGTATATAGAAAGAAGATAGAAGACACTAATATTTATTGAAGTCCTCTATTATCTCCAGTTCTCCTTTCTCATTCAGTATCTCCTTTTCTCATTCAATATCCCATTTTTTATTAGTCCCATTTAAGATGGCTTTTATTATCCCTGTTTGCTTTAACATGAAGACACTAGTGCACAACTACCAAGAGCAAGAGCTGAATTTCCAACTCCTCTTACCTCATTCTAAACTACATTGCAAGACTGCAGCATGTTAGCTAAGCCTTTAGGACTAATCAGTGTCTTTGTATGACTCTCATTTTAAATGTCAGCTAATACATGTGGAATCAGTGTCTTGTGTAACACAAAAAGTACGTGATTCTGAGACTCCAAACACTTAAATTGAACTTCAGAATGTGTTCTTATAACTCTGTATGTTTATGGCACAGTATATGTGGTGGATGAAAGGGAGATAAAAAGGATTTTGGCCACAGTTGAATTCCAATAGTAGAGGTGAAGTAATTGTCGGAATTATGTTTGTCGTGTGGAGGTATAGTCTTTCAATCTCATCTCCAACCTTTTTCTCATAGCAGGAGGCAATGGGGTTATGGGGAAGGAAACCAGCTTGGAAGTTAATGAAATGGAGGAACATTGATTTTTTTTTAAGCAAATACATTTGATTTGATTGATCTGATTATATAAGACCACAATTTCAATAGTTACCCATGTAGCCTATTTATGCACATACAAAATCCTGTGTGATAAATATTTAATTCTAGCTGACAGAGTGCCTCAAGAATACAAGAAAAAACAACAAAAAAAATTCCAACTAAATAAAAGAAGAATAAAAACTGTTCTTCTTTCTTGTCTTTTCCATTGAACATCTCTTTCATGTTTTTTTTTTTAGTTGTTTTGTCCCCTGATCCTAATTCAGTAACATAACTGAGTTATGATCTCTTGGCACCACGAATTAATTCGCTCAACCCTCTTTATAAATGCTTACATTTTTGTTTTTCTCTCTGGTAAGTTCTCTCTCTGAGTTCTTAAGATTTAACTGTGCTCATTCTTTCATTCTATATTTTGGCAGTGCCTACTGCTTACCAAACACTGGGTTTGCTAACAAGGGAGGCCAAAGCACCTCCCCAGAAGAGCTCAGTAGAGGAAGAGGATAGAAAGATGGCATAAGTAAAACAATGTAAAAAGCCCATTAAGAATTTGTCATTTTTGTTATAAGTTTAAAGGAGAGAAAGTCTACCTATTTGGGAAGATTGGGCAAGTCTTCAGAAAAGAAGCCATATTTGAGTTAAATATTAAAGAATTTACTGTACCAAGCATATAAGGGAGGGGAAGGTATTCTAGGTGGTCATGGTGGATGTGAAATGTCTTTTAAGAATGGATTATCTATTCTAAACAATAATTCAACTTAAAATATGTACTTGGAGAGGAGATTTAGGTAACTTAAAATATGCATTCAGAGAGACTCTTTCTGTAGTACTGTTATAGTGTAAGTGTGTTAACTATAAAATACTTGTAATCAATTCAATCTTCAGGTTAAGGAGAGAAAGGATAATATTAATGAATTAAGCCTACTTTGTTCACTACTGTGTATATATCTCTTTTCTTTCATCCTCTAAAATGAGTATTAACTGAAATATTCAGTTTTTCAATTGTTAATAATACTGAGAACACTGCTTCAATCACTGTCTCCATCGATAAGTTAAATATGTGATTAAGTAACTTCTTTTTATCTACACTACTTTATTTTTGCCCCCACTATCACATTATAAGCACTTTGTCAGAAAAGTGCTTATACCTCCTCCAATTCTGCCCGAGGCTATAATTAGCCCATTTCAATTGAACATTTCCATTTAACTTGTTAAGTACAATTAAATAAAAATAGAGGAAAATTAAGTAAGTTGGTATTTATTGAGTACTTACTAGGTACCAGACAGTGTGGTAGGCACATTCAGCTATAACTAAATGGAAATGGCATAAAACATGGGCTTTAAAGATACACATATTGGTGTCAAGTCTTGTCTAGAAGGTCTCTTCACTTCTTGAGGCCTCAGCTTTAAATTTTGTAAAATAGTAATATGAATAGGATCCGATTTATGAGATTGTGGCAAAGATTAAGTGAACATATGTTACAGCACCTACAGAAAGATTTGCCTAAAAGTAAACTGGTGTTCATGAATAGTTATAGTTCATGAGTAGAAATAGTCTGGTATTTCTCAACAACACTACGTAACAAAACACACAAACTTGGTGGCTTGCAGCAATAAACACCAATTTTGCATTCTCATCTTTTCAGACCAGCAGAGTCTGCCAAATACAGACTGATTTTGACAAGGTTTGGCTCAGAGCAACAGGCTGAGTATAGGTCTGCTACAGCTATTTCTCACCCTCTTTGTCCCAGTCAGTGGCTACTGAGATATATTCTTCTCATGGCAACAGACAGTAGAGCCGGAGAGCAAGCCTAAATACATAAGCATATTTCAAGCCTCTGTTTAAGTCACATCTGCTAATATTCCACTGGCCAAAGGCCAAGGCAAAAGTCTAGGCATAGGCATGATTAAAAAGAACAAATATTACTACTTGCTGAAAAATGATTCAATCTGCCATAATTTTGGCTTATTATTTTAATCAGCTTTTAAAATTTAAACATATAACTATAATCTAAGTTATCTACATCTAATAGTCTACAACTTGACTAGCTTTGTATACAAAAACCTATACAATTGACTAATCTGAAGGTTGCCTAAAAAAAAGGAAGGCTCAAATAATCTATAACTGATTAACTGTAAAATCAAATCACTCAAAGATGAACAAAATGTTAAAAAGATAGAGAAACAATAACCATGAATAATATGTTCAATAAATAACTCACCATTCTGAACCTTTATGTGTTGTGCTACATAAGAAACATTGTTACTGTGTGTTTTGGAAAATCAAAAGAATCACAGTTTTCTGTGTGGTTATAGCAGTTTGAGGTCCATTGTTGTTCCACTTTTTACTTTAATATTCATGTATTTAACTGGACCCTTTTACACATGCTGACTTTACTCAGTAATTTATTCATTCTCTCAAACAATATTTACCTAGTGCTACTGTGTGCCACACTCTGTGATAGTTATTGGAAGAAAACCATTGGCTGTAAATAGTTTTCCAAATTGGAAACTTTCATTACAAAATATAAAAAATAATTAATTTCTTAAATTCCACTTTGCTTGGAAAAGATCGTCTACAATTTTGAACTTGCTGCATGTACACATCTTTAACAAACTCCCAGGAGAACATAGACTGAGATCAAATGAGCAGTCCTAGGTAAACACCAATTATCTCAATTGTATTTCTTTAAGAGCAGGGTATTATATAGCTTGAGTATACTGTTAAATTTTTCAATTGGGTTTTTAATGAGCTTCTTTACTGGTTTAGAATTATTTCAATTTCTTGCTTCCAGTGAAAAAAGTTAATCAGCAGGTACGTATTGTTTTTGAGACCTTTCTGCATACCTCATTTGAGTCTAGAATCAATATACTTAGAAAGTTTGCAAACTAAAGGAGCTCAGAGTGGATTTCTGTTTCTGCTTTCCAGGTCTATGGGTTATGTTTGAAGAAAATAAGGGTGATTCCTCTCCAAGATAAGGCACATTCTGAAAATGTTGTGTGAGAGATTCAGCCTACCTGGGAAAAGATACATAGAGTTAAACTATTGTTCCACTGAATTAGAATTTAGTGATCTCAATAACCACATAATAAGATGTTGAGTAGAAGACTATGCTTTCTATTAGTTCTTTTTTTTTCCTTTTAAATAGTTCAATTAAGCTTTAGTGGAGGCATGGCAATTTGCACCTTACCTCTAAGCCCTCTGTTGGTTTTTGTTTTATTATCGACCAACAACCTCAGAGCTAACTTTCAGAGCGAGGAGAAGAGAGTTGGTGCAGAGCATCTTTAGAACTGTGATTAATGGTGCACCTTCATTATCTATCATTTTACCACCTTGAACCCACAACCTGACTTTAAGTGCACCCTATAAGCACACATCCCATGCTACATTTCTGCAAGTTTCACCAAAAAGACTATATTTCTCCTCTAATTACCATCACAACAGCTCCCATTATGGTTTTACCCTAGCAATTTTGTTATATTTATGCTGCTACAATGCACCAAATAGATAATAATGAATACTGATGTAGCCTAAGGTTGAAGCACACTATAATTATGTAGACTTAATGAAGTTACCAGAAAAGGCAGTATGTAAAAAACATGCTCAGATTCTCACACACACACACACACACACACACTGAACTTTTCACTTTCCCAAAGCTCTGCATTATACTTGGAAACTCCTGGATACCTGGAATGTGCTGTTCATATTGCTTCGATGCATTCTGGTCTGTGATTTATGGACCTACACCATCTCATCCCAAGCTTTCATCTTTCACTTCCCAGTATCTACCTTTATTTGTCAAAGGAAGACAAACATTTGCATGACTTATAGAGTAAATTCAATAAGATACCTATTGGGCAGTCTATTTTTGTGCTAAATATGCTAAATTAAAATTTAAAATCAAGGAGTTCGGTCAAGATGTTGGCAATCAGATCCATCACATGAGGAGCAGCCCATGGCCAAAACTCCTTAAAATATTAGCTAACAAAGTTACTGCACCTGCAAATTAAAGTCACAGGCAGTTAGCAGCTCAGGCTGAATAAAGTTGAACCAGAAATTGCTTTTGTGAACATTAATGCTTAACAAGTTGTGTGTGGTAAAAAAAAGCAAAGTGGGGGGTTATTATTGTGTGTTGACAATAGAAGTGCTCCTCTGGAAAGATTTAGATGAACTTTGGGTATCTGTAAGACAGGACTAAAGGAAAAACACTTCCCTAAGTGTTCACAGTGAGTAGAACACATGTTTTAGCTCACTGAATAACAGAAATAAGATGAAGAAAAAAATATATGCAACTGCCTCGTTATTTCATATAACTGATGATTGTGGCACTCTTGCCGATTTTCACTTGTTCCTTAGTAACCATGTGAGAGAAATGGGGAAGCAAGAAGAAGTGTGGCTGCTACAGAACGGTTATGGCACCAATAGGAGAAAGAAAGAAAGAGATCCTGTGGATTTCCTATTCTTCACTTGGTTCTTATCCACCCTAATCTCTTGTAAAAATGAAGACTAGTCATTCTTATATTGCATAGGATAACTTCTACAGTTATCAATTTCTAAGAGGGATGCTATCATTAATACAGAGCCAAGTCCCTGTAGTAAAAATGCCCCTAATGGTTTAGGGGTCATGTTAAATTATCTGTGGCTATTCAGGTTCAACTGGCTTAAATTCCTAATGTCCTTCTAAAGAGATTTCTCTCATTCTCCTCATTGTTGAATAGGTCTCAACTATTTCATGCCCCAGTAGGCACGCATTCCTATTTTAAGTGCATATCTGGGTAGCAGATTAAGAGAGAAAGGATAGAGGCAAAGCTGAAACTTGCCAAAGGGATTTTTCATTTGACAATTTTTCCCCTATGTCTTTTCATTAATGCATAGCTAGTAATAAATCATGGCCAAACTGCATTTTTATGTCCCCTAATGTATTTCATATTCACATCACTCACTCTCTGTTATCTCTACTACTTCTTTGATCCATCAATTGCCTTTTTCTACACCAGGTGAGCTGGCTTTTTAGCCACAGAGGGATCCAGCTATTCGTCTGGGAGTCATTTGAGAATCCAGTATTAAGAGGTGGAGCTGCTGTCTTTTGCTTCACCTGCTATGCTCTTTTCTATCTTTGTAATTGGATTTCCTGATGAGAGTGAAGCTGCAGTGGGGACAGATGTTCTTAAAATTAAAAAGGAAAAAAAAATTGAGGAGCGGAGAAAGCACATAAACATGGGGTGATTTTTGTTGTTAAAAATGGAAGATTGTGAAAATAAACTAAGATGAACCTTTGACTCCAACAAGACTTCACTTTCTTGCAAGGGAAAGGAGAAAAGAAGTAGGTACAAGAGAGATGTGCACCATTGTACTCAGTGGGTATTTTCTACAGCTAGTTACGGGAGTATCAGGGGTTCTTCGGGAAAGTATTCCTACAGAACTCCTCAAGGAGTTAGAACAAAGAGAAGTCTTCAATTTGAGATGTCTTCAATTTGAGTCTTCAATTTGAGAAATGCCAGTTCTTTATCTCAAATGCTCTGACTCTAACTCAATAGGCTGAGTTTGCCCTCAATCAGATTCTGGATGTTATTCCATAAATAAAAATACAATATAATACAATGCAATACAATAAAAATAAAACAGAACAAAAGTCGCCTTGTGATCTTCCAATCACAAGGTACAGGTCTCAAATATTAATCTTTACCTATACAGATTGGTTCCATCCATCAGTTTTATCATGAAGTTGGCTTAAAACTGAGGATACATCTTGTCTTTCACTATACATGATAGATTCCAGATGTTCAGATTAAATAACGGTGCTCCCCTGTAGACATAATGGACCATAGCAGCAATGTAACTAGGCAAAATGAGCAAACCAGGGCCTGCAAATGATCTTAATTATTTCAACTATGAGGGAACAGAAAAGCACTGGGTAATACAACAAACAGCCCTTTGAAAGAGCAAACAAAAAGCCCTAGTAATTTACATTTAAGTCAAACCTGCTCCCTGCAAAGTATAATGTGTGTGGAATAATTCAGGAAGAAATCTAGCACCATACCATTTTCATAATTGGTATTCTATGTCAAGTCTCCAGCAGCAAGTAGCACATAAATCATAATGTTAATATTGGTCTGCTTTTCAATTTTTAAAATGATGTTCTACAGTCAAAGAACTATTGCTAAAAATATGAATGTGATTTACGCCACTCAAGATGTCTTTTGTGCTTCCAGCATTTGAAAAGGCAGTTACAGATGTCAGAACTTAGGTGAGTCAGATTTATACAGCAAACACACAAATAAACAGATATATGGAAACAGTCTATATCTTTACTTCTACTTTCCATGATCAAGACAAAGTACAGGTTATATACTATTTGGCATAATATTGCTTAAATACAATCTTTCAGGCCTTGGAAAATGGAGTAAAATTAAAGTCCATGTCATTGCTGGCCAAAAGGTGAGTTCTACTGCAGCAATCTTTTGTGGTTCTCTACTTAGCCATAAATTAATCTGTCTAAATCATTGACACTCATCCACAAAGCACAGGTGGCAGTCTCCTTTCATACACACCAAAAAAGAGCAAGATAAAAATAAATTGTGCTGCCATTAAAAACATGCCAAAATAATATTTTTCCCATCTGCTAAGTCCAGCCCCTGTGGTAAGTGAACTAACAGGTTTCTACACTCACACTTGATGAACAGACACCACAGCAATTAATTAGCATTTACATGACAGGAGTCAATTGGATCTCTCTCTTGTAGACAGACATTAATCAAAGCCAAAAACAGAATGCATACCCTGTATAACATTTAGCATTGTGGGTCTTCAGATGTGGCTGCTCTAAAGCCCATTTCTATCTAAATATTTATGACTAAATTTTTCTGCTGAATGGTCCTATCAAGAGGGCTCTGTGTCCCAGGTTCTATGCTGCCAAAGCCATGATTCACAGGCTCATCCCTGTTCAGCCTGCCTCACTTCCCTGATACCCACACTACCAACAAGGACAATCCAAGGGCAAAGTCTATTTTTGCATTGAATCACTTAGTTAAAAATAAACTTTAGAGTTTCCTTCCCATTAAAAAAAATGTGCCAGGCAAATAAGTATGTTTTAAAATTGTTGCTGTGAAGGACATTAGAAAATCCACAAAAGAGATGAGTATTGACATTAAAAAGCCATTAATTATCTTTCATCTTGTCATAGATGAAATGTTAGGAGAATGTTAAACTTTTATTGAAATAGTTGGCTTATGGTTTAAGAAAAATTTTGAATAAATGGATAATTCAGAATATAGGCTATCTAGCAAAGATATGTCCCTAAAAAGTCCAGGCGAGGAGAAGGATACTATTACATCCTTTCAAACTTCCAAGGGAAAAATGACTTTGATATTTAATTTGTTTAAAACATAGAGAAATAAATTAACTTGTAAAGTTGTTGTTTTTTGAGGGTTTTTTTTTGAGGGGGGGAGGTTTAGGAAGCCAGCATACCAGTGAGTCTTCATGACTTCCAAAGTGAAAAAAGATCAAAATTACAGCATTGGAGACAGTAGATAAAAATCAGTAATTGATTTATTTACTCTCTGCATTTATAGCTCTTCATTTTGAGTTTAGTCCTCACAGGTAAATCTATATGAAGAGGTAAAAAAAGCAAACCCAATGGAAAAAAGGAATAAATAGCAGAAATGTGACATGTGAGTATACGTGCAAATAGCCTGGGTCATGATGAAAAGTGACACGAGTTACTGCTCCACTGGGTCCTGAGGTTGCCTGGGTAATGCACGTAGTGTTGTAGGACACCTCTGGAAGGCCAGGCACCGGCAGAAAGAGAAGGTGTTGGGGTTTTATTTCCTTTCCTTTGCCTTCCATTCCCTTCCCCTTTTTCCCCCTGTTCCTCACCTCCCTCACTCCTTCCTTCTGCATTCTACATCTCTCCTTTTTTTTTGTTTTTTGTTTTTGCTTTCCTAAGCCTTTCTGGGATGCTAATAAATAAGATTGATCCTGTAACTAGAACAATCTCCATCTGCCACATTATGCCAATTCTCCTTGTTGAATGGAGGTTGTGAGGGGTATTTGTGTTGAGTGGAGGCTCAATGCAGAGGAATCACTTCCAGCAGATCTTCAATCACTGTCATGCTTACAGTCATATATAGTCATATTCCAGGACCCCCTCAAGATAACAAAATCTGTGAATATTCAAGTTCCTTTTATAAAATGGCCTAGTATTTGCATATAACTTACGTGTATTCTCCTGTATACTTTATATCATCTCTAGGTTATGTCTAATACTGAATACAATGTAAATGCTATTTAAGTAGCTGTTATACTATATTGCTTTTTATTTGTATTGTTTTTTATTGTTGTATTGTTCTATTTTTTGTTTCTTTTCCCTGAATAATTTTGATTTATCCTTGGTTGAATTCACAAATGCACAACACATGGATACAGAGGACTGACGGTATAGTTTAACTGACCCACATCTGTCTCTCTCACTGTCTCCATTTAAATCCAGTCTATTTTAGTTAATTCTACGGGTACCTGTGGGAGATTTTCCAAAGGCTACAATAATACTAATACTTCTAGTGCCACATATTCTTCTAGAGCCTTTCCATTACCCCGCCAAGAGAGGTTGTCTACTTTTCTCCTTGAACCTGTGATTTGCTGCTAATCAATAGAATGTGGCGAAAGTGACACTGAGTGACTTTCAGTGCTCAGTCATAAAATGTCCTGCAGCTAGGATACTTTCTTTTGGAGATCACATAAGAACCCTGACTACCCTGGGACTGCCATGCTGAAGAGTCCACATGTGGTAGGCACACTGGTTAACAGCCCTGGATGAATCTTAGCCAACAATCATAACCCACTGCCAACCAGGTGAGATAGCATTCTTGAACATCCCACCTAGTTGAGTTTCCAGATGACTACAGCCCCAGGTAACATCTGCTGCAACCACATGTGAGACCCTGAGCTAGAACTACCTTCCCAAATTCATGATCTACAACATATGAGCATGTTTTAAGTCCCTAAGTTTTGGGGTAATTTGTTACTCAACAATGGTAACTGGAAAAGTCCTCAACATTTCAAAGGATGACTTCTAATTAAAGTTCATTAGAATGCAGCACATATGACTTGAGGGGCAGTATTGTGCAGGAAAAGCTAAATATAGTTGTATGTCACAGAGCAAGGTTTGGGGTCTTGTACACATTTTTCAAAGCGTCTTCTTCAACATCAAATGTACATGGGCATGACAGCTATATTCCCTACTTTTAATTCAGCTCCTCTGGCCTTTCCATGTAGGAAACATTGTTTCTTATCCCCACAATACTCCTTATACAGTAGATGAATATCTTCTGTTCTCCATTCAAGACACCATTCTGCCTGAACTGGCTATATTGGTCTCATAAATAAATAAATAAATAAAAATAAATAAATAAGGGAAGGAGGGAAATGGAAGTACAAAAATGTAGGCAAAGAAGTTGGATGATACTAGAATGCCTCAGTTTTCATTTTAAGGAACTCCCAAAAAGGATGTTGGCCATTTTATATTATCTAGCATATTTTTTATAACAAATGTACATAAGTTCAATTAGGTCAATAAGTATACTATGGATTTTCTAAGTGCACAATTTATCTTTTTAAAAATGTTTTATTTAGGAAATTATTCCCACATTAACCGAATTCCTCTATTCTTGGAAATAACTTTGAGTACCTTTTTTCAATTTTTAAATACCTAAGAGTTTCTATAAATAATATTTTTTGTCACTTTTCAACTAATTGTCTCAGTGTATGGTCTTAAACTCAGGAAAATAATTGCATTAACCTTTGAGTCTGTTATTTTATTAGCTATAAGCTGTGAAGTAATCTATGATTCAGCTTGCTTGTACTGCTCTGCTCTTGTAGGGGGATGATCTAGCCGATGACAATTTGGCAGATTTATGTTCAGGGAGAATGAGTCCCACCCTGCGTGGGTGTTGGCTTGAATGGCTCCCGTCCCTATGGGGCAAAGAGGTCCTGTCACCTCACCACGCTAGGAGGGCAAGTTGGAGCCAGAACATCCGTCAGGAACTCCACGGCCAAAGGCATGATCTGGAGGGAAGAACTGAGTTCACTGTCAACTATACTAAATTGAAGGGGAAAAATAATGTAAGTTAGGTCAGCAACTTGGTCCCAATCATAAGTGGAAAACTGTTAGCTGTAAAATAGCACTAGTAATTTGTCTCTTAATTGTGAAGCCACTTTAGCATACCTACATTAATGTTGATTACTATAGCAACTATTGTTCTGATTTGAAATAATAAGTGTCATAAAAATTACATTTAGCCATCAAATACTTTGATGTAGTTTCTTAGGGAACATGACTAAAGCCAGCAAATCCAGAGTTTAACTCAGTCCCTCAGTTGTCTTATATTTTCAATTTTTTCCAATGTAAAATAAAAGATTTTTAAGGCCATTTCCAGATATAGGATTCTTTCTTTTTTTTTTATTGTTAAATATTTTTTGTAGGTATGGGGTCTTGCCATATTGCCCAGGTTAGTCTTGAACTCCTGAACTCAAGTGATCCTCCTGACCTGGCCTCCAGAAGTGCTAGAGTTACACGTGTGAGCCACCATGTCTGGCCAAGATAGCGTATTCTGAGTCCTGAAGAATATCTTCATTTATTTGGAATGTTTTTGAATATACAGAGTACTAACTTTCAATTTAATCAGCTGTTTCTTAGACTGGAATCTTAATTACCCTTAATCTAATCAGTCCATAGGCTAAAAGGAAGTAGTCTTGTACAACAAACATCTGCAAAACAATGCTTTCTTGAATTCAAAGTAAATAAAATTGGAAGAATGAAGACTGAATTTCCCCTTAAATACGGAAGGGTTCATATGGGTGTATATCAACGTATACTTAGCCTTGCATCAAAAACCTTGAAACTGGAACAGATATGGACATATTTGAGAAAACTGAAATTGACATTGGAGTCATGTTTTCAGACAAACGTACTTGTGAAGCATAGAGTAAACAATGCAAAATATTTGGTATTTATTTCTACAGTTGGATTCACCTTTAGGTCAGAAAGTGAGTATCTAATGGGCTAATAGTATTTGATAAGCTATAGCTTAGGGCAGGCGTCCTCAAACTACGGCTCGCAGGCCACATGCGGCCCGCCGAGGACATTTATCTGGCCTGCTGGGTGTTTTTGCCGCCGCTGCCTGTCCTGCTTAGCAGCCGACTCATCCCGGGCCCACAGTGCGCACTCTCCAACGGTCTGAGGGACAGTGAACTGGTCCCCTGTTTAAAAAGTTTGAGGACCCTTGGCTTAGGGCATTATAATGTTTAGGCTGAAGACTTCTTATAAAGGTTCTGAAATGATTTTTAATTTAGAAGAGTTAACAATTTTATTAACAACAATAATATATATAATATGTATCTGTCTGTCTTTTTCTTTCTATATATACTCATACAAATACAACTATCTACACATTTGTTGGAAGGACAAGACACACTCATGTTAGTGAAGTGCAGTCCCAGTTAATAAGCTAAGGTAAGGAGCCCCTCCCCTGCAGGCAGGAGTATATTTGCAAAGACAGGTCAGGTCTGAGTCACTATTTTTGGGGTTGTTGGAAGTCAGTCCAGCTTCGTGTTCTCCTGACTAGAGCAAGATCTGGGTCAAAATCCAGGGCCAGCCTCTGTGGAAAAGAACAGGCATGGGCAGGCCAAGGAGTGAGCAGAGGCCTAATCTGTGCTCAAACCCATGTCACTCAACAAAAGAGTGATGGCATTTTCACTTCGAGTTGGGGTGAAAAATAGAAGCAACCAATTTCCTTGCCATAAATGTAACCAAAACCATTTCTGAAACTTCGCAGTACTTGGGGGCTCATTTAAATTTGTGCAGCAACCTCTGGATATGCTGATTTTGGCTGGAAGGCTTGGAAGATTCTTGGAAACTTTGTGGTGGGTCACCTCAGCTGGTGCTTTCCAAACTTTAATGTGCATATGAGAGCTTGAGGATTTTGTTAAAATAAAGTTTTGATTCCGTAGGCGTGGAATGGGTCCCGCATATTTTCCTTTCTCCCAGGTGGTGCTGGTGCTAGTCTACTGATCTGGAGCTCACACTCTGAGTAGCAAGGAGACCAGCAATTCTGGCTGTCCATGTTAATCACATGGGGCGGATTGCCAAATTGGCATATAGAAGCAGAGGACACCCAGTTACATATGAATTTCAAGATAACCAACAAATAATTTTTTAAAATATAAGTATGTCCCATGAAAATATTTGGGACATATTTGTATTCAAGAAAATTACTTATAGTTTATCTGAAATTCAAAAACATTGACACCCTCCAGTTTATCTGGCAGCCCTACCTGAGAGATATTTAAAAATGACAAAGTCTGAGTTCCTGCCCCAGATATTCTATGATAATTTAATTGGTCCAGGTGAAGCCTGAGTATAAGGACTTTACAAAATACCTCAGGTGATTCTAATATGTAACCACAATTGAGATCCACTGATCAAAACTCAATGCTTATTAAACAGAAGAGAAAACTGAAGCCCAAGGGGACGTATAGAATACCCAATGGTAAAATGAGGATTAAACTTAGGGTTTTCAGACACTCTTTGCCCTAAACTCCCTCCATCTTGAGTCATAAACAGTAGGAAGCACATTGTCTCCTTAGAAGCTTAAAGGGTATCCTCCTTTGAGAACTCCATTTGTTCCTAGATCCCTGAGGTCGGGTGACATCTCTCCTAATGTGGGTCACTCCTATAAACCCTAGTTCTTATACTAGTTAAGTGTTGAGAATGCATGAGAGAGCTGCCTATTAGAAATCTTAATTCATGAATACTTTAAAATTCATTTATTCTAATTGTTAACCTCACATCTGGGAGCTTTAAAAAACACTGGTGTCTGGATGCCACCCTCAGAGATTCTGATTTAATTGCCCTGGGGTGCAGCCCAGGCATTGGAATTTTTGGAAGACTCCCTGAGTGATTCTAATGTGCAGGCAGGGACGAACAGTACTGCTTTCTCAGACCCTTTAAATGCAGTGGACCTGGGGCCTATGACTCTTAAAGTTGTCTGTAAGCGGTGGGTCCAGCTGAGCCCATCACAGATGTGTGTAAATCAGCAACTTCAAAGGCTGGAAATGCTGAGCTTGACTGCAGGGTAAACCTGGAATGCCTCATATGTTATTCTTTCAAGACTTGTCAAAGCATTTGAATCAGTTCTAATTAAAAAACACATACTTTCCTTAGATTCCAGCATCTTAAAATACCTATATGAGCCTTGTATGTATTTCCACTGGTTCTAGGATATCCTGTTTCTCTGATGAAATGAAGAGTAAATAGTTATTTTTAAAAATAATAATAATAAAAAAGAGAAGTAGGGGGTTGACTGGAGGGTGGGGGATGGGGGAGGAGAAAGCCAGCATTGCTTAATCTGAGCCTTCTAACTAGCAGTTTCAAGGTGCTAGGAAAATCTCCCTCACCTTGAATCCTCCTATGTGATCTTGTATTTTCCCTACTCATGGGAAGAAGGTAAAGCAGGTCCCTGCTTGAGGAACATCTGCATATCAGGCCTTTTGTGAGGAAGAGAGATTTCTTAGGCAAAGTATTTTGGCAGGAAATAGAACAATAAACAGTCAGACCTTCTACGTTCTTCCTACTTTCTCCTTCAAGAATAGAAATGCAATAAGAGCAACCCATGAATGAATCACTACTATTTGACATAGACAGATGGGGTCTCCTGAAGTCTCAAAATTACAGAGTATCATTTTTCACACTTGTGAAGGTAACTCACTTTTTTTTTCTATAGGGAAACAATCTTTCTGTCTATCAAGGAGTAGTAAGTAATTGGAGTACTTATTAATTAGCCTGATCACATTATATGAAACTACCCTATTATATTTCTACAAGCTTGATCAATTTATTTAGGTTTAGATAACTAGATCACATGATCAGAAGTACACCAATTTGTCCAGCCCAGATTTCTTAACTCCCAATACAAATGTCCTTCATAACTAAGACAGACTAACATCGATGATTTTGTTTCAAGGTTCTGGTTTTATTATTTAAATAAGGTAGACTTTGATTCACCTCCTTCCAAATCAAATGAGAGAAGATGAGACTACACAGATGGAAAGATTTATTGACTCAGGACAAAGCAAGTCCAATCTCCCCATCAAGTCCAACCCACCTGCAAGTCCTTAGAATCACCCTGGAAAGATGGAAAGTCGGTGACTTCACAGTAGTTTATCCAAGAGTGTTTTAATTTTCACCAAATTGCAATATGGTGCTTTATAAATCTAGAGAGAAAAGTGAAAAGATGACCATCTTTATTAGAGGGGAGATTTCTTTTTGAATTGCAATTTGTCAGAAAGCTTTCTTGAGATATTAATTTGTGTTTCGATCCTCTTATTTTTACTTTTCTTGCTTCCAATCCTCAAACATTTCTTTGCCTCAGGGGAGCTTTATATGACAGGGTAAAAAGGGAAAATTATTTTCAGACTACCCTGCTTCCAAGCTTGTGTTTTCCAGACACTTTAAAATCAGTGAAGGGGAGAAGGAGACACTCTCAGACAAGTGTTCTGGTTAGGAGGTGACCAGCAAAGAAGCTAAGACCAATGAAAATTTTTCTCTGTGTTATATTCAAGAGACTAGAACCCAAGCATATATTGTTGCTCCAGGACTTTGTAAAACCTACATTTGGGGCAGAATGGCACATTGAGTTTGGAGACAACAGTTATCAAGGCATTTGCAGACTTGGACAAGGAATGTAGTTGAAAGATTTAGCAAATAAAAACATAGTACACCCAATTAAATTTGAATTTCAGATAAATGTTTAATTATTTTTTAGTATAAGAATGCTCCCTACAACATTTGTGACATATTTATACTAAAACTGATTTTTTATATAAAATTCAAGGCCCAGTGCCATGGCTCACACCTGTAATCCTACATTTTGGGAGGCCAAGGTGGGAGGATTGCTTGAGGCCAGAAGTTCGAGACCAGCCTGAGCAAGAGTGAGACACTGTCTCTACAAAATAATAATAATAATATAGAAATTTATTATCACAGTTCTAGAGGCTAGAAAGTTCAAGATCAATGTTCCAGAAGGATTAGTGTCCGGAGAGCACAGCTCTCTGCTTCCAAGATAGTGCGATGTCACTGCATCTTTTGAAGGGGAAGAATGTTGTGTCCTTACATGGCATGAGGGACAGAAAGGCATAAGGACACTCCCTTCAACCCTGAACACTTTTATAACAATACTAATGCCATTCATGAGGGTGGAGCCCTTATGGCTTTATCATCTACCAAGAACCACACCTCTCAATGTGGCTGCAATGGGGATTACACTTCAATGTGAGTATTGGTGGGAACACCATTATTCAAATCATAGCATCGCCTGACCTCTATTTTATCTGGCAACCCTAACGTGGATTTCATTTGATGCTAATGGACTGATACAGGCACATCCTGCGTTCCATGTTCCAGATGGCAAATAAGCCTTCTGGGCTCTTAGACAACGCTAGGCAAGAGGAAGGGCCTCCTATAATGGCACATATATAATATTTTCCACTAGTTGGACCAAATGAAGGTGCAGAGAAAGATTTAATTGATTTTTAAAGAAAAATAATGAAATGTGACATTTTTTGCACATCAAATCTTTGATTGTAGATGAATATTCACTATAACCTTAATACCTGTCCATTGCAGACATGTTTACCAAGAGAACTTAGGTAAGACATCTGGTCACTTTCTTGGAGAGAGAGGAAGAAGTGAAAGGAGAGAATCTTGAAGTTTTGCTATTTTCTTTTCTTCCTTTTTTTTTTTTTTTTTTTTTTTTTTTTTTTTTTTTTTTTTTACCTCGGCAAGAGAAGAGAGCATTTGTAATGGTGTAAAAAGAGACTGGTGGCTCCTGGTGCCATGTTTCTAAAGTAGATAAAGCCTGCTGTCACCAGAACCCTATTAGTTTTGATAGAAAGTGCACTTTATAATATTTCTCCTCAATGAAATAAATGGTAGATTTTGCCCTGTAAAGTGAATTATGTCATGTAGTGTACAGCAAATGCATTAAAAATCATGATGACCAAATTTTCATGTAAAGCCAAACATTGTTAAGGTCCTTCAGAAGTGGCTAGCCCTTCCCACGTATGCCTTCCCTTGTAGGGAAAAGAACCCGGTACCAGATGGCCATGAAAGTGACCCACTGAATCAACCACTGTTGACACTCTACCTGGGAGGCAGTGAGGGTGCCATGATGGAGAGGCCTCTTATTTCTGGAATGGAGCTCAGCTGCTGTCTAGGGCCCAGGAGGAAGCACAGCCCAAGACCAGAAGGGAACGAGAATCCTTGTTCAGCCCAACCTGAAGGTGACATTGAGGCGAGTAGATTATAATGTTCCCAGAATCAGCACAGGCCAGTCAGGTGGATGCACATCCCTTCTCTCAGTGACACTATGCTAAGGGTTTTTGTTTTGTTTTGTTATTGTTTAAAGTATGCAACAGGCTTCAGATCCTGAGTTTAAACGCCTGATCTGGGCCTGAGTCATTGGCTGGACTCTGGAACTCCTCTCTGCTGCAGGTGTGCCGCGGTCTCCTTCTGGCTCGTGCTGAACCCACCCCTCCCCCCTTCCCCAACTCCCCTAGCTCCACCTGACAATTGTAAAATGTAAAGAGGAGATCCTCTCCTCTCTTGGTGGTATGGCTTCAGGCATATGAATTCTTTCTGGGGCTCTTTGAGTTTGGAAGTAGTTTAAAGGTAAGAAGGCTTGAAGAGTGAATGAGTTCCCAAGAATAAACATGTTTCAAAGAAACATAAATGAGGAACTTTGTTTATGTTGGGTTTTATATGACATTTGCTCACTTAATGTAGTAACTCCTTGAACATATTGCTTAGTATGATATAATTTATTTACATAATTCTGGATCGGAAAATCATGAGCAAACCCAAAGAAAATGTCTAGAAAGAAGAAAATGTGTTTCTATGAGGATTTTAAAATTAAATATAGGTATGTATGTAGGTACATATGTATAGATACAAATTCACAGATATAGATATATATTAGATAGCTACATAGATATAGAGAGTTAGATAGAAAGACATTTTTAAAAGGGCAAAAATGAATTTAAATCATAAGCCAATTTCCAGGCTGTTTTAATTTATGCCAAATTATTTCCTAGAGAATTAACAAGAATATAGTGGTTTGTAATTATTCTAATCCAAGTTTTTGCCTTTTTAAACATTGCAGTTATTGCTACACTGGCCTGTTATAAAACTAGGGAAGTCCTTTAGAGCACTAAACTATCGAAAACTCTCATAGCAGAATCATGGTTTTAAAAAAAAAATCAAGAAGAGTTTACTTTTTGTGTCTCCTGAAAAGATGAAAAAATTTCCTTCTCACAGTGTGGAGAGGTAAAGAGGAAAGGAAGAACAGGGTTTTTTCTAGAAGAGTAAAAGTGATTCATTCACTTTCTAAAATGTATTTTTCATATCTCCCAAAAGAGATTACAAGCTCCTTTATTTTATTTGTTTGTTCCCCATCTTTATCTACAGTGGGTTTTTTCCCCCTATATATCGGACTTGAGAAAATTAGGTAGCAGAACTGGGGATAAAGGAAACGCAGAAAAGATGGGGAAAGAAATCAGGTGAGCTTTTCAATTACAAAAGTCCTGAACCACATGAACCTAAAACACCAAGGCCACAGCACACAGCGTGACTGAAGATTTTGGCTGTCTAGAAAAAGCACTGTTAGTCATTTTGCTGAAGTAACTCACATTGTTCAAGAGAAAGCCAGAAGGATCAGTATAGATAGGCCATTATCCAGGTTCATGCTAATTTTTTTAAATATCCTTTTTTTATTACTATTTCATAACTGATAAACATATTACTAGATGACAGAAACCTAAGGATAATCGCCATTTGGAAAGCATTCTCTTTAGGATGCTGACATTTTTTCTTATTGAAAAAGAGACAAGATACTGAGAAACTGGTGGGGGTGGGGGGAGTGCTTTGGGAAATAGTCCATAGGGATAAGAAGGGAGCATTCAAAACATGATTTAAGAAAGGAAGTGACTTTCAGATCAATTCATTGGCCCTGTTAGAGAATCTCAGCTCTAAAAGAGGTTGTGCTTGTTTTCTCCTTACACAAATTTGGCTTTCATAAAATCCTCACATTCTAAATCTAACTGATTTAAGCTACACCCAGATCCCAGGCCAATTATTTAGCCATTTGAGGGATATGTCTATTCATTGGACATGGAAAAGAAGCTTTGACGAGAAACCTAGAAATTATAAGCTCCAAACATGAGGTCAATAAAGAGTTCTATAGTGACTTTGTACTCTGTTTGATTTCGAGGAGACAACATTACCAAACCACTTCAGAAGCCTCTAAATTTACCAACGCTTATCAACTGTGAGTCTCTGTCTAGATTTGAATCATCCGTTGGTAGCCTGTTGCTTGAACAATTTTTTAAAGGCCCACTTTCCGTGTCAGAATTCTCACCTGGCTTCTATTTACAATAAATATAAAGAAATACTTGGTGACATTTCTGGTTCAGTTACTAAAATAAACATAACAGAAGCAATGAAAGCAGACTAAAAATTAAAGCAGTTTTTAAGGAGGGCTCTTTCTTATATCAGCTCAACCTTTCTAGAAGTTCAATAAGATGATAATTTTGTTCACTAGAAATTATCTACCCAATATCTTTTTGGAGCAGGGGTGGAGAAAGTAGTCAGATAGAGAAAATAACTAGACTTCATAGAATAGTGTATGGGCTTCTTTCTGAATGCATTGAGGAATGGATTCATGTTACCGCTAAATTGATGGCTATTCTACAGTGACTTAGCATGAGTAGCACACATTCTCTGCTGAATCAGTAGTATCGGGAGGGGTGGTACATTCAAAGAGAGTTGAGAGATATTGAGAAAAAGAAGCATTAGAACTTACGAGGGCTAAGAGAATTGTAAAAAAAGATGAGTTAGACTTATTTTTCCAGAAATGGTTTTGTCAGTGATAAAATATATGCCTTTAAATAATCCTGTAAGAGGGCAAGTACTTTTAAATTACATTTGACTAGAATTCTGTGTTTCCACAAATGAGACCCTAAGTGAGGCTGAGCCATTTGGCATGCCATGATTTATTTGGGTTACACAGACGTTTTATGATTCCACATATTTTGTAAGTTCTATAAAAATAATAGTTATATCTTTCCTCTCTGAATCTTCATATTTGGGGGTTCATATCCCATAAATGATGGCAGAATGATTTGTAAGCTAATTATTTGTCAGATATAGTACCACTAAGTACAATTCCTCTAAACATTATAATAGTGATAGTAACTTACATTTGTAGAATATAAAATGCTTTCCTAATTTGTTATCTTTAGAGTGCATCACTTCATTCCTACCCTGTAGTGTCTGGAAAAATGTGCAAATATTATCCATAACCAGAAAGGAAACAGTCTGTTTGGTAAATACACATTCACATTAAACCCCAGGATGTTTTTGAGTCCATATAAAACTATCCTAGAATGGGTAGTGGTCTTCCTTTCTCCTCTTTTTACAATCATCTCCTCAATCTCTGGCTCCATCTGGTGGAATGCTGTGAGGTCATGACCACGGACATCAGTGTTCCTAAGCCTACTTTATAGGACCACAATTGTGTCTTTATGACCCTTCAAGGAAATAGAAGTACATCCTTCAGAATTTAAAGATTGGATTGTCTATTAGGCCAATAATTTTTGCAAAAGGATTTGTCCCCAGTCAAGTTAAAGAAGAAAAAACACATACGTTAAAAAAAAAAAAAAATTCTATCCTGCCTCAAATAGCTTACATTGTTCTTTTACATTTTTCACCTTATTTGATCATATAAACAGCTCCCGTGAAGTAGGTGGGCTGAGGACGCTATTTGTAGGAAAAACTGAAACTTAAACTAATTGAATTTCCCAAAGGTAAAAAAAAAATTAAAGAGGCAGAAATAAGACCAAAAGTCAAGGGCTTTGATCTTGCATGCATTATCGTAACACATACATTGCATTGTTTAAAACGAAGACACAAAAAAACCCAAAAAAGCCTTCATTTTATTATATTTCAGAATATACATTTTACATATTTTGGGAGTATTTTAAATATTATATGAAAAAATTTAAAAATTAAATAAAGAAAAACCTTTTTGAAAAAGATAAAAAATCAAAATCAAATGAAAGTGAATTATTAACTCAATTTTGATTAAATATCTTATTTTTGAAAATTAAAAAAAAGCACATGTGATTTGTGAGTACATGAGTCCCTTCTCAGAGCCTTAGGAGGGGTTATATAAGTCAGGGCCCTGAAGGTTAAGCATCATTAGCTTCATGACAAATTTATCTCTGATTGACTCTAAAACATCATAGTTGAAAGAGGCTTATTTAAAGTCAGCTTGATCATCATTATCTCTTGGTTGTGTCACTTACTGATCATCTTCTTCAATTTCCAGGGTTGTGATATTTTTGAAAGTCAATGCTTTGGAGTATGTGCCTTTTTTTTTTTTTTTTTTTTTTTTGGTAACCACCTATTATCATATAGAAGAAAGATGACAATTCAGTTCAGGTTTCAGGTAGTTTTCTGTTGCCCTGTTACCAAAGTTTGGATATGGTATGGTTAGAGAGGGAAGTGTCTTACATGTGACAGCAACCAGGCTATCTACATGGGAGTCTATGTAAATGGTGGCTTGGAGTTGTGCAACAAAGTGGCTATTTACAGCTAAAGTGGCTTTAGGCAACAGTTTTGCATAGGAAGCATTTAATGTTTAGCACCCACTTATTTTCCTCTGTAGACTTTCTCTGTTCTGTATCCCTTCCTCCCTTCCTTCTCTTGAACTCTCTCCCTCTCTCAGGCAATAAACAATAAGTTTGGCCTGCCCAGATATGACAACCACTATTGACCATTATTGATCCTAATGGTGACTTACATTGATGACATGTTTTAATTTTACGAATCACCGTCTATTGTGTTCAGTTCGTATCAATTGCAGCCTTTTCTTATGATGGTTGAGGAAATGCTCATCCTGTTCCCCTTGTTAAGCACTTGTGGACTTTCTCACAGTCAGTCTATGAGAAGGAGTCTCATCCATGGAGGGAGAAGTAAGAGACTCCGGGAGATGGGCAACAAGTGGTGAGAAGATAATTTGGCCAAGACTTGAGCATCTTTGAGGACCCCACTAGGCTACTCCCTTTGGGACTATGACTTTTTATGACATATGATTTTTAATAGACTTTATATTTTAGAACAGTTTAAGGTTCACAACAAAATTGAGCAGAAGGTACAGAAATTTCCTATTTATTTCCTGCTCCCACACATGCACAGCCTCCTGAACTATCAACATACCCCATGAGACTGGTACAATTGTTATGATGGATGAATCTACATTGACACATCATCACCCAAAATCCATACTTTACATTAGGGTTTAATTTTGGTGTTGCACATTCCATAGGTTTTGACAAATGTATAATGACATGACTCCACTATTATAATATCATACAGAATAGTTTCACTGCCCTCAAATTCCTCTGTGCTCTATCTGTTCATTCCTTCCTCCCCACTAGCCCTTAGAGACTGCTGACCATTTTACTTTCTGCAGTTTTGCCTTTTCCAGGCTACAGTATGTAGCCTTTTCCAATTGACTTCTTTCACTTAATAATATATACATTTAAGACTCTTCCACCCATTTTTTATGACTGGCTAGCTCATTCCGTCTTAGTGCTGAATAATATTCCATTCATGGATATGCCAGAGTTTATCTATTTACTTACTGAAGGACATCTCAGTAATTATCAATTATCAATAAAGCTGCTATGAGCATGCATGTGCAGGTTTTGTGTGGACATAAATTTTCAATTCACTTGGATATATGCCAAGGATGCTGACTGCTGGATCATATAGTAAAAGTAAGTTTAGTATTGTAAGGAGCTGCCAAGGCATCTTCCAAAGTGGCTGTACCATTTTTTATTCCCTGCAATAAATGAGAGTTCCTGTTGCTCCATATCCTTACCAGCATTTGGTGCTGTCAGAGTTCTGGGTTTTGGCTATTCTAATAGGTGTCTAGTGGTATCTGACTGTTGCTTTACCATATGATTTTGAAAACAAACCTGAAAGGTGAAGAGCAGTTACATTTTAGGGGATACATGGCTTGTCTTGCAGCTTGTCTAAATCTCTGTGCTAATGAGAGGGGTTTCCTTTCCTCCTCTGCCACTAGCTATGCCCTAAGAGCCAAATCACCGGTATCTTCACATTTAAGTTTTCATATCTGGACTAAGTAGGAATTCGACTACCCCCTAAGTATACACTGGAATCACCTGGGGTGTTTTTAAAACTTATTGTTCCCCAGGTAACACAACAGATTAATAAAATCAAAACCTCTGGGTCGAGGCTTTGACATGATATTTTTATGTTAAAGCTTCCTGTGAGATTCTAATATGTAGTGTTAGTTGAGTCTTGCTGACTAGAGGACCTAAAAAATCTTTTCTTAGTCCTTAAATTCTTTGGCCCCACAATTCTGTAGCACAATCTCCTTTGTACCCACATTGGTGACATTTATTACAACCACTTGCTAACTGGATCGCCATTCTCAGGAACCTTAGCATAGGTCTTCTAATTCCAAATGTCCTTTTTCTTTATGTTGCATCATATTCTCTCCTGCCTTACTATTGCAGAGGTAGTGGGGAGGAGATCTACAGCAGTACATCCCTGAAGATCTCATAAATTCACAGTTTATATAGAGAGATAAATGATTTATTTAGAATAGTTGCAGTTCTGTTTGGTGAAAAAAAAATCCAATGCCTGTAGTAATTCCCTTAACCTCTTATACTAGGGTATAAGGTTGAACCAGGGTAAATTAATTACTGTGGCAAATGCTCACTTGCTACTCTTTAATATAGTTCTGTGGTACTGCTACAGATGTGTGTGTTAAGCTAATTGGGTCCTCAACACTACATGCTACTAATGTGTTCTTCACAGATCTATGCCTTTGGAAGCTATTCTAAAACTTTACTTTTCTTCTCCTGACCTTATTCATAATCCTATATCACACTCTAAGCAGACAAACTGGCAGCTTTTTTATGGGAAACTTATGTGGTCTATCACCAATTTTCTGACTTCACTTATCTGTTCCCTCTGTTGCACATTGGTTATTATTCCTCCTGTGATCTTGATCATATACCCCACCTCCCTCTTCAAGATTTTTTACTTCATTCACTGTGGACTCAGAAGAAATCTATGTATCGATCTATAGTCTCCTCTTGAGTATTTCTATTTGATTATCCCATTACCACATCAAAAAATAGTTCCAAATTGCTGCTCCCACTCTGCTTTGATCGTTGTCCAAACTGGAGTAGTCATAGGAACAAAAGGTTCTCCATTCAGCTAATCGTATTGGCTGTTAACATTGTAAACTAAGTTTGTAAAGATGCACATGGTACAGCCCTTGTTTGTTAGGAGGTCACAGAACTCTTTGTCAGTTGGGCAGATAGAATATATGATATATATTTCTCCTAAACTCACCCCCATATGTAGTCACTAAGAAAAATAAACAAGCAATGCACTGTAAAGCACGTGGCACGTTGTAGTTGTAGGCATTCCATCCTGGTACTTACGGAAGAATTGAACTTTGCGGTAAGCTGTAAATTGTTAAACAAATTCTAGGTAGTTGCAGCATTTGGCATTCCTGATAAGTAAATAGAGAATAAATATGGGACAAGCAGAGTTGTAGAAGGATGGGTTTGGGGGATAGTGAGCAAGTGTCTAAATTTGTGGGGAGTTCCTCCAGGTCTTAAGAGTGACTCACTCACTAATCTCCTATAAACTAATTCACAATGAGGTGTCAATGGCTTAATGATACCCATCCTAGGACATTAAAGGATTTTTTGAGATTAATGCTTTCATTCAAAGGACTAAATCTCTAATGGTGGGGGTTTCAAATAAGAGGCTAGGATGATTTTATGGATATTTGGGGTAGGGCAAACTTTTAGCATCATCATTCAAACCATACTACAAAAGCAACTGGGAGGAGTCCCTCTGCCAGATGAGCTGATAAAATGTTGTTGGTTTTGGAGTTACTTTGTTATTGTAATTGCTATTTTTAGCTATTTGGAAATTGCAGTGGTTCTATGGGGATGTGGATGATTTGAAAATAACATGCAAATTGTATGTGAGTATGTGTGTGTATGTTACTGTGTTTTTGCCCTGGGGCGTCCTAGGTGAAGGGCTCCCTTGAAAAATTTGAGACAAATAAATAAAATGAGAGCTGACCTAAATTTTTTGCCTCAAACTGGAATGGAGTTCAAGCTTTTGAGGAGGATCAAAAGCTTGATTAACTGTTGTTTATTTGTTTTTAGAGGCTTTGCTTCCCTCCAACTCAAAAAAGTAAAAGTGATCAAACACTACACTCTGAGAGAGACTCTTGTCTCAATATTTCCAACCGGGTTGAAACCAGAAAGTACTTGTGAAGCAACTGGGAAGCAAAGTGACTTGCAGCCCAAGGTCCAAGATCCAAGGGGTGAGGAGAAGTTCAGCTAAATTTCATGTTGGCGTCCAAGGAAAACATAGCAGTAGTGTTGTTTTCAGTGGGACGGAGATCCTAGAGGGCAGAAAACATCATTATGTGAAACAGGAAAAGAACATGCATTTGTGTTTTCCACTAAAGTCTGGGAGAAAACACATTTACTCATTGGTTGAAAAGTAAAGAGAGACCCACGGGATGTGTTGAAACCTGTGGGTCAACTTGAGGCAGCTGGTGTAAGGAGAAAGCTGTGAGGGACAAGTCAGGGGACTTGGAATGAGGGCTCTCCTCTCACAGCTGTGTGACCTTGGGCATGCTGTGTAGCTCCTACAGAATTTGGTGTTTGAATTTGTAAAATGCTCACTTATTCAGAATACCAATGGCGCGTTTTGCAAAGCACACTTAAATAGATGCTTTGCATCTTTCTAAGTTTGCTAAGAGCCAATTTTACTCTTGTGAATAGTAAATTTCAGGAGGGAACTTAAGACTAAAATCATCTTTAAAAACAGATTAAGGGATATGAGAGTTTGGGGAGAAAGAAGGGGTAATTTGGTTTAACTTCCATGCTTTGGAAAGCTTTATGAAAATCAAATTGAAAAATGGATAGGCTTTTGATATAGAGAAATTCATTGGATAGAGGGGATTATAAGAAGAGATAATATCATAAAAAGATACTGTGACAAGAAAAAAGCTGGACTTAACATAGCAAATAGCAAGTAAGCAAGATTGGATGTTTGAACTGGAGAAGAGTTCAAGATAATGTTGAAAATGATGGGTGTTACAGATTGCTAAACTGCTGGTTTGGGTTTTATTTTATATGTAGCAGAGCATACCTGGAGTTTTGTGCAGGGATATAAATAATTGTAATATTTTATGAAGATTAAATTTGAAATAGGTGAAAAGTGATATTTTTTCCTGGGCTTTGTTGACAGGTTTCCTTGTGTGAGCAGGGTTCTTAGCAACTGGACTTTGTCCCTACAACAGGGACCCATCTCTCCTGAGCTGAATGTGAACACTTACATGAGTTGTTCAAATCTGATCTGACCTCTGCTACTCCACTGCCTATTCTGACCACCCTGATTTTCACCATGACCCCAATTCATTATGTCTATGACCTGCAGTTCCCATGTTGATAAAACTCAGAAATGCTTATCAAAACATTTTCAAAAAAAAAAGAAGGGGGGAAGCTTCAGTCTTTTATTTGCTTCTCTATATTTCTGATTTAACTCTTCAAATAAAACCTGTACCTTAAGGATCTGGATGTATCATTTTAATACTTTCCATAAGCAATGTGCATTTTAATAATGTATTTCCAAAGAACATTCCAGGAAAATTTCAGTGCCAAGAAAACATAGGAAATTCCTTCCCTGTATATATCACATTTTTCTTGTTTTATACTTTTCCATAAGGCTTCACCATGGATCACATAGACTTTTTTTTTAACATTCAAAGACATATGAATAGATAAGATACCAAAATTTTACAAGGCATATGACGGCCTTGAGGCCTGGCTTTAAAACTTTGTTATGTGACTTTTGATAAATCATTTCGGATGTCAGTGTTATGACTTAGTGGTATGATAATTCAGTGAGGTATACCACCATTCTCCAAAAGCTATACAAAAACTAAAAGATAGAAAGTATTGTGACATTAGATAAAGGTAGAATAAAGTCAAATTATTCAACATAATCTCAAATGTTAGAAGTAGCACTTACCAGAGTGATTTTACATTTATTTCTGTGATTATTTGATTAATGCCTACAACCATTATCAGATTGTTAGTTATATATATAATGAAGAGTCCATGTCAGATTTTGCTCATCAGAACCCCAGCAACTAGGACTGCACTTAGCATATGGTAGGTGCTCAGTAAAAACTTTTGAACAAATGCTTCTATGCTTAAATTTAGTCAATTTAAGTGTAATAAAATAATTTTAATTAGGAAGACATTTTCTTCTAAAATTGAATACAGATGATAATACAGATTGGTATAAGAGTGACCCCAATAAAATCTGTAGAAGAAATATTCATGGCAGCAAAATTAGGAAAGATAGGGATGACTGCAAAATCTTTAGTGGCCCCTGCCTGTTTTATCCTGGCTCCACAGTGGGAATAAACCAATACTGATTTTTATCTGCTACTGTATAGTCTTCCTAGTGTTCTAGTTTTATATTCCCTTTGCTTTGCTCCTTGTGTGCTTCTATGTAAAAAACGTTCTTTGAAGAGTCAGTAGTACTTGTACTTCATCCCATCTTTCATTTCTCTTTGCAGCTTTGTCCCCATCTACAGAATGTGATTGAATTTGCTCCCAAAGAGTTCACCAGCAGCTCTATAGAATGTTCCTCTCAACTGCACTAATCACTAGTCCTTTGAATCTCACTTCTCTGGGTTTCCATAATAAATACTTCTTCCGTATTTTCCTCCTTTTTAAAACATTGTTTGTCAATATATACATATCTATTTATTCCCATCTCCAACAATCTAAAATATGGGAACTCCCTGGATGTCTTCAATCTCTTTTGGTTTTTCTACATAGTCATTAATGGTGTTTCCTTCCTTCACCTCTGTGAAGCCATTTTCAGTAGCCTCTTGAGCATCTTGACATGGGTTTATTCATAAAATATCAAACTCAGTTTATCAAAAGCCAACTCTATCAATTTTTTACAGTTTTACACTCCTTCCCCTATATCACCTATTTTGGTCTCTAAAATCATCATTAACCACACAAAATGGACTCTTCAAATTCCCCTCCCCCACTCACTTCTCTCTCTGTCATCCTACATTCAATGAGTCTTGTCAATGTTACTTCCGAGTGCCTGTTAAGCCACTTCCCCTGATCTGGCCCAACTGTCACAGTGGTGGTTCAATTGAGCTTCATTGGAGTTATAGTGTCCTATGACCCAGGCTCTACTTCATGTGGTACACTGCTACAAAAATCATCCTTCTAAAATTTACGTCTGCATATGCTGCTCCTCTCTTTACTCAGTATCTAAAGGGTAAAATCTTTGGCTTAACATTAATTATCTTTTAAATAAGGCTCAAAACTGTCTTACTAATCTTCTTTATTTTTAACTTTTAAAATCTTAATGATCTATAATTCATATGTCATGAAATTCACCTATTTAGAGTATACAATTCAATGGTTTTTAGTATATTCACAGAATTGTGCAACCATCATTATGATCAATTTTAGAACATTTTCATCACCTTCAAAAGAAACCCCACATCCCTTAGGAGTTGCCCATGCTCAATGTACCCCAAACCGCCCCCAGGCATAGGCAACCATTAATTTATTTTCTGTCTCTATGGACTTTCCTATTATAGGCATTTCATATAAATAGAATCATTCAATATGTGGTTTTTTTCTTTCACTTAGCATGATGTTTTTAAGGTTCATTCATGTTATAGCATATGTAAATTTTTCATTTTTATTACAAAGTAATATTTCATTGTATGCCTATACCACATGTTATTTATCCATTCATCAGTTGGTAGCATCCTTTGGCAATATATTTTTCCTCCTGCTATATCTTGTACTTCTCATATTTTCACCATCTTAAATTCCATTTCTTAATTTCCTAGAGTTCTTTGTACTGCTGTATTATAGAGTTGGTTGTTTAAATTTCCTTATTTTCAAGTAGATCTTAAAACTGTTCTATACTCTTCCTTAGATCTGTAATATTCCTAAAACTGGGTCTTCTTACATAGATAGTCAATTCCATTTAATGAAAATGTATTAGGTCTGTTGTTTTCAGTATTTGGATACTTAGGAATGGAGGGAATATAGTAACTAGAAATGCAAAAATGAACACTACCTTAAAATTTATGACATCCATGATGTCACAGTATTTAAACCTACAATCATGCATCATATGGTCATTGTCCTTGTGCAATTGATTTGATGCCCTTTATTTACTCATTAAACAGCATTATCACTGGCATAAATACTATAAGCTTTCTAATATAAAGGGGATAAATTGGGGTTAACATCTTTGGCTAGTCGATAATACAAAGTTTAAGACACTGAGCTGTGCACTATGGGAGGTTGGGAGGTGGTAATACAAGGAATTATGGGAACGAATGCATGCACACAAGCCATAGTGACCTAACCTGTGATGACATGAAATGGCAACTATTTAGTTCTTGGACACAGCAGCAAAAACAACAGATTATTTTGGGTTGAGCCACTATTAAAGGACTCTGGATTAAATCTGGTCCATAAAGAAAAACAGGATTTAGATAGTTAGGTGAAGACAAGAGCTATGTTTAAATAGGACCACCTCAAAACCAAATTTGTTGACAAGGGAAATCTTAAGACAGATCCCAGTTTTGGTACAACCTTGGGCATAGTTTGTTAATCTAGTTAATTCCTTGAAGTTATTCAGCTATGCCAATGTGCTCTCTTGCTTTTTGAATCTGCACAAACTGCTTCCTTTGTCTGGTCACTCTCCCCCTGCCCAATCTCTCTTGCTGCCTCTTTCTTGCCAATTAAAATTCAGTTCAAATCAATTTCTTTTCCAAAGTATTCTCTACTCACCTCTTGCTGAATTAGATGTACTCTTCATTATGTGTCTATATCCCCCTAATTGGAACATAGCCCATGTTGGATAAATGGATGATGGAATGGATAAAAAATAAGTACATGAGAGTATGATACATTAAATTACCTCACTGAATACATCCTAATAATATTATAGCTTAACATTTATTTTCTAAAACTGCTGTCTAGCGAACTTTTTGGAAAAACAAACTAACAAACAAACCAACCTTAGAACATGTGAAGCAGAACAGAAAAATGTAAGTAGACGATGGCATTTATTTCAGTCATTTTCATCACGAATCCATTAGGGCAGTAATTCTTAAAGTATGATCCCCGAACAAGCAGCATCGTCTTCACCTGGGAGCTTGTTAGCAATGCAAATTGTCAAACTCCATTCCCAAACCTACAGAATCAGAGACTGGCAAGAGGATGGTACCACTCTGTTTTAACAAGCCCTACAGGTGATTTTGATCCCCACTGACACTTGAGACCATTACATTGTGGAGTATTGAGGGGTCTCTTGTGATGTCACAGGGGACTTGCAGGTGATTCAATATTCTCATTTAACTCCCTTCTTCTGATTGTGTGGGATTAGCAAGCCCAAATAATACAAAAGTTAATATTGAACATTTCAGAATCTAGAGGAACAAGGCCTCCAGGAAACGTTAAGCTGTTAAATCTGTTTTTATTTTTAATAAGCCCTCTATTCTACAATAGTTTTACGTTGACAGAAAAGTTGCAAAGATAGGTAATTATAGAGAGTTCATCATATATCCTATACCCAATTTACTGTATTGTTAATATCTTATATTAGTATGGTACATTTTACAACCAATGCACCAAAATTGATGCCTTGTTGTTAACTAATGTCCATAGTTTATTCACATCTTTCATTTTTACCTAATATCCTCTTTCTGTTCCTGAATCCCATCCAGGTATTTCATTACTTGTAGTTGTACTGCCCCCTTACTTTCCTCTATATTGTGACAATGTCTCAGAATTACCTCATTCTTGATAAAGTTGAGAGTTCTGCGGAGTACTGATCAAATATTTTGCAGAATGTTCCTCAAGTGGGATTTGACTGATATTTTTCTCATGATCGGACTGGAGTTATGGAAGGAATAACACAATGTAAAGAGTCATTTTAACCACATTCAACATGACTTATTGCTGCTGGTGTTGTCTTGAAGCACTGGACTGAGGTAGTACTTTTCAGAATTCTTCACTCTAAATTTATTCTTCATTTATCTTTTTCCATACAGCACTCTCTGGAAGAAAGTGATTACGCACAGACCATAAATGAGGAGTGGGGCATTTCGGTCCACCTCCTAGAGGGCAGTTTGTCTACAGTTAGTTGGAATTCCTTTGCACAAAGATTTGTTTGTTCTCCCCATTTATTTGTTTATTTAGATCAGTATGGACTCACAGATATTCATTTTATACCTTGGGCTATAATTCAATGTCACGTTACATTTTTATTCAAATTGTTCCAGCTTTGACTCTTTCAGATGGTGCCTGTGCCCCGTTGGCAGTCCATTACCTTTTCCTTTTCCTCGTTGTTCTTTTGTTTTGTTTTGTTGTTTTAGCCTGAAGGAGCTCAGGAAATTTCACCCCAAAATATGACTGCTGGGTATAAAAAGTATTTTGAATTAAAGGCTTTTAGAGAGATGATCAGGCTCTTGAAAAAGGCTTTTCCTCTACCTGCATAAACCAGACTGACCTGATCAAAAGATCAAAGGAGGCAATGGACTTTCCTTCCTCTCCCTGTTATCTCAATATATTTCAGGAAAGAAAATTTAAAAAAAATGCAAGCAAACCTGGCCCAAATTATTGTAAACACAATACCTGTCTCTCAGGTTAATTTACAAGTTGATCTGTCTACCCCATCCATTTGTCCTCCCTAGCACCATTTGTCACCTCTAAACAGAATTACCTGTACTCCACATTCCCCATTCCCTCCAAAAAGACAGGTGTAAAAATATCTGAACTTCACTGGGATATGGGATAATCACTGTTGTGATTCTCTCCATGTGCTTAGTATTGGTAAATAAATCTTTCTCTTATTAATCTGCCTTAATTGTGAGTTCATCTTTCAGGAGACTTTTGGGGGAAAGGGCAAGTTTCCCCTCACCCCTACAGCACCTCTTTACTTTGGGCACTACAAGATGGTCATCTTGTATATTCTCTACCCCTGCTACATAATTGTCCATTTCTCCAAGGAGTCCCCTGATTCCTTTTCTTAGAAAATTGCATTAGATACTAATATCAGGGTCCTGGGTGTGTTGGATGCTTCTGGGGTGTCATTGTTTCTACATTCTGTCCCCTAACAAAGCAAGGATTTATATGTATGTGTATTAACCTATGCATGTACATATATCTATACATATTTATGTGTATATCCATGATTATCTATATTAAGCTAACCATGAGTTCATACTAAGGTCTCCAACTCTAATCCAATACCACATGGATCATTCTAGCCTTCTCCTCTCCTTGCTTGTACATAACCTTCCACTAGAACAGTTAGAAGCCTAGGTCCTACCATCTCCCACACATTTAATCAATTGTTTGATTCCAGTATGCATGTATAGCGGTTTCAAAATTTTTAGCCCATACTCTCTGGGAAATAACTTTACCAATTAGAGTTTGACATTCTCATGTTGCTCTTTTCCACTGATAGTGTTAGAGTGAAAATACAAAATAAAACTTAATCTTGAGCATTTTATAATCTACAGCAGTACCCAACCTCTTTGGTACTAGGGACTGTTTTCATGGAAGACAGTTTTTCCATGGACCGGAGGATGGTTTGGGGATGATTCAAGTGCATTACATTTATTGTGCACTTTATTTCTATTACTATTACATTGTAATGCATAATGAAATAATTATACAATTTACCATAGGTTGAGGACCCCTGATCTAGAAGAAGAAGTCTTCCAAGAGACTCATCTGTTAAATCCTGGTTTGTTTATCAAAAGAAAAAAAGGCCCAATTCACAGGATAAAGGGCACAAACATTATCAGAGATAGGCAAGACCCTAAAAAAAAATAAGTATTTCTTAATTTAGCACAATGTCAGCAACTGGAAGTACGTGTGCAAGGCCTATTTTGTTAAATCATTTATGAATTTAGAAGAGCCTATTATGCTTAAATGTTAATAAATAAATAATAAAATGCTAGGATATGAAAATAGGTAACTATAAACTAGCTCACTGTGGTTCCTCCTAATCCCAAAGAAAGCTCCAAGCAGAATATTAGGTCTTCACAAAACTAGAAGTGTGTAAGAAGCCCAGGAGGTCTGAATTTTGACACAGTTCTTCTTCCTAGGAAAGGTTTACAGGTATGATGGTAGGTGAGGGGCTAGCAGACCAGAAAGAATGCAGAAGTTGTCCTACCACTAAGAGCGGCTTACCTCAATTTCTTAGAGGTTCAGGAGCTATTTTTATGGATCTTCCAAGGAAAATGGTGCTCATTCAAAAAGACTAGATTTCTCCTTTAGCAAATGGCATTCCATTCATAATTTCTTATTAAAAATAAGAAACATCTCTGCCAGGAAGAAACAAAAACTGTCCCACATCAGAATTCAGTATTCCTTTTTCTCTCTCATGGCTCCCTATTGTGTTTCTTCACTACATTCAATTATGTATGGCCTGTATTATAGTTTCTCATTTATAGTGTCGCTTACCTTCCCCTGTCCAATCTGCACTAGGTACGCTTTTTGATGATAGGGACTTATTATTCAAATGCCTAACATATAGCAGGTGATAAACACATATTGAAAGGAAAGCTCAAAAACACATAGGAAAGGATAGCTTCAACATCATTGTTTTTCATTCGCAGATTTCTTTTATGAAAGTGAATGATTTCCTTGACTTTATTTAGTTGAATAGCTTTTCAGCATGAACTTTCATGCTCATAAAAACAAGTTCTCAAGAGGTGGTCCCAGGGATGATACTGTCCTTTGAGTCTCTAAAAACTAAGTTACCCCTGCTTCTTGCAAGATTGTTTTAGGAATTTTCAATACATCATTTGAACTGGTTATATTGTTTAGAATTTCTCATCTGTCAAATAATGGCCCAGCTGCAATACAATCAACTTGAGGAGATTAAAAATAAAACCACAATGGGTTCCAGAGTCATACCCCCAGAGTTTTGGATGCAGCAGGTTTGAGGTAAGGCTTGGATCTCTGTCACTGTAACATACTCTCCCAAGTGTTTCTGATGGGAAGTTGGATCACATCCTGCCTCATAGTGGGGAATAGGTGGAGAAAAATTCTTCTAGCTCTATTCTTCCATTAGCAAGGAGTGTCAGTATTGAATCAAAAGTTATCCTCCACATGTGTGTCCCAGCAGAAGTCTATTCATCTCTGACATTCCCTAGAGAATCAAGTTTGGTTTCCGGTAGTAGTACCAGGCTATATGGCAGAATAGACTGGCTGAAAATCAAAATTAAAGACATAGGCCAAAAGAGAAAGCCAGTTGCAACACAGATGAGGTTTCCATAGCATAGTTTTATCAGAACGTCTCTTTCTGTTAACAAAACTACCTGGTGAATTCTTCGCGGTAAGTAAATCTGGGTTGGCCAGTGTTTTGAGAAAGTGATTTCTAGCCTCGGACACTCTAGCTTTATGCTTTGTGAAGTACAATCCACTATAGGGACACAGGCTACTCTGAACAGCTCTGAGCCTCAGGGAACAGCGCCATCTGCTGATTACTTAGGACATAGCTTACTTGAGAAAAGAGTGAGTGGAATCTTTGGGAACGTGGTAGATGTTAATTACATATTTCCTGGCTTTCGTACAATGGCTGCTGTATCACCATACTCTCAAGCACCGGGCATTCTTTCGGCTCATTGGATAAATCAGTATTAGTTGTTGTTGGTTATTTTTTTTTTCTTTTTTTGTTTAAAAGGTGAACACTATTCTTTGAGTGCCATGGCTTAAGCCTTAGGTAGACAACTCTGCCTATAGGTGCTCATTCACCAAACGGGAAAGCATAGCACTTGGGCTACAAGAACCAGAGCTACTGAACAATGCCTCAGTGACTTTAATGGTTTATGGGTAGTGCCCTGAGAGTCTGGTTACAGGGCACTATAGACACTTCATTTCCTAGCAGTTTTTCTTTAGGGCCCAACAGCAGCAATCCACACAGTTAATACTGTGATACTCTGAAATTCCAGCATGGCCATTTCCTTCATTGAAGAGGTATAACAGAGCAAAGCAGCCCCCAGGGAAGCCCAATTTTGGTTAGGTTAACCACTTCGGTACCGCACTCACCAGGTCGATACCTTGCCCACAGCCAGCACTCATAGTCCGCACAATAGTTTGTGCTGTGCACTGACGATGAATCCATTTTGCTCTTGTGTGATGAGGAAAGCTTTAAAGCACTGAAAGCTTGTTTTACTTTACAGGCAGCTTTACTTGTAATGTAACTCAGAATAGGTAACAAACACATATATGTTTCCGTTACGTTATTTTTAAATGTTCACAATTTTATTTTGATAAATGAAAAATTAGACAAGTCATATCACGGCTGTTGGCTAAAGTCGCTGTGCTCATTCATCTGTGGCTATCGACTATAGTCGTCGCCGGTACCGAAGTGGTTAAAACCTTCAAGAAATGAGGTACTATTTTCCCCATTGGTAGTTTATTTATGTGTTTGTTTTAATGTTAGGGCTTATTAACATTATAGTACCCTCCCCAGGACTAGGAGAGAGAAATATGAAAATCATGAAATGTGAAGAATCAAGAAATACTCTATCTGTGTGTGTGTGCATACTCTAAGCCAGGCCTTTGAAAGATAAACATTTGATGTAGCAAAATGTGGAAAGTAAAGAAGTCATAAGCAGGTTTAATTACATTTTTCTAAAAATATTTGGCTTTTAAAATCAAACCCACTTAAAGTTTTCCTACTTTTATTTTCTTTTCTTAGTCATTTAAACATATTGTAGGGGATTTCACTGTGTCATAATAATGTTATTTTTGCATAGGTTTTAATAGTGAAAATAAAGTTGGTGGACCCTACTGCCCTCCACACAGCTGAAAGCTCATTTTTCTGCCCAATTCTTCCCACACTCATGAAAAAATACCAGATTTAAAATTAATGTTCAGCACTTAAACTCTTGTGAGGTCCTGCAATATTTGATCAGAGTTAAAAAAAATCTATAGCATATATTACAAATAATAGCTGGAATAAGTGCAGATGGGACTAATTAGGATTTTCCAGTTTGATTTTACCACCTGCAAAATAATTTATTTTTGAACCAGATTTATTTTTTCTATATTCAAAGTGTGTATAATTCAATTTTCACTCTTAGAAGGACAGACGTGGCATAAACACATTCACGTGAGAACTCTTTATTTCTAAACTATCACAACTTTGGACCACAGAATCCCAGGTGCTTTACCTTAAAATGTTGCAAGTTTAAGTAAATCAAATATGATACTGTAATAATTATTATTACTTATAATAAAAGTGAAATTTATTGATAGCATTTTTAGGCAGTGTTTTTGGTACTTTATAATAATTCATTTAGTCCTTACAACAACACTGTGAGCTGGATACTATTACTTTTTAAATGAGGACACAGAGAGGTTAAATATCATGCCTAAGGGTGAAAATATATCTAGTAAATGGTGGTGCTGATAGAGATAAAGACAAATACACTGATATATATCCCTTTATATGCCCCAAGAATACCTAAGTCTTTCTCCTAGGTAACTCCTTTCAATATCATCCTACTCATAATTTTAAGATATCTATCTCTCTACTACCTGTAACTAACTGTCTGTCTATCTATCTATCTATCTATCCATCCATTTATCTACAGGTTGAGGAACCCTTATCTGAAATGTTTGGCACCAGAAGTGTTTCAGATTTTAGATTTTTTTTTTCTTTTGGATTTTGGAGTATTTCTATATACATACAAAATGAGATATTTTGGGGATGGGACCCATAAACATATATATGAAACATAAATCAACATAAAATCCATCTGTGTTTCATATATACCTCATACACATAGCCTAAAGGTAATTTTATACATTTTTAAAATAAATGTGTGTACAAAATTGTAACAATGATGTAAATTAATAAAGTTTGTATACACTGAATCATCAGAGAGCAAATGTGTCACTATCTCAGCCACCCATGTGGACAATCTGTAGTTATTTAGCATCACCAGTATTCCCCACTCCGAATTTTTATGGTACAAATAAGCAAGCATCTTCTTACACTTATTCATGTATAAGTACTTAGTAAAAATTATGACATGCAATTAATACAGGGAAACAATGATGTGTACAGGGCGACTAAGCAGCACAGTGGCATCCCCAGAATACCTTCATCAGCTGTTAAACAACAGCCACGACAAACCATGGCAGGCTTGTAGTCTCCACCTACAATGCTCTGTTTTTGTTAAAAGGTTACTGTACATTGTATTTTTTGCTTGTTTTTTTTTTTTTTTGGAGAGGGTTTGATAAGAAACATCAGAAGTGGTTGAGGGACTAGGAAGTGGGTTCTTCGGGGATGAGGTGGCATTCTGAGGGATGGCTTTTTAAAATGTTTCCTTCATAGCCATCTGCCTCATTAACAAAGGTTTGTTGTCTTAAAGTGTCTCTTTGATTTTATAAACTGAAATGATTTCTTGTTCTGCTATGAATGCACACTACTCTAGTCCTTCAATAAGCCCATCACACATTTTCACCATGTTGTCTATGGGCACTTTTTCTGCAGTGTTAACAAAGTCATCTTCATCACCACCATTATCAGGCTCACCTAGATTCAGAACCATTTTGGAGATTTTATCATTGGCCTGTGAATGAACAACTGGAGCCTTGTAACCGATGTTAAATACTTCTTCAATATTTACTTCTTCTAGCCTACTGATGGACTCTGCAAGTGTATTTTTTTTCATATATAAGGAGGCCAGATATATGTTTTTCTCATTTGATATACTAAATCCACTAAAAGTCACTACTTTGAGTGATATAGTGTCACAGGCCAGAGGTTGTACCAGGCATGTGCAAATGTGTTTTTAGTAACTGTGATCCAAGCTTTGGCAGCAACATATATGGCATTTTCCATGCTAAACTCCTTTTCAAAATCTCCCACACCCACACCTCTGTTCACTGCTACTAGGATACTTTTCAAGAAAGTGTTTTCATATTTACTCTTTGTTGATTTAAAGATGTCTTGTTCACATGGCTAATTTAATGAAGTCACATTTGGGGAAAAGTGCACAGCATAAACATTATTTTTAATGAGAATTTCCACTGGAAGAATGGGCAGAAGAGTTATCAAGAAATAATAAAATCTTGCAGTTATTATCCAGTTCAGCTTCCCTGCAATGAGCACTAGCAATTAGTACAAAATGTTTGTGAAACCAATTAGAAAAGATGTCTCTGGTGATCCATGCCTTTTCTTAGCATAATAATGGACTGGTAAGAAATTCACTCCTTGAAAACAATGAGGGCACAAGTTTTTGCTTATCACAACAAGTTTACACTTATGCATGCCTACCAGCATTAGCACATTCTAGCACAGTTATTGTATCCTTGGAATCCTTAATTCCTGTTATGGCTGTCTCATCAGCCATAGTCAGTGTCTTTCTGGGACAATAATGCCCAAACAGTGATATTTTAGCAACATTACATATTTGTTCTGCATTCAAATTTTTATCACCAATGACTTTGGCAAACTTGTCAATAAATTTCTCTGCTGCTTTATGAACAGCTTGGTGCTTTATCACCACTTATCTTTAAAAATTTAATGCTGTGTCTTTTCTTAAATTTCTACAACCAGCATGTTGAATATTATAGTTCCTTTTGGTTGGCAGTTCATTGTGATAGATCTTTGCTTGTTTCATGATCAGCATATCACTAAGAGGTATATGTTCACTGCAATGCTGACAGATCCATATTTCAATACATGATCGAGATCTTCGTTTTAGCTTCGGCAATGTTTTTCTATTTTTTATTGACCTCTGTTTATCACTTTCAGCATAGGTCTTCCCAATATGGGGCATTGTGGAGACCGTACTGTTGATGCATCTGTCCTGTACAAGTGTCATTTTATTACTCTTTGTGAGTGTGCCTGTTTGGAGGAATCTGGATGTGTGCGGAAAAGATATATCAAAGCTGAAGGGGCTTTGGGGGAGTGTCTTTTTTCTCTTATGGATGCTGAATAAACTGTGTGTTGTGCACCTGTTTTTTGACTGCAACCTGTCTCTTGGGGTCAGGTATGGAATTTTCTACCCATGGCATTATGTTTATTATGTTTGCACTCAACAAGTTTCAGATTTTTGATTTTCTGATTAGGGATGCTTAGCCTCTAACTATCTATCTAGACAGTATGTATATGTATATGTATATGTATATATATATGTGTGTGTGTGTGTGTATACACACACACACACACACTGTCTTCTTGGCTAGCCTTCTTGATTACTCATCTCCTGGAGGCTGGTGATTAGAAGATTTGACTCCTGCCCTCCAAGATCTTTCAGTTTTATAAGCTAAGTTACACACATATATACTAACAACATTGAAGTGCTAAGTGCTAGAAAATGTTTTCTTTAGTGTTGAGAATTGGAGCAAGTTCTTCCATACTGTGGTGTGAGGGAAAGAGGAAAAGCTTTGGTAGAAGAGATAGAGTTTTGGTTGACTTGGCAGATGGAAATAGGAAGAGTGTTTCACTAAGATAGATGAGCCCAGTGAACTGTCTGCATGGGGGTAGAAGAGCTATGAGTGAAATACATAAATCTCTTTCAGTATTTTCTCGCACTTCCTAAACTTACCTAACATGTTTCTATAAAATTTTTGTAACTTACTTATAACTTTTCTTGGATAGGTTCTCTCTCTTTTCCTATGGTGTGGGTTATTTCCAACACAACTATGATAAGTCTTCACTTAATGATTGGTTACAAATTTTGATAGGTTCTTGGAAATTGTGACTTTAGGTGAAACAACATATAATGAAACCATTTTTACCATAGGCTAATTGATATAAGCAAAAGTTAAGTTTCTACACATATTTCTGGTCATAAAACCATCACCAAACTTCTAAATAAAGACCCAAAACACTCCTAATATTGAACATCAAAATAAATGTGAGCTATACATATATATTAGAAAGGTTAATAAAAACAAGTAAGATAGTTATTTACCCAACTTATGGTGAATCGGTGAGTAATGATAGTTATGGGGGTGGTGGGTTAAATTAAAGACTAAATATATGTAAAGTGAAAATTGCCAGGAGCTCACTGAATGCTTTAGTACTATGTTGTTTATTGTTGTGCATTTGTACAATTATTGGATACTTTATTAATTTATGTTTGATGATAATTTGTATTCATTCACTCATTTATTTTTTAACTGGCTTATTCCAGTTTAGGGTCACAGGTGGCCATAACCTATCCCAACATCTTAAGGCACAACAGAAGAACCAGCCTTGGACAGGATGCCATTCCATGTCAGGGTGAACTCATACACACACAGTATACTCACTCTGTGACCACGTAGACATGCCACTTCACCAAACATGCACATTTTTCAAATGTAGGAGGAAACCAGAGTACCTAGAGAAAGCCCAAGCAAACATGGGTGTAATATGCAAGCTCCAAAGACCATGGCCCCAGCTTGGAGCCAAAGTTATTTCTCATCAATGTTATAACTAAAAGATGTTGAATGAAACCACTTTCTTCCAGGGCCTGTTGTAGTAATACAGCATAGCACTTAATTGTTTCAGATCTGGAGTTATATATTAATACCTCCTACTGTAGGATTTTGATTTTGCTGCTTAATTTGAGAGAAGACCAAGCTGTGAGAAAGGAGGCAGGAATAGGGTTTTGCAGTAAACAAGAAAACAGGTAGACAATTTCAAGAAAGAAGTGGAAGGTGGGGGTAATTAACATTATCCAATGCTGCAGGAAGAACAACAACAAAAAATATGACTGAGAAATACCATGATATATTAGCATTGTCCAATATATGAGCCATGCAGATGTTACAGGGTTAAAAATTAATTAATCCAAAGGGCTACTGTAATCTCAAAGTAATAATGTAACAATCCTAGGAAGCTTAACTTGCAGGTCTGTTTGTGCTGGTTTGTTCATTCTCTTCTTCTCATTGCAGGGGATGGCTCAATGGTAATAAGACAAATGATGGAGAAGCTGCAAGATTAGATCAGGTAAGGAACAATCGAGCCACTAGGGGGCTATGGAAACAGTGCACTACACAGGTCATGAAGATCCTGAATTAACTAAACCTGCGGTCCCAAACCCCCAGGCTGTGGACTGGTATTGGTCTGTGGCCTGTTAAGAATCCAGCCACACAGCATGAGGGGGGTGGTAGGTGAGGAAAGCTTCATCTGTATTAAGAGCCACTCCCCATTGCTTACATCACTGCATAAGCTCCGCCTCCTATCAGATCAGCAGTGGCATTAGATTCTCATAGGAGCATGAATGCTACTGTAAACCATGCAGGTGAGGGATCTAGGTTGCATACTCCTTATGAGAATCAAATGCCTGATGGTCTGAGGTGAAGCTGAGGCAGTAATGTGAGCACTGGGGAGCAGCTGCAAATACAGATTATCATTAGCAGAGAGATTTGACTGCACAATAAATGTAATGTGCTTGAATCATCCCGAAACCATCCCCCACCTGGTCCATGGAAAAATTGTCTTCCATAAAACCAGCCCCTGGTGCCAAAAAGGCTGGGGACTGCTGAGCTAAACAACTGTGTACCTATAGAAGTGCCTAAACTCCTCTCAACAGGAGGATGATGGTTCTTTAAGACTGAGAGTCTGACATCCTACTCATTTGCTGGCAAATTTATAAATCTTTCCTTTCTCCTCAAGCCACTCACTTGTCCTTACTTTTTTATTCAGCTTTGGAAATAGGTACTGAGCTTTGCATAACACATACAATTTTAAATTCCTAGTAGCCAAATTAAAAAGAAACAAGTAAAGTTAAGTTTAAAATATATTTTATTTAACTCAATATATCAGAAATATTATCACTTAACATGTAATCAATGTAAAATTTTATGTTTTAAATTCTTGACCGTGTGCTAACCCTTCAAAATCCCAGTGTGTATTCTGTATTTGCACACATCTCAATTCCAAAGAACAACATTTCCAGGGCTCAGTAGCTCCGTGTGGTTCATGGCTACCAAATTGGATGGCACAGATTTAGACAACAGTGAGAAAGTGTCCGAAGAGAAGTGGGGCTAGAAGTCAGGTTCTAAGGAGGTAGAGGACAGTCAATGGGAAGGAAATAGGAACAGAAAATGTGAGTTACTTTTTTCAGAACCTTAGTGAGAAAATATTTGAGACTACTTTTTATTCTTACTTTATGACTACTAAGATGAAGATACATTTCATAGAAAGGGTCAACAAATGAAAAATGAGAACTTGGAGATGTGAGTGGGAAGTTATGAAGCAAGCATTTCATGCTGAGGGTACAGCCTAGAGGGTCCGGGACTATTAGGGTTAGTATTTTTGTTCTGTATTTGTAAACAAACTATAACTCACTAGGGTCATATTTGGCAACAATGCAGTCCTTTCATCCACTCATCTTCAACAGGAATGATGCCCAAACAAATTATGTGCCTTCCTATAGACTTCAGAGTGTGCATGCCTTGGGAGAGAAGACCACATGGAGGGCACAGCTGGCAAACTTAGTTTGAAAAATGAGAAATTTCTTCTTTTTTATGAGAATAGAAGATGACTGGTTTTGAATGTATAGGTTTTATTCTTACAACCCAGGATTTTAGTAGATATCTCCTGTTTTCATTAATTCCTAGATCCACTGGTCATTCATTTAACCACTCATTCTTCAATGACCTAACATATGTCTTGGACTCCTACTGATTTCTTCTTAAAACTTACTTTTAATACAATAATTCTTTTCTTCTTTCATTAACAAACCTTTATTGAATCTCCTTGCCCCCTTTTTTTTCTCTCTTTTTCTATGCTTTGAATTAACTTAAGGCAACTTTTGAAATGAGTGAAACTGATTTGGGGTATCTTTCTATCTTATTTTCTGCTCTCACTGTTTTCTAGTGCTGATGTATACTTTTTTGACCTTGTTCTAAAATTCAAGTCTTGACCCCCTCTATCAACACTACCACCACCATCTTTTCCACCACCACCATTATCAGCAACAATTAAATTCTTTTTGTCTGGTTATATGCTTCTCAACCTCAGCAGATATTAGGAAAAAAATAGAAGACATCAATATAAATGTATTGCAATAGTCTAAATGTTTGAGTCCCTCTTCCCCCAATTTATATGTTGAAACCTAATCACCAAGGTGATGATATTAGGAGGTGGAGCCTTTGGAAGGTGACTAGGTAATGAGGTCAAAGCTCTCATGAATGAGATTAGTGCCCTTATAAAATAGGTCCCAGAGAGCCACTTTGTCTCTTTCATCATGTGTGGACACATGGAAGGTGCCATCTATAAACCAGAAAATGGGCTCTCACTAGACACTGAATGTGCCAGCACCTTGATCTTGGATTTTTCAGCCTCTAGAATTGTGAGAAATAAATTTCTGCCATCTAAGCCACCTGGACTATGGGCTTTTGTTAAAGCACCTGAACAAACTAAGACATCTATGAATCATTTTGATGCCCTAACTTTTCCAGAAGTATTAGCATTATAAAAAGAGAATGATCATTAACACAAATGGATCTCTATTTTTTGAAAAATAAAGGGAATGGCAATATATTTTTCTCCAACATTTTATATAAATATTTTCAGACATACAGCCAAGTTGAAAGAATTTTACAGTAAACACCTGTATATCCATGACTAGATTCTACATTAGCATTTTTCCTTATTGCCTTCTCACAAATCTATCCCTTTATCTATCCCTCCATTCTTCGATTAATTTATATTAATATTTTGTACATTTCAAAATAAATTACAGACATCAGGATGATTTCCCCTATTCACTTTATCAAGCATATCATCAACTACATTTCAATATTTCTTTTGAGATAAAATTTATGTGAAATGAAATGGAATGGAATAGTAAGTATATTTTGCTGAATTGTGATAAACGTTTGCACCTGTGTAACCCAAACTTCTATCAAGACAGAAAATTAGCATTGTTCTGGAAAGTTCCCTAAGAGCAATCTTCTGGGTTTTTCCACCATTGATTTATTCTGGAGTTTCATATAAATGAAGCTTCTTTCATGACACATACAATTTTTGAGATTCAGACAATATTATAGGCAGAGGTGTGCCCAAATCTGCCAGGATTTTTGATCCCTCTTTGGACTCTGGAGTCTGCTTAGTTTTCCTTGTTCCTCTTCCTGCTCCCAGCTCACTTTGTATCTGCTTTCCTTTTTGCTAATAAATAAAGTTTCTTTTAAAGTTATAAATATTGTCATTGCTCTGATCTTGAATTTCTGTGAGGGCTCGTATAACATCAGGGTGCCCACACATCAGAGAGAACAAATGTTTATTCTATATAATTAGTAGTATTAGTTTTTCCTTCTAGGATAATTTCATTTAGCATAAATAAAGAAGACCAAAAATAATGAAACTGTGACCTGATGGTATCTCATTGAAACTGGGAACATTAGGGTCTGAGGATGCTCTGGTTTTCTCATGGACAGAGTGGCAACATGCATCCTCTCAACACTAGACAAGTTGTGTCTTGTCTTTGGCCAAAATTGGTCAAAATCTTGGGGTTGGTGATGGACACTGCTGAGCACTTGTGGCAGAGGTAGGGAATAGGGTGAGAAGCCACTCCCCTCTGCTCAGAGATGGAATGTGCTTGATAAGGGCTGTGGGAGTAGAGAACTGTTCACCAACCATTGCGTAATCAAGGGCTGTCGGCAACATCAAGGGATTATCTCTGGCATCATAGACTGGCCAGTGTCTTCATGTTGTATCAGACCATCATATCATTATTACAGATCCAGTATTATGTTTTGCAAAAAGTATTCAGAGACATATTTTATAGGTTATAGATGTATACATGTTTATGCATTTTCACTTTTTATTTTTGTAATTTAGTCACATGAAAATAAAGTCTACTATAATACCCTACCTTTTATTTGGGGTGAGAGTGTCTTTCTTTCTGATCTTCTTTGTGTAGGTCAGAATGGGTTCTACTGGAGTGAAATCATCACTCTGTTAGTCATATCTTAACAGTAGTCAGGATGGTCACGCTCCTGTGAGTAACTGCAACAAATGGAGATTATGTTAAAGCATAAACCTCAGACTTGTGTGTATTTTCTTCTCCAAGTTTAAAAAAAATACCAGAAAGGAAAGATTTAACTCACTGAAGTTATTTTGAGAAAATCAACTTCCATAAATACATTTTATTGCTCACTCATAAATTTATACTTCCCTTTCCTTCACTGCATAATTGGTTTCCTGCATACAGTTTAGCTCCATGATTCATGTTTTCACAGGAATTTTATCCCTGATATTTGTCTGGTCCAGCCATTCTTCCACTCAAAACCTGTAGTTCTTTACTGCCTGAAGAAAAAAGTACAGAATTCTTTGCATGGCATTCAAGGCTTTATAAAAGCTGGCCTCAAGCTCTTTCTTTTTAATAATAATTTTACCTCTCCTTCAGTATTCCTTCTCAGCTTCCTTTCAGGTCCCTCCCAGTTCCCATTATTTTTGCATTCTTTGTTGTTCCTGTGTATGATGGAGTTTTTCTTTGGTACCATTTTATAGTGGTAAAGTTAGATGATGTATGTCCACCCACCTATGTTACTGGTGATTTCTGTGTCAGAAGATGGTCTATAACCTGGCCACTCATTCTCTACTTTTTTTTAGATCATACCAAATGAACTTAATAATAATGTTTTACATTTTTTAATGAGCAATAAGGAATATGCCCTCATGGTCCAATTTATCAGAAAAACTTTTGCAGGTAAACTTCCTACCAGCTTCCCCCAGGAAAGAGCAAATTTTCTTTTTAAAGCATCAGTTTATTCCCTTCTACTTTTTTTTTTAAGCTCTTTCAGGTGGTGGAAGGTCTGAGGATCATTTGCACTAATTATTTTTAGTTCTTCCTCACATAACACCTGAAGAGGACATTCTATTTATGGGAACCAAATTACTTAGAAATATTTCCAAGCTCTTTAAGCAGAGGTCAGTACACACATTAGCTAGGGGCAAAAGGAATATTCAAGCCCAGGCATCCCTTTTGAATTCACAGCTGGGATTTATGCAGCTCCATGCTGTTGGCCTGGTCCCCTTGGTTACCCTCCACCTTGCTCATAATATCCAGACAGCATGTCAGGGCCCATCGCATCTACACATATCAATAAATGTTTGTGGAGGATCAGCTGTTCCCATGGTACCAGGGCTCCCGGATTTGTGTTGGAATGTGCAGTGTTTCCCAGACTCTCTGTTCTCAGCAACTGCTCCTATACAATCTCGATTCTCTGCACCTACTGAGTCTTTCTAGGATTTCATGATGCTGCTCTGACATTTTCACACTCTGGGTCCTAACTCCTGATTACAAGCTGTAGGAATTAAGGAATTCCTCCCTGAGACTTGCCTGCACTTGCCTTAATAGGCCATTTGTTTTTCTCTGTTTTTTTTTTCATCTCCTTTAGGGTAATTTTCAAAAGAGCACTCCTTATCACTTTCCTCATTCCAAATCTTTATGATAAAACTTTCAGAATTGTGCTACTTCCACTGGAGAAAAGGTAGAAGTTGATTAACTTGGCGGGGAAGATCCCTTTTCTAGATTTTCATCTTATTTTCCTGGCTAGGTGTTTAATATCATATAAAAATCCCAAACTGGATGGCCATGCATCTCATATAACAGTAAATATAGTTTGGAAATGTTTTCGAATAAAAATAAAATGATTATAAAAACCCCTGTAAGTTAAGTGATGCCTAAATAATAAGACATTTGAAATAAGCATTTTATTTTTAAAAAGTAAAATTGCTGAGCTTGAATCATGAATAACTCAAGGAAATGTTTACTTATGTAAAAATAACGTCTTAACTTTGAAAAATTATATTAATACGTTGTGTGAGAACTCTTTGTTTTAAGTCTGAAATATGAGGAGAAAATGAGAAAAAAGTGAATTTTAATAGAATTAACTTGGAAACTGCTGAAAATACAGATTCCTGGTTTGTACCCTTGATAAGGTGGATTTACTGAAAAGGAAAATAAGGTAAAAGAAACCCCAAAACCTGAGATTCCCAAATAAATTTGACTTTCCAATAAACTATGAACTTTTTAGTGTATTTTCCAAATATTATGGAACACAGGTGGACTAAAAATTATTTGCTGTTTATCTGAAATTCAGACTTATTTGGGTATCTTGTATTTTGTCAATCAGTTTTAACTATTGGAGATTTGAATTGAGTTGTGGTGTGTAGGGGACCAAATAGCTGTACATTTTTAAAAACTAAGTTCTGCATGAATTCTGATGAGAAGCCAAGGTTGGAAACCACTAGATTATCATCTCAAGACAGACAACACACACACACACACACACACACACACACACACACACACCCCTGTGAAAGAGACAAAACTGTGGTCCCAAAGTCTGTGTTCCTGGTCGATTCATACTTTAAATAGAGAAAAAATATTAATCTGAACTGAACAGAGAAACCACAATATATCTGATCTTGCCACTAGTGATCCTCCGGCATGGGTGACAAAATACTCAGGCATTTTCCGCATTATAGGCTGAGATATAGACCCATAGAATTATCATCATCATAATCATTATTGATTTGGCTGGCTAGCTTGAATTTTTTAAATCAGATATGGTTGGTTGTGACTGGATATTCTTATTAACTTTTGTGATTGACCTCGAGGTACCATGAGTTATAAGTAAAACCTAAAATATTATATGTGATCAACTAGCTTTTAATAACAATACAATACACCACAATAAATCTAAACTGAACATTAATTAATTCATTTAATTCATTCATTACACATCTATTAAGTGCTTGGTATGTTGAAGTGCTGGGGGGAAATGATAAAAGAAATAGAGCCCCAGCTCTCCAGGCACCTAAATCAATGATTTAGGATCACAACAGTTTCCAGGGAGACTTTAAGTTTCTCATGATGTGCTGATCAGCATGGAGATTTATATGCAAAATGCTCAAGCAGACTGCCTGGTTTAACAGAGCTTACAACATTAAAAAAAAGAAACAAAACAACAACAAAAAAACTTTATAGTTTAAAATATAGTAGCCTCAATATAAAGCTTCATAAAGGAGAAATCCCTCTCATGTACTATTGAGGCCACATGGTTTAGTAAGGGGAAGATTTAACATTAGAGCTCTTTGTACTTACTGGATATATTTAATTAAAGACTAGTTACAGTATTTAGTACTACATAATGTGCTTCTATTGGTCATTGTCTCATAAAACTTTTTCTGGATTCATTTTTTTCTGTTAGAGTATCCACTGTAATAAGGAAGGTCTATGCTATGTGATATGAATTATGCTCGTCAGACAGGTGGGGGGACTTCAGGCTCCTTAGCGTAGAATATCCAGCTCACTTCCCAACTATTTCATGAAGTCTTTCTGACAATGGCCACCCACTTTGAACTCTCTTCTTCCAAACATCCATAGTACTTTCCACTGGACTAGCTACTCTGCTGTTCCAAAAATCTCATCATAATGTTTAAGTCTGGTAGTTCAGTAGTATTGGGGGGGGGCGGTGAAGAGGAAAACACAATGTCATGGACTCATTTAGAATTCCCCACAGTGCCTCCCTCACCTAGATGTGGCCCGTAAGTCTTTTATTACCTGGTTGTTTGACCTGGAAGTCACTTTGAAGATCACAACACAGAAATAAGCCTGTGGACAGCAGGTGCCTTCGCAGCACCATGGGTGTGCCCTGAGAAACAGCTCAATAAAAGGTGAAACCTCAATGTGGCAAGATGAGTGAGGATTTAGGGGTAATTATTCTTTCTGGTTCACTGGAAAATGTCTTTCTGAAAATTAAATCTACTACAATGTGAAAGTTGCTTCGCTTAGGATTCTGGTTTGCACAAAGAGGACTAAAGCAGAACACCTGCTCTCAAGGATCAGAGCATTCAGGTGAGGAGTTAAGGTAAATGTGAATGAAAAGTTAATTAATTTAATTAGAGTTAATTAGGCAGCATGGAAAGGCGATTTCTTGCCTCCAAAGTGGAGCTATTAAAGGTTAGCTTCCCATCTTCTACAGCAGCTCATTTCTATGCCCCAGTAAATAAAAAATGGTAAATGTAATTGGATCATTCTTTTGCTATAGTATCTTGTGGTATATTAGGTCAATAATAATAATAATGATAAAATGATAACAGCCACTTATGGTGTGCTTAATACTTTCCAGACAGTCTTATAAGAACTTTTTAGAAATTAACAATTTAATCTTTCCATCAACCGTATGAGCTAGGAGCTACTACCCCCGTCTTATGGAAAAAGAGAGGTTAATATAACGTAGCTTGCCCAAGTTCACACAGCCATTAGGTACCTGAGCCAAGCTGACTCTAAAGCCCATGCTTAACAATGATTTTGTTCTACTTTTTTTGCTTCTACATATCAACTCTTATTGATATGTAAAAATATAAATTCTAAATTCTTCTAAAAATATAAATTCCAGAAAAATGTTCCTCTTCTTTTGTCCTTTTATGTTACAGTCTATTGAAAGGAAAAACATCTGGTTAGTAGATGGTTCTTACAAGAGAGGCTCTGTTTCTAGGTAATTAAAGTTTTACATTGGTGAGGCTGAGAGAGTACCTAGGCAAGGTCAGTTTATAAGAGGTGGAAGCAAAAGCAAAACAAACATTAATGTCCCCTGACAGTCCATAAGCAACAGGAGAGGATTTCTGGGACGTCAGATGAGAGCATAGCTCCTTGGAGAGAAATACACCATCTCAGTAGGAAAGAGGCATTTCTTTGTGAGGAGCCCAGGTGATTGTGTGTGGAGGCACTATTCTGTTAACAACAAATAGGGGAAGCAGTGAGCTGTCTTGAGCTTTGTAACATCTGTTATAACTACACCTGCCTCAAAGATTTTCTGGTTCCTATTCCCAAGAGAAAGTCAGTCAGCAGGAAATGAGGCAAGTGCACAATGACTTTACATAAAAAATGATGGCTTTTAACTACTCCTTGGGCATAATTCCTGACAATATTACATATTCCCCTTTTTGTCAATAATACTTTACAAGGCAGTGATTTGTAAAGTGAAAGATAGGGGAGAAGAAAGGGATGCATGCTTGGAAACAGTTTTTATGGAGCACAGAAATGTCATAGGGCCACTGGTCATTTGGGTGACATCGATGCATCTGGCTGGTTAGACCTCACTCTGACTCAGTGGGTAACACCTGGAAACAAAGCATAGCCCTACTCATCAGAAGAATTCAATGACTCACCACCTGTGTCCCTTTATTTCTCTAATTCAGTGGTTCTCAAAATTTAAAGTGAATCAGGATCACCTGGTAGACTTGTGAAAACACAAATGCCCAGACTTTCTGACTCAATGTGTCTGGGTGGTACACGGGAATCTGTATTTCTGTAAGTCTCTGCATGCTTCTGATGTTGCAGGCCTGGGGGCTGCATTTTAGAAATCTTGCTCTAACAGATTTCAACAGATTCCATTCTCTCTCATCAAGATCATCCAGTTCCCAGAGACTTTCATTTTGTCTTCCTATCAGTACTAGTGAACAGAATCTCCCTCTCACTTTCTTCTGCATCAGAGCCCCAGTGGTAGCCCCAACACTCCTCTTCAACTTTGAAGAAATTAATTAAGTTACAGTCAAGGGGTCTCAGAAAGAAGTTGAGTGGGTCTAGCCTGCTCAAGCTAGTGTTAACACAAGCTAGTACGGAGCATTTCCCCAAAGGTATGACTACACTCTACGTTGAACATAGTGTTTTAAAGCAGTTTTGCTGGAGTCAGACCAACAGATGAAATGCTAACTTTGTCCATTATTATTACATGCGACCCTGGAAAAGTACAGTAGTCACCCCTTGTCCTCAGTTTTACATTCCACAGTTTCAGTTATTCATGGGAAACAGTGGTCTGAATACACTAAATGAAAAATTCCAGAAATAAACAATTCATAAGTTTTAAATTACATGCCATTCTGAATGGTGTGATGAAATGGTGCACTGTTCTGCTCCGTCCCACCCCAGATTTGAATCATCCTTTGTCCAGAGTAACTAAGCTGTAGAGGCTCCCTGCCTGTTAGTCATGAGCGCCTTTGGCTCCTGACATTCAACCATCAACATTGTCATGGCTGGATGATCCGGGATCACCCAGTGATCCTCCTACTGACATATCCTCGGAAGATCAATTGAAGCCTAACGCCTACACCACTCACCTCACTTCATCTCATCACATAGGTGGTGTACCCCCTCACATCATCACAAGGAGGGTGAGTACAGTACAATAAGATACTTTGAGAGAGAGTGCAAGACCGCATTCACATAACTTTTACTATAGTGTTCTGTTTTAATTGTCCTGTTTTATTATTAGTTATTGTTAATTTGTTACTGTGCCTCTAACATATAAGTTTTTATCATAGTTATGTATAACATTATATAAAGTTTGGTACTATACCTGTTTTCAGGCATTTCCTGGGGATAAGAAGGAACTACTATACCTAACCTTTCTATGCTTTATGTGAAGAGCACATAAGAGCATTGAGACACAGAAACCTACTTAACAAAAATAGTGGTTATAGTCAGGAACCCCCTGAGATATGTGTGACATCATTTAAAGAAGTGAAAAGCAAGAATATAATCTCTCTATGTAAAATAGTTATTGCATTACTACATTATAATTATGGTATTTATTATTTATACTAATTTAATATTCACATATTTTTAAAGTACAATATCTATATGTAAGATATATACAATATTTTAATTAATTAAATATTTAAACAAGGCATATTTGTTATATTAATAAAATGCATGCAATCATGCACTGCATAATGACATTTTGGTCAAGGATGGACCACATATATGATAGTGGTCACATAAGATTATAAATGCAATATTTTTACTGTATATTTTCTATGTTTAGACATGTTTAGATACATTAACATTTACTGGTATGTTACAATTGCCTGCAGTATTCAGTATAGTAACATGCTACTCGGGTTTGTAGCCTAGGAACACTAGGCTATGCCATATAGCCCAGGTGTGTAGTAGGCTATATCATCTAAGTTTGTGTAAGTACACTCTATGATGTTTACACAGTGACAAACTTGCCTAATGATGCATTTCTCAGGATGTATCCCTGTTATTAAGTGATACATTCCTGTATTAAACTAATATAATACATATAATTTGTTGATATTTAATATTTCATCAGATATCAATATGTCATGTTTACTATATTAGCCATTTTATTAAATATATACAATATAATACATAATTAAACATATTAAAATAATATATTAATTTCATTCATATTAATATATGCAAAGTCATTTAAAAAGTAAAATATGTAAATGCAAGGTATATATAAAGTATATTCAAATATTATATGTACCAATTATATTCACATTAACATAAGAAATTATTGAAAGGTATTTAATATCTATATATAAGATATATAAATATGTAACATAGCATATTATATATTGCATATAATATTATGTTTATTATTTCTAAAAAGTTACTTGTTTTATTATTCATATTTTAATCTGAATGTGCCACATTAGCATTATTAGAACTATCAGCAATCTTACTGTAATGACAACTTAAATCAACAAATGTTTCTGGATAATGGAAAATTTACTGTGTTTCATCAGTACATTAAAGAATGAAAACTATAGTCTTGGGAGTCTTGGCTATTCAGTGCTTTTCTTTAAATGTATTTTTTAAAAGGGAGTAATCATTAACATTACTTTTCACTTCTAAGGTGGTATATTAACTTCAAAGATCTTAAAAATTTGATAGTATTTTACTTAATGGAATATTCTCTGGGTTCATTTACATTGTTGCAAGTGGCAGGAATTCCCTCTTCTTAAAGGCTGAGTAGTATTCCATTGTGTATACATGCCACATTTTCTTTATCCATTCATTGGTTGATGAACACTTAGGTTGGTCTCATATCTTGGCCATTGTGAATAATGCTGCAATGAACCTGGGAGTGCAGATGTCTCTTCTGCATACTTATTTCATTTCCTTTGGATATGTACCCAGTAGTGGGATTGCTGGATCCCATGGTGGTTCCATTTTTAATTTTTTGAGAAACCTCCATGTTTCCTTCCATAGTGGCTGCACAAATTTACATTTTCACCAACAGTGTGAAAATGTTTCATTTTCTCCACATCCATGTCAACACTTATCTTTCACCTGTAGGACACACCTTATCTTTTGTAGGACACACCTTATCTTTCGTAGGACAC
>VBSM01001118.1:25249314-25295269 GCA_008086735.1 Cheirogaleus medius | reverse complement strand
CGGTGACTCTGTCTCTCTGTCCGGTGGGACTACGGGAGATCCCACTCTAACACACTTTTTTGATGACAGCCATTCCAACAGGTGTGAGATTTTATCTCATTGTCGTTTTATTTTATGAGAGCAGATTTCCAGTGCTCTCACCACAAAACCATGAAAGTATGTGAAGTAATGCATATGTTAATTACCTCAATTTAGTCATTCAGTCATGTACACATTTTAAAATGACATGTAATATACAATAAATATGTACAATTTTAATTTTTCAATTAAAATAAAGAAATTAAAAAGGAAAGAATGGATCATATTTTCAAGGCTCTTCTTGAAGAAAGCAGGTCAGCCTGATAGGAATTATTCACAGGCTTCTAGAATGCGTGGCTGTTCTAGCTATCTCCTCTGTCTTAAGACCAGGGTGCCTGGAATTACACCATGCTACCATCACGGTTTAATCATTATGGTTATTCTCCTTCTAAGGAGTAGCCCTCTTTAAAATGCTTTTGTTTCTAAGAGGATACCTTCTTGTGAGTAACATTATTAGGGTCATTTTCTGATGCCTGTGAAAGTTTTGGGTTATTTGTAGTTTAGAGCCCCTGAAAATACAAGAGCAGGAAGACAGAGGCAAAGGCTTCCTGCTTCCAGCTTCTCTGTGGTTCCCGCTGAGAAAGAAAAATCAACATTGAGATCCTTATTAAGTTTGTCTTATTCTTTAATATTTTGCCAAACTAAATGCTGATATTATCATTAATTATATGTTCCTAGCAAGACTTGTGACTGACAGAAATGAATCCAAAGGCATGTGCTAATTAATACTGAACCGATTATTAATTATCATGCCCTATGGAAAAAGCCATATGCACAGATAATTTAGTCTGTTTATGAATGGTGGCTGATTTAAACTTGGCTCTATGGAAATCTCCAAGCCTTTTACATGGGCAACCATCTAAAAATCAAATACACAGTGATGATTATAATAATCCCTTCCATTTGTCCAAAGGCTGATGGTATACAAAGATTTTCCTGGGCATTTTTAGATGTTATTAAGAATGTTCTCTCATTTAAGATTTAGCCTAGATCAACCCTGATTTATGGCAAGCAATTAATAGCCTTATTTGACCTACGGAGAAACCAACGATCCAAGAAGTTAACTAAATAGCAAAAGGTCACTCAGATAATAGACTATAGATCCAAGACTAAAATATACCCATTTGCTGCCAGTACACCTTCCGCCCCCCTGTACTCTTTGGAAGATGTTCTGGGGCACGGAATAAATAGCAAGTGCTGCCTGCGATCTGCAGAGCCATTTTCTGAGTTTGAATTAGGAGAAAAACTTGGAGTGTAGCCAGATGTTCTTCTCTCTAGATGGTTTTTATTCCCTTTCTCCCTCCTTAACAGACTGAATCACACCCACCCCACCCCAATTCATATGTTAAAATCCCAAACTGAAGGACCTCGGAATGTAAAGTATTTGAAGTTAAGGTTCTTAAAGAGGTGATTAAGTTAAAATGAGGCCATTAAGGTAAGGCCCTAATCCAATATGACCAATGTCTTTATGAGAAAAAGAGGAGGTGCCAGAGGGGCACACACAGGGGGATGGCTGCTGTGCAGGGGCAAGAAGAGGACAGCCACCTGCCAGCCAACAAGAGACACACCCTTCCCATATGGCCTTCAGAGAAAACCAACTCTACTGGCCCCTTAATCTTGGACTTCCAGCCTCTTGAACTGTGAAAACAGAAATTTCTGTTGTTTATGTCACCCAGTCTGTGGTATTTTGTTATGGTAGCCAAAGCAATCTTATATAATTCCTAACACAATCTCTTTGAACTACTCACCTGGAAGAAGTAATGAGAAGGCAACTTCGGGAAACATTTATATAGAGAGAAGCCAGTCTTTAAATTTTTTGCTCCTGGAGAGTTGACCTTCCTGTCCCTGTGAAAATGTCTTGCTGCTTATTTAAAGTGGGGGCTGCTATGGTGGCCTGTCATGCCTGAGCGTAACGTTTTCTGTAACCATCTGTAGCTGCCATAGACTGAGCATTTTCATTCTATACTGGCAGGTCCCACCTGTGTTCCCTCTTCCTTCATCCTCTTGCTTTTCTCTGTTTTCCTCACTTTTCCCTCTGTTCTTCTCCAGCTTCTCTCCCTCCTTACCCCATCCACTCTCCCCTCTTTCTCCCACATCCCTCTTCCCTGATCTTTCTCACCTTCCTTCCCCTTATCCTGTGTTTTCTCCCATCTTTCATTTCCCCTTTTCACCCCACCTTTCCTCTCTCTTCTCAAAACAATTTCTTTACAAAACACATTTTCACTCCTTTTTACCCCAGTGCAAACATTTTTTAATATAAAATATCCCATGAGGTGTTTTCTTTTAATTCAACAGGTTTTTAAACAAAATAAATGGCTTAACCAACCCCTACTGTAATGGCAAGCACCAGAGAATAGATGTGAAAGCACGCTGGGGTTTGTGCACGGTTTTCCATGTCCTCAAATTTATACTGCCAAGCTGATGTCAACTCTATCAATTCAACAGTCCTCCTGCAGCCAATTGAGTTAAAACTTCCTTGAGATTCCTAGACTGTTTCAGAAAACTATATTTAAAATAGTCTAAGTTGGTGGATGTGGAAGAAGGAAGTGTCACCTGGCAGATGTGACTGTGTGAACAGTCAGATGTGAACAGTGATTCTTGAACCTACTGGTATAGGATCAAGCCAGAATTTGAAGGTTAAAACTCAGGCTGTTGGCACACCTCATATCTTAGGTACCTGATTATTTCTCCAAGGCATGTCTGGCCATATTAATGTGAGCTTTACAAAATGGAAATCTCTCAACATAATGAGATCAACATTGCAGAATTCCCGATTCTGTTTGAGAAACAAATGGTGAAGAACCCTCTCAGCTTGTGGCAAAATGTAGCATTCTCAACTCTCTACACCAACATTTTGAATTTTACTCTATATACAAAATAGCATACTTAAAATCCATAAAAAGAATTCTTAAATTATGGGAGAAATATGGCTTAACACTTCTCCTCTAGCCCAAAGAAAATAATTGGTATCCCAATAAAGTCATTATTAAAAGTAATGGATGGGAAAGGCCTGGAAAAACCATTTTTGAACATTTCAAAACAGGACGAAACAGGAAAATGTCTGGTTTCACAGCGTTATTTAACAAACACACACTGTCTGTTCAGGGTGTACCTCCTTAGTCATGAATTAAACATCGTCTCATGGTGCCCCTTCTTCTAATCATGGTAAAATCCATGACTTGCAGGTGTGGTTTCAGGAAGAAAAATGGAAAAAAAAAAAAAAAAGAACCAGAGAAGCTTTCTACAGTTTTAAATGCCACAGGTAATAATTACCAGGTTTATCCTGAGTAGCAGGTGAATAAGAAAAGGGAAAGCTTCATGCAATTCTCAGACCTGTAGAATGTACCTTTGCCAAAAGCAAACAACAAGAATCCTGGTGTTTTGATGGGAACTGGGTAATGCATCTCACACAAGTTATACAAAGCATTAAGGAACGCCTTAGGTTAAATTTTGGAGTCATGGAAATGGACCATCATTTATTCCCTAGCTGCATGTGTTTTCATATATGTTTCCAATCTAGATCTTCATGGTCCTTTTTATTTTCTGTTTTTCTCTACTCACATATGAAAATTTGCTTTTGTAACTATTGATATCTATGTATCTGTGTTGAATTTTATAAAATATGAATTTCAGAAATGGGAGGTTTGGAAATATGAGTAAAGGAGATTTCATGAGAGCTGTAAATAGAGTAAAAACATGCACTAGATTACCTTGAGACTGCCTGATGCAAGTATCTGCCCACTGTTGCTGTAAATATACTTGTTCACTATTGGTCTTGCTTCAATTCTAAAGGTTGTGATGGAAAAAAGATCACTGAGCAATCTAGAGTGATGTGGACGAATCAAGTCTCACCACTATTTCGTCTGTACACATTTATTTATTCACATCGCAATGTTATTGAGCTTTCCTTCTGTATCTATAGCACTAAGTTACACCTGGACAGTTGAATGGAAAACATTTCTCTGTCAAAGACTTGCTTCAAATCCTGACTCAATATGATCTAAGCCTTGTGTGCCTCAGTTTATTTACTCTTCACCCAAATGGCCACATTAGACCAGGTGACATCTAAGTTCATTTACAAACATAATCGTTTTGTGAAACTCATTTGGATCGATTTTATTCTACAATAGCCCTGGTATAGGGGAAACGGAGGAAACCCATACAATGTAGCAAAGCAAACATGAAGTTGCCTTTATCTCTCTTCCTGGCTGCACCATCATGAGGATTTGGATTTGCCTGTTCAGGGCATGTGACACAGAGAGAACAGGCAGAAAATAAGGGTGAGACCAATACAGAGCTTGTAAACCAACAGGTATTTTCAATTTTTTCAAGTGTTTCCAAGGCTAATATAAATAGAAGCTTATTCAAATTGATGACAGTTGCAGGAATCCATCATTCGGGTTTAGTATATTCTATTGCACATTTTCCAGGCCTTTGTTTAACATGTTTCTCTATCAAATTTTGAGCATTTAGTCATTTGGAATATCTTATATTCTAATCCCAAGAGACAGAGAAGTGAGAGGTACACAATATACATTATGTAGATACAACAGCTAATATGTTTGTGTGTGTGTGTATATATATATATATGCAGTATATATGTAGTGATGTAGGATGTGTATATACACACACACATACACTGTATAGATACTTAGAACTCCTGGTTAGCCTCTAAAACCATTAAGAGGAAATGTTGGAATAAATACACATACGGAGTTTGAGGTCTTAGCTCATGCTTTTCTGCCTACATACTTATATTTCCAAACATTTTTCACATTCATTATTCTTTAGCTAGTTGTTGAGTCTGTGGAATATCTGCTTTTGTCTCTGTGTAAGGTAAGAAGATTGTTACTTGGGAATAGAATAGACTGGTTTTGAAATTATAGGTAACTCCTTTTCTACTTGCTAGGAAATTTGTTTCATTAGGATTTTGTATGAATTTTTCTGAACCGGATTGCCCCCTCTTGGAGGATCTTTGTCAGTGGTAAGAGGAAAGAATCCCCTGGGATGGTCAAAACACAGGTGATGTTCTGAAACATAGAGTGGTTAGAAAGTCTGGATACAAGTTGCAGATTTAGAAACTAAAACAGAGAAAGCCAGGAGAGAAGTTTAGTTTTGATTCAGTAAAAACTAAAGGAATTTTTTAAAAAGTGAATAGAATAAAGGAAACCATAAATCGAGGAACTCACTGGAGTGTGAATTGGCATAAGGAGAAATTAATGTCTGGTACTGTTATAATACTCAGAAAGCTACTATAACAATACAGGAGAAGAGTGAATGACCACAGTGTTGAGGAAAAAATAGATCTGTAGAAGATTATTGATGAAGTGTATGTCTGAAATCAGCTGGTCCAGCGATTTCCACAATCATCTGGAAAGCTTTAATCATAGTATGCACATATGCTCACTCCTGTCACTAAAAATTCTAGGTCAACAGTTCATTTTACAGATGACACAATGACGCTGAGAGCTTAAGTGACTTGTTACAAATCGAAGTGATGCTTATGAACATACTAGGAGCAGCATTAAAAACATTTGCATTGAACCATCCTAGGGCACACCAGAAACCCTTTCTTTGGAGACGGAGGGTGTTTTCTTTTAAAATCAGAATTGGGGAGGTATTTGAATCTTTCTGTATTATTTCTTTTTTGGGGGGCGGGGATAGAGTCTCACTCTGTTGCCCAGGATAGAGTGCTGTGGCATCAGCCTAGCTCACAGCACCCTGAAACTCCTGGGCTCAAGCGATCCTCCTGCCTCAGCCTCCCAAGTAGCTGGGACTATGGGCATGTACCACCACACCCAGCTAATTTTTTCTATGTATTTTTAGTTGTCCAGCTAATTTCTTTCTATTTTTAGTAGAGATGGGGTCCCACTCTTGCTCAGGCTGGTCTCAAACTCCTGAGCTCAAATAATCTACACGCCTTGGCCTCCCAGAGTGCTAGGATTATAGGCGTGAGGCACCGCTCCTGGCCTTCCTGTATTATTTCTAAATCCTAGGGAGTTCAGCACTATCACCTGCTTCCCTTTCAAAATATATCCACATGTCACCCAGGTTTACACATCCACATCACGAAAAACTGGAGGTTTCAACTCTGCTTCTATTTAGCAAAACCCAGTTCTTCCCAATAGCATCTCTTCTGGTCTTTGGGAAATTTGGAGATCTTTCTTTACTCAATTGAATTAGTTTCTTCCCTCTAGCTCTTTGAAGGATACAGGTTTTTATATTTTCTACTTGGGCCCTTTTTCATATTTCCATGAAAATTTAGTCAATTCTTTATTATCTATATTTTAGGAAACCTCAAGTGCCTGGCAGAGCTTTGGTCCCAAGCAAATTTCAGGTGGCTGTGGCCTAAATGTTACATATCATCTGAATGATTTGATTTACAAACTAAACAGACTGTAAATGGAATCTTGAAGCCTTGTTAGAATATTGTCTGGGAACTCAGCTTTGTTATACTGAGCCTGCAAAAGAACTCGTGAACTGTTCCACAGGCATCCATCAGAATGGATTATTATTCAGTAAGAGGAGGTGCAGGTGTTACTTTGAAGAGTTGCAAAGGGAGCCTTTGATACCAACAAGAGCGGTTTATTAGACATGCTTGTAGTTTGTGATTAAAAACACATCATACTTTGATTTGCTAAACCCCTCCAGTATTTGGCTTCAAATTTGTTTTCTCATATATCCATGAAACAACCTCATAATCCCTGTAGTGAATATGTCCATCACCCCTGAAGTTTCCCTATTACCCTTGGTAATTCTTTCCTTCTAGGTCTCTCCCCAAGCTCCCCAAAAGCCCCTCCTATAAAGCAACCCGTGTTCTGTTTATTGTCTCTGTACATTAGTTAGCATTTCCTAAAATTTTATATAAATTGGATCACAGTATATATTATTATTTTTAATCTCTCTTTTGCCTTATTAGCTGTCATTTTTTGTTTTCTTATTTCAGTAGTTGCTTTAGGGTTTATAGTAATGTATCTTTACCTTCCAATCATTTTATACTACTTCACATATAGTATATAAATCTTATGATAATTTACTTTTATTTCTCCCTCTCATCCTTTATGCTGTTACCATCACACATTTTACTTAAACATATGTTATAAATCCAACATGCATATAGTTTTTTTGGTTTAGATAGTCAATATATTTCAAGAAATTTAATAAATAAGAAAAAGATCTTATATGTTTGCCCATGTATTTACTCTTTATGGTGCTCTTTTTCCTGTAGGTAGATTCATATTTCTATCTGGCCTTATTTTTCTTCTGCTTGAAGGATTTCCTTTAACATTTCTTATAGTGTAGATCTGCTGTTGATTAATTGGTATTGTTATTTTCCACTATCACTAGGAATCCACTGCATCTTCCCTTTTTAAAAGGGGGATGAGGAGAAATCCCATTTGTACCTCTCCTCTGATGTGTGTTTCAGATGCAATTGAGCTAGTCTTGGATATTTGGTTCCTCGAATATGTTAGTCTCTATACTTACTCATCTTTTTTAGAATTGATTTCCCTATTTGATTTCCTTTGACATTTCACATGGATTTTAACGTCAGCTTGATGACATTTACAGAAAGGTTTACTGGAAATTTGATTGGGATTGTATTGAATCTATAGACCAAACAAGGGAGAACTAATATCTTAATAGTGAGTCTTCCAATCCATAAACACAGTAGAGCTCTTAATTTATTTAGGTTTTCCTTGATTTCTTTCATTAGTGTTTTGTAGGTTTCTGTACGTGGATCTTATATATATTTAGATTTATTCCTAAGTAGTTCAGTTTTGGGTGCTTTGTAAATGGCATAATTATTATTATTTTAATTTCAGATGCAAATACTAATGCTAGCATATAGAAACACATTTGACTTTTGTAGGTTGTTTTTGTATTCTGGGACTGTGTAAAACACACTTATTAGTTCCAGGAGTATTTTGTAGATTATTTGGGATTTTCTATATAGACAATCATATCATCTTAAAAAAAAGATAGATTTATTTCTTCCTTTCCAATGTACGCCTTTTATTTCTTTTTCTTACTTTACTGCACTAGCTTGAACTTCCAGTTGAATAGGAATGGTGAGAGAGGCCATCCTTGCCTTATTGTAGAGTTTAGGAGAAAAGCATTTATTCTTTTACCATTAAATATCATGTTAGCTGTAACAATTTTTCATAGATCTCCTTATTAGGGTAAAGGAGTTTATTTTCCAATAATTGTAGTTGTTAATATAAATATGCAAATGCATCATGACTAAATATATGTTGGATTTTATTGAAAGCTGCTTTTGCATGTGCTGACACATCACTTTTAATATGGTAAATTGCAATGATGGAATTTTGAATGTTGAGCCAGCCTTGTATTCCTGGGACAAACTCTGCTTGATCGTGATGTAATATGCTTTTCATACATTGCTAGGTTTGACTTGTTAATATTTGTTGTGAATTTTTTGGTCTATATTTATGAGTCACAAAAGTCTACAGTGTTTTTTTCCTTGCAATACTTCTGTCTGCTTTTGGTCTAAGGATAATGCTGGCCTCATAGAATGATTTCAAAAGTATTTCCTCTTCTTGCATTTTCTGGAAGAGAGTATGTAGTTTGGTATTATTTCTTATTTAAATGTTCCTTCTCCAAAATGAATTTTTTCTCTGCTTTTACAGCATTTAGATACATTCTCAGTAATTAAAAATGTATTAATATTTTAACCTAAGTCAAGCTATATTTACTCTTTATTGTTTATTTAATGTTTTTAACTTGAAAATTGATTCTTTTGAAGGAGTACATGGGCATATTAAGGCAAGCTTCACTTATTTACTTAGCATACCTTTGTTAAAAACAAGAATTATTTCAGGAGTGATTATTTGAATTTCTAAATATCCTTTAGATTTGCTAATGCAAGAATTGACAATTTCTCTCTCTTCCTGTAGCTTAGAATTTTTCTTTTTGCTAATGAATTACAGCATAAATAAAACACTACAAGGGATTAATCTGCAGTTGTGCAAACTAAATAATAATCAAAATTGATAACTACTACTAAATTCTTACAGCTCTACGGTTAAACTTAATTGGTATAGGACAGTGGCAGGTTCACAAGCATCTTCAATCTAAATACAATTTTAAATAAAAGATCATCATGACTTAAAATATCATACTTAGTGGGGGATAGGTACCAGCAAAATATAATCACAACTCGTATCTCCAGTTTTACCAAGGAATTATAGATAATATAGTAATGGTAAGTCCATAAATACAGGAAATAGGAATATATAATGACTATACTATTTTGCTTATAAACGAACCTATGAACATATAATATAGTATAACAAATTGGATAAATGTTTGAATTATGACTGCTTAGAAATTTTTAATTTTATGTTCAGTTTATATCCATATAAATGTTTACCTGAAACATCATTATAGTATAGCGTTGTTCACTGAAATTAATAATATATGTTTGACATGAGATAGATTTCTGATACCCTTACAAATTCTTATGAATATATTACTTGAAGAAAGAAAACAAAGCAACACTTTTTTTAAATAAAAAGAATTAATAATGAACTTCTTTATAATGCTATATTTAGACTTTGGCTACTTTTTCCCTTTATGTTTTCTTTTTTTTTTTTTGTCCTTTCTTTTTTTCCTTCTTTCTTTCTTTGCTTTCTTTCATTGTTTCAAGTGATTATGTTCCAAAATTTCTGATTTAAAACTCCCTAGTACCTTGAATAATCTGTTCCTGTGTTAGGACTTTACACTTGACACCCACATCAACAAAGTCCTCACTTTGTCTTATTCAGGACAGTTGGAACTCTTAACTTCACATCTATTATATCATATCTCTCCCAGTTTTCCTTCTGACCCCTGGCTCCCTTTCTCTTCCCATGCCTCATTCCTCTCTACCCTTAATGTAATCTCAAATATTGTGATATTCAAAGTTTTCTTCTTGGTCTTCATCTTAATTTCAATCTTCATCATCCTCCTGGGTAACCAGTATGAGAGATGTATGCTGAACTCACTAGTATAAATTAATATTCTGGGTTGCAGACCCATATTTTCAAATGCTTTCTAGATGTCCTCAAAATATATGACCCAAACCATTCATTCATTCATTCAAATAAAAAAAAAGAGTTATTGAGTGATACTCCATGCTGGAATTATGTGCTTGAGATACCTCAGGTAACAAATAGACAAAGCTCCTTTCCTTCATCAAGATTGCATTGTGTGTGTGTGTCTGTGTGTGTGAAACGGGGGAGGGGCAGGAAATAAATAATTCACATAATAAATATGAAAATTAAACATTATGCTATAAGGTGTTAAGTGTTACCAAAAAAAATTCACCATAGCGTAAGGTGGTCAGGAATTTCTGGGAAGAGTGTGGGACTTGTACCTTTAAGTAGGGTTATCAGGTTAGGCCTTGTCTTGAAGGTTTACTTAAGCAAAGTCTTGAAGGAAATGTAAGAGTTAGGCCTTGCATATACTGGGAAGAGGATTCAAAGCAGAGGGCATGCAATGCAGAAGATTTATGGCAAGTGCGAGCCAGGCTTTTGCAAATGAGGGAAGGAGCAGGAGATAATACAGGCTGCATTCTGCAAGTCCATGTAAACTGGCATAACGACTTTGACCTTCACTCTAGATGAAAGGGGAAGTCATTGTAGAATTCTAGGCAAAGGAGTGGCTATTCTTCTGCTGTGTCTCTTCACCATCAACCTGTCCAAAATTTACATAATTAACTTCATTTACTGTCTTACCGTGTTCAGGCTGCTATAACAAAATGCCATCATCTGGGTGGATTCTAGATGATAGAAATTTATTTCTCAGTTCTGGAGATTGGAAGTCCAAGATTGTGGTACTGACACATTTGGTGTCCCATAAGAGCCAACTTTCTGGTCCATAGACGGAGTTTTCTCACCATGTCCTCATATGTGGAAGGAATGGGGCCCTCTCTTGAGCCACTCTATGTGGGTCCTAATTGCACCCAATGTTCCCACATCCTAGTACTGTCACCTTGAGGGTTAGGATTCAGCTAATGAAGTGGGGAAAAGGGCAAATATTAAGTCCATAGAAGTTCCTTAATTTTCCAACCCAACCCCACTACCCTACCTTAATTTGTTATAAAATTCACATTGTCTCTCAAGCCAGAAATAAAATAGTTTATTTCTTGCTCATATAATAGTGTATGTAAGACATGGGTTTCTCATCAGCATCAGCAGGTGACTCGACTCTATTCAGTGACTAAGGTTGTTTGCATCTGATGGTTCTACTATCCCCTAGGACCTCATTATCAAAAGGAAATATCAAAAAGAGAAAGAAGGCTTAGAGAAGGCCCTCCCCTCCAGAGCTAGCACACATCATTTTCATCATATTCCATTGGTCAGACTTGGGTTTGTGGTCCCACTTAAGCATAAAAAAGACTGGAACATGTAATCTAGCCAGAAGCCCAGACAAAGAAGACTTAGGTGAACAGCTAGGTATTCTTTGCCTCATCAAATAATCATTTAATTAATTGATTCTGCCCACTAAATACCTTCCAAAAACATATATCACTTTTTCTCCATCAAAACTTCTTCTGCTTTATTCAGGGCTCACCCTCCCTACCTGAGTTTATTGAAAAACCTCCTAGTTATTCTGTAAGGTTCCAGACTTTCCTTCTTCTAATCCATCTTCACAGTGACATGAATATAGATGTTCTATTTCTCTAACATGAAAATTTGGGTCAATTTCACACTATCCCAGGAACTCCCCATAACTTCTTATGTACTTATGAAGTTCTTATGAACTTCTTGGTATTCAAGGCCTGTCTTGATCAGGTCAAAGGCTAGTCCACCCTCAGATCCTTCTGCCTGCACTGAGGCTGTGTATCTCCACCGTGCCATGTCCTCTGCTCTTCCCCAAATCGTCTGTGTCCTGTCATTTGCTCCCAGTGCCTAAGTCATATGATTGCCATGTTCGTGGCAAATGCCAACTATTCAAGCAGCTGTTCTATCCCCTGCAAGATGACTTCTCACCTCATCAGAAGCCCCCAAGAGATGAGTGGTAGCCTGAGGCCCCACACCCACTCAGTTATGACACAGCCCATGGCTTCTGAACTCCAGTCATCATTAGATGTGTCAGCAGACAGAAACATTTTATTTTTCCTACAAGATTGATTTAATACAGCAATGTCTAATTTCCTTCTCTCTCTCTCTCTCTCTCTCTCTCTCTCCTCTCTCTCTCTCTCTCTCTCTCTCTCTTCTTTCTCCTTTCACTTAGTGTATTTATTTGGGCCAGAATACCTCATATTTTCAAAGTGTGGTTTGAATAAAATAACATCCATGGTTTCTTTTAGAACCAGAAATGATACATTTAAAAAAGTCACTCATGAACATGAAGCATCATCTTTTATACCGCCGGCCTTGTGGTGCCTAGATTGAGTTTGTGAGGGTACTATTTCCTGCAGAACCATGAAAACTCCTCAGAAACCACTCTCTACACATACCATAGTTGTGGGACTCACATCATCTGATCAACATTAGATTTCTGGGGGGTAAGGATTTCAGATGCTATTTAAACAGCATGAATCTTTAAGGTCAGAAAAAGATGTCTAATCCTATCTTATGCTCCAATACATCTGAAAAATATTTGGAAATCAAGCAGGTAGGCAACATGTGAGTTTTAATCATGATGAAATTTCCTAGTCCTTTTGGCTCACACTGCCAACAGTATTTTTTCAATTAATTTAATATTAGGTGGACATGAAAAAACATACTTCTCATCTCTGCAGGAGACAAAATTATGGGGGACCAATTATTCTTTTATTCTAAATTGGTAATATTTTTCATGTCTTGCATCAGTATTTTTCTTGTAATATACTGAAGATAGGGTGGAAGTGTGTGCACGTGCACTTTTGTTATCTAACCTTGAGCTCCAGAAGTGGCTCAAAGCATGTTTATCAGTGTTTCGATCTTAATTTTTACCCATTGAAGTTAATAGCTATTAAGTTATCTTTAAAATTACTTTTAAATTGTATAAAATAAAAAGACATTTGTGAGAACAGAGAACTATAGCTATCATAAACACAATGACTTGCACATATTAGTCACTCAATAAAAATTTATTGAGTTAACTGTGTTCTTCTCTTTTATTTTTCTTTGTGGAATGTGATAAGGCCCATTAAAACAAGAAGAAAAACTAAAAAAGCCATACAATAAAATAAGGTTTAACCAAAAATTCTCCATATAATTTTGAACAATTTTCGTTTCCTATACCTGATTCTAACAATCAGAATTTTGGGAATTTTTAATTAATATATTTTCCTCTATCAAAGAGAGTCTCAGGAGAAAAAAAATTAACTTTGTTATAAAATTATGAATGATCTGTGTTGAATCTTCATGAGTAGGGGATATTGACTTCACAGCATGGGACAAACTACCATAAATTTATGATTTAGTTTTATTATGTTGACACGATGCAAATATTCATTTTTTTTCAGCATATTATGGGGGTACAAATTTTAAAGTTACGTATAATCGCTTTGCTCCCCTCCCCCCTCAAGTCGGAGCTTCAAGTGTGACCATCCCCTAGATGGTGCACATCTCACTCATTATGTATGTATATACCCATCCCCTCCACCCTCCTCCCACCTGCCCAATACCCGATAAATGTAATTCTTTTGTGTCCACTTAGGTGCTGATCAGTTAATACCAATTTGCTGGTGAGTATATGTGGTGCTTGTTTTTCCATTCTTGGGATACTTCACTTAGTAGTATGGGTTCCAGCTCTATCCAGGAAAATACAAGATGTGCTATATCACTATTATTTCTTAGAGCTGAATAGTACTCCATGGTATACACATATCACATTTTATGAATCCACTCATGTATTGAGGGCACTTCGGTTGTTTCCACAGCTTTGCAATTGTGAATTGTGCTGCTATAAACATTCGAGTGCAGATGTCTTTATTGTAGATTGTCCTTTGTTCTTTTGGGTAGATGCCCAGTAGTGGGATTGCTGGATCAAATGGTAGATCTACTTGTATCGCTTTAAGGTATCTCCATATTGCTTTCCACAGAGGTTGAACTAGTTTGCAGTCTCACCAGTAGTGTAGGAGTGTTCCTATCTCTCCACATCCATGCCAACATTTATTGTTTTGGGGCTTTTTGATAAAGGCCATTCTTACTGGAGATAAGTGATATCTCATTGTGGTTTTGATTTGCATTTCCCTGATGATTAGAGATGTTGAGCATTTTTTCATATGTTTGTTAGCCATTATTCTGTCTTCTTTTGAAAGTTTCTATTCATGTCCTTTGCACACTTTTTGATAGAGTTATTTGATTTTTTCCTGCTGATTTTCATGAGTTCTAAGTAGATTCTAGTTATCAGCCCCTTATCAGATGTGTAGGATGCAAAAATTTTCTCCTATTCTGTAGGTTAACTGTTTGCTCTCATGACTATTTCTTTGGCTGTGCAGAAGCTTTTTAGTTTGATCAGGTCCCATTTATTTATTTTTGTTGCTGCTGTAATTGCCTTTGGGATATTCTTCATAAATTCTTTGCCTAGGCCAATGTCTAGGAGAGTGTTTCCAATGTTTTCCTCTAGAATTCTAATAGTTTCATACCTTAGGTTTAAGTCTGTTACCCAGCATGAGTTGATTTTTTGGCGAATATTCATTTGTCGGCCACATTATACCCTCTTTACACAAACTCCTTCAAATTTGCTTCTGGAAAAAGAAATTTTTTGCATCATAAAATCCTTTTGAGGCTTTATCATTAATATGTTCATGGATCCTAACTCGTATATCAAGCTGAGTGTTTAGTATCTCCACTTGAATGTTTTAGAAGGTGTATTAAAGGAAAAGTTAAAATTACCTTTCTTAGTTTATCCCTTAGTCATTCAGCCCTGACAAAATGTCTTTATTAGTTAGAGAGTCGTTTAAAAACAGAACAGAAAGCAAGAAAGGAAACCAATAAAAATGTCTAGTTTCCTTGACCATCTGTTCTTTCTTGCACTCATAGACAATCATTTCCTTTAATTATAATTTCATCTATAGGTTTATCTTGGATGCACCCACTGTTTTGTATCACCACCTCTGTGACCCAGGACCAAGACACCAATTTCAATTTTCTAGACTGCTGTAAAATCACCTAACAAAATTTTCCTTTCACTGTTGTCATCTCCAATATATTCTTCAGAGAGAACATCCAAAGTAATCTTTTTAAAACCTAAAAATAATTGTTGCCCCATTGCTTAAAAGTCTGCAATGGCTCCTCACTGTGCTTCCAGTAACATCCAAATTTCTCACCATGGCAATCCCTGCCTGTTCTGGCCTCTGCCTGCTTCTCTCTAAAGCCACCACAGCTTGGCTTACTTTCATGTCCTTAGAAATCTGAGTTCTTTCCCACTTTGCTCAGGCTTTTCTGTCTGGACCACCCTTTCTCTGACTTTTGCAAATACTATATCCTTCCCAAACTCCAGTTCTCTACTTTAATACTAACTCTTTAGAAAAAGCTTTTCAGTTTAACCTAACATATTAAAATTCATAAACAACTACTCTTTTTTCTACCATTATGTTTTTTATTCAAATACTACAGAGCATTTCCCACATAGAGCAATTTCAGTGAGTCTTATCATTTCATATGATTGGAACTAGTAGTTGATTAAATAAATAAAATCACAATAAAAAAGTTAAAAGGTAGAATTAATAAAAGGGTGCATCCATCAATTAGCATTTTATTTTAACTTAAAACATACATACGTACTTTCCTTTTCTGATCTTTTGCCATAGAGTCAAGGACTTTTCTTTAAGTATAGTGTTGAACTATTTGAATTATTCTAGATCTTTCTTGTAATAGCATAACCCATATTGCTTTGGCCATGATTTCTGGTTTCAATTGCTTAAGTCCAATGAGAAACTAAAGGTACCTGTGAAGCTATCAGATAGTCAATTCTTTCTAGATTTTGATTCTTTTTATTGTTTGCAGATGCATCCTACACTTAATTTGACTGTTTTATTTTTAAATTGTTTTGGTTTGTTTTCAGTGAATCATTCCTATTGCGATTTTCTAAAGTGTTTACTTTTTTTTTCTTCTTTTTTTAACCTGGTAGTAAACACACAGGGACTCTCTCTATTTTGTACTTTGTTCTGCTGCAGTGGCAAATTTTTGTTGTCCAGACATAGAAATGGCAGACACTCCTTTCACTCATATTCTATTGGCTAGTTCTCAGTCACATGATCTCACTCAATTGCTAAAGCGGCCATAACAATATTGTCTAATTGTGAACTCATGAAGAAGAGGAAATGGATTTAATTAGCAGCTAGCCAGTCTTGGCAAAACTCTTTTAAGTTAATTTTTAAGTTAATACAACTGAGCCATATTTATTATGGTAAACTCAAAAAAAGATGACTTAGTTTTATAAGTATTATTTAGTTTAGAAATCTCCATGTCTCAGTCTATCTATTCTACTTATCCAAAGCTCCTGGTAGATATTGCCTGCAAAAGCAAGCTAGTAAGAAATATCACATATACATATGTTTTTTGGTATTTTTTATTACTGTATCATAGTTATATACATGTGGGGTACATGTGATATTTTGTTACATTGTACAATGTGTAAGGATAAAGAAAGGTAATTGACAGATATTATATCTTATTAATAATGTCCTCTTTTAGAAATTATTCCAGACATGTGCAGACAAGATCAGAAAGAACCCTCTTAAAAACAAAACAAAACAAAACAAATATGTTATGAGGATCATAATATAAGTTCACATTATAGGTAAGATAATGTTATAGACATTAAAATATTCTCTACTATTTCCTGGTCTATCATTCTGTTCCCTAGGCTCTTACTTACCTACTAGGTGTCTGCAAAACATTTGTAAGATTGAAAGAAATAAATGGCATCTGTAGCTGTTTTAGGATTTTTTTTTGCCAAAAATAACTTCTATACAGTGGATAAAGCCCGTGTAGAACCAGTGGAAGTTATTGGAAAAGTCACCTCACCAAACATATTCAATTACTCATCAATCGGCCATGATTCCTAAAATCCATTATTAAAGAGGCTCTGCTAGATTAATCGCTATCTCCATATGATTCCCATCAAAATACTAATATCTTAACTGGAAGGAGTTATAAATTAACCCATTATTTGCATTGTAATTTCATTATTAATGAATGTATTAAATTACCCAACTCTATGCAAACGGCTGAAGGCATACAACAGAGAACAGGTAACATTTTAATGGCAGAGGTTGGAGAGAGTAGAAAACTGTGGATATGGGTGATAAAATCAATGGTCTGGCAAACTGGAGGCAGAACTGAAGGTATTAGGGGAGTAAAAAGGCAATGTTAATTTATACAAATATACCCATCCCTGGGTGTAGATAAATGTTACTTGACTGTTTCTTCTATAAAGAGCATTTGTAACAGTCCATTATAGTATGCAATAGTCACTTGCATAGAATATGCAATGATGTCCCCTCCTGGTCTGATGGCAACATCAAACACTAGAGCAATCGAATGTCAATGGGGAATTAAGATAGACTTTTGATGGTCTCCACATGTTACAAAGCTGCAATGAAAAGTGTTCAGAACTTGATATCACAGGATATGGGTGCGAATCTTAGATGTATCACTGGCCATATAAACTTGGCGAGGTCACTACCATTCTTTGAGCCAAGTTTAAAAACAACTAATAAGAAACTCTTATTCTATAGTTAGGAGTGAAAATTGCTTTAAAATTTTTCTAAACTGGGAAAAATACGTTGGCAGTATCTTGTAAATTGAAAATGCCCATGATCTATTATAACCAAGAATTTCCAGAGAATAGAGAGTGAAACTTTGCCTTCTGCATCAGGAGATATGCGTATAGAAGTTGATGGTAGAAGTGAAAAAGTCAAAAGAAAGGTTTATCGTGTCATTGGAATATGTGTGTTGAATGAAAAAAGACGATTAAAGATGTATATGTTATGATAACGTCTATGTAAATCTTGAAAACATCCAAAACCGCATATAGTGGTTATATATACTTGTGTAATGAGAGACATTTAAAACAAAATCAAAACATTAAATTATTTTAAACAAAACAGATATGAAAAATGTTTGGAAGCTTCTATTAAGTTAACCATGTACCTATCTTATGACTTAGCAATTTCATTTCATTTCTACAGTAGAGAAATGAATGCTTGTATCCATGGAAAGACATGCATAATAAGGCTGTCAGCCTCATTTATAATACCCAGAAATTAAAAATAATCCAAATGTTCATCAAAATAATGACTAAACTCAATGTGGTATATTTATATAAAGAAATGCTGCATGATGACAAAGAAAATTAATTATTGGTAGAAAAAAGCATAGTTAAATATCAAAACATTATATTGAGTAAAATAAGTCAGATCCAAAGGAGTATTGATTGGAAAGATGCACAGGCAATTTTCTAACTTATTTAAATTTTCTAAATTTTTATCTGGATTACAGTTATATGGTTACATACATTTGCCAAAGATCATAAAACTGTACATTTAAGATTTGAGCATTTTCTTCACAAATTATACTGAATGCTGATAGAATAAAATAATTGTATGACTTCTATACAAAGAACATTACCATGAAGATGTAAAAATAATAAATGTTCAATAAAGAATAGTGAGATCCGAATTTAATCTGAATTCTTCTCTATATGGCACCTGTTTCTAATAGACCCCCAGAGCAGAGAGAATGAAAGAAGAAAGCAGAGTGAGAATATTTTAATTTCCTTTAAGTCCATGAGTGCAATAACAATTTAAATTACACAAACAGAAACTTTTCAAAAGAAGAAAGACTAATGGCCAACAAACATATGAAAAAATGCTCAACATCTCTAATCATCAGGTTTTGCAAATCAAAATCACAGTGAGATATCATTTAACTCTAGTGAGAATGGCTTTTATCAAAAAGTCCCCAAGCAACAAATACTGGCATGGATGCGGAGAGATAGGAACACTCACACACTGTTGGTGGGACTGCAAACTAGTACAACCTCTATGAAAAGCAGTATGGAGATACCTCAAAGAGCTAAAGGTAGACCTACCATTTTATTCAGCAATTCCATTACTGGGTATTTCTCCAAAGGAAAATAAAAAGACATTCTATAAAAAAGACGCCTGCAAGCAACTGTTTATAGCAGCACAATTCACAATTCCAAAGATGTGGAAACAACCCAAGTGTCCATAAACACATGAGTGGATTAATCAAATGTGGTATATGTATACTGTGGAGTACTACTCAGCCATAAAAAATGGTAAATATCTCTTGTTGTAAACTGGATGGAACTGGAGACCTTTCTTCTAAGTGAAGAATCACAAGAATGAAAAAATAAACACCACGTGTACTCATCATTAAATTGGCACTAATTGATCAACACTTATGTGCACATATGGAAATAACATTCATCAGAAATAAAGCACATGGGAGTGGGGAGGAGGAGATGGGCAAATTCATACCTAGTGGGTATAAAGCACACTATCTGGGGCATGGGAAACTTATAATCTTGACTCAAATCGTATAAAAGCAATTTATATAAACAAAACATCTGTACTCGTGTAATATTCTCAAATAAAAATGCAGAAAAAAATAAATTAAAACACCAAAGGCATGAACAATTAAATTAATAATACTGAGGAATTCAGAGATACTGGTGAATTTGAAGCAGGTGCTTTTGTGAATAGTTACCCCTGGTAAATGTGAATTTAGCACCTTACAAATGATTCTGGAAAACATATAAACATCTGGCTCCCTGGTTCTGGGTGTGAGTTTAAAAATTTTGACCCAGATACTTAAATCTATGCATTGAAATGCAAAAAATTAATAGTAGAAACTCAGAATTGACATTGACCCATTGGTTCTCTTTTCTACTAAACTGAAGTAGAAGATTTGACTTAGCTTTCAGAGAGAATTTTAGAAGTCTTAGATGTAATAGAATTAAATGAATCTCTTAGCATTACTTTGTCAAGTTCAGGACAGTCAGCCAAGTTAAGCTCTGAGGTATGTCTGGGACTGATGTATAATAGTCTTCTCTCAGATACTCATAGGGATTGTGCACATAAATTAATGAATTAATCATTACAATGTTACAACACAAACTTCCAGTAGCTCTCCAGTTGCATAGTTTCAAAAATATTCACTTAAAATTTTCAGAAACAAAAATTAGAGCAAACACATTGTAAAGACTTAATAAAAAATCCCATTACATGGTCCTATTTAATAGTCCTACTTAAATAAAAATAGAAACAAAACAAAACAATACAAAACTCTAAAGTAAGAGTTCAAGAAAAATATGTACTAAACGGTAGAGTACTTAATGAGTTGGAAAGATATAGATGATCATACCCAAAAGTTGCCTATTCATGGATAGATGTCATTCTGGAAGGAGATTTCTCAAGGTGACCTATAACGACCAGACCTTGATTCTCTTTTATTGACTTTTTGATATAATTTGGGTAGAAGTTCGAGATATCAATCCCATCAAATGTATAGCTCAACGCTGGGATTGAAATCACTTAAATAGTGCTGCATAGTAAGTCATTGCTTGATTAGATATATACTGCTACAAATAAGCCTTTACAAAAATGTGGTAGCTCAAACAGTTTTATTTGCTCAGAATACTGTTGGTTTGTAATTTGGGCTGGGTTGAGCTGGGTGATTTTCTTTTGACCTTTCCTAGCACCCTTCATGTAACTACGGTCAACTGGAGAGCTGTTTGGTGGCTCATTGGGCTCAGGGGCCCCAGCTGGACAGCATATCCTTGATCCCCACGGTCTTACCTCCAGTGAGCTAGCTTGGGCTTACACGGCAACAGCATGTCCAGAAAGGACAAAGGCAAGTAGCAAGGCCCCTTGGGCCCTGTACTCAGAAACCATGTAACCTGTCTTCCACAATATTCTGTTGTTCAAACAAGTCATAAGACCAGCCATGATTCAAAGGGTAAGGAAATAGATTCAACCTATCAAAGAGAGGAGCTAAAAATAATGTGTGGCCATTTTAAATGTAGCACAGTCTTCATCTTCGGCACAGTTATTTAGCAGTAAAACATACTTCTTCCTTAAGACCAACAAAAGCAGTGGTATATAACAACCAGCTCTCTGGAAGAAAAAAAAAAGATCCTTGATTTGAAGCATTTGCTCATTTCTCTGGTGTAAATACTACCACCATGATATTCCAAGCTATTAATATGACGTCACTGAGTGCAAGTTGGGAAAAGATGCACACAATCAACTCTCAAAAGTGGTTACAAACAGGACCTCACAGACCACTACCCACAAGTCTCATCAAATTACAGCATTGGACCAAAGTACAATATGTTAAAAATCTGCATCTAGTTCAAATGTAGATGGAGCTCTTTGTGGCTTCTCTTGGTCTGTAAACCTATAAAAAGACACATTATCTGCTTCCATATTCCAATGCACAATTCTGAGATAATGGTATCTAAAGTAGGCAGTGCCATTCAAAAAGAGGAAGAACGAAAGTCCCATGGCAGAGGCTGGAGCATAGCAATATAGAGAGCACATAGTATCAGGTTCCCCTACTCCAGGAGCCGGGAATATTTGTTGATTAAGGCCCTATTCTGCTTCATGGGAGTAACTTTCTACTATATTGTTGTCTTTAGGTATTGGCAGTGCCTCTTGGGCTTTTGGGTCTGCCCTCTAGGATTTTTGCTTTGACCTCTGGGATGGCATTCCTTTTCCATAAGAAATGTTCTATACTTTTAGCTAGAAGCATTCTCATCCTGTTTCCTACTTAGTAAAAATTAGGAATCCAGAGGTATGTTTTCATTTGTACTGTCTTACTGCTTATAAAGGTGCTACAACTCCCTACAAATTAATTTGGCTTTTATATGTGTCAGATCAGAATTTACTCCATTCAACAAAAATCACACCCACAATTATTTTATGTGACCTCTTTCTTAGACATTTTCAGAGCCACTTATAGAATTAAGCTTCTGTGTGATGATGCTCTTAAATTTCTTAGATGCCTTTTGGACTAGCTGAGAGGATTGATTTACTAGACGCCAACTTAAAATTTTCAGAGATCTTAACAACGGTTCTTACAGCCATATTCTAGGTTTGATATTTGCCTTAAGGCTATTTCTTAACTTAAAATTCTTTGTCTTCTGGAGCCATCGGAGATGAGATTCTACTTTATTTTCCAACCTATCAAGTCCTGGGCTATCTGTATTTCCTCCAAATTCTGTTGGCAAGTGAAACATTTTCTATAGTCCATCTGTCTTTTCTCATCCATCATTAAATGTAGTTAAAAAAAGAAGCATGTGTGTAGATCTTCTTGGCCACATCCACAAATTAATTCATACAGTGCAATAAGTGCCACATAGGAATATGAGGAGTGGTATAAAATCAGTCATTGGGGTAGCCAATTAGGATGGAAGAGACAACTCAACTGATTCCTAAGGATGAGTAGAAGTTGATTAGGATAAGCCTGAGGAGCACATGTAGTGGGAATTTCCTCACTTTAGAATTTGTACTACATTCTAAAAGAAATGGATGGAGGTCGGTTGGAAAGTTTAAACCAAGGAAAGACATAGTCAGACCTGCAATTAGCAAGTTCACTCTGGCATCAGTGTGGAGAATGAAACTCTAGAGAAGTTAGGAGACTGCCTCAGCTGTTCAGGCATGAAGGGATGGTGTGACCCAAACAGAGTCCATGGCCCTCGTGCCAGGGCAACAATGCTTCATTTGAAAACTATTTAGGGTGCACAAGTGCCAGGATTTAGTGTTAACATAGAACATTGGGGGAAAGACTATTCAAGAATGACTCCCAGGTTTCTGGCTTGGGCAAATGACAAGGAGATGATGTATTTACCACGAAGGGACATCAGAGGAGGCTTACCTTGAACCAGAATAAATTCAGTTCGAGATGGGGGGCTGAGGGTAAATTATAACACATGCAAGTGGAAATGTCATATAATAAGGGATGTTCTGGCCTTTGCACCACTGAGCACCTTTAAATCTGAGTACACTGAATCTATCTACAGAACTGGTCTAGGCACAGTTCTGCCATCAACATTTTCTGTAGCCTTAGTTGAGAGTTTAGAGTACATGATAGCCCATTCTGTGATTCGCCCATGGAGCTGGAACTTTATATCTCATAAGAAGGTATGTGTTATACATATCACTAAACACACATGAGCACACACACACACACACACACACACTGACTCAAATGCTTTCTGTCCAAGTATTTAGAAGAAGAAATTCGAACTGCTGAGGAACACTGGCATTGCAGTCAGATCACCTGGATTCTAATTTGATTTTGCCACTTCCCAGCACTGTGATTCGGGGTTTTTAATAGCAGTTCCTTTTCCTTCCTCTGTGTACAATCTGAATCCTTAGCTTTGAAAATAGAGTACTGATATTTATTCACCCCCATGTCCCAAATAGGAGCTGGCATTTCTGAAGTGTACACTTTTAAAGAATATATTTACTCATTTGCTCCATGCCACTAAAATTGCATGTGAAGAAAATATTTAGAGACAAAATGACTCACTAATCTTTGTTTAGATCTAAGAAGCAACAAGGAGACCAAGAGATGTATAAACGTACATTTTTCACACAGGAATACTCACATACTCCCATATTTTCCCCCAAGTGGGGAAAAAAAGACAGGCTTATTGTAAATACATATGCATAACAAAGAGAAATAAATGTCTTCTGAATCCAATCAACTTCTTGTTAGTCTTTGAAAAATGTAATCTACCAAGGCCTTTTAAGATCAACATGAATACTTGCTAGAGCTTCTTAGACCTACTTTAGTGCGCCAAAGGAGGTGTACACCCAGTGGCAAAGATAAAGGCAGTGAACCACTTGCAAAAGAGGAGAGATTAAGTCTTGTTGTCTGCTGGTCAACACAGACTCCCTTCCCCAGTTCCCTCTCCATTTTGTATCTTGGCCATGAGCAAGCTCATCAGCAAAGGATCTGGGATGTCTATCCACATTTGGCATTTGTATGTAAACTCCTCTAAGTGACTTAGGTTCAAACTCCAAAAAGGTGATTTCACCTGACCAAAAAGAGCTAACTTCCCTGTAAACATACAATATGTCAGCAGACGAAAGAGCCTCTCTCCTGGATCATGATCCACAATGTACTTATGCCTCCCACCTGTCCAAGTATGCATTTTTATGGAATAGCTAAATGCTGAGCTTGGCTTGGATTCTGCTAACTCTTTTCCCCAGTAAGCCTCCATCGATGCCTACACCTTGTGACTAGTGGTGTTTGTTATAACCCCCAGGATTAACAGTCAGAGGCACACATCTGAAAATTAACTGATGTGGGTTTCCCCCCACCTCAAATCCCATTGTAGTGATGGCTCATAGTCAGGCACTCCTCTATTCTATTTAAATCCATGAAACATTTTCCTTCTGAATGTCAAAGGCAGGTGTTTATTTGAACCTTATTAGAATTTCCAGCTGATGGATTTCCTTTCCCAGATGGAAATTATTCTGGCTTTAGGAATCTATCAAGACAAAAAAACAAAAAGTTCTACTGAGATTTCACAGTGTTGGGTCTCTTTTTCACTATAAAAATGTTTGTATCTAAATGGAGGAGGCTGAGTAATGAAAGGAGATAAGACTGCCACTAATTGGGTGTTATTGACCCACGCAGTCCTATCTGGGGCCTGCTACTATATTGTATATTGTTTTCCCTTGATGAATGTAAAAATTTGTTGGGGCTCAGCATTCCTGGACATCTGGCTGGTTAAAAAAAATGCTAGAAGAAACATAATCTTTTAATGAAAAACCATAGTAGCACTATTTTTATTTCTTTTTACTGCAATGTTTTTAACATAGCAAACCTTGAAATATGTAATCAAAGAGAAAAATCTGAGGTTTCTTTGTTTATGAATATATTTTCTTGATAAATATTGTTTTAAAAACATTTACTTTCAATGTTTTGTTTTCTTTTTCTTTTTTGATATAAAATAAAATGTTTTCTTATAAGAAAATGGTGATGGAATTATTATATTTATATTTTCTCTTTTACACAATGAAAGTGTACTGTGTAATCAGCATTAGAAGGTGCACACTAATCCTCATCTTTGGGGGGACTATTCTATACTTTACATCTTAAAAAGGGAGAAGAATGAGTCTTAGTATTTTGCTATACATCTTACATAGTAAGTAGTTCTGTCCAATAAAACTTTCAGCAATCATAGAAATATTATGAAATGTTCTACAACGTCATTCAATATGGTAGCCAATAGCCCCAATGTGGCTTTTGAGCTCTTGAAATGTGACTGATGTGACTAGGACACTGCATTTTTTAATTTTATTTAACTATAACTATTTTGAATTTAAAAACTACCTGTGGCCAATAGCTACTGTGTTGAGCAGTGCACCATTAGTGTTTAAAATTACAATTGGAGAAAAAAGAAATGGCTGATTGAATCATTTTAGAAGAAAAAGCTCCTTTCGAACTTTTAAGCCTTGTAGCACATTAATTAGCCACATTATAGGTGTTAGTGAGGATGTGCTGTTTTAAAAATCCTCTTCAATTAGCTTTCAAATTTCAATTCATTTTGCAAAATACAATAAAATTTGGGTATGGATGCAAGTTATAAAGGAAAAAAGAACCTGTTTAACAAGAAATCTACAGGTGTTAAATGTTTAAAATGCATATTCTCCATCTGAAAATTATTATAAAACAGAAATTGAACATTTAGTTCACCTGGGCTAAGCATGCAAGCCTTCATAGAAATATGTCCGTAATCTCAGTAACCTTTTACTGTGTAAAATACAGGAAATGAAGGACATAGAATAGTAAGAGTTTAAGAGGTTACTTATTTATTCAAACTAAGTTTTAATACCAACCTGAAAGACTAATGAAAATTTTGCTTATTGTAGGCCTTGGTGTTGAAAACTACAAATCCTGTCTCTAGGATTTTCATTTCAAAATGCCTGATCTAAATGCAATGATAATATTTCTTCCCATTACATTCTTTCCCTACCCAGTGAAAAGGAACAAGTAAAACAAGCTTGCACCTCCATGGTAGACATTTAGACCAATAGGAGTTGATTTCTCATTTCTGACCCTGATACACATGTAATTCCATACATTCTATGTGAAGACGAGATGTTGCTAACTCGTCTTTGTGTATTTAGCCACTATGTGCTCTGCTCATGTATTACAATACTGCATGAACATGACTGTTATCTTTCTTGTGATGTTTATGTCTTTTAACCTAATGCATGAAACATTCAATTAATGATGTATGGATTAGCGTAAAAATCACAGCTTTTTGGCATCAGACAGATCTGAATTGGAATCCTTACTTTCTATTGTACCAACTGTGAAAAACAAATATTTAATTTATTTACCTTCCTTGACACTATATCACATTGGAAATAGAATTAATCATATTTCTATTACATATTTGTGTATATATAATCTTTACTAGCATCAATGCCAATAATACCAATCAGTCACACGTCTTCAGCAGTACTATGGAGTAGATAGGTTTATTATCCCATTTTGCAAATAAGGAAATGGAGTCTTAGCAACTAAAGAGTGGATCTAGATTCCAAGGAGGTCTATGGGTCTCACAGGCTATATGAAAGAACTGATACCATGATACACATAGTTGATCCTCAACACAGAGTACCAGCTCTTACAAAATTGAAGCATTCAAAAATAAATTATTTCTAATGTGTAAAAAGATACAATGATCAATGTATGAATTGCTTATCTGTTCACTGCCAAGATGATCATGTACTAATATTTGACATATTTTCTTTATATCTTGTTCTTTTTCACTTTAAGAAAATAAAACAATGTAGATACAGATAAAGTCTTCTTCTGGGCTTCTTCTTCCCTTCTTTTATTTCCTGGCGGTACAACCACTGAGGTGGATGGGTTGAGTGTAGACATGCACTCTGGTGAGGGGCTACATCTGCTCTGAGAAACCGATTTACCTTTTAAAATTTTGTCCAAAGGGATTGCATGGGCTAAGAGAAGCTCTGATACTTCTTTCATATCCATATGGAAATACAGATAGAGAATGGGAGTTTTCTCAGCAGCAGTGGAGCTGCAGCCCTGCCACCTCCCCTGCTCCCAAGAAAGAAAACAACTACCATTCGCTACCCATACTTCCAAATTTTCACTGTATATATGTATGCATAACAGGCATATTGTTTTATATCTTTAAAAATTTCCACGAATAAATATTATACCTGTATGTACATGTAAATAAGTATAATTATTTAGAATATACTTACAATATTTATACTTATTTATAAGATAAATAAATGACACTATAGGTATCATTTTTCCAAATTGCGCTTTTATTCAACATTATGATTTCAAGATTCATTCAAATTGATACATATAGATCAAATTTCATAATGTAACATGAGTATGATAATATAATATACAAATATGTACCATATTGTTATTCATTCCCTTATAAATAGTCACTTAGATTATTTACAATTTTCAATGTTACTATAAATATTGAAACTAAGACAAGAATGTAGTATCCTCACCAGTTTACAATCTCATTTCCCATCTTTGCTGACCTCAGGTCCTGTGGTAATAATAAATTTCTATTCTTGTTAGTTGTTAAGTGTCTTACTATCTTGCCATCTTTTGCCCATGATTAAAGTATTTTTTCCCCCAGAATCCCATCTTAGTATGCCTTTTGCTCCCTACTGGGCCTGGCAAATACCTGAATATAATGTAAGCAGAAGATCCTGACACTGGAACCCACCCAGGGTTGAGACAAGCTCAGGATGGGGAGAAGTGGAGTGGACACAGCTAATAGCAGAGGTATGTGCAGTCAAGTTGATTAGATGATGTCAGAGAGAACAGATCTTTAAAATTAATGTTTTGGCTGTTTTCCTGTGTCCCTGTGGTATAATAAAAAATAAATAAATTATCTTTGTCTCCAGTTTTTAGAACAGAGTTTCTAAAATTCTCAGAATTTCCTGAGTGATAGGAGTGTTTTTATTATTCATAGCATGCCCCTATCATACCTGAATGCTAAGGTGACTCATGGCTGGGTAGAGGACCCTAGATGGCTTCAGAATGGAGGCTGGTCACCTGATAAACCACCTTCCAACTTCTGGGGAGGGAAGGGGTGCTGGAGGTGGAGTTCCATCACCAATTGCCAGTGATTTAATCAATCATGTCTAAGTAATAAAACTTTTATTAAAACTTTGAACAAATGAGGTTGGGTAGCTTTCAGGTTAGTAATCACATTGATCTGCAGACAGGTGGTGCCTAGACAGGGTACTGAAGCTCTGCTTGCCACCCCCTATCCCTTGCCATAGGTGACTCTTCCATTTGGCTCTTCTTGAGTTGTATCCTTTATAATAAAACTGTAACCGTAAGTGTAGCACTTTCCTGAGTTCTGTGAGTGGTTCTAAGGTATTATTAAACCTGAGAGGTGTCATGGGAATCTTTAATTTGTGGTAGGGACCAAAGTACAGGTAGTCTGGGGACCTTGTTTTTGCCTGGCACCTACAGTGTGAGCAGTCAGGTGGGCCTGAGCCTTTAACTTGTGGAGTCTGTGTTAACTGTGGGTAGTTAGTGTCAGAATTCAGTTGAATTGTTGGATACCCAGTTGCTGTTGGAGAATTGAAGAATTGGTTTCTTGTTGGAAAACCAAACAGTCACTTAGTAGAAAAAGTTTCATGAAAAATATCTGATTTATTCACAATGAATACTCAGTACTAGATAATGATATATATATATATAAATGATTATTTTATAAACCATGATTGTCCCAGGACAAGTTAGAGAAATCAGTTTGCATAATTTAGGGCCTCCTTACAGAAACATATAACCTACAGTGCTGTTACAGTTTATGAAGATTGTGACGTCATTGGGAAGAAATTCCTTGCTTAAAAGATTTCTCAATATCCTACAAATCTAGATGAAAATAGAAAAATAGGAAGTGACACGGGCAGTACCCATTTGTAAGAGAGCATTGTACATGAGTTATACCAAAGTTCTGTTTATCCTCAATCCTAGAGACTTAAATGGGAATCATAACTTATTATTATTTAACTTGGACAAGGAGAAGAAGGCAAAATAATGGAAGGAGGTGACACTAAACTGTAGTCCTCAGAAAACACTGCATCAGACACTGTGAATGCTATAAAACCATTTATCACTTGCATCGACATTAGTGTTGGGTAACAGAAGACAGAGAAATCCTAACTTAATACAAGAACTTTTGTTTATTTAACAGTGTATGCTTTTACATTTATTTTCCAGGTAACCCTTCACTTTATGCTTCATTTGGCCCAACTGCCAATTGGAGGTAATAACAGCTCTCTTTTTCTGGAAAGATCATACACTTAACAGGCTGTGCTCTTGAAATATTTTTAAAGTCTAGGCAAAGATATTGCAAAGAACTTTTAAAAAAAGCACTACTATAAATCCCTGAGTTAAACTTACTTGATATTAGATCTTATAATAAATATTAAACATTTCTTGATCAAAAATATTTTCCTCTCAAACATGCTCTGTACCTAAAATACCTATCCTAACTTATTTTCTTCCCTTTTCCCTTTTGCTGATAATATTTTGATAATCACAAAACCTCGGTCAGCTTTCACCATCCTCTCTTCCCTCACAGGCAAGTTGATCCACTGTAAGGTATAAGTTCCATTGCATTGTGTCTCTAAATTGAATTACCTCTCCCTCACCCAACTAATGATAGAATATTCAAGGCCTTATTGCCTCTCACTGGACTCATGAAAAATCCTCCTACTGGCTCCCCTTCTCACCAGTCCCTTCCTCTTTTTTTATGAACTGAATGTTTGTGTGCCCCTACAATTTATATGTTGAAATCCTAAATTCTCCATCTATGAACCAGAAATTTGTCCCTTACCAGCCACTAAATCTGCTAATGCCTTGATCTTGGATTTTCCAGCCTACAGAACTATGATCAATAAATGTGTTTTGTTTAAGACATGCAGTCTATGATGTTTTTGTTGTAGCAGCCTAAACGGATGAACATGTTACCTCTTATCATTTTCTGTTAGGGAATATATCCAGATAGAGATATAATGCATTCCTTTCAGACTCAGTCAATTGCTCTCTCACGTCCTTTCAATTAATTAATTGATAATGAATCAGTTGAGTATACATTGCAAGCCTGGCCTTTGTCTGATTTCAGCCTGCTTTTTAAAACTTCTTTCTCATTTCTTCTTTCCTTTTATTTGAATTCTTCCCGGACTGACCTATTTCTAGATCTGTATGTTGTTGCTTCTCCCATCACTGCACCTAAAACACCTTTCTCCTTCGCTGTGCAAGCCGGTCAAAACTTGATCCGTACTTCAAGGCCCATCCTAAAGATCAGCTCCCCCATGAAGTATTTCCTGACCCTACATGAACATCTCTGGACCTAATCAGAGGGTTTCACATGCCTTGCACTCAATAAGAGTATCATTCTCCTCTGTGAGACTGTCAACTGTGTTCTCAAAAGTCTGTGCCAGGTAGTGATTGAGCCTGTGGGACTAGCGTCACTGTCTGGGTTTAGAATGCAGCTTAGCCGATTACTCTGTGACTGGGCAAGTTATTCAACCTCTCTGTACTTTAGTTCTTTCACCCATAAAATAGGGATAATAAGAGAACTTTCTTCATAGAGCTGTCATGAGGATTAAATTGCCATAATACCCATATAGTTTTAAAACTTGGCCTGGCATGAAGTAAAGGTCAGCTGTTGTGGTTACTTATCTCCTCTCTGTCTTCCCAAACCATCACCCTTTGGACTTTTCTCATCTATCTATTTCTCTATCAATCTATCTATTTGTCTAGTTCTGTTGGTTCTGTTTCTCTGGAAAAGCATTGGTTGGTTCTATTTTTCTAGACACCCTCATACACTCCCTCTACAGAATACTCATTCACAGAAGCATTCTCTTGGTTATTTGTTAATTATCTTTCACATCTCAGTATGCGTTGAGTTCCTTTGTTCCACTCTCTAAATCAAGGTTTCTGTCTCTTTGAACACGTATCTCAACTTCAGTCAACATTAATTAATTAATTCAGGAAATGTTTACTGAATTCTTGCACTATACATGGTTCCAAGCATTGAGCACATAGCAATGGCACAGCCTCATAATTTATATTCATTTTTGTAATTTCTTAATTAATATCAATGTGTCATTTTAGATTATAAGTTCATGAAAGCAAGGCCATGTTATGTTTTGGTCACCATGTATCACTGAATACTAATTCAATGCTTCAAGACTGGTAAGTGCTAATAAATGAATAAAAGATCTTGAAAGATAGGAATATCTTGATAGCCTTACTCATAGTATCTTTCATAGGATTGTACGCATACACACTCTAAGATGTTCGGCAATTCAGTTAGAGTTTTGTACATTTTAATGCATGTAATTTTTTTATGCTACTTTAACCTCCCAGCAGTTATGGGTACTAAATATAGTGTACAAATAAATAATATTTAAAAATAATTAGAAGAGTTATTTTGGGAATCAAAGTTTTCAATAGGAAGAAAGATCTAATTAATATATATTCTAGAAGGTAAAATTTTTCTGTTTTTATCCTCTTTCTGAATCAGGGTAAAAAAAATCATGCTACTTTATAAGATGCTATAAATCTTATGTTCCATAAGAAGGGTGGGAAGGAATCCAGCACCCATAAGAATCTGCTATTGTCTAGGCGCCTTAGGCATTAGTTCTCACAAAAGCTCTCAGAGGTTGGTATTTATCATTAGGTCATTTTAAGTGACGAGAAGACAGAGAATTAGGGATGTTACATAACCTGCCCTACCCAGATCCCTACAGCCATCTAGTAGTAGAGTTTAGAAACCAAGCCTGTTAGACTGAAGCCAAAGACCCATCTCAGTTAATAGAATGGGAGGGATGACATATCATTGCATCTCCACTCAAATAACCCCTTTTGGGTAAGAATCCCCTAGGTCCTCTAGAGAAAAGTATTACAGGAGGACTCTGGCCAACTGAAGAAAGACTCATAGAATTAGATCCATACACACGCACACACACACAATATGTATACATATTGTAAGCATGTGTGTGTGCATGTGTATATTGTGTATATACATAATGCTTCAAAACACATACATATTATAAACTAGGAAATAAAATTTGAAAGCAATTAAAAATATGCCTGCTCTCTTTTAGACCTGTGGATTTGGTTGAGCCAAGCCTGGGACAAATTGGCTCTGAACTGGGGCAATATATGACAAACAATCCCCTTGCCCTTCCTTATTAACCCCTTTCTCTTCCTCTAGACCTTTCCTATCAGGGCTGTGCCTTAGCTGCTGATGTAGCAGACAGAATTTCTTCTGTCTCCTTTCCACCACAGTATCTATGTGTTGAATTGTTGAACTGAACTATGCAGGAAGCATTAACTGGACATCGTCACTCTGTAGGGAACCCAAATAAATAAATAAATAAAATCTCATGGCAAAAGAAGAGTGAAAGAATGTGTCTGGATTTCTAGACCTCCCCGCTCAGAATGTTGACGGTGAGATACAACCAAAACACAACCATGGCAACAAATTAAATATTTGTAGAATCAGGCCAAGAGACAAAAAATATATCTATAATACATGCCAGAATGTAAAGGCGACACAAGTGATCAAAAGAGAGGGAGAGAAAGCAAAAGGTCAAGGGAGAAACTCTCGGCTTGTAGGTACAGAACTATTTCCATGAGGTCAACTGCATTCCAAAGTGGTTGCAGGGTTGGATGAGGAGCTTGTAGAGGCATGTCACAAGAGACATGCCTCTAGAGACAGAGTCTTTGAAGGTTTGCACCCACCCTCATTTTCTGGAGATTTATGAGTCTATTTCAGACTCTTGTCTTACCAGTGCTACATCAAAAACATACATCTGTACTTTTCTTAAATGAAAGAATAGATACCACAATATTAAGGGCTGGGTGTAGGTTGAGCAGATTTCACTCCTCTTCATGGAGAGATTGGTAATTATAAAGCAAGGTGACAGGATTAATTCATGTTTATTGACAATTGAATTCTAGACCCTGAAATTATCATTTCATATTTATTCTATGCAGGTTCCTCACTTCTTTCCTTCTTGCTTTTTTCTTTTCTTTTCTGTCTCATTCTACCCTCCTTCCTTCCTTCCTTTTCTTCCCTTCTTCATTCAACAAATGTTTATCAATGTTTACTCTGCCAGGCATTGCTCTAGCGGCAGAGAATGCACCAAAGAACAAGGCAAATTCAGCCCCTGACATTGTAGAACTTACCTAGAGTGAGAAGAAAGATTGTGTGAAGGGTTTCTTTGAAACTGTTACATGCTCATTTGTGTACAAATAACCCAGGATTTTATAGACAAAAATACAGAGAAGTTAAAATATCCCATAATTAAGAATGCATGTCAAAATGAAGGCACTTTAACGGCAAACTCTAATTGACTAATTTATAGAAACTAAAAAGACAAGATAGGGTAAGGCATATGATTAGAAGAAGTTTTGGCATTGGGAAGCACAGAACTATCCAGATGGGTGGTCTTCAACTTCTAGAAGGAGCCATGGTACATGGGAGGTGATGCCCCTGCCCAGAGATAGAGCATATGTCTGGGGATTCTAGCAGAATCAACTCATCAGGAGGTCTGGCTTATTATAAGTGGTGCACAGATAGTTCAAGAAACCAAAGAAAAGGTCCCAGTGGCAAGAAGGCAGAGAGTGGGGTTCATGCGTGAAATGAGGCTATAGAAATAGGTGATGCCCAAAGCATGCATTGCCTTACAGGGAATTATAAGAATTTGGGTCTTTTTTCCTAGTGAAATGAAAATCAATTTTAAACATGCCAGTTTGTGTGTGTCATTTGTGTGTGTGCATGTGTGTGTGTGCATGTGTGTGTGTATGTATGTGTGTAAGAAAGAAAGAGAAGGCAATTTTAGGACATTTTGAGTGTACTGTGGTGGCACTGAGGCTACAGTAAGCCAGTAAATTAGGCAAAAACAGGCAGTGGTTTGGAATAAGGTGATGGTCTTAAGGGGGAGAGAATGGCCAGCTTTGAGTCATGTGAAGAAGAACAAGGCCACAGGATGAGCAGCTGCCTGTGTTTGATAGGAGGCTATAAAGCACGACCCCTGGATTTCTGGTTAATGTAGCCATGTAGTTGACAGTGTCACTCCCTGAGATGATTTACATGAAGGAGGAGTCAACTTGGGGGAGGATAAATAACTTTACATTGAAACTACTAAATACAAGTTGCCTTCCTAACATCCAAATGGAGGTATCAAGGAGGCAGATGGATGGTTAGGTTGGGGGTTCAGAGGCAAGGTCTGTGACAGACACACTAATTTGCACATCATCTGTAGTGAGGCAATACTTGAAGCCATTGTCCCAGATGGGATCTCCTTGCTTGAATGTAGAGTATAAGGGCCTAAGAACAATCCTTGAGAAAGGACATTTCTTAATTAATTTTTTAAATAATTTCTTCATTTACAACATTAATTAATGAGGTTAAATTTGAAGAAGAGATAGAAGAAAAATAAACAAAGATAGAAGGGGGAAACCAAAACAGTCTTGTGACATAGAAATAAAAAGAAGACTTGAAGAATCAAAGAGTGGTCTGCAGTGCCCAATACTTCAGAAATTAAAGTGAGAATTGAAAAATATTTTTGCTCTTTTTTTTAACCATCCATATTTTTACCAACATGCAAATTTTTTTATTTAAGGGTCACTGATAACCCAACGTAAAATTTTTACCTGGAAGGAAAGGGCTAAAGGCTGGGTAGAAATGAGTTGTGGGATAAATATATCATATTAAAAAGGAAAGGTTGAACACACCTAAGATAGAAGAGATAATGATAGGAAGGCATTGGACCAAAATCACAGGTTCCATGGACAGAAAAAAGGTCAGCTCTCCATTGAGGTTTGAGAGACAAAGAATAGAGCCATATGGATGCTGGAAAGTTTCTACATTTCATGGAATTGAGTTGAGGGTGTTAGTATTAGATATTCTCCATCATCCCTGTAAAGCATTTGGCTATTTTTTTTTACAAAGATGAAACAAATTTCTTTGGGAATTAGAGCACCAGTAGAACACAGAAACACAGCGTGAGCTTTGAGTTAGTTATCTATTGCCCCAACAATGTTATGCAATGAAGCAATCCAAAGTAAGTGACTTAAAACAATAGGTTTTTATTAAGTTTGTGATTCTGTGGATTAGCCTCATAATTCTTCTGGAGTTGTCTGAGCTTGAGCACATATTTTGAGGTTGGTTTGTTGTCACTGATCGAGGTTGGCTTCAGCAGGTTTGCTGGGATCAATGATTCCTTTCCATCTCCAGCAGACCAGCCCAAGCAGTGCTCATGGTCAAGGCAGAGATGCAACCACAGACGTGAAATGTGCAAGCATGTTTTCAAGCCTCTGCATGCATTATATCTTCTAACATTTCATTGGCAAACCAAGTTATATGCCTGAATTTAGGATTGAAGGGAAGGAAAATAGATTTTTCTTCTTTAGTGGGAGAAACCATAAAGTCATATGACAAGAGGACATGGATACATTGAAGGACAAAGAATTGGGACCTTTAATACAATGAATCTATAAGTCCCCAATAATGTTGAGAACTCATTCTTAAGGATTATCATCATCTGATAGAAAAATACAACAACTCTATTGTGTGGATTTCTCCAGCAACATTTGATTGCTAGGATGGAACATCAAAAATAAATAAATAAATAAATAAACTATATGTGGAAATTGCTAGAAAGTGTGAAGAAAATGCAAAAAGATAGAGAAGCCAGGCCACTTAAGATACAAGTAAGGCTGTTACTGATGTAAAAGTATTTTAAAATATCAACTGGCTAATGAGGCGTGTGGAAGTATGGGAGAATAGAGAGGGTCTTGCAAAGCCAAAAGAGAGTCATAATGAAATTAGCTTAAACTATAATACTGAAAAAGAAGAGGTTGAATCAGGAAGAAGACATTTACACATTTTTGAGATAGAACAGTTTCATGAGATAGGAGGTTCATGGAGTGGCATTTTGAGTGGGGTTATGAGGTGAAGGGTAGGAAAAAGAAATAGCAGAAGAAAATGAAGTAAGAGCAGGGTGACAGTGTTGGGTCATCTTTGTAGTAAGTGAGAAGATGAATATCATATGCCCAGTGTCACCATGCTGGATGTGTGAGAGGGAATGACCAGGAGGTTGGAAGATGAAAACGTGGGCAAAGGGAAAATGTGCTATAGTCAAACAGCATGGGGTGCAAGAGTTGGATTTAGTGGTCTGATTGATATGGTTGTTATTGGGAGAAGGGTGAATGGACTAGAAGCAGCAATTGGAAGCAAAGATATGATACCATCGAGTTTTTCTCTCAACCTGACAATGCATGGCCTATGATAAACACAAACAACCAACTCCTGGGAGAGCAGCAACCTGGTTGTAAGAAAGATAAGAAAGAGAGATCTGCAACTTTTCTTTGTCTATACGGTCTATACGGTTTTGAGACCAGTAGTGGTGCCATACTAGATAAAGTTGCCCGGAAGTTGTAGCCTAAATGAATTCTACTCAAACTTGGCATGAGTGTTTTAGGCTGAAACAGAGCATCATGAAATTGGGAAAGGGAATGGGTTCAGGATAAAAGTAAGGAGAAGGCGACAGAGCAACCGTCATGCTCCCTCCCTGTCATCTTAGTGGCGCATTGGCAAGAAGCCAATGCCTTCCGAAAGTCACCCCTCTCCTGTCCTGGGAAGGAAAGAAACTACTCTGATAATTGGTGATCTCAAAGCCCTTGAAGGAAAACAATTAAGCATTATGGAGAGAATGGGAGGCAATATGGAGATTATACAGGGGTGATGCTGTTATTTATTTTCCTCTTCATATGAGAACAAAAAGAGGAATCTTACGAGAAAAAAGATAAGCAACTAAATATGGCATATGCATATCCTTTAACAGTTACATGAGTGTCAGGGGTTATAACCTGACACACTGGTGTGTCTAAGAAGACCACTGAAGAAACTAACTGTAGTGAGGAATAAATGATATATAATATCAACATAACTTGAGTTCATGCCCTGGCAGTGTCTTGGTCATAATTGTGTACCTGTTCCTGTAGGAGCATAAATTATGATATGTAATAAATTCTCAATTAATATATTTGAAAAAAATGAATACATTGTTGAGCTCTTGGGAGTGTATACTTAAGCTTTTCTGAACTTCAGTTTTCCCATTTCTATTTTCTTGATCAATACTTTTATCCAAGCAGTTGTCAGTATTTAAAAAAACAGGATGTATAGACTTAATATACAATAGAAGCTAGAAAATGTTCATTGGGATCTAAATGTGCTTACGTGAAGTTGGAGGATGGGGTGAATATAGCCTGTTTGGTCATTATTCAGAAGTCTTTTGCTGTCTTCTACTCACACTTGCTTTTTAACCCAAGCCTTGTGCATAAACAAACACCAGTGATTTTTCTTATAGGGCTGACCTATTGTATTTACACGCACACACTCTCAGAAGTAATCTTGAGCCAGGCTCTTTCTGATTATATTTCACTTTTTCATGCTGTTGTCCCCAGAAGACGTTGACGTCATCTGGAGACACAGTAGCGCCGTCCGCCTTCAGAGGTTCAATTCATTCTGCCATCCGGAAACTCTGCCGACAAGGCGGCCAGTGTTAGAAATTAAGCTTGTGACATGCAGGACATGGTGGAGTGCAAACATTGGTCAGTGCTTCCTCTCTCAGCCACAGAGGAAAGCCACACTGATTGGTATTCAGGAAAGGGACCTCCTGTTTCGAAGGATTCCTTCATGCTGTTCAGCAATGCTGTTTAGGGTGGATTTTCCCATTTCAACTGCAAAGCTTAAACACAAATATTAACTACCTGAAGCTGCAAATAGCAGCATAGTACATTAAAAAAAATAATGAATATTTTAACCAGCCTTTACCCAACCAAGAAAAATATTATGCAGAAACGAGGCTGATTTTAGAAAAATGCCCAAGGAAACATTAATAAAAAAAAAAAGCTGAGTTTCCTTTCAAAGTTTGTTTTTGCTAAACATTCATAGTTTTGCTTTTTCCGATCCAATTTTATTATAAGAAAGGTCTCCCACATGTGTACCTGGCATTCCTTTAAAAATAATCGGTAATACACAAGTACTTTGGAAATGGTGGTTGAGTTCTTAACTGTGACAGAAAGAAAAGCCAAAATATGTTACAAAGGAAGGAGGGTGTTTCTTTGAGTGCACATATGTTTGTAGCCCATTTACATGTATTTGGCACAGTTAAGAACAAAGACCACATACGTTTCTATAATATCAAAACTGTGGAAACATCTATAATGATAAATGGAGGCTGACTTTAATTTTGACTGCCAACAGACACTTTATGCCACTCTTTGGGATTTCTGAATTTATAGGAAACCCTACCCAGGCATATGCCACAGTTGAAAGGATCATCACAATATTTATGAACCATTGGCATCAATTAATTTTGCATGCTATTTTAAGGCAATTGTTTTTATTCCCATTTATTTGGAAATCTATTTCTTCTTACCCACATAAAAGGTTTATCTATATCCCTAAATTCCTATTTTAGTTACTTCCTTGGGTAGTATTCTTCCCACCTCAACCTTAGAATCAAATTTGTCAATTTCTACATTGTTTAAAATAAGCTTTTCTCCCACCCTTCTCTCCCTAGACTATTGTCCCATAAACTATGGAAATACACTGCAAATAAAGGAAAACTCTATATTTAAACATTCTATCCTATTATATGAAAGGGATAATTCCTCTCTTGTTTTCTTTAGCACAAGCATCTTAAAGGATGTGGTGTTCATGGCTGGAAAGCCAGAATAGTTTTATTTGAGAAATTGGGGCCCCATCAGTTTGAGTCATTAGACACTGAGCTTGTGGTTTTTGAAGTTTTTCCCTCTGGGACATTCTGCTCCCTTCCATATGTAATCACTTAGCTCGGCTGTTACTTCATTTGGTGACTGACAGAGATGATGGAGCAGCAGGAACCACGATAGTATATTCAGTGATTTGTTTATTAAATCATTCTATAAATATTTAGTGAGCGCCTTCTGCATGCAGGAATGGTTTCATGTACTAAGGCTATCATAGTCCACGGCCAGATGTTTACTCCTGCTCACATAGTGCTTACATTCTAGGACTACTGGACAAAGAAACAGAAAATCAGTTATCTATCTTAGTATTTGTCTCAATAAATACATAAATCAATGAATATATAAGTTAATTTAAGAGTATGATATAAAAATTGAGGAAACAAAATGTGATAGAGGTGTTTGGGTTGAGAGAAGTATACCTTAGACAGTAGTCAGGCTGCTGACAGATGGCTTTTAAAGGGCTACCAAAGTTATGAAAACAACTAACCACAGAAGAACATTTTAGGCACAGGGAACAGGACATATAAATGCTGTGAGATGACAATTACTGTACCTAGAATGTTGAGAAATAGAAAGAAGACGAAGTGACAAAGTTGGAGATGATATAAGATGAGGTCTGAGAGGTAGAAGAGGGCCATGACCTTCATGCCTTTGTAGATCATAGAAAGGGGTGTGGATTTTGTTCTAAGTACAATGGTGTAAAGCAATGGTTCTCAAACTTTCATGTGTATCAGAATCACCTGGATGACTTGCTAAGGGATATGTTATTGGGTCCCCCCACTATAGGAAAACCTTGATTTTCTTGTGCAAAAAGTATCATCTCCATTCTTAGACCAACCAATGTATTTTATTACGTTGGTCACAGTAAGAGATTCAATGATGGACATATAAGTCTAGCCAGTCAATTGAAATCCAATACCAGGACACTCTCGAAACTAGTGGGAAGTGAAAGTTCTCAAGCCACTAGATCAGAAACTGGGAGGCAATACATAGGGAAAATCTCTCCAAAAGTTAAGCCAGTGAGCTGAAAGATGGCAAGACACTGAGCTCTGATACCTTCTGTTGAGTCCCTGGATCCAGTTATGTGTAAATCAATTCTACTTCTGTGCATTTCAGTTGCATCTCTCATCATCCCATCTTATGCTTTAGGAAATTTCTCTTTGGTTTCTGAAGCAAACCAAAAGATAAATATAAATATAAAGCTATTGTAGATATACCACTCTTAAAAACTTAAGTGCATCTTGGTTCATCAGAGAGAACCAGAGAAGAGAGCTTAGATGGCTAAGTACTACTCTGCACATTTATGAAATAAATAATCTTTGTACCAGCCAAACTTAAGATATTTTAAGATAGAAAATCACAAGCAAATAGGAGGATGAAAGAGTAGGTCAAATGAACACAGGCATATGAAAGTGTGCTAAACAGCACTTGGTGACACTATGTCACTGCTAGCAGCATGGTTACCTCGATATTATCCCTAACTAAAATTCATAAGTGCACCCCCCTTTTCCTTCTATGTGGAAACCTTATGTTCTTCACAAATTGATGAATGTTTATCATTACAATTATATGTGGCAGCTTCTCATCATTCAGTTAGTCTAAAAACAATCTCTTCAAAATACTATTACATGACAGTTCTATTTCAACTATCATCTCCCTATTCAAGTTGAACTCTATCAAGTCATCACATTTTATTACTTTCTCAGAACTTAACATTTTCTCAGATTATTTTGTTTGTTTGCTCATTATTCATCCTTTATAAGAGAATATAATCTACATGAAAGTAGAAGTGCTTTCTGCCTTATTTATCATTAACATTCTGTCATCCAGTTGATGTTTATAGAATATAAAAATGAAAGAATAAATTAGTTGTACACTTTTGATTTTCCTTAAATGTTTTTTTCAAATTTAAATGTATCTACTCTCTCTCTCTCTCTCTCTCTCTCTCTATATATATATATATATATATATATATATACAGTTTTAGATCAAATTTCATTTTAGCCACAAATCCTCCCTGACCACTCTCACCCAAAGAGTCCACCTGCCTCTGAGCCTCTCAATTAACCTGACAATATAAAAATTGTCTTTTTTCCCCTGGTATTGAACTTTCTGTGTCCATATTTCTCTTCTTTATTAGACATTCCTGAGGCAATGCCCAGAATTTTTCATTTTTATCCTCACTTTATCACATTGCCTTTCAGAGAATGCAGACATACAAGTATCTCTTGACCAGATGGATGGATGTATGCCTATGTAAGAGTAAAAATTCTCCAGGAATATTTGAAACCCCTGTATTCTCCCAAATACAGATATTTTCCTATCATATGGAGTCTTTAAAGACTGGGCTATCTGCTTTAAGCCTAAATCTTAGTTTCTGATATGTTATTGGCTGTTCATAGAAACAGTATAATACTCATAGAAATAATAGAAGCAGATATTCATAGAAACCATAAAATAAACAGGTAAATAAGTAAAATTTGAAGTCTTTCTTCAGTAAGATGAGTGGGAAAGTATGAGGACTGCCTGTAAGTTTGTATTTACATGTCAGCTTGATGATTCTAAGATGCTGCCACTGACCTGTTGACCGTAAGTTAATCAAAGTGTTTTTCTGCAGTGGTGAAGGATTTGTGACAACCTGTCTGTGCCTCCTCCCTCGTCCACCCTTAAGACCGCTCCAGGCTCTAGTATGGGCTTCTGGGACAGGGTGAGGGCATTGGCCAACCTGGAACATTTTGGAGAGGAAGCTGTTTTTTCTGGGGCGGAGGTAAGTCTGCTTTTAGATATGTTATTACTGAGGTAACAGCAGGAGACTGAGCATGAAGTCTACATATATAGAGTTATATGTAGTTAGAATGTGGCATTGCAGATGAGAGAGAGAGAGAAATCATGGTTGGATCTAAATATTTCAGTGTTGTAAGCATAAATTCTTAAAGACAAAGTGTGGATAAGCACAAAATACAGGTCTGTGGTCGTCTCTGGGGAGAGGCAAGGGTAGATGGATGGGGTTATGTGTGGGGAGGACAACTAAAGGGTGATCTTCAAAGTTTTTGTAATCTTCTATATTACCATTTGGATGGTAAGAATATTTTATTTTTATTTTCAAAAGTCATATATATATATGTTCGATATGACATATATATATATATCTCACCATACAAAGTTTTAAAAAATGGATTCCCTTTCTAAACAAAAATGTGCAGTGCCAAAAAGTAAATTTTTTCATACTTCAAATTTCTTTTTTAACTCCCTAAAATGTGATCATTTGAGGCACTTAATTGGAAGAATTCAAGTGAGTACAATATTTTGCCTCAGCTTCTAGCTTTTTCAGGGACACTATTTTAGATGTGAATGAACTCAGGATATTTTTCTCAATTTGGTTTACTCTTATGTGACCAAATGTGACTCTGTGAGCTTCTTTCCTCTTTTCACTGATGCCTGCTCCTCTATAAAAGACAATTTCCAAACATCTACAACATAACAGATGAAAGAATTTGTCCCCCAAATAGAGCCTATGTTAATAAATGCATGACATATACATCAGTTATATATTGACATAATAATGTTGCATAACACATCAGCTCAACATTTATAGTCTTAAAAAAATATCATGAATTTACAAGTGGTCTGCGAGATCACTGTGGTCTTGAATGGGTCCATTCCTGTACCTGCAGTCTGCTGCGCATGAGCTGGGGCTCTGCTGATCTTCGCTACGGTCTCTCCTGTGTCTGGGATACCCTGACTGTCAGCTTGTTTAAGGGGACCTCCGCTGGAAAGCTTGGACAGTTGCCTTATATGTCTCATCCTTCGAGCATTGTCATGCCAAAGTTAGAAGATCAAGTTAAGAAGAAGACATATTCATGGCCTTTTCTCAAACTCTGGTATATTTTTTTCAGATATCATCTTTGCTCACAATTGATCAAAGCAAGAATCGGGGGATAGAGCAGAATGGAAGGACACTGCCCATTGAAGGGCAAAGGGCATATAGGTACAGGAGAGGATAAAGAAGGGGCCATTAATGCAATTATCTACTGCCACATAGTTTCGCTCACCTCCTGATTCCCTCCCCATCCTGTCTCTGTGATTTCTTGCTTATCCAGATTCTACATACTAGCCTTCTTATGAGACTCAGGTCAGGTGTCACTGACTATATGCAATTATTCCAGCCTCTTTTCCACCCGGAGCCTTAAGGCATTCTCTGTTAGCTTCCATTATTTCCACTTTTGTGTCTACACTGTTGAGTGTTCCACAGCCGACTTTCTAGTCAGAAAATGAGGCGTTAAGAAAGGATTTTGTTTTGTATCCTCGCAGAGTCTGGTAGAAGGGGGACAGGAATTAGACTCTCATCAATAGTTTATATTCTTTGTTCATTGATTTATTATCGTAAATTTATTTAGTCATAAATCCACTTGGCCTTTTTTTTAGCATTCTGGTATGTTAACATTTATTCTTGTTGGCAACTGGGTATAACCCACCAATTTCTTCCTTCCTTTTCTTCCCACTTTCTTCCCACCATCCCTCCTTTCCTCCTTTCCCTCCTTTCTTCTTTCTTTCCTTTTTTTTTCTTTTTCTTTCTTTTTTTTTCAACTTTTCTTTAGATATAAATAATTCGACTTGTTGGGAATAAAGGGGATAAAAACCCTTTTCATCACAGTTAATTAGATTTCTGACCAGCTCTCCACAGCAAGTATTTCTTCAGCACATTACTTGAGTGCACCCCTAAAAACAAGTATCAAAACACATTAAAGGCACAGCTTCCTAAAACATCAAAGAAGACTGTGTTCTTTATTTTCATAAATGCCACCAAAGAGCTATGAGCCTTTTTAAATTAGTCACATGAACTATATTACTGGTCAAGATTTGGGTAATTCAAGAGGTGCTCTCAGTATTGATCTCCTCTCATCTATATGTGTGTAAGACTTTGCAATAATTCAAATCCTACTATTTGAATAATTTATGCAGAGGCCAAAAAATGTCATACTGGTAAATAATGTGATGACCTTTACAGAGATTCCAGGTAAATTTATAGAGCTGGAAAATAAAAAAGAAACAGTGCCAGTCTTGTTAGGTGGACTGTTCAAGAGTAAGGCACTTGGGTATCAAGTCCAACTCTTTAATTTTCCAGTGAATGGTTTAATGAGAACCTCCAGGGCCTAGATTTCCACTGTGGAGATAACCTTGGTCTAAACCACCAGCAACAAGGATTAAAAAAAAAGAAACCTAAAAAGCAAAATACACATTCGACCTGTCACAAGTAAGCTGAGTGGTAAAATGAGGTATGTAAATCTAAAACATACTGTTTGAACTTTAGACCAATTTGACAAAAATATAATAAAGCATTATTATGCTCATTATAAAAATTCGACTGTATAATAAGCAAAGAAGTCAAATGTGTTGCTTAGGTTCACACAACTAGCGAGTGCAAGAGAATCCACATTGTCCTTCTCTAGAATCGCTTTCTTTCATTTCCTCAACAGATGGCTGCAAGCATGACCTTGTCATATATGCAAAACATCCAGAGATTAACTGGAAAAGGACTTCTTCTCTGCCAAAATGAGTTTCCTATAAGTAAGTACAGAGAGCTTACCTTGGTTTTTAAACATGCTGCAAGCCACTTTAATTAGCTGTCTCATCGCAAGTTGTTACTATTTCTTGAAAAAGGTAAGCATAACAACGTAAAAGTGATAAGCATGGGAAAAGATGGGGCACATTTTGAAGCAAACCCACTTTTTAAAGAATTTTTTCATTCTTTTTTATTCTTCCACTTAAAACCTACTGTGACATTTAACTCTGTTTCTCATAACAGGATATCTTACTATCTTTTTCTCCTTTTGATGTCTCGTCTATCTAGAATGCACTGCCCTATGAGCTTTTTTCCCTCTGCCCCTTCCTAACCCATCCAGGACGTTCCCTCGCATAAAATCAGCCAGGTTGGTCTGCCTGCTCACGCCTCCTCTGTTCTCCTAAGGGAAGGGAAGAGGAAGGCTCAATGCCTGGAGTGTGTGAAAATGGGGTAAGGTGAGGGCAGAGTGTGGCAGGTATTGTGCTGAGGCCGTGAATGGATAATCGCTCCTGTCACAGCAAATAGATTCTGTCATGAGGAATTCCGTGGTTTTCCAGAGGAAATCAGCTTTCCCTGCAGGCTGCCAAGCCCAAATGAGCTCCTTACAGCACCTGCAGATCTGAACATCAAGCAATTATTCCACTATCTTGCCTAAAAACAAAGACTGTGCTACCCTTTGACAACCTCTGACCTTTTCCAGCTAACATAAACTAATTATATTTGCAGCAGGAGGGGAGGAAGGCTTTCGTAGTCCTCCGTGGGAGTTGTCTTTCATGCTTTGTGCCACGTTGTCAGTTCTAGCAATCCAAAAAATGAACACCCTTCAATCAAGGAATTTGCTGGAGGAAGCACTTAAAAAGATACAGGGAGACTCTTATCACACCTAAATCCCACTGCCTAGGATTTAGCAACCCATGGGCCAGCCCACCCTGCCCACTTAGCCCTGGTACAAGGGAGCCATTGTTAAATGTCGCCCAGCAGCAATTATAGCCTGGTCAAAACAGTTTTTTGTGTGTGTTGCTTTGTTTTTGGACAACTTGTCAGTGGGCCCACGATTAGGTGTAAGGAATAACCCAAGCCACGGGCACTGAAGCGAGGTTAGAGGTTAATTGAGACTCTCTATCCTAATAATCTGAGTTTTTGCAACTTTTTTGCAGAGAGAACGGTCTTAAACAAAAAGGAGATAATATGATACAATTAGTTGGAAAGCAGGAGGGTCAGAATTCCCAGATGAGAAAGGAAAACTGGCCAGGGAAATCAGGCCAGAGGGACCACCTGGGCCACTTTGGATGCCAAGAATATCTGTGGCCATTCATCTGGTGGACGAGGCCCAGAGCGGTATGCCCGCCACTCATCACATCCCTCCTGTCTACCAAAGAAAATACAAGGTCAATGCCATAAACAGGAGGCATCTCGTAGTAATTGAAATTCCAGAAACTGCCTCATTAGAACAGCTTACAGGCAATCAGGTTTTTTTTTTTTTTTT
>VBSM01001118.1:25238084-25249214 GCA_008086735.1 Cheirogaleus medius | reverse complement strand
TTTTCTTTTTTTTTTTCCAGTGCAGCTGGTGCCAAAATGTGATGATTTGTTTTGCTCCAGTCACTGAAGTTTTTGTTTTCTTTTATTTCAACCCCATGCTGGCTTCCCAACTTGATGCTGAGTCATCTGGTGCAGGTGTTCTAAGCGGCTGGTATTTATGTCACTCGCAGATGGTTTGGGTAAATTACACGATGTTCCTGCAGCCCAGTCGAGGCTCTCTCAGCTGCCTTTGATCCTGGGGCTTCCTGTGGGTCCTTGCACATGTGCAGAACTTCAGAGCACTAGGTGAACTCTTGAGTGGATTCTACCCCAAGTTGGTTGCTTTGCTCTGGACCCCACTGTCTGATGGGCTCCAAGTGAGGCTGAGAGAGGTTGACTGGAAGAAAGAACCCTGAAATCACAGGCCCCTCAGCTTACCCTACATAGATAATTACATACCCAGTGTCCAACAGAATGTAAGTTAATGCTATACGTACCTAAGGAAATTGGGATAAAAGAGGTATGTATGATAAAAGAGGTATGATGAAGTAAGGCCTGGAGTAATGAAACTGTTAAGTCTTAAAATTATACATTTAGTATATTTCTTTACACATTTAGGGTATCCCTTTCTTTGCCCCTGCCTAACCTCAAAGTGTCTTCAGCCCCTGTTCTATCCTGAGTGTAAAGACTGACATACAAGCAAGAACTTGAAAATCTCCAGTTATTTATACTAAAGACCTGGAGCTTCCATTAGGAACTTTCAAACCCTTGCCCCCTTCCACATGGGAAGGCTGTCCTTATCATGAAGTAATATACTTGGGAAGGTTCAATGCATTTTCTTTCTATAGAAATTTACAACTTAGCAGGGGAAATTTCTGTTTGGCCATAGTCAAAGGCATGATGTATCAACTTAAAGTTTCAGAAGCAGGTTATGAAAAGACCTGTGCTTTCCCAGAACTGCAGAAATCCCACCATGTTAGGCTACTGCATGGGTCCTCACTGGGTGATCAACCATCTGAGGGATTTCTCAGGAGTGACTTTCAGTGCTAAAACCAAAACAATACTGGCAAAGAGGGGTCACCCTTATGTGTGTATGGAATCACCTGGAGAATTTGTTAAAAACTTAGGTTCCTGGGCTCCACTTCCAGAGATAATGATTCAGTTGTTCTAAGGTGGGGCCTGGGGATATGCATTTCTAACAACCTCCAAGGTGATGGAGAAATTGTCAGGCCACACCTATACTTTGAGTTGCAAGCAGCTAGAGCATCCTTTACTACTGTCTAGCAGCTTCTGAACAGGAGCAGATTAAAGTGAAGAGCACAGATCTGGAGCAGCGCATATACTAAAGAAAAGCATTTATTCTGAAGTGATTTGCCCTGACTGTATCAGGAAGTTATTGCCACAATAAACAACCATAAAATTTTAGTAACATCCAACAGTAAACACATTCTCACACTCACAGGAAAGCAGGTAGAATGTGTTTCAGCTGGTCTGGGCTCAGATGGCTGGTTGTGTTTCAGTCTGTAAGTTGGGTCCAGGTCTCTTCCACGTATCTTATTCTGGCAAACTGATGCATGTTTTACTCCTGGTGAAAGTCAGAAATGGAAACATGTGACACTTCTGAAAGCTTAGGTTCGGAACTGGCACAATCTCACTTTCACCCAGTTTCCACTGGCTAGAACCAATCAAGCTCAAAAAACAATGAAGTGGGTAGTGTGCTCTTCCCATGAAGTGGGTAAAAAGGGAGTAGATATTTCCTGAGTAATAATCTAATTGACTACAGTGATTTCAGAATTTGAATATATCCAATCTGGTGACTGATAGATGATTGCTACACGTTTCATAACCTACAATCAATTTTCGGGTTCTCTTATCATTCAGGTAGGAATAGTTACCAGGGAACTGAAATATTTACTAAATACTATAATCTCTAGATCTCTAGATACAAGACATTTGCCCACTCCAGCTGCTGAATAACTTAATTTTTTATGAAAATTCCTTAATATTTCACTTTACTTGATTGCTCTGAAGGAAACCAAATAGAATATAGAAAATTCAGTGTGCATCCAAGTTATATTTTTTTGTGTGTAGGAGTAAGAGTTCTGTATCTTATTTTTATTTTATTAATATCTGAAATATTTCTGCTTCTTTTTTTTATTATTTTCTCTGAAGTACTCAACTATTTTCCACTCAATTAAACAAACCTAAAGTTTCAGTGTCTTTTCCTTATGTAATCATTACAAATATTTCATGTGACAATGATACATCATGTTAAGAGACTTATAAAGGAAATACAAATGGCTATCAAAATAAGTAAATTATTTAAGAAATAATTTTGATTCTGTAACACAAATATACTGTCTTCTAGAAAAAGATTACAATAGCACTATCTTGTTCTTTAAACATATAAATTGTTCCTGATTTTTTGGCAAAAGGCATTAAATGGAATCTACCAGTATACTAGGCTTAAACAGTATTTGTTACCATTAATGAGGAGACTTTCAACAGGATCACTATTTCCAGAATGTCTGTGTTAGCATCCATTGCTCACTGACTAGATCTTTTCTAAAAGAACATGCAAATTTAATTGATGTAACAGAGGAATATCTTTATCAAAGTTAAGAAAGCCATTTGCCATTTGGATAGCTTAAGAAATATAAACATGTATCACTGAACCCCAGAAGAATTTTCTGTTATCAAAAGACTGGCCAATTACTTAAAAATACACCTTCAGTAAGGATCCAGTATGTGCCATGGTATCTGTAGCTTTCTGGCTGGGTCAAGGTGACCTGCACACAACTCTGGCAGGAAGCCCCTGGACACAGTGTTTGCATCTTTTTGGTGTGCCAATGTATCAAGAGCTAATAGTTGACATTGAAATCTCCAGGGGAAAACAGGTGCAAACAGGTCATCATCATCAATCAGGATTGTTTCTCCAGAGTAGACTTACCTCATAACTGCTATGATGGGTCAAAGGTAGGTTTCATTTGGGCTGTTAATTACTTCAAGAATTTTATGCAGAGGACACTTTGTTAAAATGAATGAATCCTGTAGCTTTGAAGGTGAAAAACAAGGAGAGGGTTATAATTAAAGTGTAATATGCAACCTATTGCAGGGAATAGGGGACAGATATTGTTAGCCATCATCTGTTATTCAAGATGACCCCTCAAGAGTTGTGCTGATCAATATCATAGCCACTAGTCATGTGCGACTATTTAAATTTAAATGTAACATATTTAAAATTAGAAATTCAGGTCCTTAGCCACATAAGCCACGTGTGGCCAGTGGCTACCATATTGGAGAGCACAGATATAGAACATTTTAATTACTTTAGAATTTCTAATGGACAGCAATGACCCTAGAGTGATTTACTATTGAAGAGGTATTGGACTTAGTGCTTTTACACAGAAACATAATTTTAAAAGTGCCATGAAAGTCTTTCTCAGTGCCAGCTGTGTAGTAAGGATTGCCCTAAAATTTGGACCTAGAGAATTCACTTATCATGAATGAATAAACTGTGGCTAATGATAATAATATTTTCATCCTGGTAAATACTTACTATGTACCACACATGGTTCTAGGTGCTTTACACATATTATGTCATTTGATTCTTACCTTAAGGACTAAGAACTATCTGTGGATTACTTTGAGAAAAATGACATTAAGAGAAAATAAGAACTGAACCAAGATCACCATGAAGTAAATAAATATATTTTAACCTAAGACAATTTCTTCTCTTTGTCACTTTTTTTTAACTGACAGCCATTCTTACTGAGATAACTATATAGAATCAAGCAATAGGCTCTGCCAGAGGCTGGAGGATATGGGGATAAGAAAAAAGACCATGTATCAGAAGAAAGAAAAGAGAAAGTGAAGGGTACTTGAGGTCTCACTAAAGAGACTGAGATTCAGTAGGAACAGTTGGAGCACACTCGGGAAAACAATGCAGGAATTCAATTGTTAGATCCAGGCAAGAATGGAGAAAGTCTGCATTTAAGAGCTTTGTGGGTTCCCAGCGTCACCCAGAAACAAGTGTTAGGGCAGCAAGACTGATGTTTAAACCACCAAATGGTCAGATTAAGATCCTAGTTTCCTTCCAAGAACGACTTGGATCCAATGTATAGATGAAGGGATTTAAGAATCTGCAATTGGATGTGGACTGCCATTCTCAAAGCCTTGGGTAAAAGAAAACCCACAACTCCTTCATTTCTCTCAGTGAATCTCAGCTTACCCATGAGATTTCCAAGGAAGATGGTACTCACTCAATGTTTTGAGTTATGACTGTACACAGTCAGAATAAGAGAAAGTCACAGGAATGCAGAAAGAGCATAAGAAATTGTTGAATATTGCACTTCAAGACAGTTGATAACAAAAATATCCTATCCTAACCAGTTAATAGTAAATTGCTCTTATATAGAATCATTTATTAAAATCTCAGAACATCAAGGATTTCCAAGCCTTGTTTTATTGCAAAAAAAAAAAAAAATTCAATGGTGTTTGCATTTGGAAACTTTTCCTTATCTTACACAAAAAAGAAAAATGCAAGCTCTTCAGCACCTGGTATTATTAGTAAGGTATAACTAGAGTGACACTATAATTTATTGTCCAAATAGAGACACTTTTGAGAATGAATGTAATTATTTATAATTACAGCAGAACCACAGGTGTAAACCAAAACCGTCTAAGGCAAACCAGGGCACGCCGTCACCCTAGGTATAGACCACAGCTGGATGCAATTGGATTCAAGCCATTTTCCCACCCCAGCTGCTGAATCTGACCCAGAGGCTGCTCTTTGCTGTCAGCTGATTTACAAGGTGATTGAAATAATGATGTAAATGCACAAGGATGAAGATGTCCAATACCCATTTTAAGTAAAAATAACCAGTGTAAAGAAAAATGTGATTGATCATTATCGTTGAGTTTTTATTTTTAAAATAAGAAGTACCTTGATACAGTATATTCAAGAGAAAAAAATGATAACCAATCTTCACTCAGCATAGGAGAATGTTTCTCTTCAATTTTTTAAAATAATACATCGCCTGCTATCCTTAAGGCATTGTGTTAGATGTTTTAATTAGGTGTATCCTTAGGCATTAGAAGAATCTGGAGGGCATCTTGGTTGTCACAATGGTTGGGGTACATTACTGGTATTTAGTGGGTGGGAACCTGGAATTGTAAATGTCGTACAATGTGCTTGACAGTCTCACACAATGAAAAAATGATTCTGACCTCCTCTGACATTTACGTGGGTAAAAAATATATATACCTAAGCCTAAAACTTAACTTCATTTTACATATAAATTCAAAGCACCTTTTTTGCACTGCATTAATAGCTACTAGCAGACACATTGAGAGACTATGTCTCTTGTTTTATTTGGCAATTTTTCAAGAATTGTTTGCTATTTCAGAAAATCACATCACAGAAGGCATCACCACGCATTATTGTCGAGAGGCAACACAACACACTTGCATTTGTAACTGACATTTCAGGTGACACAATGAATGGGTATAAACATTGACAACTTAATTGTATCTTCTAGGAAGTCATGTCCAAACATTTACATGTTGAAATACTGTTTTTTATGATAATGTATTTTCCTCTTAATTTCTTTTGCAATTTATTGTTACAATATAATTAGAACATTATATTAACTTAAACGTAAGTGTGGAGGTAGTTTATGTTATCCATGAATTTTGTTTTATTATAGTAAAGGCTGTGTTATAAAATCTCTGATATAAATAGGGGCTTTGGGGGCTGATAGGGCTGTGGCCCAGGGCTCCAGGGCAGTGCTCCTCCTGTGTAGTCCCAGAATTGGCAGCAAAGAGTTTATTAAAAAATACAGATTCTCAGACTCCATCCTAGACCAACAGAATCCCAATCTCTTAAGTGGCATCCCAGTGGTATGTGATTTAACAAGCCTTCCAGGTGATTCTCATACTGCTCTTATGCATGCAGTGATTTGAGGATTATTGCTCTGGGTAAGAAAAAGATGAGTAATATATTGTCTTCAAAAAAACTATAGTCTAACAGGACATATAAAGATATCTTTCTACTTGAGTTGGATGAGTAATAAAATCATAGGGATCAAGATGACCAAAAACACAATAGAAATTTGGCAATAACCTAATTCCAGAGACTGATGTACTGAACATGACATATCAACAGCAGAGAGCTGGGTTCTGAGACAAGTTTAAACTACACAACTCTGATTAAAATGAACAGGACTCATGCTGTTAAGACTCTGTACAGTCCTAAAAACATACCCAGCAGAGCACTTAAGCTGTTCCAAAACACGCCATTCTCTACTTTTTAACAGGGAGCAAACAGCTGGGATGTGTTATTAGTAACCCATGTTTTCATAGGCTTTCTGTTTTTTTTTTTAGCCATAGTCTTACAACAGTCTTTGGACAAATTGGTGCCTGAAGCTATAGGAAGTCTTTAGCCATCTTGGAGAAATGCTGAGTAAGTCGGGTCTCAAAGACAACATGAGCACAAGGACTTACTTTGCCACCTTTGGCCTTTGCACCTTGGAAATGCCTTCACAACCAATTAGACTATTCTCAAATGTCTATTTACTTTTAATGACTCTAGTTAAATGTTAAGAGTTATTCCAATGACCCAGTTCAAGACTAGCAGAAAAAGTTTAGGGGAATCAATAGATTAAACCGGGAAGCTCTCAAATTAATGAGTAAGAATCAAATCGACGGCTTAATAAAAGATCGACAGACTGTTATGTGCTTGTATGCCTTGGTGCTAGTGAGCCAGACCACATTTTTCAAAAGATATGGAAGAATTCAATACGGAAGCAACATTGTGTGACATGACTTTCTGTTTTCTAGATACTCCCACATCCACTTTTCCTGTGGGGAATTGTGTGTGTGTGTGTGTGTGTGTGTGTGTGTGTATTCTGTTGTTCTAAATTGTCAGCACAAAGATCTAGCTGTCATGGGTTTCCCAAAACTTCTTTCAGAGATATTCTTCCAGAATTTTGATGCTGAGAAAAGTCCTAAAGCATCCCCTGCTCTTCCACACACCAAAGGGCAAACTCTCTAAGGTTCTTCCTTAGGTTCCCTCTTGTTCTTGGCACATACATAGGTATTTGTTTCCAACATAGGTATTTGTTTCCAACATTGTTCTATTTTTAGTACTGCTCACCATCATATATTGCTGAATCTCAGCAAGCCCACTTATGTCAGATTCTACGTAAGAAGGTGTTTTCAAAATATTTTTCCATGCCCATGGTTCATAAGCCTATGGTCCAAAATGTCTAGTATCTATACATTATAGCCCACAAGCAATTGCTACAGCTGTGTAATCACCATTGAGAGTGAGAGAGAATGTCGCCAATTCTTTTGATATCTTAGGATGCAAAAATATATGTGCTAAAGTCATCTGGATAAACGCATAAACTCCCCTCATCACTTTGGCTGGAGCCAACTTCACATTAACATTCACATTCCCTTTGGTACTAAGAGATGCTCAAGGAAGCATTTAGCAACAGGTGGTGCTCGTTGCACTTAAGCCATTCCTCTTGAGAACAACAGATGCTTACACTGTAGATTCCCAGGCCAGTAAACCCAAGACAAAATTACAACTCCCAGTAGTCAGCTCATTTAGTCTTATGCAATGGAGTCCATCCTCTTATTGGGGAATGGAAAATGTATTCCTTTTAGAAAAAAAGTATAGTATAATACAAGAGGTAGAAAAAAAATCATTGAAAGTTAACAGAATCAGGAAATAATAAAAATTCTTCCAATGAGCAGCTTTGGGATTTGGGGTAAGAATTTAAGATTTCTGTTCATTACAGTGTCAGTATGCATAACAATTAAGAAGTTTAAGAATCCTAGATGGCCTCTGAGAGGAATTCAGGAGTTGCAAAGATAGGTTAATTTGGCTAAAAATTTGGTGCTTATCAGAAAATGTTTTTTACTGATTATTAGAAGAGTAGACATAACCCCAAAATTAAGAATCATGGGATTAAATTTCTCCAAGGAAAATTTATCACCCTAATGTTCTATTTATCTATTTTATTAAATTTTTTACTAAAAACTTTGATAAGCTGACACACTATGTAGACTCTGGAAATACATGGATAGACAATACATAAATCTGACAGCTTAATGTTTCAGAGCTTTACAAATCCTCATTATGGCACCACACTTCATTGCCATTATAATCTTGTTTCCATCCTCAATTCTTACTGAAGATTTATACTCAGAGTCCACAGATAACTGTTATTCACCAAATTGAATATATCACTTAGGAGCATCTGCATCCTTTGGGAGCTTATTACAAAGGAAGAATCTCTGGCCTCATCCTAGACCTCTTGAACCAGAATTTGCATTTTAGAAAAGATATGATTCATATGCATGTTAAAGTTTGAGAAGCTGTGGTCTACAACACTCAATAGTTCCACTTCACTCTTCTGAACTAAAGAAATGCATGGCACAGTCCTTGTTCTTGAGAACTCTTCACTTTAGTGTCATGATTACTTTTGTCAGCATAAAATATTCAGGTTTCTTATAATCATTTAGAATAATCCAATAAAACAAAACTAGTTATCGGTCACTAAATGATGGGGATACATTCTGGGAGATGTGTCCTTAGCCAATTTCGCACTTGTGTAAACATTGTGGTGTGTATTTACACAAATTCAGATGGTATAGCCTACTACACACCCAGGCTATAGCCTATTATTGCTCCTAGGCTACAACCCTGTACAGCATGTTATTGTGCTGAATACTGTTGGCAATTGTAACATACTGGCAAATATTTGTGTATCTAAACATATCTAAAAATAGAAAAGATACAGTAAAAATATGCTATTATAATCTTATGAAACAGGACCACCATTGTATGACATCCATTGTTGACTGAAACATTGTTATGAAGTGTCTCATTGTAAATTGTAAGAAAAAAAATTCTACCTCCTGATTTCTCTGTCTAAACATTTCTGGATTTAATTTATTGAGTTACAGGGTCCAATTGATATCTCTAGCATTATGGTTGTTCATAGCAATTGCTCCATAAATTTTGAATGAGCACTATCAAGAACAATACAACAAAAGAAGTTATTAGAAATATTTGGCTAAAAAGAAAAAAAGTCACTTCTATTTCTGACCAAGAAGGAACAACTAAAAACCACAAAATATATGAAAATACAGTTTGCAAGACCTTGCACATAAGGCAACAAAGAATGGTTATTCCTGAGAGATGGTAAATAGAGGAGATGTGGCTTTGAATGACCCCAGATGGCTGCCTTGAGATAGTTTCCAGGCTACAGCACAGTAAGGAGTACCTAGGACAAGCTCATCAAATTCTTTACTGTGATTAGACATACCTGAGAATCTGCAAGAACAATGTAAAATTTCTGCTACATATGTAAAATGTAAAATTTCTGCTAAAATTTGCCAAACAGAGCATCAATGAGAGAAATGAAGAGAGAGTTCTGTGGAGGGTCCCCTTGTGTATTTGATCTGTCCATGTGTATGAGAAAACTACTTGAAGCTGGGGAAAGAACTACTTGAAAAAACTTTGACACTGTCCTAACTGGATTCACAAGGCATTGGGAATAGTGCCTGTTCCCACCAGGTCGACTATAAAACCTCAAGATTCCAAGATTCGTGGGGCACTGTGTGGAGTCCACAGTTTGCGGAATAATTAGCCCCAGACTGAGCGTGCTCACCCCACCTAACAAATTCCAAACACAAAACTCAAGAGCATGAAACTGTTTCTAAGTAATTTAATTGCATTCCTAAACAAATCTCAAGAATATTTGTAGAAATAAAAGAATATTCAGCACCCAAGAAGATAATATTTACGTCTGATACCCAACCAATTACAGGCTTGCAAAGAACGAGGAAGATAGAATTCATTATGAGAAAATAAACTAATAATTCCAAATCAACCCTGAACTGCCTCACATGTTACAATTAGCAAACAAGGGCACCACCAAAGTTTGAATGAATTAATCAATTAATATCATTTTTTAAAAAATAGTATCATGCTTTTAGGAGAAACATCACCATCTGGTGGTATTTTCAGGTATTGCCGGTAAAGATGTTTAAAACAGGAAGTATGGTTTTTCTGTGTTTACAAATAACTTGTATAAATAATTACAATTTCATGTGTAAATAAGCAGTTGAACAATTGTATGTCATTTATACAATTTGCATTCAAACACTTATATAGCTTTCATATATATGTTATTTTCTATGTATACACATATATAATTATATATGAATATTTAGAATGTAAATTGAAGATACAATAAATAGACTTTATGAAATAGTTGACATTCATTATCTAATGAGAAAGACATTGTCTTACTTATAGCAAAAGTAGTATTCTTAAATGTAATTTGTCCTATTGTAGCCACTCTCTAGCCTATTACCTAGCTTTTTATTCTTCATATAAGTGATTTCTATCTATTAACAGTTTTATATATTAATTTAGGTGTCTATTATGTGTCTTTGGCTATTAAAAAGTAAACTTTCTGTGATTTTTTTCTCTTCCCACTGCATCTGCATTACTTAGAATAATCTTTGGCATGTGGTAAGCATTCAATAAACGAGTTTAAATAATTAATTTACATTCACTGAATGAGTTTACTGAGTCCTGAGATTTTAACAATCAGATACAATTAAGATATATGTAAAATATATCCATCCATTTGTTGTGCAGCTATGGGTATATATTATAATACCAAACCCATTTTATAGTAAGTTTTACACAGGTCAGGTGTCAACTATATTGGCCATGTTTAGTTTCTAATCAGGCAACCCTTGATTTGGCCATTAGATATTGTGTTTCATCGAAAATAAGACCTACCCATAAAATAATCCCTAGCAGGATTTCTAAGCATTTGTGCAATATAAGCCCTACCCTGAAAATAATACCAGGTGATGGGCGTGGCTACACAGCTTATCTGCACAACCCATGCATTTCGTGGCAGAATGGTAAAGAAGACGAGCAGCCCTTCTCATCTGCCCCATCGTGACAGCTACTATCCCAGAGGTGACGGGAAAGGTGCGGGCAGCCCCACCAACAAGGTCCGCTCCCTGTGTCAGGTCCCGGCCATCCTGTGCGTGCTGCACGCTGAGGCTTTGTGGGGAAAATAACACATCCCCTGAAAATAAGCCCTAGGGTGT
>VBSM01001118.1:25225456-25236640 GCA_008086735.1 Cheirogaleus medius | reverse complement strand
GTGAAAAAAAAAAACAGGAAAAAAATCGGATGTCCCCACTCAAAGGCAGTCAGGCAGGAAGAGTTTCCTCTTACTTGCAGGAGGGTTAACATTTTTGCTGTATTGGGGCCTTCAACTGACTGAAAGAGGCTCACCCACATTGGAGAGGTCAACCTGCTTTACTCAGTCTACCCATTCAAATGTTAATCCCATCCAGAAGCACCCTCACAGACACACTCAGGACAATGTTTGACCTAATGTCAGGGCACTCCATGGCCCTGTAAAGTTGATACATGAAAGTAATAATCACAATTCTAGCCCTTTTCATCTTGACACACATATGCATCTCCTTAAACCACACTTAATCTCCAAATAGACAATAGCAAAGCCATCATTCCACAAACCATGATACAACTATTCTGCATTCAACTGAAAATGCACTAACCTCTTCCCCAAAAGAGGAGGTAAAGTTCTTGAGTTATTTTTACTCTTCTTGATAATTTGTAACTCAAATACTATTATGTAAAATTAACAATACTTAAATACTCTGATATGAAGTCAATGTCTTGTGTTAACATGATAAAGGGATAATAGAGGGAGGAAAATGATGATATTTTCTTATGCACACAAATATATTCGTAACAAAATAAGGAAGAAATGCTCATGACAGTTATAGTCCTCATTTCAATAATGGTCACATGGTCACAGGTGGCATTGATAGCTACCTTCCTCCATTACCCATTCTGTATTCCATCTGCCTTCAGCAAGCACCTCAGTTGGTGATGGTTCGTTAGCTGGTACAGTGAAACCTTTTACTCCTGAAGAGTCTAGGATATTAGTAGTCCTGCCTGCATTGAGTTGTTATACTTTTCCAATGACCTTAATCACTGGACATGATTATACTAGGAGATACTTTCGGGGATCTGCTGGATGCCAGGTGAACTCTTCCTTAAATTCATCATGGAGTAGTAGTCCAATTTGCCCTTGGTAATGAGAACAAATCACCCCAGCCAGCACAGTAACTTCCCTCTTTGCCTATTGATTCAGATGCAGAAAGAGCCCAAAATGGCCATGCAGCAGTTTTAACTTCCAGCTCACTGGAATCATTTCTGTGTCTCTAGTAGCAGTATTCCCCTCTATGGAACTCAGAATTATAGGTCAGGAGACCAAAAGGTCATGGGAACAGGAAGCCAAAAATTTCCTAGTGGATCACTAGGGGATAATAATGAGTGGTGCCCTCTCATTTCCACCCCTTGATTTCTGGACTCATAATTGCTGGCTATGGGACAAACTGTACCATATACTAGATGTTGATTCAGAGAATACACAGCCTTCTTGAAAATCTTTCCCCAGCTCTGCAAGGTATTTCTATCTAGTTGGCACTGTAACTGAGTTTTCAAGAGTCTATTACACAGTTCTATGAAGCCCGCTGCTGCAGGCTGATGGGGAACAGTGAATTCCCTAAGCATGGGTGCTCATTGTCATACTTCATTTGCCATGAAGTGAGTTCCTTAATCAGAAGCAATGCCGTGTGGAATATGGTGGGGGATAATGCATTCTCTAAGCCTACTGAGGATAGTTTGGCAGAAGAACTGCATGTAGGTAAAGCAAATCTGTATCCAGGATAAGTGTCTATTTCAGAAAGAACAAAACACTTCCCCTTCCGTGATGGAAGAATTTCAATGTAATCAGTATGTGACCAGGTAGCTGGCTGATCACCCCAGGGAATAGTGCTATACGGGGGGCTCAGTGTTGGTCTCTGATGTTGACAGATGGGCACTTAGCAGTAGTCACAGCCAGGCTGACCTTGGTGAATGGAAGTCCATGTTACTGAGCCTGTGTGTGACCTCTATCCCTGCTAGCATGGCCACTTTGCTCATGAACCCAGTGGGCAATGACAGGGGTGGCTGGGGAAAGAGTCTGACACGTATCAGCAGAACAAGTCACCCTATTCATTTGATCATTAAAATCCTACTCTGCTGAGGTCGCCTTTGAGTGAGTGTCCTTATAGGACATAAATTTCTTCACATTTTTTTGTGCATTCAGAGATCTATCCACATATCTCTTCCCCAAATTTCCTTGTCACCGATTTTCCAATTATGTTCCCTCTAAGTCCCTGACCATCTAGACAAACCACTGTCACATCCCATGAATTGGTATATAATCAGACATATGGTCATTTCTCCTTCCAAACAAAGTGAGCAACCAGGTAAATGGCTCAAATTTATGCCCATTGAGAGGTGGGCTGTTGTGCTCTAACTGTTTGCATTTGGGTGCTGCGTTCCTATTGTACAGACACATCTGTAAATCAATCCCCTGTGCTGCAGTTTGAATGTCTGTGTCCCTTCCCAAATACATGTTGAAATTTAATCCCCAATGCAGCAGTATTAAGGTGGGGCCTTTAGAAGACGATTAGGCCTTCTGAACTCTGACCTCATGAATGGATTCATGCCCTCTAAAAGGGATGGCAGTGATAAGCGAGGCCATTTTTTGTCCTTCTACCCTTCTACCATGTGAAGACATAGTGTTTGTTTCTTCCAGAAGACACGACAACAACAACAAAAAAACATATTGGAAGCAGAGACCAAACCCTCACCAAACACTGAACCTACTGATGCCTTGATTTTAAACTCTCAGCTTCCAGAACTGTGAGAAATAAATTTCTATTCTTTATAAGTATCAGGTATTTCTTTAATAGCAGCATAAACAGACTTGGACCCTGAGTCTTATCTTCCTCTGTCAATGGATCTTGGAAAACTTCTCAAAAGGCCACAGGGACAGGCTGCAAGGGAGATGATAATACAGCAGCACTAAGAACCTTGGGCACTTGGTTCACTTCTTCATGTAACTTACTTGAGCCTTTAGAGTCTGCTTGGGCCCAGTTGGGTATATGCCACTTCCATTAGATTATGGAATGCTATTGTAAACACTTAACTTTATGAAATGATGGGTCAAATACCCACCAGTTCCTGATGGGCAGCTCAGGTCATAAATTGGTTGCCCTTGGTTAAGCATTCAGCCTCTACAAAGGGCCAGTAGTAGGCCAAGAACTGTTTTACCCACACACAAATAGTACTTATCCACAGAGAAGGCATGGCAGGCATTGTTCTGAAATCCTAATAGCCTGCTCTGTGATTCACCTATAGGGGCCTGCCAAAGGCTCCAAACAATATCTCTATCTGCCTCCATTACTTCAAGTACCATTTGTTCTGTTGGGGTATGGGGCTAATGTCAGAGGAGCTTGCGCAACAGCCTGAACATGTTATAGAGGCTTCTTTTGCCCTGAGCCCCCACTCAAAACTATAAGAACAGCTTTGGATTGCCAAGTAAATGAGCTGGAGTAACACACCAAATGAGAAAAACGTTGCTTCTAAAGAGGTCCACTAGGTGTTATGCTTCTTCTTTGGTTGTAGGCAGGGCCAGATGCAACAAATTATCCTTAACCCTAGAAGAAATTCATCAACATGCCCCATAGCACTGGGCCCCTAGAAAATAAAAATGAAGTAAAAGGACCCTGGATTTTTGTTGGATTTCTTTTCCACCCTCTGGCACACAAATGTCTTAACAATAAGTCTAAAATAGTTCTACTTCTAGCTCACTAGGTTCAATCAGCATTATGTCATCAACATTATGGACTTGTAAGATGTCTTGTACAACGGAAAGACAATCAAGATTCCTACTAACTAAATTATAATGTAGGTATGGAGAATTGATATGCCCTTGAGGTAGGACAGTGAAGGTGTATTGTTGCCCCACATCCCCAGCTGAAAGCAAACTACTTCTGATGGTCCTTATTGACAAAAATGGCTAGAAAAGAATTTGCCAGATAAATAGCAGCATATCAAATATCAAAGGATATGTTAATTTTCTCAAGCAATGAAACCACATCTGGTAGAGCAACTGAAAATGGAGTCACCACTTTTTACACTTACAATAATGCACTAGCATTCTCCAAGGTACATCTCTCTTCTGCTCAAGTCAAATAGGTATGGTTAATGGGGATATGGTAGGAATTACTATGCTTGCATCTTTCTAGCTCCTTTTGGTGGCACTAATCTTTGCAATTCTTCAAGGAATTGCTTTTGGTTTATTATTTTCCTCAGTAGAGGCAGTTCTAGTAGTTTCCACTTGGCCTCTCCTGCCATAATAGCCCTCATACCACGAATCAGCGAACAACTGTTAAGATTCTGCCAGTTGCAGAGTATGCCTATTTCTATTATGAATTTTGGAACTAGAGAAATAACCACAGGCCGGGTTGCGGGACACAATGACCCCACTGTGAGGAGGATCTGAGCTGAAACATTCTTGACCACCTGACTTCCATAAGCACCTACTCTGACTAGTTTATCACAGTGATGTTTTGGGTCTTCTATTAATAGAATTGGGGTGAATCCACAGCTACTGGCCAGCAGTGCCAAAAGGATCTGATTATATCCTTTTTCTTAATGCACAGTTAGCCTGGTAAAAGGTCATAGGTCACTTTGGGGAAGGCTGGGAGAAAGATTAACAATGTAAATTTTTGGCAATGGACCAGGGTCCTTCTTCAGGGAGATACAACCTCCCCTAATTCAGTGGGTTCTGGAACTATAAACTGTCCAGTCTGGGAATTGACTGAGGGCCAGTGACTCTGCTTTATGATTCTGGTTAGACTTTTGTTCATTGACCTAGAATCTTTCCACTTATACAAATCAAGTGAGAATTTATTATGCTTGCTATCTATTTCACAAAGCACATGACAGTCTTCTTTTCCTTTGCCCCCCACACCTTGTTCCATCTAGAAACCATACAGTACTACTTGCAAGACAAGTAAACCCACACATGGAAGGATGTCTTCAAAGTGTCATAATTGGAGAACAAATAGGAAATCTTGAAATTCAAACTAAAGAAAGAATCCTCACCTTCCCACCCTGGATTCTTTCATATTCAAGTAGGACTAGTTTTCAAAAACAATAAAAATTCTATCTTTCTTTTTTACTCAGATTCCATTGACATTCCACATGGATCCTGCTCTCAAATCTCTGCTGACTTATAGGTCAAAGGTCAAATTCTTGTTGGGCAAATCAAGAGTAGACATTTCTTTAATCCAGAACAATTAACACGTGGAGTGGATTTTCCATAAGTCAAAATTGCCATATTAAGCAACCTTGGAGAAAAGCATTATTGTATGATCAATAAATTCTATGTATTCATGTGTAGTATTTCACAATCCAGGATGAGATGCCACATTTCTCCTCATGAATAAGCCTGCTGAATTTTGTGTCTTGTCTCATGGAAGTAGCCTTTCTTCAGCAACACTGCCCTACAATGAGCAAGCCACACACCAATTTTTTTATGTTCTTCTTAGACATTCCAAAACAGAATCTTTATCCAGCAATTTAGTCAAGTTGCCAGTTTCCTCTATCTAAATTGGATATACCCATATTTCAAGTAAAGAAACTGCCTCCCAGGGTCAGAGTGTGCTGGCATATGAATGTACTGAACCAACCAGACATCTGATTTTCAGAGACAAGTAAAAATAGCAATACATTTCTTTTTATTGTTGTCATGACCAATGAAAAACTCTGGTTTTAGAGGACTACCTAGATCACAGATTCTAACATGAAAAGACATCTGGAAATCAATGAGGCACACTGTGAAGAGAAACAATAAATTAAACCTAACCAAGAGCAATGTGAGTCCCCAGAATCAAAACTATACAGGAATGGGCTTCTCCACTGGAAGACCATATGGGAATCAGGAATCAAGGCAGGAGGTGCCTCTGATGAAAAGGATGTGGGAGTCCTCAGCTCCCTAATAACTGTGGGAAGATGTCATAAAGATGGTTTTATAGTAAGAAGAACTATTCCCTGTTTCCCCCACAGCCATGAAGACTGGTCATTTGGCTTAAATTTCAAAGGCTACACACAATTCTTTAGAAATCCAGGGAGGAACTTTGCTAAATAATGGTAAAGTATACTAAGAAAGAATGCATTTGTAGTATCAGGAGCAAATGTTGGAGGCTACTTTATGCTATCACATAAGGATCATGAAACTATTAAGGATATCCATGTTTGAATGAATTTCTAATCTCTTAACAAAAGAATTTCTACATGGCTTCTATTAGTCAATTGGTTTATCCAATCCCATAGATTTTCAGTAAGGATGACTTTTTTCCTCCATTTTATTATAAGAGAAGCAACTTTTAAAAAAATATATACATTTGTTTGCACAATTTTGAGCTCCAAGGAACTTTTCTAGGTATTTTTGTGAAGGACTATGATATTGACTACTGAGTAACTAAGATGAACACTAACAGAGTTTTCAAACCTCCCCCATTTAAAAAGTTAATGAACATTTCATACCACGATCAGATAGTCTGTATACAGAAGCAGCTATTCTGCTTGTTAGTAGTTTGAAGTCTCTAATACATTAGCACCACAAGGTAATGGTATTCTTGATAAAAAATGTAATTAAAAATTAGTTCCCCAATATTCTGCTTTCATTATTTTTGTATACCTACTCCATGAAATATTTTGGGATTTCCAGTCTGTGTATACTCAAAACCAGCTTAGTGACTATGTTTGAGCTTCCTATCTGATGAAACAAGCCAATCACTTTGATGTGTGTTGTTTCCTTAATTGTCCAGTTATTTATTTGACATCACTGAACAACTGAGGTAAAAGCTGAATGACTGTGCATATAAACACAAACTCTGGGTACAAACTGACCACTCATACACAACCCTCCCCAGCCATGTGGCACTTATTTTTATTGCCTCTCTTTAGACCATTTCGATCTCAGTTCTGCTTTAGGTTAAGTGGCTGTTGACACAGAAGCCCACATTCATTTATCTTACGTTGACTGAGTACCCACCATGTCCTGGATCCATGAGGTGGGTGGTGAGCCAAAAGACCATCCATTCCATTGCTAGGTGATCTCCTCTCTTGCTCATCCTGTCTTTTTGCCATCTTCTGTTTTGTGACAGAAGAAGTGTCCTCTTCATTTGAATATACAATCCTGGTCTTCTTCAGTCACACACTGGTCAGTCTGTCCCCCTGTAGAACCAGCCCCTGCTAAGGTGATAGGATCTACACCACCTTAAAACCACATGTTCTACTTTCTCTCTGCTGCATACCATGCCTCCCAGCCTGAGGGTGCAGAACCATGGGTATACATACAGTTCTGAAGAAAACTTGCTTTCCCAGCAGGCATTAAAAGAAAGAGGAGATTTGTGTCTAGTTCACTAAATTTGATCTTTTCACACCAATATAGCAATTGTTGTGTTTGTAAATATTATGGAAGTTATGGTGTCATCCATTGTCAGGGGAAAGGGACTTCTGAGAATAAATTTCTTCTACTCTCTTATTTTATCATGCAAAGAACTCAGTTATCAAGTGGTTAAGTGTCCTTGTTCACAAACCATTTCCTTGGAAATCTAAAATCAGTGAAAAAAGTAGAGATAAAATCTAAACATAACTCATATCTGGAGTCTAATTCATTATTATGAAAATAAAAGTTTAATTATAGTGATAAATTATTATTATTCTAAAGGGTCAAGCTTCCTTAAATTTTTTCAGTTGCTTCACTTAGGAAAATAACTATAATTTCTCCTTTAAAATACCAAAATTAACAAAAATACCATTAATTCTCTGGGAACCAGGGGGAAAAAAGGGACTAGAACATAATCATCCATAAGCATGTGTAGTTAATATATTTTTAGCATCTATAAGGAAGTGAGTTTTTTTTTCCTTGGACAAAAGAGTCTGTATAATATAATCTGTTTCCACTTTTTTAAATAAAAAATATGTTAGGGTTTTAACACTTTTACCTTCTTTCTATTTCTAAAATTGTCCGTAGGCAATGTGATTTTTGTAAAATGTCCTAACGGTCCAAAATCATTTACAGCCAATGCCTAATTCTAAACCTGATGTTCTGGAGAAATGTGTGGCCCAAACCATGCCAGAATGTCTTGTTTTATGTTTAAATGGTCACAGATTTAATAATGGGCTGCAAAAAAAAAGATTGCATTTAACTACATCCTTTACTTTTCAAGCACTCATCCAAGCATGCACAAACACAGGGGAATGTCATACGCTTTAAATCCATGAGCATCATGGAAAAGGCCCACTCTGGGTTCTGTACACATTAACAAATTATGTCCCATTAGGTCAATGCAGAAATTAATTGTGGGATTCTTTTCAAATCCACATTGTTTCTTGGCTCTGTTGCGGGCCACTCAATTAGACACCTCTCAAGGCCTTTGTGCTGGACTAAACGCAGCTAATTGTTCCATTTCTGCATGGAGTGATTCATCTCCCAGATGTCTCAGACCTTTCAGCAGCCCTGTTCCACCAATATCTCGACATATGAAAATAAAGGCATTTGGGACCCAGGCAGAGGGGAGTGACTGGGGGGCAAATAGAGCAGGGCATTCTTTATTCCTGCCCTTTGGTATGATTAATCTTCAGTGAGAAAGGACTCCTGAATCATTCTCTTGACAGGACACCCCCCTTGCCCTATCTGGCTCTCCATGTGAGGAGCGATGGATGAATGCTTCCTTTTTTCCCTTCCTCCAGGTGCAGCCCTATTCACACTTGAGCCTGACAGCACATAATAGAACAGTTTCTACTTGCCCGTTGCCTAAGCTCTGTATTCTTTTCTCCTCCGATGTTTCTCATTTGTTCACATCCTGGTGACAGAGCCAGTCAAATTGAAAATGCATGAAAACCCAAAGACAGTCATTTATTTCCCTGGGGCTCTCATGTGTGTGTATGTGTGGGTGCATGCATGTGTGTGCACACATTTTCTTATGCGAAGCATGGCTTCAGAGTAAATCTATGGAGAACGATGCTTACGTCTCTAAACAATTGGGCTAGCTTGAATTTTTTACTTTGATTTTGAATTTTTGTTTTGTCTTGGCCTTTTTTCCTCAACCCTTTCCTTTACCCATAGCAAAGAGTGTCATTTATTTATTATAACAGCTGAGTATGTAATAATGGATGTTGTGGAAGAGAGGGAGGTGTCCAGACCCACTATCTATGTGGTACCATCTGTATTTAAAGGGCCCAATAACTTATTGTTATCAAATTTGTGTTTTAAGTTGAACAAGGTTGGCACAAATCATCCTATTTAAAATGAGATGAGAAATTGGTACCTACAATGTTTTAACCTTAAATGGATCCATATGAGAATCAGGCTGGCCCTAACAAAAATGATTAAGCTAAACATTGCTTTTAGTTTTAGTTCTCTGAAGACAGACACTGAGACCAGTGTGTGAGTACATGTAGTTCACTTAGGAGGTGATTGCAGGAAGTGAGTTAGGAATGATTCAAAGAAGAAAAGGAAACCTGTATATTGGAAGGAAGTCTTGCGTGCATTATCAAGCCAATTACCGCTATGGGCAGCTGGAGTTCAAATCCAATGGGGAACTCCAAGAAGCCCTACAGAACATGCGACTCAAGAGTTATTTCATCTGCAGTGCAAGGAAGGTGGAAGCATTTATACACTAACATTCATCAGTCAGTAGTCGAGGGCTGCCCCCAAGAGACTTACTTAACCCCAGGCAATATAGACTCTGATCCCTCCCCTACCAAATATTCTTTAGGCAAATTGATGGAGATGCAGCTTCCAGGTAGCGTTAGGATGCCAGGGCACCAGCAATGTCTGTCCCTTCATTGCACTTTCTGAAACTTCAGCAGGAATGATCACTGGCTTTACGCTAATTACCGGAACCCTGCATTGCTGTAACATCTATCTAAACTCCTGGCTTTGAAATGTATGGGGTCTTTCACTCTTCTTTTGTTATGTTGACATTTCTGATTGCCCTTGTCTGTCCCTTACATAACTAGACATCAGTATGGCTAATTAGCCTGAGATCACAACTCTAGGAGAACCTATTTATCTGTTTATTTTTGCAAGTTCAACACAGATATTTTTCCCCAAACTATTCAAAAGTAATATGCTAATTGATAACCCAACACTTTTGAATATTTTAGTTTATTTTATAACAACAAGGACTTCTCTTAACCACATAACATAATCACAACACACCCATCAAAATCAGGAGATTAACATGGGTGCATCTCTACCATTTAATCCTGAGACTCCATTCAAATTGTACCAATTGTCTGGGTAACAACCTTTAGGGTAAAATAATTCATTTCATAAAGAATCATATTTACTTTGTGATTGTCATGTCTCTTCAGTCTTTTCCAACCTGTACAAGTTTCTCAATAATTTCTTAACTTTTTAAATGTTGAAATTTCTGTTTAGAATGCCCTTTAATTTGGATTTGGGTTTGTTTTATTTTTCTTCATGATTAAATTTAAGTCATGCATCACTGACAGAAATATCACAGATCGAATTCTGTATTCTTCTCATTATTGCACACTCGCAACACATAATTTTTATTTATCTCATTACTGGTGATGTTAACTGTTGATGATCATTTGGTTAAAGTGGCGTCTGGCAGCCTTCTGCACTGTAAAGTTGTACAATTTTCACTTTTGTAATTAAGAAATATTTTGAGGAGAAATACTTTGAACCTATGTAAATAACTCAGTAGTCATCAAACTCTCAATAATTTATCAATTTATGTATTTATACACATCAGAATATTCTCCTGAATTTTTATTTGATTTATTGGTTCATAATCTTTATTATCCTATACATTCTGATGCTCAACTTGTCTCAGCTCTGGGAGTAGGGCCCCTTCTTAGCTGGCTTGTTTGTCCTTTTGACACATCCCCATCAGTCTTTGAGCACTTCCTAGGAAGACTTAAAGTTGAGTAGCCCATTCAATAGTGAAGTAATAGATGAGACCCAACAAATGCTATTTCACTAAGATAAGACAGGAGAATAGTACTCAACCTATCCCCCTTATCACAAAGAAGATAACAATTAGGAGAAGACCCAAGTCCATGACATGAGTGATTTGATTGAGACATAAGGCAGCCTCTGTCAGCAGTTACTACATATTGGCATGCCAATCTCCCACACTGGACATCTTGAAGTAGTGAATAGATTTTAATCTTTCTGGAATTACTTAGATGTAGAATTCCATAAAGATTAAAATCTATAGACTATTTTGATTCAAAGATCCCAAAAGATCGCAGTACTATTAGGTTATTAAGTATGAAATGTCTGATTTCCTTAAGTACTAAGTTTGAGAGCTGATATCTCTGACATTTCACTTTGACACTTCTTGTTTTATTTTTTATTGTGAAG
>VBSM01001118.1:24950491-25225356 GCA_008086735.1 Cheirogaleus medius | reverse complement strand
TGCCTTTCTTTGCTGTCACGACATAAAGGTGAACAATTTCTATACCATATTGTTTTGTGTGATGAAAAATGATCTTTTTGACAATCACAAGCTTTCAGCATGATGCTTGGATAAAGAGGAAGTGCCAAAACACAGTCCTAAACTGAGTATTTATCAAAGTATGTTAATGGTGTCTGTATGGTGGTCCAGCAATGGTATTATCCACTACAGCTTCATGAAAACTGGTTGATTGATTACAGCAGATGTCTACTGCAACCAACTGGATGAAATTTGAGGATGCTTGAGGATGCTTGTGATTAAGCAGCCGAGATTGATCAATAGTGTCCTCTTGCAAAACAACACTCAACCACATGTCGCACAAACAACACTGCTCAAACTACAGAAGCTGGACTCCAAAACTCACTGTCATCCACTGTATTCACCAGACCTGGCACCAACTGACTACCACTTCTTGTAGGCTTTGAATCACTTTGCGCAAGGAAAAATATTCAATTCTTAACAAGCTGTGGAAAACACTTTTCACAACTTTATCGCCACTTGCCCTCCAGGCTTCCTTGCTGCTGGCATAAACAAGCTACTTTTAAGATGGCAAAACTGTGTCGATATTTTAGGCACATACTTTGATTAACGGTACCGCTTCTTGTTTGAGATATAATAAACTATACTTTTTTTGATTTGAGATCAGGCATTTTATATTTAATGACCTAATAGCTAGTAAATTATAGTTTGGGCTGCAAGACAATGTGTATATATATACATATATGTAAACAATTTTGGAAGAATAAAGTAATACTTAATAAAAATTAATTAAATCAACAGCTATATCTACTAGGAAAAAAGATCTCATTGTGTTTGGATTGGCAGACCCAGGGATACCCAAACCCATTCCTGTCCATCATTTATTTTCCCTGAGTTCTTGAGGTCACCAACAGAAGTAAGCATACATTGGCCAAGAGAAACTGGAAAATAAGAACTTATTTTCATCAACTCAGTGCTTAAGACCTGCCAGCAAAAAATGTTGTGTAAAACTGAGTCTCCATCCTCCCACCTCGAATCCGAAAACTTAAGAATTACCAATTGGTTACATGATGCAATGGGCAGCATATTGTAAACACAGAGAGAGTGAAGAAATGAGCTTCCTGGGCTTTAAGAGTCACTGCTCCCTGTGCATGGAGTGAGTGAAGAGAGAAATAGAGCTGTAAACTATGGTCACTTTGCCACTCATAACTGTGGTCCAGTGAACATCCTGAGCTTAGTGTTATGATTAGCAAATCTTTCTCATTTTATTTTTGGAGGAGATGGTAATGCTGAAATTAGTAGTAGACATAAAGTGCTTCTTTTCCTACATACTCATTGTAATAGGGTCTAAAGGCATTGTCTGCTTGGCTCATTCAAAGATCCTGTCCTTTAATGCGAGAAAAATTGGTTTAACAAATAAAACACAAGATTTTTAAAAAATGTGAAATTCTTCATTAAAGGTGTAGGGATAGGCAAATGGTAACTATGAATGGTTTTCTTTTAATAGTTTTTGAATTTAAAGAGTTTAAAACAATAGATTTTTTTCTTACTGATCATCCTTACCTGTGGAGTTGGAAGGTTGTCTCAGGTCAGTACACAAAAGCCAGTTCTAACCAGGTGCTTAGGGTCATGGGTTCAGTCCATTCATTGGATATACTTCTTTTAGGCTCAGTCAACTAAACCTAGTGCAGAAGAGAACTTAATAAAATAAAGGAAATCCTACCAGGACCTGCTCCAAGGAATCTCAGGGTTTTAAACCTATGGCCTGGCCTCCTTATGCCCTCAGGTTAACCATATGTAAACAATTGCTACTTTTCACACCAGAAGCAGGTTACCTTTTCAGAGGTGGACTGATTCCTTAGCCATAAAGTTTATAAGTCCACTGGCTGAGTTTATGAAGTGCTCAGGCATCCTTTGGAAATGAAAGGTGCTGTGTAGCAGCAAGGCTTTAGGGTGGGAAGGAAAGGAAACACAGCTAAGGAGCCTAAGTCTCATTAGCTCAATATATTGCATTTGCAATGCAATTATGCACATTCTAAGAGAATTAAGACTGATCCACAGCACTGAAATGCCCTTGAGCTGGTAAAGCACTCAGCCATTATATGTTGTGCTTCTGAGGGCTGTTGAGTGTGGGAACGCAAAAAGAAAGGCTAGATGGAATAAGAAATAAATCATATTTGGTTGCAATGAGTTGTGTCCTTGCTGTAAACTTTAGGCAACCCTTTAGAGGAGGTTTGTTCTCCCGAGATTAGTAGGAGTATTATCAAGACTTGGAGAATTTGAACCAAATTTTTATCAGACTTTTTTTGACTTTCTCTGATGGCCATTACATCTGCATTGGCTCCACAATTGGGTGAGACTTCTATTTTTTAGCCATATATCTTACCAGAAGCTTATATTCCCTTTCAAGGTAGGGAAGATAGTTTTGGGGTATAATAAATCATACCAAAATAAATGACTTAAATGAAAACTTTTAAATTTTCTGATGATACTGTGTTATAGACTGAATGTGCCTCCCCATTCACATGTTGAAGATTAATCCCCAGTGTGATGGTATTTGAAGGTAGGCCCTTTGGGGGTTGATTAGGCCATGATGGTGGAGCCCTCATGAATGGAATTAGAGTCCTTATGAAAGAAGTCCCAGAGAAATCTCTCACTCCTGCATGTGAGGAAACAGTAAGAAGACAATTGTCTATGAATCAGCAATTGGCCCTTGCCAGACATGAAATCTGCTGGCACCTTGATTTTAGACTTCCCTGCCTAGAGAAATCTGAAAAAAAAATGTTGATTAATCTACCTGGTCTATAATATTTTTGTTATAGCACCCTGAACAGACTAAGGCATACTATAAGTTGGCACTTTGTGCTGGACTTACCTATGACTGTCTCTGCAAGGTGTTGGTGGAATTCACCCATCTGTTTGTGGTCAGTTGGTGGCTGATGAGTTCATGCACATGCCTATTGGTTAGATAGCTGGCTGCAGGGCAGTAACTGGTCCACATGTCCCTCATTCTCTAGCAGACTAACTGACACTCATTCATTTGGTAATAGCCAGAGTTCCCAAGTGTAACAAGAGAAAAAATTGCCTCAGTGCACATTTCAAGCTTCTGCTTGCATCAGGTTTTTAAATGTCCCATTGGCCAACACTTTGTCATATGACTAAATCCAGATTTAAAAATAGGAAAATAAACTCAGTTTCTTGATGGGAGGAGATACACAGTATTATTGAGAAAAAGGAAGAGTTACAGAAAGAGAAAAAATTAGTGGTCAGGTTTGAAATTGACCATATAAGGCAAAAAATGAAAAGAAGCTGAATATATTCCTGCCATAAATGCATTCAGATACAATTGAAGTACTGGAAGATAATGCCAGTGGCAAACAAGGGCAAACAAATATATACCACAATTTTGGTATATAATTGTCATCATTGGACATTTTCAATAACGATTTGAGGTAATAATTGAGGAAAACTTCCCTGGTCTTGCTAGAGATTTAGATATCCAGGTACCGGCCTGAGCAAAGAATTTATGACTAAGACCAAGTGGCAATTATAGCAGCAACAAAAATTAACAAGTAGGACTCAACTGAATTAAAAAGCTTTTGCACAGCTAAGGAAATAATCAACAGAACAAATAGACAACCTACAGAATGAGAGAAAATATTCACAAACTATACATCCAATAAAGGGCTAATATCCAGAATCTACAAAGAACTGAAAAAAATCAGCAAGAAAAAAACAAACAACCCCACTAAAATGTGGGCATAGACATGAGCAGAAGCTTTTTAAAAGAAGATCGACAAATGGCCAATAAACATATGAAAAAATGCTTAACATCACTAATCATCAGGGAAATGCAAATGTGAACCACAATATAATATCACCTTATCCTGTTAGAACGGCTTTTATTAAAAAATCCAAAGACAATAGATGCTGATGTGGATGCAGAGAGAAAGAAATGCTTATACACTGTTGGTGGGACTGCAAATTAATACAACCTCTATGGAAAAAAGTATAAAGATTCCTCAAAGAACTAAAAGCAGACCTACCATTAAATCCAGCAATCCCTGTACTGGGTATCTACCCAAAGGAAAAGAAGTCATTTTGTCAAAAATATTCCTGCCCTTGAATGCTTATTTCAGTACAATTCACAACTGCAAAGATGTGGAATCAATCCAAGTTTCCATGAATTTATGAGTGGAATAACAAAATGTGGTATATATATTCCATGGAATACTACACAGTCGTAAAAAAGGATCAATTAATGCCTTTTGTAACAATTTTGATGGACTTGGAGACCATTATCCTAGTGAATGGAAAAACAAACACCACATGTACTCACTATTTAAATTGGAACTAACTAATGAGCACACATGTACACAGAGGAAAGCAAAACTCAGTGCAAATGAAGAAGGAGGGTGGGGAGAAAAGGGGATGGGCAAAAACATACCTAACAGGTACAATGAACACTATTTGGGTGATGGGCACACTTAAAGCTGTGACTGAAGCATTATAAAAGTGAGCCATGTAACCAAAAACATTTATACTGCCATAACATTTTGAAATTAAAAACTAACTCAGAAGTAGAAATAATAAGAGGAATGTCTTTAGAACAAGGGTCAGCAAAAGAAAAGTTATTGTAAGAATTAAAAGACTTATTATTTTTAAAGTGTGCTGAACAGTGCCTGAAATATAGCTAGGGTTAAACCACTGTTACATAAGTGTTTATTAAATAAAAACAACAAAAAGTTGGTGTTTATTATGACCATGTCTATCCAAGGCTGAAGAGGTAGCCAAGGCATCATCTCAATTTTAGGGGAAAATTCAGTTTTGTTTAAGAAAATAATTTAGGCAGACTCTACCACTATTTCCCTATTCTTAGTTTGCTGTTGTTAAAATGGGGGCAATGTTGGTAAGGTGTAAAAACAATAATAATGTCAGTTCCACAGCTTTGCAGAATGTTTTCTTACATTTAAAGCACTTTTGCACATATTTTATTTGTTCCTTGCAGTGGGGTATGCCGAGATTTGTATCAGTGGTATTTGAGGGGTGTTTCCAGATATTGGCCTTAGCACAGAAAGAACTGAGAGGGAAAGCAAAGGGAAAGGAAAGAAAATAATTAATACTTCATCTTTGGGGACCTAATAGCCATGGTTCTTGGAAAACTGCCAGCATTTTTTTTTTCCTGGCAGTCTGAAGTCAGCAACTTCACTTATGAAAATCAGGAGGAAGCCACAATAATCGGAAACAATCACACTTCAGATAAAATTCATGAATTATGATATAAGCACTGTAAAATGAAGGAAATTGCCAGGAATTCTTCATGCCCATAAAAAAGTCCACATTGGGAGTAGCTAAATTATATTTATATTAGCAAAAAAGGAAGGCGCCCTTGATGCTTTCTAATTGATATGTTCTAGTTGGGTACTTTAGGCATCTGATAGATTTCTGCAATTTACATTATGATGCTTTCTGATTCAAATAACAGAATACCCAAGTAGAAAGGAGCTTAACAATAGAATGCTCTTTTTATCACACATAGAAAACTCTGTAGGAAGGTATTTATCAGCTTTCCTGTAACTCTTTGGCTCTTTCCCCAGTTTTCAGGATGGCTGTAGGAACTTTAAGTCTTATATCCACATAGGAGAACTTTGACATACAGGAAGTGACATGGGTGTGCTCGTCACACATCTCACTCTTCCCGATACAGATAACTGGATCTATGCAGACTTAATAAAGACCTGAGGACCACCTCAACAGTGGTAGATAATGGAAGCAAAGATGTCAGCCTAGCCTCCCCCTGTTAGCTGTATATGCCACCACCTTAATGAAATAGCTTCAATTCTTAGTTTAACGCATGTATGTTTTGATCTATATTCCTGGGTATTGTCATAGGTCTTTCTATACATTTGAAAAAAATGCAACTATAAATATTTTACATTGCCATTATTTTATACTTAACATTAAATTAAACCATACATTTTTCAGATACAGTATGGTGTGGTATAATGATCTTAAATATAGTATTTGTAGTGCCCTAGGATCTGTTGAAACTAGTGGGTGAAGTGGGGCTGAAGTTTACCTATTTCCTGGCATACCCATCTAGAATGCTAAGCCATTGTTATTCCTTTGATTTGGAACTAAGAGAGTTCTACTAAAAATTTTTTTTTGTAAAATAATTCTATGATTAAGAAAAGTTCTTTAGTGGGAAGAGTTTATAATTTGGAGTTAGAATTTAGTTTGAATATTAATACTGCCATTTATTAGCATGCCAGGGGACTAAAGGCAAGTTAGAACTCTTCCCCCTATAATTGTATTTTAATGACATCGAACACATGAATTTTGAAACATAAGAACATTCACAAAGTCACCTGAGCTCTCTGAGTACAAATTAGGTGCCTAGGAATTATCAATATCTTTCTCTTTTCACATTTTTCATGTTTTGATCATAGCATAGTGCTCCATTAAGTTAGTATTCCATAATTTTATTAGCCAAGGTAGGTTGTTTCAGATGCTTTGTTATAATAACTATCATTCATGTTGAAGATATTTGCTTTACTATAATGTTTCCATGGAATAAATTCTAGGAAATGAGTTGATGGATACAAGGATATAAACATCTGTTTGCTACTCAAGAAATTTTGCCAGATTTTACTTTTTTCTAATAAAATTATAATAATTTATATTGCCACTTACAATGCATCATTGTACCAGGTTTTAAAAATGTTGCCAGTTTTAGATATTTTTTAAATTTGGGCAAATATATCAAGTGTAAAATAATAGCAGGGAGTTTTTAAGTTTGTAATGGGTTTATTACTATGGAAGATACACATTTTCCATTATTTTAAGAATGTCTCCATTGTTTCTATAAAAATGAGACAATATTATTTAAAAATGGAAGCAATTAATAAACTTATAAAAAAGAAATTAATGAACCAATCCAAATCCCATCATCTAGGTACATTTCATTTGAAAATTAAGTAAATATTATTCCAAAAATCTCAATCTCTCTTTCTGTCTCTCTCTCTCTGTCTTCCTCCCTCCTTCCTTTTCCTTCTCACTCACATATATCTTCACATAAAATGTTGATTGAGCATAAATAAAAATATAAAGAGAGAAAGATGTTATATAAATCAAATCATATAACTACTTGTTATAATTAAAAGTATAGTTTTTGATTAATGGAATTAATAGAATAAAAATCAAAACTGAATAATTTTCTGTAATTTATAAAGATGCATTTTCACCATTTTTGTTATTATGTTTCTAAATGATCCCTCTAAAATTAAATCAAAATATTAAGATTCATTATTATTTTTAAATCTACATGTTTTACTACTTATTTTGTCTTTATACATTAAGTTTTAAAGGTTTCCAATAACCGTGTACCTATATGAAGATTTAGATGTTAAAATTTTACTTTATTACTTCAGATTATTTTTAAAGCAGTAAAATAATACAAATATAGCTTAAGTCCAGCATTTGAATCATTTTTCTATCCTCTTTCTCTCCCTATGTAGAGGAAACTGTAATTTTCAAATGAGTGTTGTTTTCTATTTCCATACAAATATATGTAATTTTGCTAAACATATAGGTCCATAGATAATACACCATTGTTTCACATGTGTAGTGGACACTGTAATGCACTTGCCAAATCTCTTTCACTGCAGGTGCACCCAAACTCTACCTGTAGTGGGAGTTGATTGGTTCTAGCTATCTGCTCTCTGAAGGATGGTCCCGCCCTGGGTTAAATGGAAGCTGTTTTACTACAAGGATGTGTCTCCCACAGGTCAGCCCACAGTCAATGATTGACTGGCAAGTGTGTGTGTGTAGGGGAATGGGGGATAGGTTACCCAGGTCAATTCCTTTACTTTAAGAGCTGTGATTTAATTGATTGTCCAGAGCTCCTTCTGGGGTCAGACTGAGACAAGAATTCAGTCAAGACCACAACCTTACTCCACTCCTTCCTTTTTCTACCTCACTTCCTCCCACACCCTTCTTCTGAGAGCCCTTCAAGCAAATCACATACACTCCAATCCCCATCTCAGGCTCTGCTTTAACAGAGCCCCTTCTAAGAGAATGTGCTTTCTAAATTTACACTTATTGTTATCAATTTTATCGTACTTATTCACATTTGTGGCACCTTTTTTTCTTCACTTAACATGGTTTTTGAGAGATTCATCATGGTTGATATTTGGGGCTAGAGTCTCTATCTTGACTGTTACTGATTATTTTATTTTAAATGAGTTTATTCCTTCATTCTCCTTCTAAGGGGCTGTTAAATACATGTTCTTTTTTTTGGTATTTCAAATATTGAACAATCTTATATATTTGTCTCTGTATATGCATTTAAGTCTCTGTCCACAGTTGATGCCAAAGATTAGACATGCTGGGTCATAGGGTATGCAGATCTTTAATTTTATTAAACATCAACCATGTATCCTATAAAGTAGAGGTACCAACAAAGACTCCAACCAGCTGTTAATTAGCATTCTTATTTTGCATTATTTTCACCAACACTTCAAGTTATTGAATATATTATTACTGTTATTATTATTGCTCATTTAAAGGGCCTACATTGGTAAATTATTGTTTTGATTTGCATTTCTCCAATTACCAGTAATGTTGTATTTCTTTTTATATGTGAATTGGCAATTTAGGATTCCTCTTTGCTGAAATGTCTGTTTTATACCTTTTTCATTTCACTCTCATCTGTTATATACATTTCTTATTGATCTGTTGGCTGTCTTTATACATTTTGGATAATAATATATTTATTTGTATTTATATATGTTTGTACTTATATTTATACTTATATTCATTAAATTTATTCTCCTGGTTTGGTAACTAAGATGTCTATCTTTTGCTTCCCTTCTAGATCTACTCTCCATCTTTCTCAAGTTAGCTTTCTACCTGAGAGGCTCACTTTATTTTGGTTTATCTGTGTGGGCATATTTTTCTGTTTAGTTGGGCCAGTGGGAGCAGTATTGAGATAAACAGAGAGAAAAGAAGGAAGTGGAGGTATTTATTTTGGCTCCCTCTCTGTGACATATCATCATCTAGCTGCATCTTTTTTAATGAAAATTCATTGCTCCTGTTAGGCATTTTCTTGACAAAACACACCTCCCCACCTCTTTGATTTGTTTGGCAAATAGAATGTGGCAGAAATTATGGTGCGCAACATCTGAGCCTAAACTTCAAGGTATTTAGTATATGTGGGATGGTCTCGAGAAACTAAGCAGCAGGAAGCAGCAGGAATATTGGAGAAAAAAATATCACTGAGGACCTTGGCTGAAGCACAAAAGCGGGCAGTCCCTAAAAGTCCACCAGGAACAACTACAGTTCTCAGAACTCTCTGGCAAAACTCTCAGCCTGCACCATCAACAAGGGTGTTCCTGAGAAGGCTTGAAGCTGATGCAACATTGACCTCCCTTCCACCTTCCAAATATCATGCCAATCATATGCATGGCAACCTCAAACCTGAAAACAGACAGTCAAGAACATTCTGAGAAAGGTAGTTCCTACTACCTCTGCTGAAATTGGCAGACAATATTTGACAAGAGGAATTTTAGTTTATTTTCTTTTTTAGATTGTATATTTAGGTCAAAAAGGTCATCTTTGAAATTTTTAATTAATTTTTTAAATTATTATTTATTTTAAATTTCAGAATATTATAGGGGTACAAGTGTTTTGATTACATAATTTGCTTTTGTTAAGGTTATAAGTGTGTCAATCCCCCAGATAGTGTGCATTGTACCTGTTAGGTGTGAATTTACACATCCCTTCCTCCCCCCCAACCTGTTTGAATTCTGATTAATGTTATTTCCATATGCGCATGTAAGTGTTAATCAATTAGTTCCAATTTAATGGTGAGTACATGTGGTGTTTGTTTTTCCATTCCTGCGATACTTTTACTTAGAAGAATGGTCTCCCCTTCCATCAAGGTTAATACAAGAGCTATTAGTTCACCATTTTTTCAAGGCTCAATTAGGAAGAAATAGAATTCCTGCACAGACCCAAATCAAGTACCAAAATTAAAGCAGCAATAAAAAAATCTTCCAACAAAAATATCATGGACTAGGTGGTTTCACATCCCAATTTTGCCAAACTTACAAAGAACTGGTACCTATCCTGCAGAAATTATCCCATAATATTGAGAAGGAGGGAATCCTCCCCAATACATTTTATGAAGCCAACATCACCTTGATACCAAAGCCAGGAAAGGACTCAACAACAACAAAAAAAAGAGAACTACAGTCCAATATCCTTATTAATATAGATGCAAAAATTCTCAACAAAATCCTAGCGAACTAAATTCAGCTGCTCATCAAAAAAATAATCCATCACGACCATAGGGGCTTTATCCCAGAGATACATTCCAGAGATATTTTATTTTTAAACATTTTTGTTTTTGTCAAATTTAGACATGTACATAGTTTAAATTTTCAAAATGTTTTGTAGGACTTATGATGAAATACCTTCAATTTCCCATTTCCCTCTTCTCACCACCTAATTTTCCTTTTTCAAAAGTAACCACTTTTAACAAATTTAATTTTTTCTTCTGATATATGCCTCCTTACCACTAAATAATATTATACCTCTATTTACTGATTCTTCTTACTTTTCATAGTCTACTGAATTCCATTTATAGACTATAAGGATTTAGCTTGTCTACCGATACTTATACATCTCTTTACACACACAAACATATGTATTTCCTCTTTTTCATTATTTCTAATATTCATGTATCATAATTTGGTTAAGTAGTCAATGTTTATATTATAATGATTATGCTACTATAATGTACAACTTATTAGATTTCCTTTCTTATTTTTTAATGGTTTTTCTTAGAAATATGGTTTTTTATCATTTAGACTTACGTAATTCATCTTTGACTTCTGTGACAAAATTGTTATTTCTTTTCTCAATACTTTAAAACCCAATAATGGGACCTTTTTCATCTTTTTCATCTGTATCTTTCTTTTATCTTCTTGCTCCAGTTTGGGCTGGTTCATTCCTCAACCTCCTATGAAGCTACCATTCCCAAGATCTCACTTTATTAAAAAAGCAGAATATTTTTTCAACTCTCCTGGCAATACCTCTTCCTTCCTGAATATCACATTATCTTCTTTTGATTTTTTTATAAAATTAACTCTCTTCTTCTGCTGGAGCACATTCTGCAGCATTCACTTAAAAATAATGCATAAAAGGAAATGTTTTAAGAACTTGCATTTTTATAAATGTGTTTATACTATTTGCATACATAGTGGAAAGTTTGCTAAACATGGATTTCTCAGTTAAGAGACATTTTCTCTCAAATTTAAAGTGGTGCTTATTGTCTCATAACTTTCATTGTTGTTGCTAAGATGATAAATAACAGTTTTCGTTTTAGATGCTTTAATATGATCATTTATCTCCCCTCCTTTCCTCTTCTTTCTCTCTCTCTCTCTCAACTTCCTTCCCCTTCCCTCTTTTTAAAATCTTCTCCTTGTTTCCAGGTTACAAAATTTTATAATACCTCTGAAATTTTTTTGCAATCTATGGTTTTGGGAATAGTTATCAAGTCAAAAGCCAATTACTGGTAAATAAAACTGAGATTCAGTTGCCAAAACTCAGTTCAAGTAGATTAATTGTAAAAATTATTTATTTATTATTTATTACTAAATTTTTTTTTCCTTTTTTTTGGCCCAGTATCCTCCTTATTGTGATGTGACTATAAAGTCATTCCCATCAAGAGTTTATTTCCCCACCTCTTGAATTTGTACCAGTCTGTAATTTGGTTTGACCAGTAGAATGTAACAGAGATGACAGCATGCCAGTTCTGGATGTCGCCTCAGGAAGCCTTGCATGTTCCCAATTCTCTCTCAGAATCCAGCCAAGTCATCCTGGAAACAAGCCCAAGCTAGGGTTGGAACCAGAGGGGTGACATGGAGCAGAGATGAGCCATCCTTTCTGAGGACAGCCCAGACCGACCAGCTGCTGACATATATCCAGAAGAACTAGCTTGCTGAAACACAGCTCTTGAGCTAACAAAATGCTTAAGCCGCTAATTTTAGGGGTTATTTACCATATGATATCAAAGTGATGTCTATGGAATACAGTAAAAATTGTTTCAGAAACGAGGCCTTAACCCAATAATTTAAGTTGGAAGATGAGGCCATAGTTTGGCCATAAGCATGGCTGTGAGTCTGATTATCAGTGTCAGACTACAGATTTTACAGTCACTTTGCCCTTAGAGCTAAGCACACAAGCTGTGGGATAGAGGGGTGCACGCTTAGGAAATTAACTATAGGAGATTCTTCCCGCTATCCACCTGCTCGAAACTTTAAGTCGATCCCTCCTCATTGCCAGGTGTAATGCTACAGTGCCCTAAACAAGGAAAGGAGTACTAGATCTTGAAAACTGTCGGGTAAACACTCTACCCCAAGCATTTGGTGCAGGAAATAGATATAGGTATATCTAATAGTTTTCAGAAATAGTTTCATCTCAAAGATAGATATCCTACCCTTCACCCAAGAACAACTGAACTGTGCTCTCTAGGCATACTGAACTCTTTATTCAAAGGAAGTATTAATAGAATTTTCCTCCTTCTCTGGATCCGTGGAGGCTGCTCTAGACTAAAGTTTTTCCCACCTGGGTCTCCATATTAAGAGATCTTGAAAATGTCACTGGGAGTAAGGGTGATAGAAGGTGTTTTCCCCTCTGCACCATCTTGAGCATGTTGCCAACATCCACCTGGGTTTCTAGGAGACAATTGTGAGAAGTCACGATGGGAGATGAATAAGTATGAGTCTTTAGTCCATGACCTGGTGTCTGCTTTTCATATATTATGGATAATATGTGAACAGAAATATCAGATCAGTTTTGTTCAGATAATATTTTAAAAATTATGGTTATAGTCACATGCATAATCACAGGCTAAATAATATATGCCTTTTTAAGTTAAAAACTTGTCTCTCATTTTGCCCATGTAGTAAAACAAAGTATCTTGTCAGTAATAATAAATAGCAAAGTTCAAGGTACTCACATTAGATAGCTAACATTACCTTAGATGCTTTCCCTTATTTAATAGAGACTTTTTATTTCTTTCCTGCCAACTGTACTATTATAAAGTACATTTTACGCACTTAATTACATTTCCACAAACGTCATGTCTAATGTGAGAGCATGCCAAAAATCTATGAGAATATTCCCTCTCTTGTTGTCATGCCAAATTCAGTATAAATTAATTTTCTGAAGATCTTGCAAATGTCTCATTTCACATGCTTTCTGCCTAAACCTGTCTAATATTAACATACACAAGTGGTCATTCTCCATTAGGAGATTGGTTTAGCAAAGATGTCATTTTGGAAGGAACTCTTAGCTTTAAGCGATTCCCTCTAAAAATATGCTACATATTACCTGCTCTGGTTAGCTCTCAAACAAATAGCCAGCAATTTCCAATGACTACTTTCCAAAGCAAATTATTCACACCTTTCTACTCACTGGAAAGTCTCAGCTGAACTAACATTTTAAAAGACTGTTCCCAATTCACAATTCTTATAGAACAAAATTGAATTTTTTTCCCCACTCCTCATTTTTGCTGTAACACTTTGGCTTTTACCACATGTCACTGTAATATGCTACCAAAAATAAAGTCCTAAGTTGGTGACATGAGATCAATTCTGGTATTCATCACTGTTATTCTGTAATGCTCCATCCATTACAAATCATGGAATGTTAAATAATCAAACTTTTATTTTTTCTTTTTGCCTATCTTATTTTGGCAAGATGTTTCAAGTCTTTCAAGAAAAAAAAAATGAAAGCCATCTGTTTTGAGTGGGTTCCATTGCAGCATGATTACTGCAATGAAGACATTTTATTGTGTTAATTTTCATTAAATAAAACCCTGTTGAAAGCCAGTAGTTTTCCAAAACCCATATGATTTATAGCATGCTAATGTTTGTAGGGAGACACTCTGTTTCAATTATATGGAGTAAGTGATGCCTTTCAGAACAACTCAATAATAATATCACCTATGACAACTTTAATTTTAGACCTATAGCAAGGGTGTGAGACCTGCAAACCTATCAACAGAATTGTCAGCTTCTGCACAAATTTAATCTTCATCACCTCTATGCAATGTTTAACTTCAGATGGTTGTACTTGCCAATGACTCCAATAATGTGCTTCCAGAAGGCAGGCACTTCATAAACATTAAACACTGGATTTGCTATAACTCAAACATATTCTATTTTTTTCTTTTACAGCCAGCAGAATGAGATGTACTAAGGCTCTAAGGGAAATGTGGGTGCACTTGAAGGAAATGGGCTTTTACTTCATATGTTAATATTTTCCCCCTGCTCTCTCTTTCTTTCTGTTTGGTTTACTTATCTCTCGCATAATGACTTCTATCTCTTTCTGAAGACCTTGACTCTAGGTACAAATATACTAAATGAAAAATATATTTTTTATTAATTTTATGGGAAAAATATGTGTCTATTGCAACCCCAAAATATGCATACATTTATCACAGATGAAAATAGTCAAATGACCAATGAAAACAAATTTGCATAAGTAATAAACAGCAATTTGAATGCGCACGAATAGTGTGCATATAAAATGTGACAAGATAAAGTTTATGGTACTTGCCAAAGTATGAAGTCAAGACTTGCTAGTGGGTAATGGTAGTTGAAGGATGAGTTTGAGGGAGTCGTATTTTTGGAAGGTCCATTCTTTCCATACCATTTTTTCACTGATATTTTAATTTTTCTGAGGCTCGTGATTCTCTTAACATTTCAACTGAAATTGAAAATAAAATTAAAGCACAGATGAACACTTTTAGCCAGTTTAAATGCTGAACATTAAAGGGCTCAAAACACATTGAAATAAAATCTCTCACATGCACAACCAGCCTGAAGAGAGATGATACCTTTCCATGGCTTTCTTTTGGTATAAGCATGCAAAGCAAAGCTCTTGGTGTTGATCCAAACATGATATACAATTCTAATTTATTCGATACGGTGTCCTCTGACTACCATATCAAGTGAGTAAGCATGATTTTGCCTGAAGCCGTAATGATGAAATACCATTTTTAAGGAGCCATTATGGTTAAAAGTCATTACCTGAGCAATCCTTATTGAGGTAAGTCTGTGTTCAGAGAGAATGTGCTGTCCTTGGATCTTGTAGTTATGCAATAAAAGTGGTTCCTCTGCTTCTCTTCTCGTCTGGTTGATATTGTGCCCAGAGGATGAATGCTTCAGGAAAACTGATGAGCTGAAACTTTTAGGAAACCACATTCTCTATCTGGATGGAAAAATTGGAAATTCCATTAAGCATTTTCAATATCCAGTAAGATTGCTTTGGTCCTAAAACATGCTATTGCCATGAGAGGGCTATATAATAAATAGAACAAATTTGTCACTCAGTATGTATGATGATTTTTGATCATGTGTAAAAAATGAAGAAAATGAATTCAACACTTGCCTATCTGTGGTAGTCAAAAGGCTATATAACCAAGCAACGCCAATAAATGGTAAGTTAATTAATGTTATGCTAACCAAATAATTGGAATGACTTTTTAAAAAATTTGGATGTTGTTTGGGTTTTAACAAAACACCAGGATTTTAGCTTAGTATTATTATTATATTTTTAGTGAAGTCTGTTGAGAAGAACAAGAAAATGGCATCTGAAATTATAGCTGTGTATATCTGGAACCCCATTTTCTAAAACAATAGTAGTTCAGAGTACAGGAAACAGATAACTTATACCCACTTTTAATAATTCAATTTTCAATGCTCAAATAAAACATATAAGTCCCATATATTTTTAAAATAAAATAGAAATCATTCCTGGAGAATAAAATAATCTCTTAATGATATCCTGAAGAAGAGTCCAGAAAATTCTGTATGGAATTTATATGTCCACATTCTATTCAGAGAAAAATATCACTAAACATCTTTTTCTTTTCTTTATTGTTTTGATTTTTATAAAAACAACTTCCTTTATTTTGTAAAATGATGGTAATTTTTGTTACAATTTTTTACACATATTAAATGAAAAGGAAGTTTATTTAGAAAACAAGTACTCGAGGTCACTGTTAGAAAGTATTTAGTTGAACAGAACTATAGCTAGCTCTCTCACACACGCACACACATGCATACACACACACACACAACATAGACACTGCAATATTAAAAGACAAAAATAAACTAAACTCTCTAAGCCTCATATTTCTCACCTGTAAGATGAGAAAGAGTACAGTACTTACTGTACAGGGTTGTCACTGGAATTACATTAAATAAAGCACCAGAAGTACTTAGCACAGTATCTGTTATATAGTCAATATCTAATAAATTGCCTTTTTTCTTACCTTATATGTCATACAATTTCATGTAAGAAAGATTTCACCATAGAACCTTGCACGAAACCTACTTTATCTTGTGAAATCTTGTCCTGACTTTCTTTTCATTCAACATAAATCTATACTGTCATATTTATAACAAAAGTTAGGTACTATATGTGTTCAATTCCCAGCAGTTGCCATTTAGGTAATTATTAATTTTTTAATATTATAAAAAATGGTAGATACAAATCCAAGTACATATATCTTTCTGCAATTGCAAAATGTTCCCCTTAGAGTAAGTTCTTGCTGATCAAAGACAACTAACACTTTTAAAGCATGTAGTATTATCGACTTGATCTTCAGAACTTATATTGATTTATAATTTCTCCATCAGTGTATTAACAGCCCATTTTTCCTAATCTGTCAAATGGGTGGATAATAACACTAACCACATTGTTCTAACAATTAAATAATAAACCATACATAAAGCAAGTAAGACAGTAGTACGCATGTATAAAGCATTCAGAAAATGGCAGTCATTATTATTACAGAATGATTTAATTATGAAATATGTTGAATTAGTACAAACTTTCTCTATGTGTGTGCATGTATATAGGTTTACATTAGTTATGTACAATCATACAATGTGTTAAAGACAGTTGGTCATAGACTATTAATAGACTGAGTAGTCTAGTAACTTCAATTTTCCTTTAGTTTTTAGTATTCCAAAAAAAGCACTTGATGAATGTAGAATGATTGGTAGCAATTTTATATTAATAAATATGGGAGAGAGAAATTGTATACCAGTTATTAATAAGCACTAATAATATAAAGCTATGATAATTAAATAGTAGGGTCCTGCTATAATAACATAAAGAAAATCAGTGGATTAGGGAGTAGAGATGCATACACAGGCAGAAAAATAGATTTTATAAATAATTAATTAAGTCATTTTAAAACAGTGGAGAAAGAGAGCTTATTCATTATGCAATATTGATCTTTACTATATTAATTGACTAAAAATATTAAACAACAAATACATAAAGTTTAAAAGAGAAATAAAACTATAAGAGGTAAACATAGCTGAATATTTTTCATCATTTTGTGGAAAAGAATAACTTTCTAATTATGTCATTTAAACCAAAAGCCATAATAAAACATACTGATAAATGTGAGTTTTAAAAACTAGAAATGTCATGTAACAAGAAAACCCCATAGAAATCAGGTTTTTTTTAAGGTAATACAGAGAGCCTACCAAACTCCAAAGCCTATGTTCTTTCCACAGTACTTCACTACTTCCTCTGTTGCCATAAACAGAAAAGGCTGAGACAGTTACTCAAAGTTAGTTGAGTAGGAAATATACAAGAAAGAAATGTTATATGTGAAGAGGGGCGTACTGCACTCAAATAATCCTGATTGGTCCTCTGGATTCAGAGAAACTTTAAATTTCTCAATATTTCATTACCTTCTGCTTATTTAGCTATAGACTTAAACCAAGAGGGAACATCAATAGCTTTCACCACAACATATGAAGCCAGATAAACTCTGTCTCTCTTATCTCCTTGGAATTAACTTCTCCAAAAGGGAAAAAAATAATCTATGATTTAGAAACATCACATTTATGTATTCCAAAACAACAAAAAGAAAGAGGTATCAAGACAGTCCTAATAAAGAAGTACTGATTCCCACCCACTGCACTCCATGATTAAAAGGATGTGCTTTAACCTGTTTTATGTGAGTCCCTGCTCTTCAAGTCTCTATATGCTCTGATGATTATCAAACAGGCAACTGTTTATTTTATAAGGAAAGCCCAACTCCACAGACTGGGTTGTTGAAGTATTTTAAATAAACATTCTCTGTAAACCCTAAGATGATGCATTTACCATGATTTCTATAAAGAGCTCATTTACATTTATGTGGAAAAAATAAATAGAACAAAGGCTCATTTCAACCTGGTCTTTGCTCAAATTCAATCTATAAATTTAAGCCCTGATACACCCTTTTAGACCAGGTACCTTGTGGTTAGAGTATACATTGAGGCAGGCCTGCTAAGCCTGCAGTCAGATTACACAGGATTTCCAGAATGGACTGGGAATCCCTTTGGATACTGTGAAGCCCCCAAGGTGGAGTCCGGTAGTATTCCCAATGCTCACACCATATAACCTGATGCAAACATTCCTGGTGCCACAGAAAGGTAATTGTTTGCAGAACTAAGCAGTGTAATCTCATCCTGAAAAGCTTTCAAAGTAGAGAGAAAGCACGGGTTGTTCCTATTCCTTTGAATGGGCTTCGGTGCTTCACACCCATTTTCCTTTTTCTGTTTTTTATTTTTATTTTTCCTTCTCCCACCCTTCTCAGGCTCCAGTATCCTCTATTCTACTTTTTACTTCTATGAGATCAACTATTTTTAGTTTCCACATATAAGCGAGGACATGCAATGTTTGACTTTCTGCTCCTGGCTTATTTCTCTTAACATAATATCTCCTAGTTCCACTTCTGTTTCTCCAAATGACAGAATTTTATTCCTTGGTATGGCTGAATAGTATTCCATTGTGTATATATATCACATTTTCTTTAGCCATTCATCTGTTATTGGACATTTAGGTTGATTCCATATCTTGACTATTGTGAATAGTGCTCCAATAAACACGGGTGGAAATGTCTCTTTGATATGATTTTCTTTTTTTTTTGATAAATTCACAGTAGTGGGATTGCTGGATCATATTATAGTTCTACTTTTGGTTTTTTTGAGGAAACTCCATACTCTTCTCCAAAGTGGCTGTACTAGTTTACATTTCGACCAACAGCGTGTATGATTTCCTTTTTCTCTGTATCCTTGTCAGTATTTGGTTTTTTTTTTGGCTTTTTGATATAGCCATCCTAACTGTGGTGAGATGATATCTCATTGTGGTTTTGATTTTAATTTCCCTGATTATTACTGATGTTGAACATTTTTTCATATATTTATTGGTCATTTGTAAGTCTTCTTGTGAGAGATGTCTGTTTAGATCATTTACCAATTTTCAATTGGATTGTTTGGGTTTTTGCTGTTGAAATATTTGAGTTCCTTGTATACTCTGGATATTAATCTCTTGTTGACCAAGTAGTTTGAAATATTTTCTCCCATTCTGTAGGTTGTCTTTTCACTTTGTTTCTATGGCTGTGTAAAAGCTTTTTAGTTTAATATACTTCCATTTGTTTATTTTTGCTTTTGTTTCTAGTGCTTTTGAGGTCTTATTCATAAAATCTTTTTCCCAGACCAATGTTCTGAAGCATTTTGCCTATATTTTCTTTTAGTATTATTATTGTTTCAGGTCTTATATTTAAGTCTTTAATCCATTTTGAGTAGATTTTTGTATAGGGTGAGAAGTGAGGGTCCAGTTCCATTCTTTTGCTGTGGATATCCAGTTTTCTAAGCACCATTTATTGAAGAGATTATCCATTCATATTTTATGTTCTTGGCATCTTTGTCAAAAAGATGTATATATGTGGATTAATTTCCGGGCTACCTATTCTATTCCATTGGTCTATGTGTCTAGTTTTATGTCAGTACTATGCTATTTTTGTCACTACAGTTTTGTAGTATATTTTGAGGTTTGATAGTGTGATACCTTCTGCTTTGTTCTTTTTGCTCAGGATTACTTTGACTATTCAGGGTCTTTTGTGCTTCTATAGAAATTTTAAGATTTCTTTTTCTATTTCTATGAAGAATGACATTGGTATTTTGATAGAGATTGCATTGAATCTGTAGATTGCTTTGAGTGGCACTGTTATTTTAACAATATTAATTCTTCTGACCCATGAGCATGGGGTGTCTTTCCATTTGTTCTTATCCTCTTTAATTTCCTTCATCAGTGTTTTGTAGTTTTCCTTGCAGAGGTCTTTCACCTCCTTGGGTAAATTTATTCCTAGGTAATTTTTTTGTAGCTATTTAGAAATGTATTGATAAAAATTTTCAATTGCTAAAAATCTTAAAACAAATAAAATGTACACACAATGGCACAATGGTTACAAACTTCATTAAATTTGCTTTTGCTTACACAAAAGCGTAAATACTATCCTACGTATGGATGGGGTAAACAATATAGAGAATTATCAGTGGATATCACTGGAAACTTTTGTATCATTTTCTCTAGCATACCTCATATTATTTATCCCTTTTGAGTATATTATGGACTGGTGACTTTTCACAAAATTTTATTTTCTTTATAAATGTCACATCTTCATTACTTGACCAAGGACAACCTCTTTTCTAGCTACCTTCTTTGTTCTTTCAGATATCTGCAATGATATTTTTTTTCTGTGGCAACAAGTTGTTCCTGCTTACCTTGGTTGCCCCTGATATATTGAATTCAATCAACTATCCTCCTGTTTACATTTAGTGATTAATTAAATTACAGGTGAAAATCTGGCTGGTAGGAATACATGTCACATTATTTTCTTTGAGTCATGGTTGTGGGTGATATGACTTATAGATTGCTTTTGTAAAGGTGCGATATATATGTATGTATATATATATATATATATTAAAGGTCATGTGTTTACTTTGATGTTTTTAACTTAACTCCAAATTTATGTACTCTGAAATTAAGTACTATACTTTATTTGGAGTTAAGTTGTACCTATTCATCAAATATTGATATAGATATTTCCAATCTGTTTTTACTCTTTTTATTTGATTTCTTTTCTCCCTGTCATATATTATATTTTTTATATATTTTAATAAGCTATGTCATATAAGATCAAATCAAATTATGTGAATAAATTGTAAGCATGTATAGCCTTTCTATAACTGAAATGAACCTCTATAAGTATTCTTTACTTTTGTTTCCTTTCTTTTGTTATTACTTATTGTCATTAAATATTTCTAATTATCAAAAAAACTTACACATTGTTAAAGGTGGTCCAGCAGTTTATAGGACCTACCATTCTATCCAACAATCCCACTACTGGGATCTACCCAAAGGAAAAGAAGTCATTTTATTAAAAGAGAAAGAAAAAGAGAGAGAGAGAGAGTTACACCCAAATGTTTATCACAGCACAATTCATAATTGCAAAGATACGGAACCAAGTCTAAATGAATCACAGACTGTTAGATACAGAAGTCTAATTTCTTCCATTAGATATAGAACTCTAATCTCTTCTTTTTATAGATGAAGAGACTGATGTCCAAATATACTACATTGTCCACCCCACTGCATCCAGTCAAGTACTGGTATAGCTAACTCGGGATTGGTGTCCAGAATTCTCCAGGCCTTCTTCTCTTCCTTACAACCACCCTCTATCTCTTCACTCTCAACCTGTCAGACACTCACCCATCATCCCACCCAGTGAACAGAAGACAAGAGTTGAGCTCTTTCATGTTGGCTCATGTATCTCAATACAATATTCACAGACACTGAAATCTCAAAAATTGCATTTTGTGAGAGCTGAGATTATGTTTCTTATCTTTGACTAAAAATATATGTAGTCATTTTCCACGTGTGTAGCTGTGGCTATAAAAGCTGATTGTGACTGTAAAATGGAGCAAAGGCTAAAAAAGTACAAAGCCAACTTCCCCATCTAGGATGAAGCCAAGTTCTGTTGCACTTTTCTCTTCTTGTCAGATCATTTAAATTTGAGCTATTTAACAAATGGCCACTTGTGCAAAATTCCATGAAAGTCTTACAAATACTATTTTTGATCTGTTACCCTCATTTTAATGATAACATGCTATATTGTGAGCTCTCTTGTTTTCTCTTAAACAAAAAAAGAAGAATCCATATCTATACTGAAAAATAAAAGTGCTTTTGATTAATTGTCACTCACATTGATTTCTGTAAACAGTTAATCAGTGACAATAGGTAGCAATAGTAGAAATAATAGGTAACATAATGTGCTAAGCATGTTGTTAAATGGTTCACACCTATTATTCCATTTATTCCTCCTCTACTGTCTATAATGAAGAGCCCATTATTTTCCCAATTTTATGATGAAGTATCTGAGTCCCAGAGAAACTACACACAGAAATTACCCTGGCTACAGAACCAAGGAAGCTGGCCCCAGATTTCAGGCTCTAATTTCTGTACATTCTCTCTTCTTTACATTAATATAATCTGCCAGTCTTCTTTAAACTCAGGGATCTTGTATAGTTTCTACCATATAATAGAGGCTCAGTAAATATTTGTTACACGAAAAGAAAAATGGACAGCCATGGTTAGTTTTCTTCCTGAACTAAACAATCAACAAACAAAAAGCACCTCACTTTCCAGGCAGGTGTAACTCAGCCAGATGCAAGAACCCTGTGCTCATCTGTTCACCTGAGAAAGGCAGATGTGTCTTTGATGCGGGAGTTTCTGCAGCTTCCCAGTGTAATTTATTCTACCTTGAAATTGTAAGAACTAAGCAACAAAGCACTCTGGGCATAGTTTGCCTGTAGAGAAGTGCCCATAACTCCAAGACACTTCATTAAAAGCACGCTCCTTTTGATTGCTTTAGTAAGAATTCCCTCCATTTAACTACCTCCTACCACATCTACACCACAGGATATTAAAAAGGCACTATCCTTCGTTGCGCCCCACTATTGATGCTGTTTTAACATGAGAACGCAATTAACTTATTGTGCTCCTGTGAAAGGATCAGACTTCTGGGAGTTTAAACAAATTAATAAATGCGTTGAATAGGAAAGAGAATTCACCGGCTTCCTCTGTATATTTTCACTGAGCACAATACACATATAGAGCTATGGAGTTATTTGTGTCTAAGGGCTCACAGAAAGAAGGATGGTTGGCAGCTGTTCCGCATCGCCAGTGGGGACAAGAGGGAACAGGCTTTAGCTCTAGCATGAGGTCATCAGGTTCATTGCAGCAAAAATTTACTTTTCAATGAGGCTTTTTAGTCTTTGGAACGAGTTGGCGAGGAACATGGGAGATATTGCCAGGTAAAGAAAATGTCACTTTTTTTTTGCTGAGGTAACATGCAAAAAAAGGTATTCCTTTCCCAATACAACAAAATTTTCTCCCCCCACCCCTTTCATACATCAGTAAGTCTCAAGCAATGCACAGAGACAAGATGAAATCCTTTAGGGAGCTTTTAAAAATCCCAAGGCCTAGGCCATACCCCAAATAAATTATATCAGAAACTCTAGGGGTGGGACCCAGTCTGCAGTATTTTTGAAAGGTCCCCTGATGATTCTAAACTAAACTGTAAACTGAGGGAAACTGCTCACAGGGAAGTTCTCCCAAACCAACGCTGGGGACTGAAGTGTATGACAAAGGAAATTTCCACTGAGACTGAGCCTGTGCTTAGGGACTTGCCCACTGCCTGACAGCGAGTCTGGAAGCTGTGTGAACCCAGCTTGCAGAAGAAAGTAACAAAAGCAATCACTTTAAAAAGGGCTGATCATGATCAGCATACAAACATATTAGAGAAGAGCTGTTTGCAGCCTGTGACCCTACTAGACAAAAATGGGCTCAAACTAACATATTTACTGAGTCAACATCATTCCTGAAACACAATAACTTAGGGTTCAGCAATCACACAGTGTCAAGCTTCACCAAACCAACCAATCTTGAACTGATAATCCAACTATTAATTTAAACCAACAGGTCATCCTTTCCTGTGAAATTGTGTGTCTTTTGCCTTTCTCAATCCCATACTTACCTTGAGTCCCTAAGACAGCTTTCACAGGTGCTGGTCTTCCTCTTATATGAATAAAATGTCAAGGATTTAAAATAGTTGTCTTTTTTCAATGTCCTCATTCCCCTCTCTTTTTTTACTTTTTATTTTGAGATAATGGTAGCTTTTTATTATAGAATATATTCATAACATCACATAACATAAAATTTACTATTTTAATTATTTTTAAGTATACAATTCACTGCCAATAAGCGCATGCACATAGTTGTGCAACCATCACGTCTATTTATCTCCAGAACTTTCCCAAACTAAACTCTGCATCGATTAAATAACTGTCCATTACCTCTTCTTTGCAGCCCCTGGTAGCCACTGTTATACTTTCTGTGTTTCTAATAATTTGACTATTATAGATACTTCATATAAGTGGAATTATATAATATTTGGACTTTTATGTCTGGCTTATTTCACTTAGCATAATGTTTTCAAGCCTCATCCATGTCATAGCCTGTATCAGAATTTCTTGCCTTTTTAAGAGTGAATATTATTATTATTCTATCATATGCATATATAATTGTAGATTTACATGCAGTTTTAAGAAATAATACAGAGATTTTGTTAACCATCACCCAATTTCCTCCAAAGATAGCATCTTGCATTACTCTAACAAAATATTATAGCCAAGAATATAATATTGATACAATCTATTGACTTTATTTAGATTTCACCAGTTTAGATGCATTCATTTGTGTGTGTGTGTGTGTGTATGTGCATGCACATATGTATATCCAGTTCCATGCAATTTTATCACATGTGTAAATTGGTGTATTGACACCACAGTTCCAAAATAAGAACTCACCATGCTACACTTTTATAGCCACAGCCACCTCCCTACCTCCCCTTCTCAGTAACCTCTGACAACCATGAATGTGTTCTCCATAATTTTGTTATTTCAAGAATGCTATATAAATAAAATCATACAATATGTAATAATTTGGGATTGACTTTTTTCATTTAGCTTAATTCCATGGTGATCCATCCAAGTGGTTGCATGGATTAATTGTTCATTCCTTCTTTATCTTCCAGTAGCATCCCATGGTATAAATGTACCACAATTTGTTTAACCATTCATTGTTAAAGAGCATTTGGATTGTTTCCAGTTTGGAGTTATTAAGAATAAAGCTACTTTGAATATTTTGCAAAGGTATTTATATAAATATAAGTTTTATTTCCTCTGGGATAAAAGCCTAAGAGTGCGATTGCTGGTTTTTATAGTAAATGTATGTTTAATTTTGTTAGAAAATGCCACACTCTCTTTCAAGACTAGCTGTTTCATTTTGAGTTCCTACCAACAATATGGACATAATCCAGTTTCTCAGCATCCTTGCCAGCATTTTGCTTTATCACTATTTTTTAAATTTGATCCACTCTGATTGGTGTGTAGTGATATTGCATTGTGATATTAATTTGTATTTCCTTAATGGCTAATGACGTTGTACATCTTTTGTGTACTTAACTGCCATTTATATATTCTATTTTGATGAAATGTCTGTTTTTCATGCCTTTTATCCCTTTTCTTATTATACATTTGGGTTCGTTTATGTTTACTTTTGAGTTTTGAGAGTTCTTTTTCTATTTCAGATGAAAGTTCTTTGTTGGATATGTGGTTAAGAAATATTTTCTCCCAGTTTGTAGTTTGTCTTTTTAATGGCTTAACAGAGATTTTTACAAAAAAAAAAATTGAAGTTTTAAGTCTGATGAGATCCAGTCTATCGATTTTTCTTTTTATGGATTGTACTTTTGGTAAAGCTCTAAAAACTATTTGCCTAGTCTTAGACTTCAAAGATTTTTTTTTCCTCAAAGTTTTATAAGTTCATAATTACAATTAAGTCTGTGGTTCATTTTGAGTTAATATTTATATAATTTAAGAGATTTAGATTGAGACTTTTCCTTTTTTATAGATTTTTTTTTGGCCCAAGGATGTCCAATTTCTCCAGCAACATTTACACCATTTATCAAAAAGCTATCCTTGAGACTTCTGGTTTCTGCTTTGACATTAGAAGGGTTTAGACATTGTCTCTCCATATTATATGCTCACGCCAGAAAACAAAAAAACAAACAACAATTTGAACAAACTGAAATACAACAACTCTTCCTAGCTCTATTAGAGAACTGAGGTTACGGAGCAAACTATTTCTATAAAAACTAGGGAGAGAGGCGGCTACAGAGAATCACAGCTTACTGGGATCAGAAGTCCAGAAGACCAATAGGCACACTTAAACTTCAGTTGATGAATTGCTAGAAACTCAGTGTGGTCCAGGTTGAGAGTTCACAATTCCTGGGGAATGCCTAGTCTTGAGGGACTCCCCACACTTTTATGAGTTTTACCTCTAGGAGACCTAGCAAGCTCTCACTGTGAAGATCTGAGGAAATCCCCTCTTAATTCTAGCAGGAGAAGGGAAAAAATAATAGTTTGAAATATACTCAGGAGAACATAACCATTCTGAAATATAGCCACAGCATTCTATTCTTCCTTCTTTTCTCTGTAATGAAGGCCAGCCCTCAAGGGGAACTACTATACTAAAGTCTTATTCATCTGAGGAAGGGCGATTAGCTAGCCCCAAGCCCCTGTAGCATTTCTGTCTCACATAAGGGGAAAAGGTTAAGACATTCTTCTTAAAGTAATAGTCCAGGGACTCCAGGGACCATGGGGAAAAAAAGCAGAGATTTAGTCTAAGATTAGAGACTGTTTTCCCCAAACCCCAATACCTTAACAACAAATTATCAGGACTCTAGGATAATAAGAGTGGATCAAAACTGAGAGAACTGCAAGACAAAGATTCTACGTAAAGAAAGGAAAAGTATTACAGAAGAAAAAATTGAAGATAAAATAAAATCTTTCAGGATTTTTATTATTCATTTGTCTAATAGATAACTTTGTTAAATATACTAATAGTAAAAACGTATTTGGTAAGTTATGACAGAAATGTTACAAGGAATAGAATGAGTAATTGGAAATACTCTGTTATAAGATGCCTGCATTATCCATGCAGTGGTGTTGAAAGACAAAACAAGGCACAATAAAAATTTTAATAAGTTTATTTGGGCAACACGAATTCATGAATTAGGCAGCACCAAACTAAAAGTTATTTGGAGCTCCACTGAAGAAGCACAAGGGAAAGGCTTTTATAGGGTGAATGTGGAAGCAAAGTAAAGAAAATGTTTAGTTACAATTATGCAGTTGCCTTGGGTCTCTTTGCTGGGAAGTCCCTAGTTATGTAACTGTAAGTTAGGTGGCATCTTCTAATTGGTTAAGTTTATGGGGTTTTTTTCCGCTTAATATAGGCATTTATAAGAAATGGGCTAAATTTTATTTATGTTTGCAAATCAAGCAAAGTTGAGGTTGTTTATGAAACCTAACTGGCTTTTCTATTCAGGGATTTTTTAGGCCTGGTCTCCATTTTATTTTATCTTAAGAGTGTTATTTGCAAATGCTTAATTGTAAATGTATATTATAAACTCTAAGTTAACCATTAAATGTTTTTTTAAAGTATAATTGATATAATAAATGAAGAGAAAAGTGGTATTTATTAAAAATAAATAATGCTCCAAGAGCAATAAATAGACAACAATTACAAATATAATAGATAGTAAACTATATCAATGATTGCTTTAAATATAAATGGTCTAAATACACGAAATAAAACCAAATAATGAAATAAAGGATAAAAATGTCCTGATTTTGTTCCTAAATCATTAAACATAAAGACACAGATAGATAAAAATAAATGGATAGAGAACCAATAGGAAATTGGACCACTATTCCACAAAGGAGATAAGGATGAATATTTCTGTAATCCAGGGGATTCCTTAGAGTGTCTCTTAGTATTATCATGGCCTGTGATTAATGTCAATGGAAAACTGACAGCTTAATCCCAACAGGACTACTTTTGGCCTAGACCCTTCAGGAATAAAGGTTTGGGTCACTCCATCAGGTAAAGAATCACTGCTAGCTGAGGTGCTTGCTAAAGGCAAAGGGAACACATAATGGATAGCAGATGAAGTTAGTTATCAATAGCAACTGCCACCATGTGACCAGTCACAGAATCAAGGACTTTAATTGTCATGATTATTTCCCCCTTATTTTGTTGTGAATATGATTTTGTGTGTGTATACAGTATATATGTACATATTTATATGTATAAAGATATATATAAAGAGAGAGAGAAAAATAACTTTGTTTTTTTCTTATTCCCTTCTCATGTCACATAAGATGCATTGAATTTACATCATTGATTTTAAATATTGTTTACTTTGCATCATAGTATTTGATTTGTAGTATATCAAATATTGAGTATTTAAAAATATCGCTTTGCTTCTGCTGAGTTATGTGCCTTTCAATACAATAGATTGAGTTTGTCTATGTATAGCTTTTTCCTGTGATTCTGATAGGAATTGTTCCAAGCATATGATTAAATTTACAAAGAATGGGCATCTTTACTATTTTGAGTTTTCCAATCTATAAACAGAGTATGTCTCTCAACTTATTTAGGTATTCTTTGCTTTCTTTCATCAGTGTTGTATAAATGTTAGCATACTAATTTTGTATATACTTTGTTAAGTTTATACCAAAGCATTTAATTTTCTTTAAAGTGATTGTAAATGGTATGGTGTTCTTAGTTGTTTTACATGTGTTTATAGTTAATATATAGTGATTTATTTTTGTTTGTTGATTTCTATACTGCAACCTAGATGAGCTCACTTATTTCTAGATTTTTTTTTCTTTGTAGATTTGGGACTTTCAACTTAGCCAATCATATCATTAGCAAATAGAGACCATTTTATTTCTTCCTTTTTAATCTGTACTTATAATTTCATTCCCTTATCTTATTGTACTGAATAGAATCTCTAATGGTATGTTGAATAAAAATCATACAAATAGAAGTCCTTGTTTTATTCCCGATCTTAGGAGGAAAGCATTCATTCTCCAGAGACTCCTTAATCAAGTTGTCACAGTGAGCCATATATATATGAAAATCAAATTATTACTTTCATACTAATTAAACTCTTCTCAAGAATTCAAATTGTGTTTATTTAATAAACTCTTTAGAAACCCAAATAATCCACCAATAATTTGGTCTCTCATCTTTGCCTTCAAGGTATCTTAAAAGAGATTAACTAATATGAAACTATCCAAAAATATTTCATATAAGTACATGACTAGAGTTCATTCAAAAGGAGAGGTGCCATTGGGTACAATTCTAAAAAGATCTTGCAAAACTTCTGCCTGTGTTTAAGTTCCCAAAGTGATGATTCTCTTCCTGCCCTTCACCTTTTGGACATAGAACTCATGAAGGAAAATATCTCCATTTTCAAATGAGCACACCAGTGTTCTCGATATTTTTTGTCCAGAGTTTGTTTTTGGCAGAGATGATGAGAAAAGTCAAAATTAACTCAGCTGCAGGTGTGCACAGATAATCCTCTATTCGCTTTGTTGGGAGATGAAGGAAAATGTGGTCCTTTTTACTCAGTTTAATGACCAGGCACTGCTTTATCTCTCCTTGAAAAGCTTTGAAAGAGTCTCTGCAGTGGCTGCCTTGGAGGCGATGCTGGTTTTGTCAGTTTCATGGCTGGACAGTTTATACTATGGCTGATCGGAAAATCTGTTCCTTCTTTTTCCTTTCATATATCTCTGCACCAATAGTAATATGTAACTAATAAAGTAAATAGGACAGGGCAGAATGAAGATTAGGACAAGGCCCAAGCAAGCTTTATAACTAATTCGTCCTAATTAAAAGTTGGCCTCATTTCTAACACATGTACCAATGTTGACAACAATGAAAATGAATACATGTGCTACTTAGATGCCGAGCTGTTGTTTAACATTAGTTTTCTTTGACCAGTGAAACCATAGAATTTTGTTGTTTTTTGTTTTAAACTTTATTTTACTTTATTATACTACTTTTCTTTTTGGTAATTGACAACATAAATTTGGATTGTCAAGCTATAATTGTATGAGGGCTGATAATGTACATTATAGTTTATATAAACTTTTAACTCTTTTTTTTTAACTTCTTTCTCTTCTGTTGTTTCTTTTATTGCCAACCTCTCTGTAAAAATTAAACAAAAATAGACAAAATCAGGGGATATAAAACAAATTAGTCATATTTGTTATGTTTTTGCCTTGGTGAAAGTTTAATGAGAAATTTATGCTTTGTTCATACTTTTGAATTATTTATGCTATTATTTGCCTTTTGATTTTTCTTCCTTATTTCCCTATTATGCCTTACAAAGGTCAATTTCTATGTGGGAAATTTCTGTGTTGCATTTTAAGTTTTGGGAAAAACACTATTACCTTTAGTGAGGGCTTTTCATTTTTGTGATTTAAATAAAATGCACACAACTCTGTGTGTATGTGTATAATTTGTTTTTCTGGTTACAAAAGGTTTGCTAAAAAAATTAGATTTATATTTAGATATTTTGCTGCTATTATTATACATGGAATATTTTTGCTTATTATTTATATCTTGACCTTATTTCAGGCCACTCTACTCAAATCCCCAACTTGTTCTAATAGTTCTCTCAGTTTTTAATTAATTCCCTCAGGTTACCTGAGTAGATAATTAAATCACCTGGAAGCAATTAAAATTTGACCACCTTTTTTCATGCTTCTGTTTTTTATCATATTACATTGGCTGAAACCTCCAGAACAATTCTAGTTCATAGTGGGGAAAGATGGTGTCTTGGGCTTTGGAATTTCTTACCCAATACTCAGAACTCTCATTTTGTATGAATCAATGATATGATTAGACAACTAATGGATCATGATTGGCCTCAGCCAATTACACTCCTACTTCTCAATTTCTAACTTAATTTTCTGCTAGGATTATCATGTGACAGTCCTAACATGAAATTTGAAAGTATCTGGGGAAAAACTTTTGCTTTTCTGGTAAAGGTGGGTTGCTTCTCTCAACTAGGAAATACCTTGAGTAGCCAACTTAAGACCAAAAGACAAAGGTAATAGAAGTGCAAAGGAATTCATCCTGACGTGGTTGTGCTATTGAACTGTTACCCACATGCTAGGGCTAACCTTCTGGAAGGATGTAGGGGACACAGGGAAGATAATTAAATTGTCCCAGTCATCCCAGCCTTTCCAGTTTTCCCATACTAAGCCATTCTAGTATATATTCCCAGCCAACCTACCATCTGACTACTGAATCGTGAGGAAGCCTAGACAAGATTAGGTGAAACTGGCCCAGATTGCTAGAACCACCCAGATGGCCCAAACACTTGTGAGAAATAATAAACAGTTATTGTTTTAAGCCACCAGTTTTATGGGATGGTTTTCTATGCCACATTACTGGTGCAAAAGGTAAATAATCCATATACCAAGGCACCTCCATATGTACTGTAGATTAACTAAATCCTTTTAATGTGACATTGCAAAAATGGACATCAGGTCTAATAGGCTTCATTTTTTCACATATAGAAAGTGTCGAGATATAATTCCCTCAAAATCATAAGAAATTGGTATTTTTCCATAGGATACAATGTCAAAATGTCTTCAAAAAGGAAGAGATGAGTAGAGGCTGATGTGATAAAGAGATATTTCATGAAATAGGGAATATTTGGAACTCTCACATTGATGAAAATTAAGTTGATCAAATTTTTAAAAATTCATTTTGTGTGTATGCAGTGCATACTGACTCTTTGCTATTGGCATTTTTGTATATCTTCTAAATTAAATATCACTACACAGGTTTTTGGATATAAAATGCTGATTGAAACAATAGCCAGATAATTTACTCTGTTTATTTCTTCATTGTTATCAATTTTTTCACATAATATATTCGGAGAAAGACTAACAGTGGATTTCAAAGACATATAAAGTATAAAAGGTGATCTGAAAATTGTAGTATATAAGAAACAGAAATAAAGATAGTGAATGAAAAAGAGATAGAAATGAAGCATATATTTTAAAATGGTACTAATATATTCTGTGCAATGAATAGGAAGAGACCACGAGTTTAGATTCAACCCCTTTTTAGTATCTAATTGAAAATGGCAAACTTGCAAACCCTAACCAGTTACACAACTCACTAAGACCATACCATAGCCAATGTAGAATTATTCCTCTCTGGGACAGACTATTTGAATATCCCCTCCCAACCCAGCCCCTCTTTCCAACAACAACAACAAAACTGGCATGAATGGGATGTTTGTTGAAAATATTAAAAGTTAAGCCAAATTAGGAAATACAGAATGTTCTTGGTATATTCTTTGCACATGGCATCACTTACTTTTTTCTTTCTTTTTGTTAAGTGAAAATAATATCTTTCTCAGGCAGTCATATTTCCTAATTTAAAAAAAGAATAAAAAAATATGACTGTTCAAAGAAACAGAGAAAATAATTCCATAGAAAGAATGAAAAATAAATTTGAGCAAGTCTTCCAGGTGTGGTTTTGTGTGTGTGTGTTTGTGCATGAGTGTGTGTGTGTGAGACACACAGAGAGAGAGAGAGAGAGAGAGAGAATATTACCAAAAAGAGGCAAAATATGACCTATCAAGAAGGTTCAATATGTGATAAAAAGAATCTTTCATAAGAAGATAGAAGAAAACATGGCGATGAAACAATAATTATCAAGGAAACTATTTTAAAAAACTAATCTTTCTAGAGCTAAATGCCTGAGTGACATAAATTTTAAGATTTAAGATACCCACAAACTGCTGAACAAAATATATATATATACATATTTTAAATACCTTATGTAGCTTATGAATTTTCAAAACACCAAGGATACCCAGAAGCTATTAAAATTTCCAAAAAGTAGTGACTTCTTACAAAGAAACACAAATCAGACTGAAACTATACTTAACTAGCAATTTTGGATCTCAGAAATAAATGTTTTCACTGATCTTAGAAAAAAAGAAAATATTTTTTACCTAAATTCTAAAACTAGCCAAAATGTCAATCAAGGGCAAAATTAAAGATATTTTCAGATAATCAAAGACTCATAAAGAGTTAGTTTCCATGCACTCCTGATTACATTTTGCATGTACTTGACAGTCACAAAACATAAGGGAAAAATTCCCTAAAATGGATTATATTTTCTTGTCCTTTAACTCTTAACTAACCTGGAGCTTTTAGATTTACCAAAAAAAAAAAAAAAAACCATATACTTCCCTGTGGATTCATGAACATGGATGATTTTATTTATCTGATGTAATACTTAAGAATTCATAACATGTGGAGAAGAAATATACTTTATAAAATAAATCTTGATTTAAACAAGATTTGGTGGGGCAGAGGACTGTTTAACTTTCTTAATAAACCACTGTTCTCAATTACTTTTAAAACCACATAAGCGGTAGCATCAATAATTAACAGAGAAGGAAGAAAGTATTTTCTGTTCATTATAACAGTCTCAGCAGGACACTTGCTTAGGCACGTTGTGGTTGTAAGTGAGTTCCCATTACTGCCCTCAGTTGAAAGTAAACATATGGCGCCTCTTTTACCATTTCCTACATTTCCAGATTCTGGCGAACCCTACTTGCAATAATTTTGCATTGGTTGAATTGTGGTCCATTTGTTTCTTGAGCGTTTTATTAATTTTTTTTCATCATAGAAAAGAATGTGACTGCACATATCCTGGGAGTAAAAATACAAGGAAATAATCTCATCTAAGTTATTTCTGATGTCAAATCACACAATCCAGAAGTCAGGCTATAGTAAAACATAAAAAGAATAAGCTTTATTAAAAGCCACTCTAAGTTACAGGAAATTGCAATTAGGCGGGTGTATTACTAGACATTTCATAAGACATTTCCATGAGATGTAAAGGCAGATTTCCGGCCTTTTTATGACTCAAGTACGTTATGAATACATGATATCTTAGTTAACAGATTTAAAGTTAAAATATGTTAATAACGAATGTTATTAAAGTGTGTCCAGCCTGTTTTCACAGAAAATGATGATGCAAAGCAGTGTGGAATAAAATCATGAGTCTGCCTTGGCCAATGGTTGCAGAAAAGGGTATAGCGATATACAAGAACATTTAAGGCAAGATTCTGTCAATAAAATCTGTTACAAGAATTAAGTGGCTTTGCAACATCAAGGGTAAGTCAAAAAACATTTCTCTAAATTAATGTAACATTGCCTTTTGTGAAAATTTAAAGTAATTTGCAGTGAGAAGAGACAGCAGGGACATGAGTCATTGTACATATGGTATGAATATAGGAATGTTATTTATACAGAGATAGAGATAAAGATATATAGTGTATGATCATCCATGTGTGCATATGTACATCACATCCTCTCTGTAATCATGTTGCATGTGTAGTAAATATAAATATATGCTTCCCCATATGTACAACACATCCATTGTTCAGAAAGAATTTAAGGCAACTGAAGATATTTCATAGTTTTATAAATAGTTTATTTGTATATTTTTTATGACCATGCCAATAAATAGACAAATGCAGAGACCAATATTGTCCACATCTTATACTTACTGCCCATGTTTAACAAATAATGTTGGCATTTGGATACATTAATATCTGCTTTCACATCATTGTGTCTTAATTAAATACAATGTGGTAGATGCAGTTAATGCCATCCTTTTCTCCATTCCTTTCCAGAAGTTATGGCTACACTGAAATTGGTGGATATCATTTCCATCCAGGGTTTTATACTTTTGCTACCTACGTGTGTGTCTATAAACAATGGTATTTTTCATGTGTTTTCTAACTGGAAATATATCAGCATCCTTACGTATTCTTATGCAACTCATTTTATTCACTCAATATATGATTGTTTCATGATATTCCATTATATAAACAGTCCACAAATTATTCATCCATTGACTTACCGGTGACATTGAGGTTGTTATCAATTTGTTGAACTTTTAAATGATAACACTGCATACCTTTTAACAGGCCTTCTTGAGAAAGTTTGAAAATTTTTCTATAACACATAAAGTAAAAGTGTTGCACCATTAACTAGAAACATCTTTACATTTATTAGAAATGTCCATACTATTTGTATATTGTTATTACTATTGTGGGAATGCATATTGTTGTTACCATTTCCGTAAGAAGAAAATGTGAAAATGATTTCTTCACATCCACACCAACACTTGCTGTTGGTTTTCCCAGTATATATAGCACAAATATAGAAAGCATGTTATTTCTAAATCTGTGTATTTGTGTGCATGTGCATTTGTGTGTATACATACACATACAAACACATGATTTTAAGTTTTGTCAGGTAGATGTAATACAGTTTTAACAAGAGAAAGGTACAGGATTTAATGAATATCAAATATGAGGTGACATCTTCACAGTCTATTAAATTGTATTTTTGTCTAGATTTTGAAATAGCTTATATCAATTTATTGGTAAATTTTTAAAAATTAAGAAATTAAGACTTATCTAGGGCCACACAGCTTTTTTGAGCATATTTGTGTCACAGTCTGCTTGTCCTTGAAGCCTGTTTGTTTTTCACGACCTTAGTACATGTGTGTCACACTTTAGTTTATGAAATACAGTTGACCCTTGAACAACACAGATGTAAATTTCATGGGTCCACTTATATGCAGATTTTCTCCCACCTCTGGCACCCCTGAGACAGGAAGGCCAACCCCTCCTTTTCCTACTCATCTTCAGCCTAATTAGTATGAAGACCACAATGATGAAGACGTTTATGATGATCCCCTTCCACTTAATGAATAGTAAATGTATTTTCTCTTCCTTATGATTTTCTTAATAACATTTTCTTTTCTCTAGCTTACTTGATTATATGAATACAGTATATGGTCCATAAAACATAAAAAATGTGGGTTAATGGATTGTTCATGTTATCAGTGAGGTTTCTGGGTCGACAGTAAGCTTTTAATAGTTACATTTTTGGGTAGTCCAAATGCATACTCATATTTTTGACTGTGCATGGGGTCAACACCCCTCACCCCACATTGTTCTAGGGTCAACCGTACTCTCATGTGTCATATTTTCTTTGCTGTGAAGACACTTTATTTAGACTTAAAACATGTGTCTAGTGTAAGGCTTACAAATGTTATCTTTTTAACAAATTTTACAGAATACTAAATATATGAACTCAAAAAATAGGAAAACAAAACTCAGTGATATGAAGGCACTAACTCAGGGAAACATATGTGATAGATAAAAGATTCTACCATAGTTCTGTTATTAAATCTATTACTGTGAGCTTTTAGTTTATTTGTTGGTTTTGTTTTGATTTGAAAAAGAAAACTAACACAATAATCTGTAAGGACTTTGTCCGGAGGAACATTGCTTAAAGCTGAGTGTAAGTTAAAGGCAAGTGGATAGCAAATAATTGGTTTTCTAGGTCTGTTGCCTAGAAATGTTGATTCAAAGTCTCAGACTTACCAAAGAATTGCAAGATTCCCTACATGTCTGTAGAATTTGAGGAAGTAAATACACCTCATAACATATTTCTGATGTGAAAAGAGAAAGGCATGTGCTTAGATCCAGACATGATATCATGGATTGACCCAGATGTATAAAAGAAAAAGCAAGGTACTATTTTTTCCCCATGCGATTCATTACAAAACCATCCCAGTCACCAGACACCATGGTAAATTTCTATGCGGCAATTTGCAATTTATGCTTAACTCTGAGTTACTAAAATTTTATAAAGGGCAGTTTTACTTTCAGATATCTAGTTTATGAGATTCATCCATGTATTATATATAATTGTAGATCAATCATTGTCATTACAGTGTAATATTTCATTGTTTGAATTCCTGTACTTTAGCTATTCATTCCATTGTTGTTGAATTTGGGGGTATGTTCAGTTTGAGCTATTATGAATATCAGCTGTGAACATTTAATACACATTTTTTACTAAACACATGTGTTGGGGGCTGATTCTGGTGATTACCCGCCTTATACTAATCATACACTATAGCCTGTAATGTACATGTGCTGCATAATGCAGCGGTAACCAGTATTTTCTTCAGACACGGTTACTGCCTTGGGAAATAACAAGAGGCCTGAGTTTCTGCACATAAGCAAATGTTGCCCAGCTCCCACACAGTGGGCCCTCGTAGTGGGAGTCTGGAGGCCATAAAGATAAGAAGAACATTCCCAAGGTCTGGCCCCATAAGATGGTTGGTAGTCAAAGACGGGTAAGATCCCTCATGGGAGGGACGACCTAAGACAGGCACAACTGTGGGGGCCTGCCGCTGACTGGGAGAGAGCACAAGAAGTTCTTCTGATGGCTGCATTGTTTAATGTTGCTTATTTCGGCCTTGATTTCTGAGTTATGTCTGACGCTGGCGCCTCAAGTAACCGTTCCGAGGTCTGAGACCATGGGAAATTGTTCCCTTGTGATACAATTCCGAAATTGACGGTTATCTCTGCTATGCTCAGATGCTCACGTACAAGGAACTAACGCTGGGTCTGGGGGGTATAAAAATAAAGCTATCAGTGCATTGGGCACTCGAGTCATGTGAAGTCTTTATGTGTGTCTGTGTCATTCTTTATGTTCTGTGTTCATCCCCCATCCTGTAATCGGGCCACATTCACACATGTACACATTGCTGTTGTGTGCACACTTAGGGATGCAATTATGAGACATAAATATACTCCTGGTCAGTTTTAGTAACAGCCAAATGGTTTTAAGATGTAGCCAGATGTAGCTATACCAATTTGTCCTCTCAGCTGTGTATGAAAGTTGTGATTGCTCTATATCCTAGCCAAAAATTCGAGAGTTTTTTTTTTCTATTTTTATTTCAGCTATTGTGATGGATTTATAGTGGTACCTCGCTGTGGTTTTAATTTTATTTCCTAATGACTAAAGAAGCTTCAATATTTAGTTTTTCTCAACCAGGATATGCCTTGACTTTGTTAGGTTTATCAATTATTTCTGAGCAAAATTATGAGCTAGAAAATATGCAAAACTATCTAAAACTTCATGTGGAATAATATACATTTTTTTCTAGGTGAAGTGCAAGGGCTAAAGAAAATTTGAATTGTTTGACCTTATCACATAATCTTAACAACATTTTCCAAAATGAGTCTAACACAAAAATAACAACAGCAGAACTGTTATGGGCCAGGCACTGCCTTAGGAGATACAGATATAATAATTGAGAAATGCATAGCCTTTAGCTGCTGCCATCTCAGTAGAGAGAAAATCAAGTAAATCCTAGATACTGAGCAAGGGTTAATGCTAAAATATAAGGGTTTATAGCATTCTATGAGTGCAGAGAGAAGGAAGCTCTTAATTCTGTGTGGGACAAATGTGAAGTCTGTGTGGAGGAGTGGGAAGGAACTGGGATGGCACCCAAGAAGTGATAAAAGAATCATGCTGAACAGTGAAGCAAGAGTAGAATTTACTAGGTAGAGATCTGGAGAGAAAATTGTTCTAAGAAAAATGAACAGCACATGTAATTAGAGTGAGACAAGGGAGAGGAAATTTTCTCCTGGAAAGAAGTAACCAGCGTGGCTTCACTCAAGTACAGGTGCAGTGGGGAAATGGTAGGAAATGAAGTGATGGAAACAGTGTCAAGTACATAAAAACCCCCATTGATTTGAATGTCCAAATCAAGGGGATGTGGACATTCTCCTACAGGAGATATGGAGGATCTATTAATGAGATTCATGCCACGCAGGAAGTAAAGTACAGTGGCCTTTACTCTAATAAAATCTGTTATTTAAAATCCACATCTGAATAAGCATATTATCAGGTTATTATTCATGTAAAAATCAATTTAAAATAGATTTGCAGCAGATTCCACTAAAAGCAAGCCTCTTAATGACCTTAAGGTGTGAATTTCTCATATAAGTTACAAGGATGACATCTATACATTACTATTGCCTTTGTCTATTCTTGCAACATGTGTCTAAAGATTGGAATTCTGTTTTGCTTTTCTTCCATAATTCATACCAGAATACCATTACTATAATATATAGATTTGCTTTCTTTAAAGTGGATAAGGAATTTAGACACCAGTAAAATAATATAAGTACCAAGTCTTTCTATGATTAAATCATTTCCCCAGTTTTTCATAGTTGTTGCATCTATCCTTACTTTAATAATATCACTTTAATGAACTCATATTCATGGAGTTTTTCTGAAACAGTTTAAATTTATTTTTGTAGAAACAACATATATCTCTTTATTTACTTAAGTGGAATAGGTAATACTTAAATCAATGACAGAGTTGCAGTAACAGGTGCAACTGGTATGATGAGGTTTGAGAAGACACAGCTAAAATGGAGGGATTGAGTTAACGTTGGGAAATGATAGATGTGTTAATCCAGCAAGCAGATGTAGAAGCTCACTTGAGAAACTTCCACTATCCTTCCTTTCCTTGGCTTACCTGCTACATACCTTAGCTATAGTCTTTCTCCTTTAAAGGACTGTGATCTCCCACTACACCCCACAGTACCCCTTTCCCATCTTTGATAGTTATTTTTGTTTGCTTGTTTTTTATTTCTTCCTGTTGATTACCTTTGGAAAGTACATCTAGGTGTTACTGTTAACAGAAAACAAGTCCAAACTCTGTAAAAATAATTTAAAGAGGTTTATTCTGAGCTGAATATTAATGACCAATGGCCTGGGAATCATAGTATCAAGAAGTCCTAAGAAAATGCACCCAAGGCCAGGTGTGGTGGTTCATGCCTGTAGCCTATAATCCTAACACTTTGGAAAGCTGCAGTCGAAGGATTACTTGAGGCCAGAAGTTCCAGACCAGCCTGGACGACATAGCAAGACCTCATCTCTACAAAGAAAAAAAAAATTAAGTCACCCAGGTGTGGTGGAGTGCACCTGTAATCTCAGCTAGGTACTGAGGCAGGAGGATCATTTGAGCACAGGATTTTGAGGCCACAGTGAGCTATGATTATTCCACTGCACTGAAGCCTGGGTAACAGAGGGAGACCCTGCCTCTAAGAAAAAAAAAAGAAAAAAGAAAAAAGGAAGAAAATGCACCTGAAGTGTCTAGGTTACAGTTTGGTTTTATACATTTTAGGAAACAGGAATTACAGGTAAAATCATAAATGAATACGTGGAAGGTATTGAAGGAGCTCAGAAAATTTCACCCCAAAATATGACTCCTTGGTATACAGAGTATTTTGAATTAAAGACCCTTAGAGCTCAACAAGCATAAGAAGGAGCTCTGCCTCTGTCTGCATAAAATGAGAGGATCCCATGAAAAAGAACAATTGCCTTTCCTTCCTCCTCCTGTTATCTCAATATATTGCAGAAAAGAAGATCACAAATGCAACCAGACCTGACACAATCCATTTTAAAGATAATTCCTGTCTCTCACATTAATTTAATTTCCAAAGAGAATCATTTACAGGTCAATCTGTTTTCCCCCATCCATTCATTCTCCCAAATACAAGTATCTATCCATCCTCCCTACTAACCATTTATTGCCTGCCACTCAGCAGAATTATCTATATTCCTCATCTACCCATCCACTCTAAAATGAGGATATATAAACTTCCAGAGCCCATTGGGATATTGGGTAATCACTTTCTGTTTCTCCTCATGCACACAGTAAATACATTTGTAATCTCTTTTATTAATCTGCCTTTGAATTGATCTTTCAGCAAAACTTCCAGGGATAAAAGGGAAGTTTTTCTTCTCCCCCACAGCATATATTAGGTTAGCCCAAAAAGGCTGGACACCATCTTGAAGAGGGCAGAGGTCTTACGGGTTATATATGTGTTCAAAGATTCTTTGATTTGTAATTGGTTAAAGAGATAAAACCTTGTCTAAAGACTTGGAGTCAGTAGAATACTTGAGTTAAGATAAGGGGGGGTCTGCTAATCAGAGAGCAAGTTAGGATATACTCAAAGTGATCTGTTAAGCACATTGATTGTCTGCAGTTTTGATTTAATCTTTGCCTTATATGACCTTAGGTCCTGTTAATAATTTAGCATATTATTGTCACAAAGAGTCTGTTTTGCCAGTCTTATGATCTCCTTTTTAATATTAATGCTGGTCATTTGTTGTGTCTGAGCTCCAAAAAGGGAGGGAGTATAATGAATTGTGTTCAACCTCCCTTCCCTTCATAGCTGAGAACTCAGTTTTAAGGTTTCTCTGGGGTCTCCTTGGCCAAGATGGGTCCATTAAGTTGATGGGGAGCTTAGGATTTTATTTTTAGTTTACATTACAACAGCTTAAATAAAAATAGTTGAAATTTACCCTGTTGGTCAATTTAATTTTCCAAGTCTTAATAACAATCTCTTTCTACCTTATTGAAAATATCCCTCTCTATAATTGATATCTATAAAGTCATTCTTTTCCATTATAAAAAGCATCTCCCATAATTATATTATCTTCCATAATTATCATTTTCTGTTTTTCTCTGCTAAGTACTTCTGATCTACTATTTGTGAAGGACGAACTATATTCCTTCTCAATGCCATTCATCATATTCCACAGAATACTTAAAACTAGTACACTTTCTTTTAACCCCTTCGGTACCACGCTCACTGGCCGTGAAACCTTGCCCACAGTGGGCACTCATAGTCCACACGATAGTTTGTGCTGTGCATTGATGACGAATCCGTTTTGCTCTTGTGTGATGAGGAAAGCTTTAAAGCACTGAAAGCTTGTATTACTTTACAGGCAGCTTTAGGAAAATAACTATAACTCCTACTAAGGACTTGTTAAAAGGTCACAGATTCGTAGTAACTTATTAGCTGAACTTATTAGCTTTTATCACTGCAACTACAGAGATAAAAGTAAAAGCTTTTGGCTGTCGATTAAAGTCGACGCTGGTACCAAAGTGGTTAAATTCAACTAGTGTTTATTTCTTACATTTTAAATTGACAAATAAAAATGGTATATATTTATTATGTCCATGATGTTTTGAAATATATACACATGTGGAATGGCTAAATTGAACTAATTAACATATGCATCACCTCACATACTTATCATGTTTTATGGTGAGAACACTTAAAATTCACACCTAACTGGTAAAATGCACACTATCTCGGGGATGGGCACACATAACTTTGACTGAAATGGTACAAACGCAATTTATGTAACCAAAATATTTGTACCTCTGTAATATTCTCAAATAAAATTTAAAAAATCTACTCTTAGTAATTTTCAAGAATACAATATATTATTATTAACTATAGTCAACATATTGTACAACAGATCTCTTAAACTTATTCCCCCATCTCACTGATATTAACTACTTACTATGGAACATGCAGAAAGTAAGTCTTTTAGATAGAAATAAGAGCAGATTTGGATACAATGTGGAAATTCCATATGTACAATGACAAATGAAAGCAAAAAGTATTGTAGGGAAGGCACAGAAAAGAAAGCAATTAATTTTACCTGAGGATTAAAGTCAGGAAATCAAGGACTCAGAGAAGAATTTATACATATAGTATTTGCCAAATTTGTTAAGGAGAATGGATGTAGGCTCTCCCAGGTAGGAAGAACATCAAGAGTGAAGTCAAACAAAAGTGATGACATGACAGTTGTAATATGGGATATTCTCAGGGAGCTATAAAAGTCTTCCAGAATGATATGAATGTGGTTATGAAAGGCTCTATTAGCATCTTTAAGAAATTAATGCTTTCTCCTGTGAGCAAGGAGAAGTTCTTATAGATTTTAGGCAAGAGAGTTATATAGTAAATGTGGTTTTTTAGGAAGATAGCTATGGTGACAGTATAAAGGATAGAAAGAAAAATAATGGGGATACTACTAGAATGAAGGCAGTTAATGGTCAAAGAGATACAATAAAGAGACCACAAAAACGTGAGGAAAATTTTAGTATCCTGAGCTAGCGTCTGATGCAGGGGGTGTCCCAATGAAGGGAGGAAAGCGCCGTGAACTCACCAAGTGGGTTCTTGGCTTCGTGCAGGAAAAGAATTCAAGAGCAATCCAACTATGACAGAATTTTTTTTTTTTTTGAGATAGAGATAGACAAGAGATCCTATTCCACAGATTGAGTAGGGATCCTCTCCTGAACAGGAGAAGGAGTCCTAATGGGGCAGTGATAATGTTTTTAAATGTTCAAAAACCCAGTTAGGAAACAGCCATATGTGACCAGCATAGCCCTGTGGTCAGGCCACAAATGTTAGTCATAAACTGCTGTCACAGAAAGGTAAGCACAAACAGTTTGCAAAGCATCCGGCTTAGTAATACATCCATCTTCAAGTGGTCCCCAGCTGGTGACTTCCTTGTTCAGAGCAGTTAGGGTCAGGTATCGGCCAAAATGGCTGCACTCAGGTTCTCTCGGCCTTGTTTTCCTGCTATATCCCTCTATTATATCTACCCATCCTTTATCATTTATTTTTTCTTTTTTCCTGCCTGGTGAGTGGCTAGAAAGTGATGGGATTCAGTACATGCTGCCTCAAAATATGGCACCTTGGCATTTAAGGAAACAGCAGAAGCTAGAAGGTCTCTCTGAACTTCTTCCCTGATGCAGGCCATAAAAAAATTCTCTCACCTTGTGCTGAAGTAGATCAGAAGACCCTTGTTCCAGAGGTGCTCTCCCTGTACCCAGAGAAAAAAAGAATGGTCTTATTCTCTGAAGGTACAGGGACACTGAGAAGAATCTGAACAAACAGGCTTTGCTAAGGTCTTCCCAGTTTATGATCATGAGATCATATCCCCTTGTCCAATCACACTTCTGCCTGATCTTCTACTCTTCATCAAACTTAACAAAAATGCACAAGTCTTCCTATTTCTTTGGGTCTTCATTCCTTATGAAGGCTCCTGCATCACACAAAATTTAAATAAATCATTATGTTTTTCTCTTGTTAATCTCTCCTTTCGTCATAGGGGCCTCAGCCATGAACCTAGCAATGGGTTCATAGAAATATAGAAATATTTTCTCTCCCCCAAAGGTCACTATTCAGCCCCCTCACACATTCATGCATTAAAGATGAGGACAGAAGTCATAAGTAAGGATCAGAGGGAAGATGAAAGGGATTGCAGCACTGAAGGCATTATAGAACTGCTATATCAGTCCTGGATTCTGTAAGAAAATTAAACTCTGATTTGATTTAACTATGATAGCTGGATGTTTGTCATATGCATCCAAATGCAATCCATGACTGTTACCACATGCCAGTGTCTCTTTTACTATAAAAAGTCTTGTTTCAAAAAATGACAAAAGAATTATGGCATGATATAGAATAGACAAGTGGACACATAATGCAAAATCCAGTTAGTCAATGAAGAGGGTAGTTGAATGTAATCAAATGATAAAGGTAATTAGCAGCAACTAGGAAGATAAAACATTGGAATAGAGGGTACAATTAAAAATGTCCACGTCATGAAGGAGGAAAATACAATACCAACAGAAGCACATAGGCATCTGAAGCCTTGTTCATGGTGGCACAAAAATAAAATAAAATAAAATAACCATAGGAAAGTTATGATATGTTTACCTCTGGCTCCCACTGGTTCATCCTGAAAGTATGTAATCCCGGGTTTTGAATCCTGGTCTGAAATCTCTTATCAATTAACTGCTATCTCTTACTTTCAATATAGCAAACTTAGAGACAGTAAAATTTTGCTCCTTAATTAATTATTTTGAGTACATCACTTTATACTGATCTGGAAGATTTAAAGTTAAATAGTGAGATGACAAAATAAATCAAACCCATAATATTAAGAAATTTCTTGTTATATTTAGGTGTGATCTGTGTGTTTTTATAAAGGGGTTTGGAATTTTAAGAGAATCTGATGTATTAGAGTACTCAGCAGATTAACTTTATTATTTCAACTTGAAATATTGGTATGAGTATTATGATTTTAAATTTAAAGGTATAATACAACTTAATTGTTTATAAATAGTAGTAGAATGCTTAAGATTACCTAATTCACCCTATTTATAAGTTTGAACTACTAGATTCCAAAGTTACTTCAGAACTTGTCCTGATATGCATTAGAAGTTCTAAATGAAATTAAATATATTTGAGAACTGCTAGCAGTTTAAAATACTTACAGACATTTAATTAAATGGGGCTAATCATTATGGATATTTAATATAATAAAATAGAATTGATTAAATATTATAAATTAACAAGTGCAAATTTTCAAAAATAGCTTTATTAATAAAAATAAGTTTTAACATTTGAACTTGACATTTTGAAATTAATGTGTCTTTTAAATTTGCAACCTTAGTTAATAGAATACCATTTAGAACCAAAATAATTATTAAGAAGCTATTTCCATACAGTAGGCTTGCCACAGTCTTTATAGAGATAAAATAGAGTTCAAAAGAGAAGTATCTTATGTTATTTTATTGTATTTTATTTTAATAGGGTGGAGGCAACATAGACATGTTTAAAGAAGGAAAAGAAAAAGATAATAGAGAAAAAGAGATTGAGGGTGCGTGCGCACACACACACACACACACACACACACACACAGAAACACACTGCCTGTTTTCTTCCCTACATGATAAAAAAATAAAATAAACATGTTAAATGAAGAGTCAGTCATTGTGTCTAGAGATAACTTTTGAGGAAGCACTGACCTAACTCTAACAGGAGATGGCAACTTAAGTTAAACTGTAAGTGGAAGTTCTGATTATTTTATTTTTATAGTTGGAGCTTACTACTATACTGGATGCTGAAAAACTCTCAGTGAAATCGTTTTGATGAACTGAAATGTTGATTTATTGAGGCTGATCATTCTGAAAGTCATTTCTTGCATTCTTATGTATTCCAGAGATACAGAAGCATTAGGACAGATGATTTGACATTTATAGAACAAGAATGTGACTTTTAATAAAGATAAAAAAGATTCTCTAATATCTTCTTGATTATTAATGTCACTTATGTAGACTAAGCACAAAGCAAAGCAAAATTGATTTCACTGATTTTTGTTTATATAAAGGTATATTTTCTCCATATGTGTTCTATCTGCTAAAAATAAAAAAGATGTTGAATTAGACGGACTATATAATCTGTCTAATATCATCTGCCCAGATGGTGGGATCATATCTAAGATTTTTTTCCCTTTTCTGTACTTTCTTTTAACTGACCTTTCTCTGTTAGATAAAACCACACTACCTCAAGGAGAATTAGAAATGTTAAAAAAAAGAACAAAGAGAAAGATTCATTTTTTTTTTTTGACCTCCAGTCTGGGCTCCTAAATTTTCAAAGAGAAGGCTCTGGTAGAACTGAGTATGTAAGAAATAGAGAAAGAAGGGGAGATGATGAACCTGCTGTTCATCCCTCCAAACCCAATGCATGAGGGTTACCTGGGCTGACAGGGGTCATTCTTGACCGTAGAATGGTGGTCTTCGAACTTCAGCATGTGTTAAAACTGCCTGGATAAGACAGAAGGCTAAGCCTATCCCCAGAATTTCTAAAGTAGGTCTGGAGTGGGGCTCAATAATTTGCATTTAGAATCAGTATCCAGCTGATGTTGATGCTACTAGCCTGAAGACCATAGTGATTCAGGAGGAAGGGGAAATAGGCCAAAGAAAAGAAGAGGGTTTGATAAGTCAACTTTCAGATTAAGCCTTTCTCATGGCTAGCTCTGGAAGCTATGTGGAAAAGCAACCAATGAATGCAGATTACATCACAGACAATCAAATAAGAATTTATACTATCTGACCAGAGAAGATATCCTCTAAGTTCCTGGGAGTGAGGGCTCATCCAAGTTGCCAACTGCTGGCACATGGTTCTTTCAGTAAATGTACTTGGTCCTGTTTTGAGATTTTGCTAAATCCCATGCAATCAGTCCCTTGAGAACTCAAGGTTTTTAAGGATCTAAGTAAGTGGTAAATACCTGAAAGCAGAGGATGGGGCTGTTGATGAACAGAGGCATTGATACCAATGTGGAAAAGAAGGTCTCAGCACCATACTCGGTTTTGTATCAGATGTAGCAAATCCCCTCCCGCCATACTCCGAGACTCCTTTCATGATTTCAGATAGCATGATTCTACATCTTTTTTATAAATCTTCTAATCTTCTTTTTCTCCTTACCTATGATTTTCCTTAACCTCTCCTGGTGCTTTTATAAAACCCATCCCTTCTCTGGAATTAGCCAGAACCATCCAAATGTCCTTTGAGTAGAGGGCAATGAGAATGATCAATTCCAATAACCACCACCAGTGTTTCCCATGAACACATTTCTAAACCTTTGTCTCTCCTACTGACTGCATTTTCTACTTCAAAGTTGGCATTAGCCTGGAGAGGGTGCTCCAAAAAATTTTCAATTCTACAGTGTCCAACACAGTCTTTTGATTTTTATCCAAACATCCTCACCCATCTTGATCTCCAGGGAAGACACAATCAATTCACTGCTGCTCCACAGATGTAAAAGAACAAGTTATGCCAGGGAACTCTCCATGCTGTTCCATCTGGAGCTAAATGTAAACACAAAATCTATGTTTTATAACATCTCCTTCCAATCTCCTGACAACTTGGATCTGGATTTAACATATGGACATCAGTCAGCGAGCAAATCCCGATGGCCTGTCTGGCAGTCATTGTCCTGCATAAAAACTAGGAGGGAAAACAGGCCATGAGAGAGCTGTGCTATGTCAGAGCTTAGCCCACCCCTTAACCTGGGCCCATGCCATACAACTTGCATCTAAAGAGAGAGCCTGATCATGTGATGATTCTGGAATAAAGAAAGCAAGCATATTTCGATTTGTAAATGTATTCATGACTTCTGCATGGGAAGGTAATTATCACTTTAATTGAAGGCTAAACCATGTAGAGGATGTGATATATTCTAGGGTTTGTGGTCCTTATGCAGCCTTTTGGGACCACTAACATTGCAATTACCACATTATTTGATCATATCATACAACTAACAATGGTCTGAGGAATGGGGCAATGTATAATTTTTGAAGTGGCTCTCTTTTCTGCAAGGGTAAAATGTGGGAAGAGAGAAAACTTTCCACATGGTAAATGTCAACCATCTCCCTATAAACATGTTTTGTGTGTCTATGTGTGTGTTTTATAATAAAGAACTCTTCCAGGTAGGTTTACTGTATAACACATCACCCAATAATATAATAGCTATATTATTATGCTCATGAGTTCTGTGATTCAAGAATTTTGTAAAAGCATATTGATGATATAGTGTTTCTGCTTTGTGATGTGTGGAGTCCCAACTGGGAATCTTCAAATGCCCCAGCATTTGTGACTTGATGGCTGGGGGCTTGACTCAACTGAAGATTTATTTATCCACTGTGTGGTGGCTAATACTGGAGGTGCCCATTCAGCTGAAGTTATTACTGGAACACTTACACAGGCACTCTTCATGGGGCTGCTCAGCTTTCTCATGTCATGGTAGTTGTGTCCGAAAAATAGGTGCCCAAATGAACCAGACAGAAGCTGTGTTGATTTATATGAATTAGCACTGTAAGTCACATAGCTTCAGTTTGGTCAAGAAAATACTCTACCCCCATAGAATCCCACCTCTCAATGGAGGAGTGTCCAATTCACACTGCAGGAGTATGTAAGATGGGAAAACTTTTGCAGTGATTTTTGAAAAAATATAATATCAAAGGATGATCTCACTTCTCTGAGTCAGGCTTCTTTTTTGCCATTTAGAGGATTTACTTCTCTTATCTTAGAAGTATTAAGTATCTCATTAATGTGGCATGATGTGTTTCATTATGAAGTTAGAATCTTTACTTCTGAAGTTTAATTCACTTTGCAAGATGCAGTTAAGATTCCACATGATAGACTTTAGATGTTGTAAGGTGTATCTTAACAGGAGAAGAGAAAACCTATTTTAAGTAGAATAGACGAGAAGTGGACCCAATTCAGTGTCTCAAAAATGGAAAATCTTCATGACTTCTCTGGACCTGCGGTCCATGCAATTTATCTTGGGCTAGCAGGAAAAACACACTTAAGATGAAGAGATTGGGTTGAAAATTGCTTTGACTGATTTTGACTTCTAACAGTTGAAGGAAAAATATTTTATGATGAAGGCACTTGTGAAGCTAGAAATGGGTCCATGTCTACCCAATTCTTTACCATTATCTGATAAGCTTCGATGTTTCATAGAAATTAGACAAATTGTCCATAAATGGTTGCTATTGCATCTGCTGACCAGATTCAATCCATGGCTCTTCCCCAAAGTACCCCTAAAAACCTCAAAAGTACGAAGATTTTGAACCTGGGATTCCTAGGTACAGGCATTGAACTCATTTGCATCTCTCTGTTTCTTCCCCAACTCTGTTAATGATTCTAAGGCTCCTCACCTTTCTGTGAACTTTATTAAAATGAATGTGCAGGAGTCAGTTGGGCCCCTTTCCTGAGTCTCCCTCTCCTCTTTCAGTAGCCTAGGAGATGAGACAATGGATTAATTGAGGTGGCTACCTGCATTCGGGCCCTGCACGAACCTATCTCTCTGTTGTTTTTGGACTGTAGTCTAAGTGAACTGCCTCAAAAATATTTTTCTGAAACTTTTGCCAATATTGCAATTTTCCACCAAGGCTTTTGAGGAAAAAGAAATCCTCAGTGTCTCATTCATAAAAAAACAAACATAATGCACCAGGACCTTTATATATTATATTTTATAATATATTTATAATATGTTATGTACATACTACTTATTTATGACTATATATGTATATGTATATATTACGCATTTGCTCTTCTTCCATTAAGATACACTTTCTAATGTCCAATGTGTCTTGTGGGATCTTTATCGTGTGATCTAAAGTAAGTAATCCTTCAGAAATCTTCACATTGGGAAATGTCATGCTAAAATAAGGGAGTCTCTCTCTCTCTCTCTCTCTCTCTCTCTCTCTCTCTGTATTTGTGTGTGTGTGTGTGTGTGTGTGTGTCATGAAGTACGGAGAATAGCACCCTCCTTCTCTATGATGAAATTAAAGTTAATTCTAGCTGATGCTCTTCAGTGGGGAAAACTGACTTATTTTCCCTGCAAAACAACTATTTCAGGAGGATATAGACGTTAAAACTGACGCCTTTGCTTTCTTTTTGCCTTTAATGAAGAGTGGACATTTGGATTGGCATCCTGAAGATATAAATGCATCTACTGTTTAGAATAAAGGTTCTTAAACTTACAGTTCATTAAAATGCAGATTGCTTCTGGGGACTCCACGTTCAGAACTACTCTTCTATAGCCTTGCTACCCAAAGGGTGGTCTGTGGACCAGTGGCATGGGTAGTCACCTAAAAGCTTGTTAGAAACACAAAATCTCAGGCTCCAAGCTAGACCTGGAAAATCAGATCTGCATTTTAACAAAGTATCCAGGTGATTTGTATCCACATGTAAGATTGAGAAGCAGAAGCACTGGTCTAGAATAGTACTTTGTAGCCATTCCTTTCTGTTGCTATTCACATAATAGGAAATAGGTAATTTCCAGGCAATTTCTACTCACACCATTTATAATAGCAAGGAAAAAAAGTATGTCCTACATCTAGGAATTTAGTGACACTATTATAATAACTGCTCTAATTTATAAAATCTATTGCTTTAATATTAAATAATTCCTAATATATTTCATGATCATTTTCAATAGTATAGTCAAAACCTATAAAAGATCTGGGCTCTCTTTTCTTCCAGAGCAGAGTTGACAGATGATAATGAACAACATTGATTCATAAGTTGCACTCAGAATAAAAATGTATAGATATATAGATATAAAAGATCAATAAGTAAATCCCCAGAAATGTCAGGACAGAAAAATATGAATTCTACCTAGATCAATCGAGTCATGAAAAAATGAGGATAATTATCTTCACTTTTCCATTAGATAGAATATCCAGTGATATTTCATGGCAAACTTAGCTGGGTCTACCAAAAACAAAACACAAAAAAGCAAGATTTAGTCTACTGAGATAATTTGGAAAATATAGTCAAAATCTAGAAACCTTTTAATACAAAACTTCTCTTGGTTGAATACGTTTTTATTTTTTAAGGAGAGCTTTAATAGAAATTCAATGCAGCAGACATGTTTACAAGTTTATGTACATAGGTGAGTTGACAGGGCAAATGTATAATTCTAAATGTTTTGCTTTAGGAACTAAAAGAAACATGTTTTCTATTATATCAACTGTTACTAGACTTTTTAAAAAAATGCATTTAGAAGAGTTCTGATTCAGAGAGATGCTGAGCTCCCATGTATAATATCCCTTTTTCCCCAAATATCATTAATACTATGGAAAAAATATTTTTAAGTCCTGGGAAATAGAGACTCTGAAATATTGAAAAACTTGAGAAATTTTTATAATAGTCAATGCAGGTGAAATCAAATTAAAAGCAAAATCTCATAGGACTGAAAAATCTGCAGTCCTGTAGAGATTTAAAAAGTGACTTTTCCCAGGAAAGCCTGTGCAATGGTGCAAGAATATATCTAAGATAGCAAGAACTAGAACCAGAAGGAAACGTGCTACATAATAATTGGACCATTGTCCTCATTCTACCACTGAAGCTGTTTTTCTCCACCACAAAATTCAGAGAATGATTTTCTAAATGAAGTTTCTTTATATTGATGTGTTTCAACTTTTATATCCATGTGAATCATCTGAGGATTTTGTCAAAAGACATATTCTGATTGAGGAGACCTGGGGTGATGTCAGAGATTGGCCTTTCTAACAATGCTCCAGGTGATACCAATGCTGCTGGGCCATGAACTGCTCTTTGAAGCCCAAGGTCTACACCAGCAATAACCAACTAGAAATTATAATAGGAAAACAATCATTTCATTATTAATAACAACAAAATCTGAGAGTACGTGGGATAAGTCTAACAGAGAATTTACAAAATGTAAACAAAAAATATTTAAAACTTACAAAGTACTATCATCAAAAATTAGAATAAATGGAAAGCAAAACCATGTTGATACATGGGATAAGAAAAACATGCTAATTTTGTTGATAAATTCCTTTATATCCCCACACTCAATAACTCGAATTACTTATCTGGGTTGGAAAATGTCTTTACTGGATCTTTCTTTGGTGCTTAATATTAAAAAAAAAACACAATGAAATAAAGGAAAGAGTCATGAGGGAAGTTTTAAGTCATAATTTTCACCATAGTTTTAAATTAGAATATATTTTTTTCCTGGCTATATGAGTTATATGGTTGTATTCTGCAAAACTCAGCCATTTTTACCCAAAAGAGAGGTAGCAATCTTGATAGTATTCTACATAATATTATTCTTTAAAAGCTAGTTTTAATGGTGATTAAAACTTATTATCAGCTATCAGTTGATATCTCAGGAACACAGACTTGGAGCTTGGTAGTGTGGTTCAAATAATGAATATTTGTGAAATTCTCTAAGGGCACTCCTTCTCTATTCAGGAACAAATCTAATTTGGTAATGAAGATAGAAAGTAGAACAGTTTTCAAATGCTTATAATAAATATATGGGAAGCCAAAGGGTAATTTGAGAATTATGCCCAGAACCCAAGAAGGACTATTATGGGGTCCTGAAAAGACACTGGAGTTGGTCTTGGAGACCCGAAAGCATTGCTTAGACCCTTGGCTTTGCTTCTCGATAGCCATGTGATATTGAGACATGTTCATTATGTCTCCCCAAGATTATGAATTTTACATATGTAGAATGCACCAATAATATATCCCTTACAGGATTGTCCTAAATATTATATCAGGTAATATGAAAGAAGTCTCCTGAAAAAGTCTTTGGAAAATAGATGGTGCTCATCAAATATTCACTGTTGTTTACACAGGTTCTCTTTCCCCTTCTTCCTCACTGAAGTGATGATTTACTTAACTAGAATTGAACTGTGCATTAAGTTTAAGAATGTGACATTCAGATAAAAAGTAGCTAATATTTGCCTTAACATTTGTAATTGGCATTTGAGTAAGTTAAACAAAACTTATCTCCAGCAGGAGGAACGTGGGTGGAAGTCCTTCATGAGAGTAAATCCGGGGCTACCTGCTTATTCCCCCAGGGTTGTAAAAAAAAAAAAAAACCTGATGATATTTACTTGGATCTTCCTTATCTCTGTATCCACATGCTTCATGTCAGGCAAAGGACCCACTCTCCATGGAAATTTCGTCTGCTTGGAGGGTCTCCACTAGAAAATTAAGATAGCACCATTGCCACTTGTCCTCTGCTATTCCTTGACTTCTGTTTATTATACATCTAACACTCAAAAGAAATTGCCTACAATCTAATGGCTGTGATCACAGTAAGCCTTTGGAATGACACTATAAAATTTATTTAAAAAAAAACTCGTATCTATGTGTATGTGTGTGTATGTGAGTGTCTTTTATTTCCTTTGATCAATAAATACAAAGTCTTTACAATTATGAGGTACTGGGGGAGAAATGAGACACTGATAAAGTGAAAAAAAATGTTTGTTTTGTTCATTGAAGTAGGAAAAGCAAGTACTATTACTTAGTGGTGTTGGTAGAGATTTCTGCTCCTGAAACTGCGCTTGTAACTGACTGACCTCTCCATTGCATTCACACTATTTACTCGCCATAGCACCCTGTTCCTCCCATCCCCTTCTTGCTGAGATTCTCTCCTCACAGACTCCCACTTCAGTTCTCTCTTCTGTCCCACATCCTGTATGTGAGTTAGTAGGTGTGTAATTCATTTCTCTTTGCCTTGAATGTAAATGCGGATGCTTCTCGGGTCATCAAAAACATTTGTCAGGAGCCTGTATTCCAAAGTCTGGTTAAATTAAAGATTTATCTATTCATGTTTTAAATCCATAAAAATGCATATTGATGGTTAGTAAAAAAATGTTTACTAACATGTCCACTTGTGCTTCTGTATCTCAGATTCCACAAATAGGGATGCAAATAATACAACATACTTCACAGGGATATTGTGAGGGTTAGAGAAGTTGGTATTTATCAGGCACTTAGATGAGCTCATGGCTTGTAAAAAGTGCATGTCAGCAGTTGCCATTATTGTAAGCCAGAACAGACCAGACTGCATGGAGTGTCACAGGTAGAATAGGTCAGCTGGAACGTTTGGGTCAAAATGAGAGAAGAAAAAACATTGAGTCTAACAAGACTTGCAAGCGAAAGTCACTCCCAATTCCAGAAGGACAGGTTATGGGGAGAAAATTTTAGAAATACAAATAATAGAGCGAGCTTATTCTGCCACTTCATTACCATGGGGACTTAAACTTCTGACAGCATCCTTTTAACTATGAAGCATAATGTTTCTCACAGCCAACCTTTCAAACATTAGTGCAGAATCTGTGACTTATTAAGCTCATTCCTGCCTGAAGGTCTTTCATTGACAATCTTGTTGTGTCCATAGAAATGCCAGGGATATATCTTTCAAAGCATATTTCCAGCTTCTGCTAATAATTTTATGGCATCTGAACTATATCCTCTGAAACAATATAAAACACCTTGGGCATAATGTCACCCATCATGCAAATGTTCTCTTCATGTTTCAATGACAAGTAATTACACCTTGTCCCATCAGATATTAATAGAAAGCTATTTTGGAAATAGATATGCGAATTCCTAAAGGGCAACTGAGAACAAGGACATGAGGTGCTGTGTAATAAAGTAGGTAGATGACACACTTTAAGGATATAACACTGAGGCTGGGTGTGGTGGTGTGCACCTGTAATACTAGCAACTTGGGAGGCTGAGCCAAGAGGACACTTGAGTCCGGTAGTTCCAGACGAGGCTGGGTGACATAGTGAGACCTCCATCTCCAAAACATAAAGGATATATCCCTACGTACATTATTTTTTAAGTATCATTAATAAAATTAGGTTATATTGCATCATGCCCTCCTTATATATTTGGTTCCCTTCACCAAACTTTACTATGGTAGTGGAGCTAAGCATGAAGATGTTTGAAGCACTTTTCTCCAATATTTGCATCATAATCCAAAATAGTAGATCATTCATCTGGGGAAGTAGGGCTAGCAAGAAAATTATTTTCTTTGGTTTGATGAACACTTATATCAAATTGTTAAAACAGCTTTTCCCACTTGTGTGCAATTAAGGAAAAGTTTAAAACACTGTGTCTAAGTTGAAAAGTTTTTAAACATAATGAGTATATTTGTAAAATGTGCATATTGGGGCAACCTTTGTGGGAATGAGGCCTGGTCAAAAAGTGCCCCAATGTAAATTTGAAGAACAATAGTTTGGGAATCTGCTACCCTGACTGCTCAGGACAGGAAGCAGCAAAGCCAAGACTATAGAGCATCTTCCTTACTTCTGGTCCTGCACAAGTAGTCTCCTTTTTTTGTAAGTAAGTTATGTCATTGGAGAGCCAGCATTTATTTGCTTTTTTATTTGTCTTTTTGTCTTTCAAATGACTTGAATGTTAGCCTACCATTGATGTTACTATTATTAATCTGGCTCATAGAAGAAAATAGATCTTTTGGGAAAGCACATCTAATAGATACCCACTTTACCAAAAAGATACTGTATTTGAGGTCAGGCCTTTTATAAAATTATCAACTCTTGTGAAATTAACACTTCAGAATTACTTAGGGGACAATATAAAGGGGACCAAATAACAGGTTTAGGCTGGATATTTGACAATAGGGGCACAGAGGCCACAACTCCACGGATGAGGCTACGCCCATATATCATTGAAAGGCTCACCATACCTTCTGGACATCAGGCCAGAGAAAGTGGTTACAAAAAATACCAGTGGTTTTGTGGCACAAAGCTCCTTATCTAAGGATAAAAAAAAAATAGAATATAACCTTGAACTTGCATATCATGCTGCTGTTATTTGAGTGGTAGTACTTATATATGTCCAACTGCCATAGGTAAGCTCAACAGTAATAGGTCTCTGTTATATTTCTCTAATAGATCTCTCAAATTATAAAAATTAATTATCTTTTTAGAAGTTTTAATGGCTACTGACATTTTTTATTCTAAACTGAACAGAAATGATGCTTAGACTATTAGAATTTTACCAGCTAGGTTATAGATATAAGATTTCTTTGGATTTCTATATGATATTTTTGAAGTCCTAGCTCAGAGAAAATAATGTTATCAACATGATTAATATCTGTAACAATTAAACTATGTTCATGTTTCAGTCATTGCTATAGGGAAGGAGGTTGGGAGAGGAAAGTTTAGGTAGCTACAGAACTAATGAAAGGCTGATGAAGACATTTCCAAGATAATTTGTTCTAAGTAAACTTGGGATGGAAATTGGGCAAAATCAACTATGAACAGAGCAATTAGTCCATTGGGAAGTCATTGAGATTTACCTCCTTCTGAGAGCCAGATCCTCTAGGGAGCCATTATCATTTTCTCCCTCACACCATAAAACTATATAAAGAAAAACACAAGAGAATTCCCGCAGAGACTCCTGGGAGAAAGTACCACGGTTCTATGTTGAATGTGATTACTGTAAACCTCCTGAGACATTGTCTGTCTTCCAGGGTCAGAATTAATCCCTGCTGGAGATTTTTGCTAGACTTTGTATTGTTTACCCTGGTTTTGTTTTTTGGAAAAGTCAGTGGATCTCAGTTAATATCATGGGATTCAGATTCATAAATTTCTCTAATGCTTTGGCTACACAACTGCGTGTCCAAGGGAAGCATTGCTTTGTCTTTGGGGTTATTCTCCCTTCTGTTGCTCCAGGGATTTGATGACTGTACCATCAGTCAAAGGGATCCACTGTTTCAAAACCATTGGGAACAATGAAAGTCAGAGTTGGAAAGAATCATTCACTTCGGTTCAGTTTCATTAAAGAAATAATTATAGTATACCACCTATATGCCCCCAAAATCTTCTAGGTGCTTAGAATCCAGAAGTGAACAAGCAGACATGATCCAACACGGATTTTAAAATGTACATCAACTTATCTTCTTCACCATCCTCATTTTTTAGGAGGAAAATTGATATTCATAGAGCTTAATCACTATCTTTTAAAAAAATTATCCATCATCAAATATCATCAAATGTTTTTATTGGGTATTATTAAAAGATAATTATCTCAAGCAAAAAAAATAACAGAATCAAAGCCAGTCAGAGATTCAGATATGCTGCATGGTAAAATATGAGTCAAAACAAATCTGTTCCCATATCCACCACTAGCCATGCTAATTATCTTTCCTAGCTTCACTTTGCCCTCTAGAAAACAGAGATAACAAAGCTTGCTCTCTCTATACTTTTCACAATATTGTTAAGTGAATTACATCATGACCCATGAATGACCAAAGCTTTCAACTTCTTAAATCAAAGATAACCTGTATAATTTTAAAGAAGAAATGTTAGCCACCACTGTACCAAAGTTAGGAAGCATGGGATTGGATGATTTTCAATCTAAAGTGATTTAGGATATAGTTTATAGCTTCCCATTTTCTCCAAAGAGTAAACAAGCAATTATTTAAATATCATTGCAAGATTTTTCTAGGGGGTAAAATAAATAAAGTGCTCTGCAACTATTCAGTATTTTTTATGCCCCACAAGAATGACATGTGGTAATTAATTCTTGTAGTGTACTTTCTAAAAATAGGTTTTGGGGGATTTTTGTTTAACTAATAAAAAGGAAACATGGTAAGGGAAAGGAGAGGAAGGCAGTATAATCCACATATGTGGACAATTACTTTAGAGGAGACTTGATTTTCTTAGTGTCTGATGATAAAATCCTCTAGTAGTCATACACAGAGGCACATCTCTTTACTGCCCTCATATACAGTCCACGTCCTCACGATCACTAGGAAAGGCTTAATGACAACCAGTGCCTCAGCCAGTGCCTGTGACTAAAATTTCCTTAAACATGGAAGAAAGATAGCTATGCACGCTTTTTTGGTAACTTTATTGTTCTGTCACAGGTTGATTTTTACCATGTCTGAGGCCATCAGTTAGGCTTTGAGACTTGAGTTTATCCTCTTTTCTTGAAGTTGCTGACAACAGAAAAGGAAACATGTATGAGCCTTCCATTCTAGGCCAGATCAATTCTGTTCTCTGACCGTTGTCTTCCTCATCTCCCCTAGAGTATAAAGAGACTCTTTTCCTTATTTTCACTGGTAAGAGATGTTTGCTTGTAGGTAGTATGATAAGCCAAATAGTCTTTTTTTCTAATAAACCAGTGATCAGGAGAGACAATCAATATTCTGCTTTCTTTATGCATGTGGAAACTAAAATACAATAAGATATTCTATGAAATTAGGATAGATGGATGCATAGGCCTCCTGGATATCTAATGATAGATGAACCATACATGCTTGGGAGTTCAGAGTTAGTTCAAATAATCCTCCAAAATATTATGTGTTCATTCACGGCTTATCCAAATGATCTGAATTTCAACACCATCCAAAATTTCAACTGACACTCGTGTGAGGATTTACTTTCCCATGAGATTTCTCTTTCTACTCTCAGCCAGAAATGTTCCACACACTTTCTCAACTCAAACAGCTGACAGGTCCCAAATGGGCTGGAAAACAAAAAAAAAAAACAAGCAAAAAATAAATAGCAATAAATTCAATGTGAAATTCAGTTGTGGAGAATTAACTTCCCAAGTGAATACTGCACATCTTCACATACTGTGCTCTTGTAAATATGTAAAGGACACTATAAATGTGGCTACTTTGCACATTTAATATAAGTACAATAATATACATACATGGCAATATAAGTACTTGCCACGATGTACTTATATTGGAAAGTAATATTTTACTCATTCTCACTGCACTGTCCAAAATCTACGTTCGACCATGAAATTAAAAAATATGAGACTTGGACAGGTTGGAAGAAAAAGCCACAGGGATGAATAAGGCCTGGAGATTTAAATCTAGAAGGAAAGATTCAAAGAACCAGGACTATTCATTATGGGGAAGAAAAAACGGAGGGCAGCTGAGTAACATGATACGTAAGAATAAATGAAATAAAACAAAGATGAAAAAATATCCCAGGCAAGAATAAAGAGCAACTGTGGTTCACTTCTCCTGAGATCAAAACCAAAGGGAAACAGTAAAAACTGCTCTGAGAAATTGACCGATCTTCAACTTGTTCAATTTCAGGGTGAATTACTATGGGAAAGTGTATAGTCTCCTCTCTGAAAATCATGATAGAAATATCATTTTCTATCTGACTTCATTTAAATGTGCTTTATCTTGATGTAAGAGAATGAGAAATATTTCTCAAGATCCCTTACTGTTAATGAATTCTAATATTCTGAGCATTTCCTATAATAGACCAAATATAAGCATCAAGAAACCTTATTTATAGAAATTACCATGTTTAAAGATGTACCCTATGGAGAAATCATGACATACAGTGGAGAATCCAGCTAGTGATAGCTAGAAAATTCTGCACCAAGAAAGGGACATAGTGTGCCCCCAAATCATTTTTCAGACTCACCTTCTAATTTGCTGAAGTTGTTATATGTTTTTTAGTGTTAATATAAAATGGGGTGATCCGCACAAACGTATATGCCTGTCTTACGAGACTCAATGCAATTAAGTGAGAAACCTTAAAATGTCGTTGGGTATGGCAATGATATTTACTGTTCAATTATTCCTCCAAAGTCCATGAGCTTCTTCACATTTCATAGCCCACTTCTCTTTTGTGGGGCCTTGTGGATGGTTCTTGTCAAGAACCTGTGAGCAGAAGTGACATGTCTCATTTCTAGGTCAAAATATATACGATTAGGTATAAGTTCTTCACATATCTCTTCTATGAGGCTGTGGTTCACATAGAAATCATGTGCTAAGAAGTCAGCACTATAAAACTGGTGCTGATTGGATCAATTCATTGCCAGAACTGCGCTGCTCTTGGTGTGAACAATAAATAGACTTTGAAAAGTTAAGTATTGCTGCCTTCTCCTACTGATTGCAATAATGTTTGATATAATAATTGAGATTAAAACACTTCCATGGTATTCTTAATTCTCCCATTAGGCACTCCTGCAAAGAAACAGCATCACTAATTTTTGGCTAAGGGTCAAGAGTGGAGCGGCTGTTTTACCTTCTGATTCATGGAAATTTGAAATTATTGCAGCCCTACATGGGATTAAACTTAACACAGATAATTTTTTTTAAACCAAGAACATCACATAACCTATTTAAAAAATTATAAAAGTGGGTCCACATAAAAACACACCCCTACACACACACACACAAACACACAAATAGGATCTTACATTTACATAGTATTAAGAAAATATTGATGATATTTGTGCATTTTCAGCACTTTTCCCCTTATATATTATATAAACCCATTAAAGCAAAGAATCATTGCTTACATGTGCACACATAAACATTAGTTAGGGATTTCATTATTTTATAAAGCAAACATTTAGGGTACTATGGAATTAAGGAAATGGATTTTATTTTGCTATAATGGAAACATTATTTAAGCTCTTTGAGGCTCAGTTTTCTGGAATAAATAATATGCAGAGAATTGTGAAGCACTAAGAATCTATTTGAATAAAATTAACATGCATAGAGTCTTATAGAGTAAACAAAGTGCTCTCTACCACCAGCATCACTGTATCTCTTTAATTCTCACAATTCCTTGAGATAAGGATCTTTATCCTCACTTTATGACAGATAAAATAAAGCTTGCATAGTGAGAAAAACATGGCATTAGAACTCAAATCTAGATCTAGGTCTGTTCTTTATACTATACTTCTACCATGAAGTAAAAATATTTCCCTATTAAGTCATCAGGGTCCTGGCAGAAACTCATTGTGAGCTCAAATAGAGATAAGTAATCAGAATTTCAGAAACAGGCTATGCGAAGCTGTACAAATGTGGGTAAGGGAAGCCCTGGGGACAATGAAGCACCCAGGAGGTTTGAAATAGCAGGAGGCCTTGAGATCCATTAGACCTGAAGGGGCAAAGGAGGGAAGCAAAACCAGCAAGAGCCTCTAGCTATAAAGAAGACACCCACGCCACTCTTAAGGTCCTTGGTCAAGAAATGGCCACCACCAACCTGTGTTCTCTCTCCTCTCCCCTTTGAGGATTTCTCACCAGTGGCTTCCATTTCTCAAACCCAACTGAGGGCAGAGGGCAAGGGAGCCTGATTTATGTTGTTTATTGAGGCACAGAGAAAGATAAAGAAGTGGAGAAGTGGATCTGGAAGGGCAAAAAGAGATTATCCAGCCTACATGCAATCATTTTCATAGATAGAGAAACCACTTGGACGTATCTGTACTGGTAAAAAAAATATCATCTAGAATGGCAGCCTTGAAATGTAATTAAAAATGAAATTGAATCAGGAATGAACCATTTCCTAGGCAAGGGTTTTTCACATATTAGTCAGAGAACACAGCTGGGTATGAAAGAGAAGAGCCTTCTGAATTTGAGCAGGTGTATGATTCTGGTGAGGACAGGGATGTGAGTCAGGAAAAACAGCTGAAAAAAAAGAAAAATATGAATGAGGAGAGGTAAGGAAGTGAGGCAGAGTTTGGTTGCATGACTCGGAAACACAGGCAGAAGGCTGCTGTGATCATGGTGGAATGACAAATGCACATAAAAGTTTTTCTTTAAATTTTATCTATAGTTTTGTGGAAAGATAAGCCTATATCTATTAACCATATTGGGGCATGCTGGCTCTTAAAATATTAAGAATACTGAGTTGAGTGGATTAACTATACTAAGTCACAATGAAGGTAAGTAAAAATTCTGTAGTACATGCATTCTCTCTTTTCTCTATTTCTCTTTAATATAGCCCAGTCCATGAGGATATAAGATGAAGAGATCCTGTTAAAAAGAGAAAAAGAGAGAGAGAGAGACAGAGAAATCCTCTAGCAAAAATCTAGGGATTATATAGATGAATTAAAGTTTTGACTCAGTTGAATGACATCAGATTATAAACTGAAAAAGTGACAGCAACTACTTAATTAAGCACTTAAGCACCTTCAGAAAATAATTGATTGGACTAAATTCAATATTATATTCATTATATTCAGGCTAGGATCAGTGCTGAGTACCTAGACCTTTGCCTTTAAAAACCAACCACTTTCTCATATTAAAAAAAAAAAAATCCTCACTGTACATGCCTACAAGTTTTGGGTGAGTTTAAATTATCCTCCAAAATTCTCCTATTAATCCAAACTATATTCAAATGATCTGAATTTCATCAGTCACCTCAAATTAACTAACACATTGCACCTTCTTGGAAACACTGCTGGGCATTCTCCCAATAAGTGATCCTGGAGGCTCTTGCCCTCCTTTCCTCCTCCTCCTCCTCCTCCTCCTCCTCCTCCTCCTCCTCCTCCTCCTCCTCCTCCTCCTCCTCTTCCCTTTCCTTCTCCTCCTCCTCCCTCTCCTTCTCCTTCAGCAAAACTTTCAAGAATTTAGTTTAACAAAAAATCATTCCTTCTAGCATCTAGTATCTTTCCTTCTAGTACCACCCTGAGCAGAGGAAAGTGTCATTTGAGATCATGGTATTCTGAGGGGAGCCATGGATGAAGATTTGTGTTGGGGCACAGAAAACTACATCCCAAAATATGATGCTTTGCCATGCCGAGTGCTTTGAATTAAGGAAAATTGAATGGGGCCTCAGACACAAGCCTCAGAACCCAGTTCTCTCTCTGGCCTTCCCCTGCCTCCCATCTCTCTGATATTCTTTCTTTCTGAAGCACCTGGAGGGACTCTCTTTAGAATTTCCTTATCTAAAAAAGCATCTTTCCAAAAGAAATGCATTTGTCTTAAAACTCTTTCCCTAAAGATCTCATAAATAACCAGGAAAGATTAACCACTGGAGAAGAGAAGAGATTGAAAGTCATCATGACATGCAGGCAGACTTTTCATCTGCTCTTCTGAGGACAGCTCCACAGATCACCTGGGGGACTTTATCTGCACAATAAGACAACCTTTTTTCACACGCCTCACCTTCCCACCACCTTCCCCAGAGCACTGAAGAAATTTGACCCAAGTCTTCATTCTTTGGGCTCATTCATTTCCCTTGAAAATCAGTCCACTCCCTTCTCCTGTCTTCTCTTCCCTGTGAAGTAGGATATATAAGCATCTGGACCTCACTGGGTTATCACATAATCACACTCCTGTGTTTTTTTCTTCCTTACACACATTAAATACATGTTGTACACCTTTTTTCTCCTACTAATCTGCCTTTAGTCAGTTCATTCTCAGTAAACCTTCAGTGAGTGAAGAGGAAGCTTTCTCTTTGCCTCTACATATTGGTAGGAAGGGTTGAAAATAAATCTTATTTCTCATTTTGGTTGATGGTTTGTTGGATGATCTAGGTGCAATTGCAAGGCAGAGTTCATGACTCAGGAGTAAGTTTCAATATTTAGACATATTTGCTCATCTCATGTTCTAAACATTGAATGGCTTCACAGTGAACCCTCATTTTCAGCTTTTCTTGATATATTGCAAATTTGGCAACAGCAGGTCTGCATTTGTGATATAGCAACCCTGAGAAGTATTTGGGTAGAGCTGTGATTTTTAGATGAGGCATGTGTCCTCTCCTTTATCCTTCTCTCCTTTTAATCCTTCCATACTAATGGTCTTACTCTGCTCAAATTCAATTCTATTTTCTGCAAGACTCCTGGTGACATTTGATTTTGTCAACAACCCAGTCTATTGTGATGTGTGATGTACTGTAATTACAATTTCATGTAGTGGACACGTTCATACACTCAGGGAACCCACAAAGGGTTTCAATACAGAGTTCTTTAAGGTTCCCTTAAGACCTAAGTAAACTATTGCAGTGCTGCCCAACAATCTAGATGGCCTACTTAGGAAAAGTCAGACATAGTTGCCTAAACTATTGTTGCTGTTTTTAATTTTTATTTTTTACTAATACTTGTGTTCTTTCCGTCTACCACTGAAGTCATCTGAGCAGGGAGCTCCATTTGAAATCAATGAATGATCCAAGGACCTGATGAATTTATGTGAGAAGCAGGCCAGCTTTTACTGTGTAAACAGTATTACCAAATATTGTTTTCTGTTCCCAAATAATTGTTGCCCAATTAAGCATCAAAGTGACAATAGCCATTTGGCTGTCATTTGCTTTGCAGAATCATCTGGCTCCACGTCTGTTCATTGTATCTGGGTGTTCCTGTCATTTTGACATTCAGGCCAATCCTGAAGTTGCACAATGCAAGCAGAGGAAGTAAAAGAACCACACCACTACTTAAATTGATGGATTCAGATTTCTTCTGACCCATTATGGTTATTTGTTAGGATTTTCCATGGCCTGGGGTCTTTTTGCTTTGCCTTTTACCATGGGCCAGGGTTGTAAGGATGCCTTTCAAAATAAATTTAAGTATGCATCAGTAGCCACATTAGAGGCTACTAAGAGTTCTTACACTATTTTTGGTGCTATGGATCCATGTCATCAGGTAAAGCCTGGACCTGTCTAAAAATAATGTTTTTAAATGCATAAAATAAAGTGCAAGAGATTACAAGGGAAGCAATTATAATGAAATATAATCATCAAGATATTAACATGTGATATTATTAAAATGTTATACATCTGCTTATTTATTAATATATTAAATATAAATGTTTTAAATATATTATAATAATATCATAATTTAAAAGTCTGGATGTGCTTTATGATACTGTGAGATATTTGCAACCATCCTATGATATAACAGAATCAGGGGTCCTGTCAATATGTGTTGTTTGCTGACTATATTAAAAATTGAAGGAAATACTAAATATCAGAGTATGATAAAAATTTTTTTTTCTATTCAGGTTCATAGGACCTTGAATTCTATTCACAGATCCTTTGGAGGTCTATGGACCCCCGGTTAAGAATATTCAAGTCTCCATTAATGCCATAAAAATTAAACATCTCTGCTGTACCAGGTCCTCTTGGTAGAAAGAGAAAACTAATGTGGGATAACTTTCAAAAACAGGTCAATTCATTGAGATATCTAGATATAAAAAACATATGTTAATACAGTTTCTCAATGATAATGTCAACAATCCCATCATTTATTTAGCAAGGACAAAGAACTACTACTTAAACTTCTTATTGCCCCATTAGTTGATTGATCTTTTTCCCACTGAACTGGCTAGCATGTTGGTCTCAAGGAAATAGACAGAAATCAGTTTTCTAACTAGGGCTCACTGGTGGGTTTTAAGGAGTAAGTGTAGAACTAAAAACAGACAGCACATAGTCCCATCACTCTAGCAAGCAAGCTTCACGTGTTCAACAATGGACAACCTTCAGCCAGCTTTTACTTTATATGTATATTGTAGTAATGATGTATATTGGTTCTCTTTGTCTGATGTTGGAGAAAAACAATTCCAATCAGGAATTTCAGTTAGTCATTCTCTCTCTCACTTTGCTTCCACTCCTTGACTCTCAGCTCTCTCATTTCTGAGCTACTGCCTGACTCTAATCAGGACAGACTGGATGTGAGAAGAGTCCAGGAGAGGCCTGGTAAGAGAGCAGCACTTTGTATTTTGCCTATGCCACATATGAATAAATTGTACGCTACTTAAGTGCCTATGAAAGAGTTAAAAACTCACCCACTATGGAAAAGAAAAAACCTCCATAGATGTTTGTGAATAAGATCCTCCCAGACAAAACATTTTTAGAACAGTTACTCACCATATCACAGCATTCGATAAATGTTTATTATTATTTTTTCTCAATAATAACAACAACTTGTTAAAATGCTTTCCAACCAATCTGAAAGCTAAGCCGAGGAGGAAGGGGACGCTTGTCATTGCCTCCTCTCCTTTCAAGCCACCACAAATATTATGCTCTTGCTATTTTGTTTAACTTGGGCCGAATTCACTTCATAGAGTAACAGGGAGGGAGAGTTGGGTCCATTAAGAATAAACTTCAAAAACCCTCTGGCTTTGGGACTTTCTGGTGTTATTCTGCCTCAAACCCAGAGGATATGAAAGATGGGAAGATTAGTGAGGGTTTTGCCCTGGCTGTTCTTTTACTGAATTGCTTCGTAAATGCCAATTGAAATAATTATCAAGCCATTATGATGATTTGCATTAAAAATGGTAACTTTAGCAAGCAGCCCCTGTGTGTGGAGGAGGGCAGTTGGGGGGTACCATGTAATGTTATAAAAGGCCCATTGAAGCCATACCAGCTTCCTGGCTTCCCGAGGATTACCACACAGTAGTTCACAAAAAGGTTATTCTCCCAGCTCTATTTATACTCACAGTACTTACAGTGCACGCTCCCAGCACACCCATTCCTGGTATTGATTTGTGCCCGTGCCCAAATTATCATCTGGCACAGACAAGGCAGCAGCTTCTGGAGATGGTGATGCAATGCCTGGATCGTGGCAGAACAAAGAAAGGGCCTCTTCTTATCAATGCTCCCCTTTTCTGCTAACAAAAAAATAAATAAATAAAAAATACCAGAGGCCCTGGGTACCATTTCCTACTTTTTTAATCTCTTTTTCTTAACTGTCTCATTAAAAGCCGGTGGCTTACGCTCCATCCTATTTGAGAATCTACTTAAAAGAACAAGGCAGGATATTACAGGGATCAAATGTTCATTTAATTTACCGCCTTTTCTCAGTGAGGGAGGAAGTTACCTTGCAAATGGGATTATCAATATAAACATTTGTAAATAAAGATTTTTCAACATCTTACATTGTACTAGGTGAAGGGTCTGGTGGAAGAGAGGACAGTGTAGTGTCTGACAACTGCCACCACCACAGGTGACAGTTCTGAAAGGTGTGGGAGAAGGACACAACCCAGATGAGCAACCAAGTGGCCCTGGTAGCTGTCACAAAAGCCATGCTTTAAGCATTTGTTAAAGGTGATCAGAAACGTGCTGTGGAACAGTTCAATCAAATTGGCACCACTGAATTCTCAAACATTAGTATGCCCCAAATTTCCCAAGGAGATAGTTAATCATTTTGGTTTATAAACTCCATCCCCAGAGAATCTGATTCAGCAAATCTGTTGTAAACCCAGGAATCTGTAGTTTTAGTCAGTGCTGGGGTGATTCTGATGCAGGTGGAAGAATAAACACTGCTCTTAAGGGTAAGCTGAATACAACTGATGTTTGAATATTTCACGAGAAACCTGTCCAAAGACAATTTTACAGCAAATTTAGTTTAAAGATCTAATTGGCTTTTATTTGCAATTCTAGAATTGGTCAATACTTCATCCCATAAAATAGAATGAAAGTTCTGAAGAGCTAAGCAGAGGAGGCTGGATTTATAGCAGAAAAGGGCTTAAAAAAGCAGAAACAGAGAACAAAAAGCAGATTGGTAATTTCAAAGTTACTTCCCTTATAGGGCTAAAACAGAGGGGGATTTCTTTGTTATACTGACTCAGACTGACTATAATATCCTGTTTTTGTTTTTGTATTTTTTTTTTTTGGAAAACTGGACCATTGCAAAGTTCAGTTTGATTACATGGCACTTAGCACAAGTGACCCCATTTTGGTTTGCTCTGGTCTGTTGGGGTGTAGCGCAGGAGGCTAGTCCAAAACAGTGGCCGCCTATGAACCTTATTTAATGATCCTAAACAAGAAAAGCAAATTGTAAATGCACAGCTTACTGAATTCTCAAAAGGTAGATATTTCTGCTATCCAGCAACTGCATTATAAAGAGAATGGAAAATGCTCTGGGGACCTTAGAAGCCCACCTTGTACTCATGTGTAGTAACTAACCCCACCAAGAGGATCTGGACTTCTAACACCATAAAAACTTCTACCTGTCTCTAACCTTCATATAAATATAATCCTAAAGAATGTACTTTTTATATTTTCTTCTGCTCAGCATTGTATTTGACAGATTTTCCCCAATACTGTGTAGAATTATAATATATTACTTTCCTTCTTAAAAACAAAAAATATATTTTCTTAGCATTCACTTTGAGATAGGTCTTCTAGGTGCAGCCCTTGAGAGCCTTTTAAGCTATTATTTTTAGTTTTTTGATATTGTTCACTTTTCTTTCAGTAATGAGTCAGCGAGTTGATTCCAGGTGTCCAACCCGGAACCCTCTTGAGACATGCCAAGAGGGTTAATTTTTAGTCATATTTGTCTGCTTACTTAAATCTTCCACAGAAAGAAAACAAAATGATTGACTGGGAAGACAAAATAAAATAGATTTAAGGAAATAGGTGAATTTTAAGGAAATGTCTGTGCCTTAATGTCTATTTCTAAGTTTTCATCTAAGGCTGGTCCATGGAAAGCACAATTTTGTGGTTTTTGGATTTTGGAGATTAGATTCCAAGTGGCTTTGGATAGCAGTTCTCAAAAGACAGGGTCCTGCTGTTTTATGAGCTCCAGAGCATTGTGTGTGTACTGCACCAAGTGGCCTCAGCTCACCAACTTCCTTCCTTGGAAACATATGATCCAGAGATGATCTACTATTTTAAACCCAAACTCACCATTAAGTATAGCAATTTTCTCCAATACACATTCTTCCATCAAATCAGGTGTATCTAATGACTACATCAATGCTTAAGGTGCTTGTTGTTCAGATCAGCATCTCCAAGTGCGACATGACCTCTGGGCTCTAGCACATGCTGTGGCATGTCCTGACTTCTGAATGCATTGTTTTTTAGATTGATTTTCCCATGAAATTTCTAAGAATGGTCTGGGAGTTTCCATTGATCAAGTGCTTGGTTCTTTTCATCATTGTTCTTTATTTGAAAGTACATTGGAAACCAGAGCCCCCTCTCCCATATTTTATAATTAGTTTTGGTATTAAGACCTCAAAGGATAGACCACACAAGTTGAAAGAAAGGAAGATGGAAAAACACTAAAATTCAACAATGTAATTCCTAGACCACCCATATTAGAATGCACAGTAAACAATAGATCCTTTTATATCTTCTTCCGTGAGATTCTGTTCAAATAGAAATATATTATGTACCAGATAGACTGTATATTTCCTAGGCATTCTGTCCACCATGTTTCTAGATGATAATGCTTGATATTTACTCTTCAGTAATTGCACCAAAACACTGAAAATAAACTATTGTGCAGTGTGAACAAGTGAACATGTGGAGTGTCAGTTACTGATCCTCTTTCCAGAGTACCTTGACATTTTTCTTCAATGGTTTTGACTTTCATGATGATCCTCTGTCAAAGTTTTCATTCTCTCCAAAATAGACCTTGACTTAAGAATTTGGTTACAAGTGATTTACTAGGGAAGAGCTCCCAGGAGAAACAGGACTTAGGGGAGCAGGACAGAGAAGAGGAAGAAGTCAAGCATTACTTGATATTTTAGACATAGTCTGAGACCCTGGAGAACACTGGAGTATAAGTAACACCTCAGGTACTTTGAATTCTTCAAATTGATGTGGCGATTCCATTGTCCCAGGGAGTCAAGTGAAGATCCAGAAACAGAATCTGGAAGGTGGATTTACAGAGCTGGCCAAAGGAATCCAAAGGGATCTGAGCAGGGCACTAAAGTTTCTGGTACATGATTTAATCATTGTTATTATTTCAATAGTAATAACAAAACAATGGTTATCTCCATAATTTCACCAGGACACCAGAAAGCATAAATCTACTTTAGGATCAACAGAAAATATGGATGGTTCAGCTATGACACATGTAGTCAAATAACCCAGAAGTAAAGCCAATCTGTCATGTATTATAGATCGATGTGCCATGATGTTTCTTGGAATTAAACTGCAATCAAAGGATCTGAATACTAGAAAAGGAAAAAGACAATACAAAAGAGGAAACAAAGATTTTAGCTGAACAGAGAGATTAGAATTCTAGTGGTTGTGTTTCATACTTCAGTCTTTTAGGTGGATCTTGAATTATTTGAAGAACTCAAAGACATTTGAACTTTAAAAAACTGAATACATTCTGACACAATTTTTATATTTCCACCCCCATTCCTCGTCATAACAAGTCAGTTGGTATTACCTGAAGGCAAAGAGTTTAAATTGCAAATAGGGGCATCAGACAAGCTACTTTCTTTCTTTTATTCTGTTAATGTCTTCATTGATAGCCAGGAGATAATATAACTTAATTCCCAGGATTTGTGTTATGATTAGATGAGTATGTAAAATATGTACCAAAGAATTTGTTCTATCATAGGTATTCAGTAAAGTATAATTATTAATATTAGTAAAAATATCAAAAACTGAAATTTATATGGCCACTCTTCTAGTTACCATTGCTGGATAATGAAACAGACCGACACTTAGTGAAGTAGAATAATCATTTTGTTATGCTCATGAATTCTGTGGATCAGGAATTAAGACAACATAGCAGGAATGGCTTCTCTCTGCTCCATAATATCAGTAGTCTCATCTAGGAACACTAGGTTGCTTGGGATAACCCAAGAGCTGAGGCTGGAATTCTCTGGAGGCAACTTTGCTAACATACCTGGTAGTAGATGTTGCCTGTAATCTGGATGTCAGTTAGGGCTGTCAGCCAGAACAAGTCACATAACTTTTCCATGTGATCTGGGCTTCCTCATAGCATGCTGGATACTGAACAGTCAGACTTCCTAGGAGGCAGCTTAGGACTCCAAGGCAGAGTATCCCATCCAAGAAAGCCAATGGTGTATCATCTTTTCTGACTAAGCCTTGCAAGCCATACACAGTCACAGTTCACTCCATTACTAGTGGGTTGAAAATCCATCCAGACTAAATGGAGGGGTCATAAACTGTACTTGTCAATAGAAGGTACATCAAATTACATGAAGCCATTATTTTTTAAGCATCAGATCCATAATAAACTAAATGATAATTATTGTTCTCTATAGCTGCATATGTGTAAAGAATGCTTACTATATAATTTTAGATTGTGCCTCAACACTTTCTAACAATCCAAGGCAATCAAAAAAATTCAGTGGTTTACAGTCCTAGCATCCTGGCAGGCAACGTCACTCTTATTTCGTTCTCTGGACTCAAATATAAACTCAGCCACAGGACATTTTACTCACTGATGGGATCTTGCCTAACATACAGAATTTCTGCTTTCCCCACTAATTTATAGCATGTAAAAGGTCCATAAAACATAGAATTTCTAAGTGAATGGTGTGCTTCAATAATTTCATTTTCCTGAACATTATTGGGTAAATGAATAAAAACATAGATTTTTTTTAGATAGTAGTATTTTCCCTGCTGCGTTCCCTGAAAAAACACTTTCTGATGACATGGCAATAGTTGTTTTATTTTTGTGTTTTGTTTTGTTTTTATTTCAGCATATTATGGGGGTACAAATGTTAAGGTTATGTATATTGACATATGATTCTCAAAGTTAGTGAACCTTTCATTGTATTCTCCAGTTAATAGATCTATAACAGCTGCGTATTATTGAAATGATTCATATATATTAACCTGCTCATCAATGGACCTTTGCTAACTGGGGAAAATGTTCATCCAAAATTTCCTTTTGAAGAAGAAGTGTTTTGAAAAATAATAGCTTTTTTGGAAATGCTTGGATTGTTGTTTTTTTGCCACATATTTTATATAGACTTAGTTTTACCTTGCGAAGAAATATTCTAGTCATTTTGACATCACACAGAAATGTTGAATTCCTATAGAAATCTTCTTTCAATAATTCACATTGCTGATTCTGTTCTTCACAAAATTTAACTATCTTTCTCGCAGAGATAAAATTTTGGATGACACCTGTCACTGCAATAGCCAGTGCTTTTAGAATGATATGGCAAATCCACACTGTATACCTCATCCTTCAACTTTAGCATGTTATGGACCTGACAATGCCATCTTGCATTTGCACAAATATAGTTAACAATACTGATAACTTGTTGCAAAGTGTCACTTAAAATAGTAGCTTTAGCACAGCAATTTTGCTGATGCAAGATACAATGAAAAGAAATGAGAACATCTGGATCCATTAATACTTTTTTATCTGTGCAATAAACCCTCATGTTTTCCTGTCGTGGAAGATGCACCATCTGTACATACACTCACTAAATTTACCAACTTCAGTCCAACTTCACATTTATCTTGAAAGTTGTTGAAGATATCTATTCCCTGTGTTCTGTTTGCAAGTGTTCCCAAAGCAAATAACTCTTCATAGCAAAAATAATCTTCTGTTATGACCTGAATGAAGTGTAAAACATGCACTGAGTCAGTAGTATTAGTTGATTCATCCAAAATGACTGAATAATATATATTTTCCTTTTGAAGTATTGCATAAAGTTTTTGTGTTAAATTGAAGGGTGATTTATGCTGTTGATCAGTTACTATTCTGCTTGAAAGAAGCAGTTGTTTGTACTTTGAAACATTATCGGGTCTAAGCATCCTTCAACTTCGACAATGCATTCTTTCCCAATTTCCGCATCACTGAATGGCTTCCCCCTTTTCTCGAGTAGATAAGGTACTTTATAAGTTGCTTCAGTGGCATTATTTTCAGGTCTTATTGCTGCTTGAAAGAATTGTATTTTCTTTTGCTTTTCATCTTTTAATTTCTGCAATACAACCTTTCATGCCTCTTCCTCTAATTTAACATATTTGTGAATCTTATGAGTGTTATAATGCTGATGAGCAATTAATTTCTTTAATGTTGATTTTGCAGTATCACAGAGCAAGCAAAGCATCTTATCTTTATCAGAAACAAGATAATATTGCAATTCCCAATCCTCATTAAAAAATCTGTTTTCTTCCTTCAGCATTCTCTTGGTCTCCTTGACATGACAGGCTGTTAAGCAGACAGAATTGAAAAATACTATCGAGCTGTGCAACTATCCACAAATTCCACTTCAAACAGAAACACAATGCAACCTCTCTAAGAAAGAAAATTATTTTTAATTTATAAAAACTCCCCAAATGTTTATGTGCACCTTCCACTTCATTCCCTTGCTACAGATTTGCAATGATTCCGTGCTGGCAGATGGGTAGCCTTCCTTGAAAGAAATAACAACATCTATTTTGTTTCAAAGAAACTGACCTTTCCTCAGCATCCTCAGGACACCTGAGAGTTTAATCCAATGCAGTGGGTAAGTTCAAACCACCAGGTGGTAAATTGGGGAATGAGATGCTTTTTTCTTAGTCATCAACCAAGTTTCCAAGCTCAGGGGAAGAACTGTCAATGGTTTGATTCTTGACCAAATTTTAAATCTTGTGGTAGGAAGATGTTAGTGAAGCTTCAGTGGTCCTTGCTCCAAAGCATTGCCAGAGCATTTGCAAGTGGCTGATACCAAAGGCACAAGGTTCCAACTCCCCAAGTACTGTGAAGAGGAAGTTCCTTTCCTAAAAGACCCAATAGAGGATAAGATGAATTTTATTATTTCTGCTTCTGGGACAAGTCACACAGTTCTGGGACAAAAAGAGAAATTATTTTCTAGTGTGTAAGTTACTCTCTAGGAGACAACAAGCACCCACTCTAAGACCCCTGCTTGGAATCGTGATGTGCAAAATGGCCCTACCAGAACCTCCCTAGGTAGCTGCATTCCTTCTCCCAATGTTCCCAATTTAGTCTCAGGTTTTGTATGGAGCGAATACTTTCCCTAAAAACATTATGATAAAATCACTGATAATAGCCTTTCCCTGACAAAGTCCTTCCAGAAATATCTGCTTTCCTCATTTTCTAAACCACTACTGGTTTGATCTCTTAAGTAATTTTACTTTCACTGCTTTTAGGACAACTGTATTACAAAAATACTTCATTTTACTGTTGTTAATGTTTCCATGTGTATTTTTGGAAATTTTTGTATGCATATGAAAATTTCTCTAGGTTGGACAACCAGCAGTGAAACGAATGGAACGAGGGATTTGCGCATTGTTTTTAAATTTGTTGTTCTTTTTTTGTTGTTGTTTTGTTTTCCTTTGTTCTCTTTTTTATTGTTTTTAAATTTAATAATGCAAAATTTCCTTTGATAAAGACTTTATCTTGGCCGGGCGCGGTGGCTCACGCCTGTAATCCTAGCACTCTGGGAGGCCGAGGCAGGTGGATCGCTCAAGGTCAGGAGTTTGAGACCAGCCTGAGCAAGAGCGAGACCCTGTCTCTACTATAAATAGAAAGAAATTAATTGGCAAACTAAAAATATATAGAAAAAAAATTAGCCAGGCGTGGTGGCGCATGCCTGTAGTCCCAGCTACTTGGGAGGCTGAGGCAGAATGATTGCTTGAGCCCAGGAGTTGGAGGTTGCTGTGAGCTAGGCTGACGCCACAGCACTCTAGCCCAGGCAACAGAGCGAGACTCTGTCTCAAAAAAAAAAGACTTTATCTTATAGAAACATGACATGTTCGACACTTCTTATCTCCCTAGACAATTGCCAACAATATGCATAAAAGTATTACTAAATATTTGGACAGTTAAATAACATTTTATATACTTTTTAGCCATATCTATTTACTCTTCTATAAATTGCTTGAATATATTTTGCCCATTTATTACTTAGCACTTAACAGAACTTTTCTAAAAAACCAGTAAGAAATAGTGTCTTTATTAGGAAATCACACTTGACTATATTTTAATTCCTTCTATGGTTATTATTGTATCAGTATTTTCTATGTTTTCTAACAACAGCTTTTCCTTTTATATTTTTCTAAAAAAGTCATTGAACACCAATTAGGTGTTAATCAACTAATTAGAATCCTGGGTACCAGCATCCTAAATCAATAAACTATGCTAAAATTATCACTGTGAGGATGTGCTATTCTGTGAGTACAGGATCTGCTTAATCTCAATTGTTAAAAAATTTTGAAGTTTGTCTCTTTCTCTCTGGGTTCCTAGGTTGTTTACTCTTAGAAATGAAACACACACAAAAATAACAAAACAAAGAACAATTTCCTGTTTCTAAGAAAAGTGGCTTTAAAAGACATCTTGGACATCAAATAGTTCTTACAAAACATTTTGATGAGCTGAGTATAAACGATTCTGAAACATGTGGATTGAATTTCCCTAGGAATCATTTAAACTTAAAACTTAAGGAAAAAAACACTCAGCCAAACTATATTTTGTGTTTGCCAAATTGCCAAGGCATTTGGTAAATAGTTCGAGACAAATGACAAATCCCAATTATGGCCAAATTGGTCCTTAATAAATGGGTGTGTACAAGACCCTTTATAAGTGTCACTCTGTCTTATCTCCTCCTGTAGAAGACACAAGAATCCCAAACTTCTCTAACACCGGGCCTTTTTGATGGAATTAATTCTGGCTCTGATGACATTATTAGTTATAATAAAAATTAAGTAAAAATAATTTATAATAATTTTTTTATTTCTCTTTAGAAGACAGTGCCAGGATCACCCCCTCTAATCAAGAGGTTCATCACCATATTTCTTGAATATAATTAAATGCTCCTGACTGAAATTTTAGTAATTCCACTGAAATGCACTGCACCACCTGATGTCTTAGGACAGTTCAAAGTTGGTTTAAAAGTTGTTGTCATTGTTGTTTTCTCTATTTCTATCTAAATCTGTGTCTGGTGACTTGAGCATCTGTACTAGTATTGACTCTTGGAGTACACAGCATCTCTTCTATCTGCACAAATGTTTTTAGGCCAAGATACTAGTAGAGCCCAAGACAAAATATATCAGTGGCTTAATATGTTCAGGATATTTTTAGAAAGGAATTATATTGCAAGAGATGGGATGGTATATGATAAGACAACATTGTGCCACTTATTTTTATTGTTATTTTAAGATCTATGAGAGTGAGACTCTTGTAACGTAATACAAATGCAGATGTCCACAGGGTTAGTCTATGGAGATCTCCCAGAAGATAAACTAGAGGAAGATTACTTGAATCAAAATAGTTTTTCGTTAGAAATGGAATCAATCCACATGAAAATTTCTTTCAAAATATATTTTATAAATGATACTTCTCATAAATGTTTAAGAAAAAACTGCTGGTCATGTTATTCCCCAATGGCCTAGGCTTCAATAATTTTCTCTTTTGAGGTTTGAATTTATATCCTCTCCCTTCTCCAAGCCATAGTAGGTTATCACTGTTATTTCTTCTTAATTCATTCTGTATACCACTTTAATATATAGATATTATCTTTATTACTTCCCCAAAATAAGTATATGAGGTGATGGATAGGTTAATTAACTTGACTTGATAATTTCACAATGTATACATATGTCAAAACATCATGTCATATACCATAATTATATACAACTTATATTTGTCAAAATAAAATTTTAAAAAAATATAGACATATCTCTCTGGAGCATAACCTTGGAGGAAGAACAGAATTTACTTATATACATTATTTGACTGCCTGTGATTTCAAAACCTTCAGCCCGATAATCTTGACCAAAGATAGAAGATATATCTTCATATGTATATATACACACACCCCATTATTTATAAAATAAGAATAAAGAGTTCCTAAAAGCTCTCCTGAGATTAACAGAAATTTAAAATATTGGCAATTGTTTGAAGTCCTTAGAAATCTTTTACCAATTATCAAAACAACTAACATGTATGAAGCACCTACATGTGCCAGATGTTATTTTATCTTCTGGGGCTAAATTATTGAGCATTGCTCCCACAGAGCTGATAGTGCAGAAGATCGAAAGACATTTATCCAATAATCATATAACCCAATGCAAATTATAATGCAGTAACATCAGTACCTGAAAGATATTCATAGGCAAATTTGAAATTTCAGGACGACAAATCTGAGAACAAGTAATGCTTAAGATGAATGAAGTATATAAAAATAGCATAAGCTAAACAATGCACTGGGTTTGGGAATGGGTGGTGAAAGTTGAGAAAAGTATCCCAGGCAAAGCGAAGAGCAGGCACAAAGGCTCTGGGATAGGATGGAGAAGTTTAAGGGATCATAGGAAGTTGCATGTAGCTAGAGCACAGAGTGAGGTAACCTTTGGCATAAAAAAGGCTAAAATGAAATTTGAGGCTTATATTAATGAAGATTCAATTAGAGGTATTCTAGCTAGTTTAAAGAGAAGAGACTTATTACATGGGCTTTAACTTAGTTGCCAGAGTTTTCAAAAGTCTAGGAGTCAAACTTGAATACCAGGCAATTAATAGAGACCCAGCCAGGGGAAATTTCAGAGAAAATTTCATGATTTCTGCCACTGATTGCTTAATATTCACCCAGCCAGAAGTTGAACTCTAGAAACTCTGCTATAGCTGTTTCCAAAAAGCAAACATATCCACAAATGTATTTAGCAGAAAAAAATGCACAATCTTACAATACTCCTACACACCTTCAAATACCATAAGAAAATAAATATTTGGTTGGTGCGAGCCAGCCACACATCTATACACAAGCAGTGCGAGAGCACGGGAAATGTTGGTTTGGAATTCCACTTGGGAAAGGCAAAATCGACAAAACAAAGAATACTTATAATGAGAAGGGGAGGAGGTGTTCCAAAGGTTGAGGGCATTGAAAAATGACAGATGTCACACAGAGATGGAGTCTGGCAGGGATACGTATTTTTGAGTCATTGATGTTACTGTAATTATAGCTGGGGACATGGATGAGAACACATATGAGATCATAGATGGGAGATGCTAGAATATTCTTTTCTGAAAGACGTTTGACAGGTACTTCATTAAGGGCTGTAAATAAATAGCTCATAGTCAAATGAGAGAAACAGCTTCCAAATAGATAATTGCAACGTAAAATAGCAAAGTTACACTAAAGCCTTTAATAGAATATTGTAGAATAATGGACAGTGAATCTATATTTCTCTTTTTATTCATTTATCCAACTGCTACCTAGAGATCAGCCCTGAGGCATTTCATCAGCACTTCACTTTCAACATGTCCAAAATGATACCTGTTATTTACTCACCTCCTTTCCTCTCAACTATTTCTTCCTCTTTCTGCATTTGCCATCATGATCTACTCCCAGATCCATTGTTCAAGCTGAAAATCTGCAAATCACACTTAGCCTTCCTCTGTCACCCCTCAGTATCCAATCAGTTGACAGGGATTTTAAATTTCACCACAGAAATATCTCCTCCACCTGGCATCTTCCCTTAATCTCTATACTAGAGCCCTGGGTCAACCACTCACCCTTCCATGTCCACAGCCATTGCAGAAGACTTCTGCTAAGTATCTTGGCAACCAAATCTCTCCTAACTCTAGGGCAGGGGTCCACAAACTTTTTCTGTAAAAAGCTGAATAGCAAATAGTTTCAGCTTTGCAAGCCATAAGGTCTCTACCATAAGTACTCAGTTCTGTTCTTGTAATGAGAGAGCAGGCTTAGCAATCTGTAAATGCATGGGTGTGGCTGTGTGCCAATAAAACCTTTGCAGTCTGCTGACCCTTGCTCAACCCTACAAAGAATATCAGAATCATCATCCTGAAAACAAAACAACTTATATGCCTTTACTGTTCCCCAATTCCAGTGGAAGAAAGCCCATATACCTTTGCCATTTGAAAAGATCCTTTATGATTTGTTCCAAGATCAACTTCCAGTTTCATCTTGTGCCTCCTCTGCACTGTGTCCAGTTGTGTTGATGGTTTTTTTGTTTCTGTGCCTGTGCATGTTCTGTCTCTGCCTTCCTCCTATTCTTCCCTCGGAAAAATCCTACTCATCTTTCTAGACTCTGCTCAAATGTGAGTGCCCCTTTTCTTGGCAGAACTCTTGCTTTTCTTCTCCAGAATTCTATGCTAGTCTCTATTGTAGCTTGGCTATATTATGTTGTGATTATCTGTTTGGAAGCTATTTCTCACACTCGATGGATACTCACAACACTTAACACACAGCCCGTCCAATGTGCACTGAAAGAATAAATAAATGATAAATACAAAATGTTAAAATGAAAGAGTGAATGAGAGAGTGGCCAGAGAGTGGAGAAAAACAGTACATTCTTTTGAAAATTTGGGTAATTAAAATAAGAAGAGGGAGAGGGATTATTCCCATAATCATGATGCAACACTAGCTGTAACAAGGTAAGGTTTTAATACCATAACTAAGTTTCCAAGTTGAAGTAATAAAATAAACACAGAAAAAAAATAGGAATTTTCCCCAATTTCAGGAATTGTGAGTAGTGCCCAAGTCCATAGAATCCTACAGTGTTTATTTCACTCTGCCCACTTTGGTGCTCAATTATAATTCTGCCTTTGACATTTCTATTTTAAATGTGTATTGTCAAGGCAATGAAGTCTTAACTCATGGAAAGAAATCTGGGGTGGTGAAAACTCTAGCACAGTGGACAAGACAATTTGTACAAAAAGTTCTATCTCACATTTCCCTTGAAAGCACATCAAGCAGATAATTCTAAGTGAGCTGCACTTGGTGTTGTCTATGTGAAGGATTAAGTGAGGTTATCATTTCATACTCTCTTTCTCAAGGTACACAGCAAAACCTAACCCAGTTTTACATGAAGGAGCAAGCACTGCCAGTGTAAAAGAACACGTGCTGCAAGCTAGAACAATTTAATGTTCAGTAACAGTGAAAAGATTTGTTGGTGTGTGAGCCATCAGACCCATCTTCTTAAGCCTCAGGGCAACTCCATCTATGTCTCCCGGATCTGACCCAAGTATAGACCATCTTACAGTTGTCAGTACTGGGGAAATGCTTGGAAAGAGGGAAAACTGAGGATTTATCACTTAGTATATTATCAATTGGTAACATATCTATAGCATTCCCAATCAAATGCCTCTGGGCTTGGGCAATGAGTGCAAAGTTTCTTTCAATGTATCTATTTTTCAACTATCTTTTTCTCTTGTACAAAATGCAGGGAATAATTGGAGTGGACACCGTCAATGTTGTGCCCAGATCTTCCTTAGATGTCCTGCATCCTTCCTCCACCTGCTGTCAGCGTTGGCTGCTAAAGGTTCATAGCTCCTCTGTTCTCTAGAGAATTTCCCTTGTCTGAGCAGGGACCACAATGCCAGGGGAAATACATGCATGCCTGCTCTGCTCTCTTGCCTCAATTTAGGACCAAAGTTGTGGTCCTGTTGACACCCCACCCCACCAAAGCTCCCTGTGGGACTCAGTCCTCAATCAGACCACTTCTTCGCTCAGTGCCTCTCGCTGGCCCGGCTGACTTCCCTTGCTCTTTCTCCCTGAGGACAGGCCTTTAACCAATTGCGTGCACCTGAAGCCCCATCCCAGGCTCTTCCTCTACTAGAGCTCTTGATCTTGGACAGTTGTAGATAAAGTGAGGAATCCTATAGAACCACCTGGAAAAGCAGGATATATAAAGAACCTAACCAACAGTGAAATTTATGAGAAAATAGAGGTGTTGTATTAATAAATGGAATTATTTATGTTTTCAAACTCGCATTAATCAATATTAAATGCTATTAAGTACACATTAATCTTTGCACTTTTAAACGAAACATTGAATTCCCAAAATTAAATTCAAATAGTTATATTAAATACATATGCATGTGTGCACACATGCACACACACACACACAGAGGAATCATGAGGAGTTAGAATATTCCTAAACTATTTCTTTTTTCTTCTTTTTCTTATGTTAAAAAATGTCAATAACCAGAGGGCTGGCTGCCTCTGTAAGGCAGTGGCAGACCAAAAGAGGCCAAATCTTTTTCAGCACAATTTTGCCTTTCAAAGAATTTTAAAGCACCCAATTATCTGGGTTCTCAGGACTTACAAAACCTTGTAGTTATGAAGAAATTATTTAAAAATCCATTTCATCTCCCTGTATTGCAAGAGTCCCTCTAAGTAAAAAGAGAAGCTGTTTCCGTCAAAACTTTGGGTCTACTTAGGACTAATGGAGTTTCTTTGTTTCTTAAGAAAACATTTTGCCCTCAGACCAGCTGCTAAAGTTGAATACCACAAATTATTCTTTCAAAGCGATCCTGAAAAAACCATATGCTGGAATCTAAATTTCTTAAACTTTACGCACAAGATCAGAGCTCCACATCTTAATAGCCATATAACTCTATAAAGAATTATCCCTGATTTCTCTGATAGATTATCACTGCAGAAGGAACGAAAAAAAAGGCTTCATGAAAGCATTCCACCTGTATTGCTGGCAGATGACTTATAAATGTCGCACAGACACGGGCCTACTACTGGCTCATAGAAGCAGCATTAAATAAACGGCTAGACATCTGCTGGTAAACACACAGCAAACAAAAAATGCAATCCCGAGCCAAACATGTGCACAGTGTGGGCCCCATCTCTGCTCATAAACCAAGCAATGTGTTCTGCTAATCATTAGCAGAGTTATTGATTTTAGATGTGTATCACACAGCTATAATTTTGTCAGAGAGTAGACCACATAAGTTGTTCTTTTTCTGGTTGTTTCATTTTGTCTTATTCCAAGAGTCCGTAAATTGACGACCGGGACAAAAATTATAATTGACATCATCTGTGGGAAATATTTCATAAAACAACAGGCCCAGATGTAGGATTAAAGCCATGTGGTAGTAAAATACCCCACTGAAAAAGGGCCAGGTTCCATGATTTCTTACGAAAACAGATGTGCTCTTTCTCCCTCTGCTTGTTTTTCAATTTTTTTTTTTACTCCAAATAATTCCTCCTCCCAACATTTTCTATTTTTTTTCTCTCTCTCTCTTCACGATTGCACTGGAGAGAGTTCATAAATGGATTACAGATGCAGGCTTGTACTTCAAAATCCTAACTGTCACAATCTCTGAAATAAAATAAATGAAACATTTGGAAAAATTAAATTGAACTACAGTAAAGGTAATGAAGATTATGCAAACATATCTGCTTGGCATTTATCTAGACTCCTTGGGCATGACCGTGTGATCTCCTGGATAATGCAACCTGGAGACCAGGGAGTAGGAAGTAATTCAACATGTGTCCAAGATGCAGCAAAAAGGGGTGACTCCTTCTGAAAGCCCCCTGTTCTGAAGGGAAAGTTTTTATCTTTGGAGTTTAGACAAGTTGGTGGATGGCTTCTCCCGTATTTTCTATCTTCCTTGAGGTGAGTTTTCCAGATAAAGACCAGGCACAGGAAAATAAGAGCCCAATATACCTCGGACTCCACTGATTCAAGTTTCTTTGAGCTACAATAGTTCCTTACAATTTCCCCTTTGAAAATGTTGGGAATTTCAAGAAAAGTATCCTAGGGCACAAACACAGGCTATATTGTTTGACGACTAATCTGAAAGTGCTGTGAAGAACTGCACACAACCACGTATTTGCCAAAGCTCTCAGTGTCATGTGGAATCCATTGCAGTATCACTGATTACAATTAATTAATTCAGTGTTTATGCTGTATCTCAGCCTCCAGTAATGTGCCAAGATGGCTTACTGTTAGGAGACTATAATAAAGTGGAACAGAAACTAAATTTCCATCATGTGTCACTGTTAAAATTTTAACAGAATATCTACACTTTCCAACTCTCCCCTTTGGGGCCCCTCAGATAACTGAAATAAACAGTACCTAAATTTGTTTAGAACCAAGAGGAAACTGACTCCAATTTCCTTGCATTATGTCTTTAGTCTGTCTTCTCGGGATTGAATGAGAACTAGAATTCAAAGTACCAACAGGACTTCAGGAGACCCAAGCTGAGCTGAGAAATAACTCAAGGAGATCATTTGGTGTTTCCAGTTCAGCATCCTCCCTTCTGCCAGTTCTTCAGATGCCTGGTACAGGGCTGAACACTTCTTTATCCCCATGATAATCCACTGAAGGAGAAATGATTAGAAAAGGGCGAAAGTAAAGGGCAACAGGAAAAAGCAAGAACTAGGATTCTTTCCCATGCACCAAAGACATATCGGAACATTTTTATGTCTTTATGACTTTTTTATTTTATTATTACAGAGGTGAAATCTGGAAAAATAAATGAATAATCCATCCCAAAGTAAGTTTAGTGTATTGCCACCAGGGTGGCTAGAGGGAAGGGGATCAATGGAGAAACCAAATCAAGTGCAATAAATGCAATTTATTGACCATTTGTCACATAACTGGCAACATGATGGATACTTTTATAGACCACCGACCCCCAGGTTACACATGAGATATGTTCTTGAGAACGTCTTTAGGTCAGATTTGTATGTAACTCAGATCCCCTAAAGAACAGCACATATATGGTAATAATAATAATAATAATAACAATACTATAATGGCTCATATGTGATAATAATAATACAATGTAATACTATAATACTACTACTAATAATAATACCCCTGTAGTAAAATACGTTACAAAAACTATTGTGCTCTTTCTTTTAATTCATACAAACAGAACATAAAAACAAGCTCATGTGAAAAATTTAGATAGGTGAAATTTAGAAACAGAATATTAAATGTTAACACTCACCTAATGTTGCATCAACACTAGGCTAATAGGAATGTTATGTTTATTTGAATCTTTTAACCAAATCAATAATAACCTTTCCATTTCAGTAATTAATCCACTGCGCTGCTTAGTAACAATTGATGATTTCATTGGAGCACTGTCTTAATTTGAAACAGCCAGTTCTGACGGACACCCAAACCCTATCCTGATCTGTTTGACTCCAGATCCACATTCTTACTTTCTACAGTATACTGCTTCTCAGCTTTATCTTTAGATGCTTCTGTTAGTGCAGGACATTATGACACTAAATTATTCAGAAACCTCAAACTATATCTATATGGAGTAATGAATGTATTTAGTAGTGCCCAGGTCCTAACATTTTTGGTGAAATGTTGCTGGATCACCTCTGAGTTTGTGTTGAGAAGGCATCTACTTATTTTTAAGTTTCATTGTGATAGAACATGTATAAGGCAAAATATACCATTATAAATATTTTTAAGTGTACAATTCAGTGATGGTTGTTGTGCAACCATCACCACTATTTCTAAAATGTTTCCATCTCCAAACAGAAAGTCTGTACCTAATAAGCATAAGAGCCCATTCCCGACTTCCTCCAGCCCCTGGTAACCTCTAATGTACTTTCTGTCTCTATTATTTTGCCTATTATAAATATTTTGTGTAAATAGGATCTTACAATATATGATTTATTTCACTTAGAGTAATATCTTTAAGGCTCATCTATGTTGTGACATGTATTATAATTTAATTCCTTCTTGTAGCTGAATAATATTCCATTGTATGTATATACCACATTTTTGTTTGCCCATTCATCCATCAATAAACACTGGGTTGTTACTACCTTTTGGCTATTATAAATAATGCTGATGTAAACACTAGTATATAAGTATCTGTTTTAGTCCCCATTTTCAATTCTTGCATTTACTTAGGTGTGGAATTGCTAGGTCGTGTGGTAAATTCTACATTTAACCTTTTTTAGGAACTTTCAAACTTCTTTCTACAGCAGCTGCACAATTTTACTTTCCCATTATTGTCAGCACTCATTATTTTCCCTTATTATTACTATTTTTATTATTAACATCTTAGTAGGTATGAAGTAGTATCTTCAGGTGGTTTTGATTTGCATTTCCATAATGACTAGCATTATTTCATTTGCTTGTTGGCCATTGTGTGTTTTCTTTGGAGAAAAGCCTATTGCAACATTTTGGCCATTTTTTCATTGGGTTGTTTATCTTTTTGTTGTTGAGTTGTTGTAGTTATTTTTATATTCTAGCTATTAAAGCTCTTTCACGTATATAATTTACAAAATTTTCTCCTTTTCTTTAGGCTGTCTTTTTACTTTCTAAATAATATTTTTTGATGCACAGAAATTTTTAATTTTGATGAAGTCCAATTTATCATTGTTTTCCTTTTTTGTTCATGCTTTTGTGATCCTATATAAGAATCCATTGCCAAGTCCAAAGTTATAAAGATGCCCTCCCCATGTTTTCTTCTAAAAGTTTTATGATTTTAGCTTTTATATATGTTTTTGATCCATTTTGAATTAAGTTTTCCATAAATTGTGAGTTAAGAGTCCAAGTTCATTCTTTGGCAAGTGAATATTCAGTTGTCCCAGGAACATTTGTTGGTGAAAGTATATTTTGATTCAGATCCCAAAGCAGATTACAAGGACCAAAGTTAGAGGACCAAGGATTAAACTTATCTCTCTGTGGAGTTCTTTATCTACCAAGTGAGCTGTGCTAACAAATGCACATTTGATATAATAACTATTTAATTCAATAACTATTCTATTCAAACACCCAGTTTTATTTATTTTCTCCACTAAAGAGTAATGGAGAGCTTTGAAGTTACATAATCACAGCAACAAAGTGTTTCTATAATCACAAATGCTTGATTATTGGGGAGCTAAATTTGGGGGGAAAACATCTATAAGGGGGATAGAAACTAATCTGTTATTGAACATATGGGGATATGGCCACCTATATGAGGTCACTGGCTAAGATCTAAGTAGCAGAACAGAAGAAAAAAGGAAGAAGTTCTGTGGCAGTGGGGAGAGGGAGCTCTGATAGGGAAAGCCCTCCCAGTTGTCAGTGGGCTCCAATTATGAGCTTATAAGAAAAGCATGCAAAACTAGGTTTGCCTTGAACTGGTGGAAAGTTGATCTGATCAGTAATGAAAGATGGCTGAGGTAAGCAGACAGGTGAGTACATAAGCAACTGAGTTGCTAATAATCCACCAGTTTAGTAGGGGAATCAGAGTCTTGAGTGGGTAGAAGACTCTGAGAGGGAGATGAACAGAGAGGCCATAGCTCAGTGAAATCATTCATGCATTTCCAGTTTAGAATTAAAGATTCAAATCAAGAAACTGAGGCAGGAACCAACACAGAGACTGAAAAAGGTCTGCATGGATTATTCTAGGCACATGGTCTATCAGATCTTTAATAGCAAGACTCAACCAGACCATATCTGGTGGTGGGGATTAGTCTTCCCTAAAACTGGCTCAGGGTCATAGGCACTTGAACCTGAACATGAAGCATGATAGATCTTACAGCCATGCAGGGCTGACACATCAGAAGGAGATGAAAGAGGGTACAGCCCTGTTGTAAAAAACACCCCTTGCTCCCTGTCAACACAGCAACTCCTTAGCTTATCTCTCCATGGAAATGGCAATCAGTTAAAAGCTTTTATTTATGAAGCCAGCCTGACATGATATTTATAAATTTTGTTTTCCTACAGTTAGAGATTTCAAAAATCACATAACAGGAGTGTAAAAAAAGAGCCAATAATTGAACTACTATATAATTTGCTGGCAATTTATTTCAGGAGACAGTGCCATAGAAAGGACAATCTCAAATTCTATCTGTGGTCTCACGGTCCTACAGGGTCATGTAGTTCTGTCACCCTACAGCAAAAAATAGTTTGAAGCAACAGAAAGAGTAAAAAACTACCATGATGTAACTTGCTTAGACAAAGATGAGTCTGAAACCCTAGGATATGTTTGTCCAATCCACTCTTTATCTGAAACAAGACAGCAACTGCTCCAGGAAAAAATTAAAAGTGTTAGAAATAAAAAGAAGAGTTGATACAATTGTCAAAAAGAGAAAGACTTTCAGGACAAAATAGCTAGGCTAATGTCTTTGGATTTTCTATTCCTGGTATTTACTTAGATTGGACCCTCCTTGAAGTTTTCTTGTCAGGTTTAGATTTTCACCAAGTCCTTGCTGTGCTTGGGGGCTGCACTTGGTGAGGCAAGTTGATGAAATGCATAGATGTTTCATCTAACACCCACTGAAACAAATTGTCTTAAATACCCTTTGTGTGTTAGCGGGGCTTCATTCCTCCAAGCAACATGGTCCCTTATTTAATAAGCAAGTGGCAAAGAAAATAAACATGTGAAATAGGCAGGGTTTCTTTGGTGTTCCCTATTTCAAAATGTGATGGGAAATAACTTCAGAAGAAATATTTTTATTTTATTTTCTCCAATGGCTAAAACAATAAATATGGCTGGGAGAATTGTTGAGCCCTGAATAATTGCTTCTTTGCACCAGGCTCCCTTGTGCATACGCCCTGTAGACTAAGGCAAGACTTATTTTCTTGAAATGCTGTTTTCATCTCATTTACTTCCCAATTCAAAACTCTTAATTACCTCTCTATGGGTTGCTGGAAAATGACATTGAATAATACTTTTTTAATCTTACAAGAAATCTTAATATATATATATTGAGATTCCCCTTCCCTTTGACACAAAGCTGAAACTAACGTCCAGAGAAACAAAGAGAATTTCTGCAGGTCACACATTCAGTGAGGGATCCAGGCCTAAAACTGCTTTCATTTTCCAATCTCATGCTCTTCATGGAATTGGATCACTGCAGACTATGCAGAACCCCATGACGTGCCTCTGTGTCCCTTTTCAGCCTCATAGTCAGTGCTATCTCCTCTAATCTGTCCTTGCAATTCTTCAAACAGCCCATGGACTTGACATATCCTTCATCTTCTTTCTCTAGTCAAATGTCTTCCCACATAAAGACAAGCCTACATTTCTTAGGAATTCTTCCTGAGCAAATCCAGTCCCAGGAACAATTTATATTAGTTACACTCAATTGTCATGTTTTGCTATTTACTTGTATCTACATTTAAAAACTTATCATAAACATAAGACCCCAAGCTTTCAGAAGTAATAATGCTTTCCCTTAGATAACTCTGTTTACTAACCATTCCTTCACATTATTTAAAAATTTAGAAGACACGTATGTTTGTCAAATGACACAAATTAACAGATAATATTGCGCATTCCCACTGCTGTATATACATAAATCTCAAAATTCCATAAAAAGAAAAGTTTTAACATAAAAAATCACTCCATTTTTTGAGAGAATATTAAGATGATTATAGATTAGCTGTAGAACATTTTCTTTATAAAAGAAACATTTTCTTTTATAAAAGTTGAGACGGATATAAGTAAGGGGTGCCTTTAAGAGAAAGGCTCTGAAACAAAAAGGTTAAGAGACTCAGCCCATTTGATGGGTTGCATAACTGGAAATAGAAATTGAAGACTCTTGGGTCTTTCTGCTCTGTTTTTTCCAACCTTCCCAACTGACTTTCTTAAGTCCTTCCTTCACAGAATTAGGACAACAGTATCCTTTTAAAACCCAATGGGTATGTGGCAACCAGATCACCTTCATTATATGTTCTGCTAATGCCTAACCAGTGTCCTCTGTTTGAACTGAAGTTGTGCACACAAGACAGATTCCACAGATGGGGATTTCACCAGTTTTACTGATTTGGCCAAAGTTCTTAGCACCAGTCTTGCACTTTAATATGGCACAATGATTCAGTTCCCATAGTAACAAAAGATGAAAATCCCATCATTACCTAAGATGAAAATCAGCTGTACACATAGTCCATATTTTCAACAGACCATTTAGGTGAACTAGAGCCAATGTACACATTAAAATCTCCTTATAAGTTGCCTATAACCTTATTCAAGCAAAGTGGCTTCATCTCTGGGGAAAAAAAAAGATAATAGATTTTGCAGAAGAATAGGAAAATGTTGGTGACCAAATGTACTCTACAGAAGAAAGAACTAGGGAAGTGACAAGTCTATAAAATGATTTTTAAAATGAGTCTTATCTAAAGAAGGAACAATAGAGTATTTTTTCTTCATCAAGAAAATGCAAGAATGTATAACGGAATTTATTAGACTATCTGGAGAGGTTAAAAAGGTAAAATGTTCAGCACTTTAATGGATAAGAAATATATTTATATCTACATAATCTAAATCTACATCTGTATTGATAACAATGTATTTATCTGTGTAGCTACAAAAATTATAGCTACTTTAATACGTCTAATTTGAACAAGACTGCTCCAGGGTTTAAATAGAAATAGTTTAATAAGGTATCTCCCATGATCCATGTGATCTTCACAGGATTAACTTTGTCAACCATCATATGGGAACCAGCTGAAATTAGAAGAAAAAGGCCTAGACATGTTATACAGCGATAGGTTTATTGGGGGTATTAACTAATATGCTTTTCCTCACTTCCTGTCTGCATGGGGCCCACATCAACTTGAGCTGCTAGACATTTCCATCAATTGCCCCAAAAAGAATCAAAGAAAAAAATCATCTATTTCATAGTAATTCAATTGAATTCCCAGCAGGAAAAAAAAAAATATTTGAAGAGACTTTTACTAAGGTGCTAATGATGGAGGTCTGTATATGGTTAAGGAAACCAACAAGGAACATGAAATCACCAGGAAGCGCTCTATATGAGCTCTGGGTAAGTCATATGAGCCCTAAGCTTGTTACTCCCTTAAGCAAGAGTAGTGAGTGGGGTTACTGATACCTAGAATGTGCTGTGACCGTGGACAGAGGAATGGAGTCATTGCTACAACTGAGGCATGGCAGGGAAGGAGCAAGACAAATAATTACCCTAACACTTTTCTCCTATTAACTCCCAGTTTTTTGCAGATGCATTCCATGGCTGAACTCAATGGGAAACCAGAAGGCATGGAAACAGAGGCATTGCTATTTGTAGAGGATAACTTTCTGGGGCAAAGATTAGCACAGATTATTTTTCAGGAGGGACAAATGGAGAATAAACAACACACCTGATTTTAAGCTCATGGGTTCCCCCACTCAATTATCTATCAGTGGAAACAGTTAGAATCTGGTCTTCTACCTCCACCTGGCACTAATAAAGTGGTTTTCCACCTTCCTCTACAAAGGTGGTATCAGAGGAAGCCAGTTAAAACAAAAGGTTTAAATAATATCTGAGTCTCATAACAATGTCTTGATTCCTCTTTCATTCTTAAAGGATATTTTTACCTGGAATAAGGTTATGGGTTGACAGTTGTTTTCTTTTGGTATTCAAAAAAGGGTGTGCCACTTCCTTTCAGACTCTGTGTTTTTGTTGAGGGGAGCTGATTATCATCCCAAAAGACACACTCCAGAACACTGTAATTCTGAATGTTAAAATCCTAAAAGATCAAAATCTCAAAAATAAAATTCTGGAAAAAATTTTCTAAATGTTTTAATTTTTTTTTACATTTTAAAAAGAGTATTGATTTGAGAAATACATAAAAACACAACAGAACACTTTATAGCCACTTTACGCAATGAATTAGGCAATAATAATCGTACATATTTTTGCAATAATAAACACTCAGATTTACCAATGACAGTTACAGGAGTATAACAAGCAGTAGAAGATAAACTGCATTTATAAAGAAATAGCTAATATAACTGCAGTATTGTTAACTATCAAGATGGACAACCTAAGTCTTTTGATGAAATCAATCAAAAACCACCACAAATGCATTTGCCCAGAGAGCCGAGATCTCAGATGTACAAAAAGGACATCTCTTCATTTACTAAGGAATTTTCAACACTTTTACACATGTGCACAATGCTCACACACAAAGTCGGTGTTGTGATAATGCACCTTTGTGGGGTCAACTTTGTAAAAACTGCCTAAAATGAATCATAACTCTCTAAAAATCTTTAGACAATTTATACCTCAAGTATTGGAAATGATGAGAAGATGAAATATGTAGCATATTAAATTGTAAAAAATAATGCTGAGATTTTATAACAAAATAGTGAGGAAAATTTTTTTTTTTAATCTAAAAAGAAAATTTGACACAAAAGAGGGTATTACAGGACAGAGTATGAGCAATTGCACAGAGGTAGTCCATAGGGCTGGGCAACTTTCACAATCATTAACTATATTTTGAAGTCTTGCATAATAGTAAATAGCTGCTTTTTTTTTATTTTAGAGCATGGCTTTCCTAGGAGAATACATTCACGTTCATTTTCTATGTGGCACTGCTCTTTTCAAGATTCTTCTATGATTCAATATATGTGGACGTGATCATTCCCTCTGACATTTTTCCATCTTCTGTACCATGCTTCTATGTTGTTTTGGGCATGTGGCACTTGTATGTAGACCACAGATTTGGTGGAAACAGTACTGGTGATAGAACAGCAACACTGTTTCTTAAGTGTCTTCGTATCTTTCCACGCACATAATTATTTTTGAATGGTGAGTGACTTCACTGACTTCAAGCAAATGTAGCTTTAATTTTTTAAAAGCTCCTGAAATGTCATGAGCTATAAGGAATGCCAATGCAGGCAAAGGACAGATGTTTAAAGTTTTTGCCATTGCTATATGGTATGGCCAATCCACTCATTTGAATTTTCTGCTAAATGCATTGGGCTGAAGGGAAAAAAAAAAAATCATTGGTACCTCCTTGAAACTCACTTTAAAAGCCTTGATCACACCTAATCCCAAATCTGTCATTATGGTTTGGAGATTCAGTTGAAATCTATTTTCTTCTGCAAAGTCCACCAAATCTTCTAACAAGCATTTATAAGGTACTTCACTTTTTCAGTCATCAATACATAACTGAGCCAAGAAGTTCTAGAATGTTCAGATCCAACAGGGATTTGAATTGTATATAGTTGATAAAAACCAGGGGAACAGTTTTGAAAGTGCTATTCATTAGCCAAAGGGAAGCATGTGCTAGCTTTTATTTAGTGGTAAATATAAGAAATCTATTTTCTTAGACAGTCAAATCCCTAATCAAGAATGTATTGCCATTTAATGTGTTTTGAAGCACTGGAGCAACCACAATATCAGCAAGTGTCTTTGGTTCAGAAGGTCTCTGAGCTTGTCAAATTCCTTTTATTTTCTAATGAAGGGTGGTTTTTGAAGGCAAGCATGGCACTGTATGTGAAGGGGCAGAAGTCATACCCCATTGAATAATTGGGCAGAGGATATTTCTTCTATTTTTCATCTGCATTTTCATTTAATCTTTGATCTTTGAAACACTCAATTGTACTTGTATTTGGAGAGTGGCTATGGTCTACAAATTCCATAAGGATATGCTGTCCATTTGAAAGTTTGGTTATTGCTTGGCTGTTGCAATTAAGTGATTTTTTGCTTTTGCAGCACCAATAATAATTAGCTTATAAACTTCTATTTTTCACCATTAAGTGGCCTTGTGCACTTATCATGGCCTTTTTGAGAGGGAATAAGTTCACAGATCTCTTCCACTGTGTTGTAAGGAATACAGTAAGAAAGAATGAGTTTCAGCTTCCCCAGTACCAAATCAATATTAGTCAAGGTTCCCAGAGGATACACATATAGATATATTAGGGAAATTGGCTCACATGTTTAGGATAAGACTCATGACAGGCCATTTGCAAGCTGGAGATCCTGGGGTGCTGATGCTGTGGCTTGGTCCAAATCTGAAGACTTCAGAACCAGGGAAGATGGATGGTGTCATTCTGCCTGAGACCAAATGCTTCAGGACCTTGGGGACCATTGGTATCAGTTCTAGAGTCCAAAGGTTGGCAAGCCTGTAGTTATGATGTCCAAGGCAGCAGAAGATAGTCTGTCACAGTTCTCAGAGACAAACCAGTTTGCCTTCTCTCCGAGCCATTGGTTGATTGAATTGTGCCTACCAACACTGAGGGCAGATCTTCCCCACCTAGTCCACCCAGACTCATACACTAATCTCCACTGGAAACATCCTCACAGACATGCCCCAAACATTGCTTTACCATGTTTCTAGGTATTTTTTAATCCAGTTAAGTTGACACCTAAAATTAAGTCCACTGCCTGTCAACTTGGCACCCATATGCATCTCCTTAAACCATACTTAGTTTCCACAAATGAAGACATTAACAAGGTCACAGTTCCTCTTAACATGATCCGACTATCCTGTGATTGTGATTTTCAAGATTTTAGATGTTGGGAATTTTAGACTTCAGGGGTTTTAATCTTTTGGGATGTCAGCATTTGAGATTATGAGGTTTGGGATTGTATAATACTGTTTGGGATTATGATCCCAACCCTTTGCTGAGAAATCTACTTTCGTTTGAATTGTTTTTACCTCATAGGTAAGACATTATTTCTTAATGCTTTCAAACATTTTTGGGGTTTGTTGTTGTTGTTGTTGGTTTTGGTTTTTGTCTTTAGTTTTCAGAAGTTTGACTATGATATGATTTGGTAAGAATTTCTTTGTGTTTATCCATTTTGGGGTAGACTCAGCATCTTTATCTGGGTTTATGTCTTTTTCCAAATTTGAGGAATTTCCAGCCATTATTTCTTCAAATACTTTTTCAACCATGCCCTCTCTTTCTTCTCATTCTGGGATTCCAATGAGGTGCCTGAGAATCTGTTCTTTTTTCTTTTATTTCTTATCTATTTTTTCTGTTGTTCAGATTTGTTAATTCTTCTATTCCATCTTCCATTTCAATTATTCTTTTCTGTGTTGCCTTCATTCTGCTGTTGAGCCCATTCACTGAGTCTTTTATTTCAGTTTTTTTAGTGTTCAACATTAAAATTTCCATTTGGCTCTTTTTTACTACACAATCCAGCAATTTACTCCTACACAAATATGCCAAAGAAATAAGATACATGTTCACAAGAAAAGCTTGTACATTAATGTTTATAGCTGTTTGTCTATAATAGGCAAAAATCAGAAACAAGCCAGATGTCCTTCTATGGATTAATGGTTAAATAAATTGTGATACAACCTTACCATGGAATACTACTCATCGATAATAATAAGAACCATTGAGAAAACACAGTAACATAGATGACTCTCCAAAAAATTATGTTGAATGAGAAAAGCCAATCCCCAAATTTCACATATTGTATTATTTCATTTGCATAACTTGTTTGAATGACAAAATCATAGAAATGGAGAAAGAGTAGTTGTTAATAGAGGTTAAGAAATAGATAGGGATGGTAGATGGGGATGGAGATACAAGAGGTAAGTGGTTTTGGTTATTAAAGGGCAACAGGAGAACTTGTGTTGATGAAAATGCTTTGTATGTTAACCCTGTCCACACAGACACTCTGATTACAATATTATACTAGAGTTTTGCAAGATGCCAGCTTTGGGAGAAACTAAGTAAAGAGTACATGGATTGTCTTGGTATTATTTCTTACAGCTGCTTTGGAATCTAAAACTATCTCAAAAAAAAAAAAGGTTTAAATTAGAAAGTGTACTTTGGATCTGGGAAGCATATACATAGTGACTTGAGCACTTTTTTGTCCTTTCCTCTGCCCCAAGCCTAGAGGAACATATCTGCTAGGAAGGAAGGAATGGTTAAAGTGAAGGTATAAGGATCAGAAAAATGGATTTCTAAAATGATTATCCATATCCTACCATCAAGCTGCTAAGACATGAGGCAGTAGGTCTAATGATAGATATCAGAATGAAAATTAGAGATTTTAGACTAAAGCATAACTGTAACTTCTTAGTTGTTGGTGGGCCCATGAAATTCTCCCCACTGAGCCAGACATGAAAAAAGTGGAGATGGCTGCATTGGATGCTGAGGCATAACAGGGCCTGAGGGTAACTGCATGCTCCCCATAGGGTGCAGAGATGATCCAAATGTCTTCCCACGTGGCTAAAAGTTGGATGGCAGATGAACCACCTTCCATGGACTGATGTGGACATACACATCTCAACAGACACCAGTGTGGAGAGGTGGTCATCCTTGAGAACCAAATCTCATCTTCTAAGGGCCAGGTACATTCTTCTTATGCTTAAAAATCACCTGGGACCATCTCTTATGGTGTATAAGAGAAAAGAAAATGCTGAAATAATGAGAACTCACAGTAGGAATTAAGAAAATGTAAATTGTATTATGCCATGAAACAGAATAGGATATCAAGGCAAAACCATAGTTAATTATAACAATATAAAGATTGTACATTTTGAAGCTTAAACGTTATTACCCTCCACAGAGAAAAAAGAAGGGAGGGAGAGAGAGAGAGCGTGAGCGAGAGCGAGAGAGAGAGCGAGAGAGAGAGAGAATATATATTGAGAGTTTACCTTATATAAAATATTGCCTCTAGTCTGATGCATTCAACTCTCACATCAATCCCTTGTTATCTAAATTTTACAAATGAATAAATTGGGATTCAGAGAGATTAACAATTTTTTTTTCTGAAATTGTAGAGGTGGAGTGGGGATTCAAACACAGGTCATTTATCTTTGAGTTATGTGTTTCTCCACAAAGAACTAGAATACAAAAGTCCCAGGGGGTGGGTCGGATGAATGTTGAAGACACAGAACTCACATATATTTTAGACATTGGAACAATTGTGAGGGAGAGAAAAAAAGCTTAGGAATGAAGAGTAATATCTTCTCCTACAAAGAAGAAGGAGATTTTGTTTTAAAGAAGCCAAACTATTAAGGCAGAAAAAGATTTCTAGTACAACTAGAACCCACATTATAGGATAAACAATTGTTTTTAATTATAGTCCTCCATGGAATTGCATAGTCTAGAGAGCAAAACTGCCATTTATCACTGCAAAGAGGTGAAGGAGAAATGTAACGGAGTGGCTATCACTTGAACCACCCTCACTGATGATTTAGTGCACTGGAGGGAAGGTCAAGACTTCTGGACTATTCCAGACACGGTGAAGGCTATCAGAAACTGATAGCGAAAATGACCACTCTGGAAAGACAACACAGGCTAGCCACACAGGCAGACAGAAACAGTGACCACTCCAATCTACCTACTGCAGATAGACCTTTACAGACCGACTTTCATAGTTTCCAGATTTGGTGGTGAGAAGACTTCTACTCCTGTTTGTCTCTATCCTCACTGTATTTCTTGGCCTCCATGCATCATGAATCTCCATGTTCCAAATCTATGCTTTGAAAGCCATGGCCAAAGAAGGTATTAGATGGCCTCCTTGTTTCTAATCAGCCATCCCTTCTAAATCCATCAGCCTTCTTTTGAGCAAACTCTACACAACTTTAAGTGGCATAAGAAAACAAAGAAAGCTTTTCCACTGTCCTGCCACCATGTGGAAAGCATGTTTCAGGTCTTCTCTCTGTCTAGATTTCCCCTGCCATGATCTTCACTGTGCTGTGACTATGCCGTGACGGTATGGACCACTCTTCAAGATCTTCTTCACCAGGATATCCAGATGGGAAGCAGAGAACAAAAATATGTATATTGGCTTAATAAATCTCTAGCCCCGCATTAAGTTTCCACTCAGGAAGAGAATAGGATGTGAAGCCCCTGTTGTGGGTATACATTCTCAAATTCCTCTTACAGCTCTAATGTTCTCCCCTCTTCCCACAAAGGGCTTTTCTTTTCTTTCTTGTTTTAGTGGCAGGAAAGGATTATTCCAAAGGCATAGTTAATGATGGGCATCTGGAATTATTATTAACAACATTTTCTTTTAAAAGTATTATCTCTGCGAGCAGCTTCAGGATCTGCTAAGGGTCAAATCTTTATCTTTAGTGTTTCTTTCCTTTTACACTTTTGCTGTTTTGATCTTAGTCTTCTCCAAGAAAATTAATTAATACAATGCAAATTAATATTTTAAGACACCATTCTACTATTACTTACAAAAGTTGCATATTCTTTCAAGTCCATCACAAGGGCAGAAATTTGGCAGAATCTGTATATTCCATCTAAAATGTTTCACAGCCAACTACCTATTAATTTCTCTTGAAATTGATTATTGAACTTATTTTAAGTTAAAAGAAAGAAGTCATTGAATGTGTTTGAAATGAAACATGAATCAATAAGTAAAATGGATGTACTTATGAATGAATGGTTAATGGAATGCGAACAATGGTCAGCTCTTTCCAGTAAGCACATGCATTTCCAAAGAAGAAACAAGTTACTCCTGTCAGAGAAGATATCATAATATTTCAAATATTGATGTGATCAAAAGATTCCCAAGACCTAGCTAATGTCCAAATTTTTAGTCAGCAATGTATATACATGCCAAGCTTTCCCTGGAATTTCTCACCGTAACTCATGCTAATGACAATACTAGAGATTAATCTGGGGGTAGGGGGCTCCGTTTATGGAGCTATGATCTATTTCTAGGGTGATTCCTTTAAAGTTCTCCCTTATTTGCTTTGGTGGAATGCAGTAAGAAAATCCTATTCCTGCACAAACATTGACCTCTTTGGGACTTTTTATGACTCTTCCTCACCCCCTCCCTTCTCCAGCAAATGGATAGGAGAGGAAGGAGAAGGGGATTGGAGAACAAGGGTTAAAGATAAAAGTGGGAATGGCAATAAGGCAGATCCAGCTGCTTCTTACTAAGACCCAGGGAACATATCAACACCTATTATATGTGGGTCTCTTTAGAATATGAAATATGTAATGTTTCCCTCATTTCAGCTTTGGAACCAATTACAACTATAGGGAATATCCTATTTAATATCTTTTCACAGTAGGTAGATATATGTTTTAAAAGCTGAAAAAATTATTATTATATACTTTTATATGCTCCTATTCTATTATTCCTCCCTCCAATTCATTACCTTTTCAAACCCAAGAAGACCCCCAACCTATTTTTCTATAATCTTACCCTATGTTCTGAGTTGCTTTGGTGCACTTAATTTGGAGGTGATTCGTCATACATTCTTAGAAGTCAAATTATTTGTGACACTTGTGAATGATGTCAGAGAAATCATCAAAAAAATTTAATTAAAAAGTGTACTCCTTTGAGTGAGTAGGAATCATCTCAGTCTTAAATAAAGATCTTACTAAAGAAGGGAAAGAGAAGAAGTTTGTAAATTAATGTCTTTATTTGGTTTTCTTTATTTTTTTGGTGTCATTTTTCTTCAAATATTTTTTTCTATCACATTCTCCCTCTTTTTGCTTCCTAGGAAATTAATTATATATAGTAGTTGACCCCTCACCCACAGTTTTGCTTTTCACAGTTTCAGTTACCCAGGGGTCAACCACAGTTGGAAAATATTAAACAGAAAATTCCAGAAATAAAAATCCATAAGTTTAAAATTATGTGCCTTTTTGAGTAGCGTGATGAAATCTCTCACCATCTTGCTCAGTTCTGTGCTGGACATGAATCAACTCTTGTCCAGTGTATCCATGCTGTACATGCTACTCACTCATTAATATATATAGGTTGAATATCCCTTATCCAAAATACTTGGCACCAGAGGAGTTTCAGATATCCGATTTTTTTCAGATTTTAGGATATTTACATTACACTTAGTAGTTAAGTATGATTTCCCCTAATCTGAAAATCCAAAATGTTCCAATGAGCACTTACTTTGAGTATTATGTCTGTGCTCAAACAATTTTGGATTTTGAAACATTTCGGATTTCAGATTTTCAGATGAGGCATACTCAACCTGTGTAGGGTTTGATGCTATTCATGGTTTCAAGCCTCCACAGAGGGTCTTGGAAAATATTCCCCAGAGTTAAGAGGGGACTACTGTAGTCATAACTGGAGAAGAAGAGAAAGAAATAATTACTATATATCAAAAGTCTTCTATGCTTTTTTTTTTTTTTGGTATTCTCAACCTTATGCTGTCTTGAACACATTAATTTTTGTTATTTTAAAATCTTTGTCAGCTAATGTTTATTTCTGAATCACCTCTGGACTTGTTTCTATTGTTTCTTTTTACTTTGGTTTCTGGTCATAAATTATGATTCATATGTTCGAAAATATAGAGCAAAAGGTGAATACTATGAAAGCTAAGATGAAATATTTTACAAGAATATTATAATCTACAAAAATCAAGTTAAAATTATAAAACTAAATTACATAATCTCTGAAAATAAAGAATCAATATGAGTATAACAATAGATTAGGCATAGCTAACAACCCAGAAAATCTCCAATTGCTGCTTGGAAATTAACCAATATACTTCTAAATAATTTGTAAAACAAAGAAAAACAAAATTTAAAATATTTATACTGAAAGAAAATAAAATAGATATGTCAAAGCCTAAGGATATAGCAGAGCCTGAAATGCAAATATTTTAGAGAAACACTTCAGTTTTAAGAAGCATGAACATCAAAATAAATAAAGAATCCCAGAAAATAAACTTCAAATGAAATATAAAAGTGATTAAAGTTAGAGTGAAAATCTATAAAACACATATAAATAAAACCAAATATCCATTAGAGAAAAATCAACAAATCAAAAAGTTATTTCTCTGGAAAGACTAATAAAATTGATAACCCCTAATAAGACTAATTACGAGAGAAAGAGAGAGAGAGGGAGAGAGAGAATAGAAATTACTAAAAGCAGGACTGAAAAGAGGGACAACAGTACAGATCTTACAGTGTTGCCAAAACATAATTATAGGATTTAGAAATAATTTTTTAGATTTGACAATTAAGATGAAGTATGAAAATTCCTTGAAGAGGACAAATTACCAAAAGTGACACAATAAAAAAGGGAAAACAACATGGAATGTGCCTATAACCATTTAAGAAATAGAATTTGTTATCCTCAACCTTATACAAAGAAATTGCAGACTCAGATGGACTAACTGGTTAATCTTGCCAAACATTAAAGAAAGAAATAATATCAGCTTTTACAAATGCTTTCAAAGAAAAGAAAAAGAGGTATATACCCCAATTCATTCTAAGAGGCCATTGTAATCTTGGTACTAAAATCTGGCAAAGACATTACAGAAGTGGGATATTATAGATCAATCTCTCTCATAAACATTAATAGATAAGATCTGCATAAATACAAATATTAGTACACCAAATCAATATGTGTGTGTGTCTGCATGTGTGAGTGTAATCATGATCATATCAGAGTTAATATTCAGAAACCAAATGTAGTGTTAGTATTCCAAAATCAAATAATTTTATTGCCCCTTAAGAGAAAAAGAGTGAAATTATTTTATCATTTCTATGAATGCAGAAAAACCGTTTGTAAAATTCAGCCATTCATTTATAAATTTGAGTAATTTCTTAAAATCTAGGAATAGAAGAAAATGTCCTTAATGTGATAAAAGATATTCACAGAAAGCCTACATTAAACATGAGTGAAATATTTAAAGCATCTTCTCTAAGTTAGAAAAATAACAAAGATTACCACTGTCACCATGATTTTCCACTCTGTATTATGCAGACTGTCAATGAAATAAGGTACTTGATAGGATAGATAGATAGATAGATAGATTTATAAAAGAAATGATTATACACATAACAATAAGAATTTAGTATAAGCTATTATAATAAATTTAGCAAAAGTCAATGGATACAAGGCCATTATTAAAATTTAATTTTATACCAGCAAGAGCAAACAGAAAATGACCTTTTATAATAACACCAAAAATATTAAATTTATGGGAATAAATATAATGAAAGGTGAACATGAAATCTATGCTAATAGCTATAAAACTTTATTAGGAAAAATTTTAAAAAAATTATAAGTGAAGGAATATAGTCATAAATTATATGACTCAGTATCACTAAGAATTCAGTTCTCTCCAAATTTATCTTCAAATTCAATGTAATCCAAATAAAAATCTGGATTTTATGGTGAAAATTAAAAAGTTGGTTATAAAATTCATATGGAAATAAAAAATAATCTAAATATTCAAGATGATATTTAGGAAGAATGAAGCTAAAGTATTTACACAATCAGATATCTATACTTATTATAAAGCTCTGGTAATTAAGACAGTGTGGTAATTCCAACAATGATACAAAAGAATAACAGGAGAAACAGTGGGAAATTAGAAATAGACCCACGTGTATAAAGTCACTCTATTATGTCATAAAAATGGCATTGCAGGGCGGTTGGCAAAGAAAGACTTTTCAGTAAATGATGCTGAGTCAATAGCCTATCAAATATGGAAAACATTAGACTTGACTCCTACCCCACATCATACACAAAAATCAGTCAAGATTGATCATAGAAGTAAATATAAAAAGTAAAATAGTATTTTAGAAGAAAACATAGAAGAACTTATCAATGATTTTGGTATAAGCAAAATTTTTTTTAAAATAGGATAATAAAGCACTAACCATAAAGGAAATTATTGATAACTTAGATTCTATTTAAATAAATACTGTTTATTCATCAAAACAGAATTGAGAGACTAAGAAGTAAAGGCTAGACATGAGAAGAAGGTATTTCGATACATATGCTTTGTAAAAGGTTTAGATCCAGAATATATTAAATACTGCTACAAATCAATAAAAAAAACCCAGCAAAATATTAGGAAAAAATGGCAAAATTTAATATATACTTTTCAAAGGAAATTATCCAAATGATCAATAAACATATGGAAAGGTGTTCAGTATCATTAGTCATCAGAAGAATAATGATTAAATCTACCATGTGCCTACCACCAGCACAATAAAATGAAAAGGGCAGAAAGAATCAAACATAGACACAGGGCAACTGGACTTTCATCTACTGCACATGGGTATAAATTGCAGTAGAAAACTGCTTGGCAGTATTTAATTAAATATGAACATAAATATACCCTATGACCGAGCAATTTCTTCTAGGATTATACCAAAAAGAAATGTATACATATAATCACTAAAAGACGTGTGTAAGTGTGTTCATACCAACATTACTGGTAATAGATAGAAAATGGAAACAATTGAATATTAAGTACCACAAACTATGGTATATTTCTACAGTGAAATACTATACAGAAATTAAATGAATGAATAATTCTCACAATATGTTGTTTTAAAAAAACAGACACACAAAAAATGTACTTCTGATTCCATTTATATAAGGTTAAAAAACACAAAACCTCATCCCTATTGTTAAAATGAGAATAGTGGTTATCTTAAGGAATAAAAGTGAGTATAATGAATGAAATAGAGTACCAGCTAAACACAAGTGGTTCTGGTTTAATTATCCATGTGATGATTATACAAGGGTTTCATCAATATATACATTTTTTATTTGTTTACTTTTCTGTATCTATAAATTTTAATTTCAAAAATCATATGCACTCTGTGTGAACATACATCGATCCATTCATTCTCATTAATTTATTTGTTCAACAAATATACAAGTACCTACTTGCATATCAGGCAGTGTGCTAGTTGCTACAGTTAATAGTCAATGCATAAAATATTCATTAAATAACTAATGGAAAATTAGATTAAGAGAAATTAAATTAAACTTTTAGAAATTTTAATTTTAAAATTAAGTGAAGGAACCAACAAAGAAGAAAAAACTATTATAATAAATGATAGAAAAATAAGGCTCATGGTGCTGTCAGTTTGTAAAAGAATGACTTCATGTAGGAATATCAAGAACTGCTCTATGCAAATGAAAAAGTGCAATTTGACAAATGAGGATAGAACTGCTCTATGCAAGTGAAAATGTGCAATTTGACAAATAGGATGTGGTAGTAGGTTGAAAGCGAAGAGTAGCATTCTAGACACAGGGAACAGAATCCTTAAACATTCAAGGTGGGGAGCGCTGAAGGAGAAAATGGTGTAATGTGTGATTGGAAAGATAGGTCAGGGCCAGATTGTGGGAAGTTTGCTTAAGAATTTTGGTCTTAACCCTGAAGGCAAATGGTGAGCACATGAAGATACTGTAGAAGAGAGTATTATACAATCTGATTTGTATTTCAAATAAATTTTTCTGAATGAGAGAGAGCTGAGAGCAGAAGGGATAAGCCCCTACAGAAGACTATTGCTATAGTACAGGATTCATACATCCACGGGTTAAAATAGGGTGGTGGAAGTAGAAATAGAAATGAAAGGATTTAAGATATATTTGGAAGGTATCATAGCCAGGATTTGCTGATATATTGAATGCAGGGGGTGAGTTTGATGGAGGTGCCAAAGATAAGTCCCAGATTTCTGACTAGTGGATATGGGAGTCTGGGGATTTAATTCACAGAGAGAGAGAGAACATTAAAATATGACCTACCTTTGAGGAAACAATCATTAATTTTCTCAGAGATGTGTTCAGTTTGAGATGTCTTTCAGACATAAAAGTAGAGATGTCCAGAGGTCAACTGTTTAGGAATTTGGAACTCAGATAAATCTTCCAACAACAATAATAAAATCTAATATAATTCAGTGCTTTTTACTTGCAAAGCACTGTTCTATGTGCTTTACCTATCAGAACTCATTTATTCTGTACCAAAACTCTATGTTGTCGATATGACTATTATTTTCATTTTCTGGATGAGGGAACAGAGGTACAGAAGTTACCCAATCTGCACACAACTATTAAGTAGTACCTAGAGGTATTCAAACACATGTTGTCTAGTTTTACTAATTTAGTATGTGTCTCAATCACTCCAAAGTAGAAAATGCATTCTTTGCATTATAGCAAACCCTAGCCCAATGGAACATCATAAAAGTCATCTTAAATTTGATATGTGGAACATTGTCCCTCAAACTATTCCATTCTCTGCACCTTCAGATTTGTGCACCTTTGTCTCTCAGTTCTACCTTAAATAATGGTTTCACCTTCATGGGCTCTGCTTTTTTTCACAACCCTTGTTCTTAGCATGTCCATCACTCTGGTTCTATTTTCATTTCATCGATATGAAATGATTTGGTATCTTGAGTTCACTGCTAGTTTCTCCTCCTGTTTTTTTTTTTTTTCCCCTTGTGGGGTGATATTTGTTCGTTTTCAATGCTGTGGATGTTCCGTTTTGGATGCTTCTAATTTGTTATTTCAATGGGATTTGGACATGTTAACAAGCTTTCCGAACTAGCTTGAGCCATCTTAATGCTTTAAGATACCTTGATGGAGAATTTTTTTAAGTGGTGCCCCAAAGCCATTATTATGAGTGACTTAATCACTAGACCCTAAGTCCAAAATTGTTGTCTGGACTTGCAGGAAAAATATGAAGAAGTTAACACTTGCATTCCTTTTGGGGATTGGAAGATTGAATTCTAAAATCATACCTGCTGGGCACAATGGCTCATGCCTGTAATCCTAGCACTTTGGGAGGCCACAGTGGGAAGATAACTGGAGGCCAAGAGTTCAAGACCAGCCTGAACAACACAGGGACCCCCTGTCTCTACAAAAAATAGAAAAATTAGCCAGCCACTGTAGTGCACACCTGTAGTCCTAGCTACTCGGGAGGCTGATAAAGGAGGATTGTTTGAACACAAGAGTTTGAGATTGTAGTGAGCTATGATGATGCCACTGCACTCTAGCCTGGGTGACAGATAGAGACCTTATAACTCCCCCAAAAAATAAAAAATAAATAAAATTATACCTAACTATAGCAGGTTATTTATGATTTCAGTTCCCATCTCATTTTACATTGACACTCATCATCGTTTCTCCCAAGCTCATTGCTACTTGAAGCCATACAAGAATGAAATTTTTAAAAATACATTAAAATGCATTAGGTCTCAATGTAGCAGATTTTTTATAATAGTTAACAGTAAGTATCCATATAATTTCTCAAAATTTCAACTCTACATATCTGAAATGAAGATCATTTTTTTGATGTTAGTCTTAATGCTTTTTGTGTGGAGTCATTGGTGAGATGAAACCAATCAAACTCCTCATTTTGATGAAAGAAGAGACATAATATATTCATTTAATACATTACCAATAGATCTGAAGGAAGACTCAAATCAGCAGAAAAGGTGAAAGTGGAATCCAGAGCCTCATGAATTTTCAATGGTCATTCAATTTCCAGCTCATGATTTGTGTCTGATCTCCTTCTGGACTAACCAAGAAGGGAAAACTTGATCAGAGACTTCACAACTTATTGCTGTAATAATTTAGGTTTCCCCACAGGCAGACCTTGAGACACACACTTGTGTGCAAATCATTTACTTTTAAGGTCTGGAAATACATGGATAGGAGAGCAGGGAAGTGACTCAAGGAACAGAAGGCAGTGAGTGAATAAAAGACATTCTATTAAGCCGTCTATCACAGTGGTGACTGGAGCTCCACCCACAAAGAAATTCTTCCCTGGAGCTGAAGGTGATGGAGTGTTTATGTGTCCACTCTTAGTCCTCTTAATGGTTGTTGATGCTCTCATGGATGTTAGTTCCCCAGCACTTTTTGTCTGCCACTCACATGAGCAAAACAGCCTTCACATTTCCTGAAGAGGGAGAAGTCACACACAGTGTTGCAGATACTGGCAACTAGTGACAAGTTGAGGTACACTAACAGATCCAATGGATGCAATCTGGTCACTGACAACAACGACAATGTCTCTGGAGTTACCAAAAGTTTTCTTATAGTTACAAGCCATGTTTGGAGAATTGAAGACATATCCCAAGTGCTGAATCCCACTACTGTTATAAACTATTTGACTTTTCCTCAGACTCTTATTGACTCCTAGAATTAAACATCCTGCTTAGGGTATGCCTTGCAAAAGCAAGTATGTTTTGAAAAATATTCTAAAACACTCACTGAAGTGATGTATGACCTAAGGACTGCATGACAACTGTCTACATTCATAAAGTATAGCCTACTAATATACTGTGGGTTGTTTTGATGTATTCTTTCAAAAAATTGACAATTAATATTACAAATTAGCAGACACAAATATGAACACATTATGAAAGGACATAGAGGGGATGTTATAAAATGAACAACTTTTTTGATCTTGTTTTTATAATGTCAAGTTGAAGTACTAATTTGAATATAGGACCTACCCCTCAGCTTTATAACTGATGAGTACAGGACTTTGATAAGTTATGAAATTTTAAGAATTAGCTTTCCTTTCTCTGCTATCTCTTTTTTCCCATGTAGTGAGTCCCTTCCTCCATTGGAGGATGTTCCATCATCTAACAGGAATGTTAATCTGGAAATATCCCAGTGTCCATTCACAGGTTCCATTTGCAGGTTTGAGTTTGAGGTATTATATCAGAAAAACAACATAGTCACTCAACACCCTCACTTCTGACACCAGATTCTCCCGTGAATACCAGCTGGGTGTTCTATAATTACCTTAACTTTCACACTATCTACATGGACAGCATCAGATCTCTGGTTAAGGGCTCAATCCCTCAAGACTGCTCCCCATTTCAAGTGCCAATCACAAGCCCCAAGTTGTGACCTGTGTTTCTGACAAACTATAAATCAGAGTTCCCACAACCCCCTCCTGAGTTCGATTAATTTGTTAGAGCAGCTCACAGAACTCAGAGAAGCTCTTTACTTATGTTTACCCATTTATTATAAAGCATATTATAAGAGATAGAGATGATAAAGCATATTATAAGAGATATAGACGAACAGCCAGATGGAAGAGATGGTTAAGCTGAGATATGCAGGGAGACTGAAGGATTGGAGCTTCTCTCCATGTCTTCTCTGGGCACGCCAAACACTGTCCTTTTAAGTTTTTATCAAGGCTTTATTATGTAGCACAACTGATTAAATCATTAGCCATTTGTGATGAACTCAAATTTTATCCTCTTTCCTCTCTCCAGAGGTTGGGAATTAATGTTATTATTTCAGGAGTGGGTTAGTTCTTACAGGAGCAGGTCCCTGACAAAAGGATGAATTTGATCCCTGTGCCTCTCTCACAGGCACGCACTCCCTGGCCATGTGATGCTTTCCCCATGTTATGATATGGCCAGAAGGCCCTCACTTAATGCATCCTCTTGATCTTGGACTTCCCAGCCTTCAGAAAGAAATACACTGCAGTTATTTATAAATTACCCAGTAAGTGGTATTCTGTTATAGCAGCACAAAATGGACTCAGACATTAGATACACCATTTGCAAAGTTTCCCTCCCTTCTATAGGTTGCCTTTAAACTCTATTGATTGTTTCTTTACTGTGAAAGTTTTAGTTTAATGCAGCCTCACTCTTCTGCCTTTGCTTTTGTTGCCTGTGCTTTTGGTGTCATATTTATAAAACCATTGCCAAGACCAATGTCACAAAGCTTTCCCTCTATGTTTTCTACCCAGTGTCACTAATCACCAGGGAAATGCAAATCAAAACCACAATGACATATCACCTCACACATGTTAGGATGGCTACAACAACAACAAAATATAAGGCTGGGCACAATGGCTCACGCCTGTAATCATAGCACTCTGGGAGGCAGAGGTAGGAGGATTGCTTGAGGTTAGGATTTCAAAGGCAGCCTGAGTAAGAGCAAGACCCCTTCTCTACCAAAAATAGAAAAAAATAGCTGGGCATGGTGTTGTTTGCCTATAGTCCAAGCTACTTGGGATCTGAGGAAGGAGGATCACTTGAGCCCAGGAATTTGAGGTTGCAGTGAGCTATGATGATGTCACTGCACTCTACCTGGAGTGACAGAGCAAAAATGACACATACACACACAAAAAAAGCAACAATTGTTGACAAGGATGTAAAAAAATTGAAGCCCTTGTGTGCTGTTAGTGGAAATGCAAAATGGACAGCAGCTATGAAATATAATTTGAAGGTTCCTCAAAAATTAAAAATATAATTACTACATAATCCAGCAATCCTACTGCTGAGTATTTTTCCAAAAGATTTGAAATAAGGATTTCAAAAAGATATTAGCACTCCCATTTTATTACAGTACTATTCACAATAACCAAGATGTGGAAACAACCTAAATGTTCATTGACAGATAAAGGAATTATAAAATGTGATATATGCATATATTGGAATATTATATGGCCTGAAAAAGTAAGAGAATCCTATAATATTTGACAACATGGATGAATCTTTAGGACATTATGCTAAGTGAAATAGTCCAGTCACAGAGGGATAATACTGAATGATTATGCTTATATGAAGTTATCTAAAATAGTCAAACTCACAGAAGAAAATAATAGAATGGTGGTTGCCAGAAGCTGAGGTGAGAGATAGATAGTTGCTAATCAATGGGTATAAAATTTCAGTTATACAAGATGAATAAGTTCTAGAGATCTGTGACTATAGATGACAATAATGTACATTTAAAATTTGTTAAGTGGGCAGATCTCATGTTAACTGTTCTTAGAACAAACAAAAAAACTGTCTCCCTTGTTTTTCTGAAATATTCACTCTGATTCTAGATCTGTCAGAAACAAAAATCCTATAAAATTATTCATAAAAACATTTTCCAGAAAAAATAGATCTTTCACCTTATATAAAACAATAAGTGGTCTTCATTTGCAACTAACTTCTGATTTGTATCTCTGGACAATGTTGAGATGTCTGGGGCAGTATCTTTAAAAGGCAGCAGCTGCCTTTCATTTTCTCAAGGATTTGTCTCCCTTGGGATTTGCTACATAATGGCTGCCATTTTGGATTAGCTCCCAGAGGCACTGGTTCAGTTATCAAAGATATGCCTCTGTTAGGAAAAGGAAATACCCCAATTTAACTATGTATCTTGCATTGACAATAGCTCAAGCAGAACATCTTTCTGAATATGAAATGAAGTCCATTAGCCACTCATTTCAACTTGACCTGAGTCTTTCAAATTTCTATATTAATTTGAAACACATTTCTGAAAGTTACTGATATTCTGTTCATGTCTTGAATTCTATATAAGGTTTTGAAAGCTCAAAACTGCTGCGAAGCATTGCTGCTTCTTGGGTACACAGCTGAAAGGCAAGAAGGGGTCAAAGGAATAGATTTCATGGGTTCTTCTCTGCATGATTTCCAGGGAAATTCCTTTCTCAAATATCTGAAAAGTTAGAGAACGTTGTAGCCAGAATGTAATCAATGCACATGACATAAAATGATAGTCAAAGTTTCTATAATATCCTGATGAGAAAAATATGATACAGTCCTACTATTTTTCTTTATGGAAATCATATAACAGAAAGTTTGTGTTATATATATGGTATTATGAATAATAAGGGAATTTTAAATAGAACTTTTAAAGGTCTGTGCAACATTTTACCTGGATGTTCTACTGGCATTGCAAACTCAAGTTCAAAATACAATTTAAAAACTTTCACTGTGAACATTTATTTAATACTTCTAAAAATAAAATAAAACAATATATCTGTGTATCTATATGTTTATTTAAGACGTCAACAAATTTTCCATTATCCAGTCTGGAATGTTTTGTTACTTCTTCCTCTTTCTTGACCCTCGCGCCAAATCAGCCTCATGATCCCCCTACTCTATCCTTCATTTACTTGCACAATGGTTTTCCCTAATTTATTCCACTGCTACTGCTACAATTGAGTCATTCATTATCTCCTAGAAATTAAAATCACATTTATTATTGTCATACATTAGTCTATAAAGAACAATGTGTATGCTTCTGAGGACATTTAGAAAACACAAACATAGAGGCAAATAAAATAATTCATTCTCCAAAAACAAGAAAGAAACACTATATGGTTTATTTCCTTTCAATCTGGATTTTCAATGACTGCATAGTATTACCTACTATGAGAGTCAACATTTATTGAAGCATTCCCCTATTATAAGACACATAGTCTGTTTCTAATTGTCCTTTATTATCTATGTTGTCAAAAATGAACAATATTAAGTATAGAAAGTTTCCACTACTCAATGTATGTCCTACAACCAGATTTCTAGAACCAAGTAAATTGAGAAGTATAAACTATTTCATTATATTCTTTTATTTTAAATCATTTCTTTTGTTTTTTCAAAGAAAATAGTCATATATCTAGAATTTACCTTGTTTTATCTATCTATTTATTTATTTATTTCAGCATATTACAGGGTTACAAATGTTTGAGTTACATATATTGCCTTTGCCCCACTCGAGTCAGAAATTCATGCATGTCCATCCCCTGGATGGTGGGCACCACATCCACTAGGTGTAAATATACCCATCCCCTTCTCCCCTCTTACCTGCTCGACACCCGATGAATGTTACTACTGTATGTGCACATAGGTGTCGATCAGTTAATGCCAATATGATGGTGAGTACATATGGTGCTTGTTTTTCCATTCTTGTGATACTTCACTTAATAGAATGGACTCCAGCTCTAGCCAGGATAATACAAGAGGTGCTAGATCACCACTGTTTTTTTGTGGTTGAGTAGAACTTCATAGTATGCATATACCACATTTTATTAATCCACTCATGTATTGATGGGCATTTGGGTTGTTTCCACATCTTTGTCATTGTGATGCCATAAACATTCTAGTGCAGATGTCTTTTTTATAGAATGTCTTTTTTCCTTTGGATAGATGCCCAGTCATGGATTGCTGGATCAAATGGTAGTTCTACTTGTAGCTCTTTGAGGTATCTCCATATTGCTTTCCACAGAGGTTGTACTAGTTTGCAGTCCCCCCAGCAGTGTATGAGTGTTCCTATCTCTCTGCATCCACACCAACATTTATTGTTTTGGGATTTTTTGATAAAGCCATTGTGATTGTACTTAAGTGATATCTCATTGTTTTTTTTTTATTTGTATTTTCCTAATAATTTAGAGATGTTGAGCATTTTTTCATATGTTTGTTGGCCATTAGTCTATCTTCTTTTGAAAACTTTTTGTTCATGTCCTTTGCCCACTTTTTGATAGGGTTATTTGTTTTTTCTTGTTGATTTTTCTGAATTCTATATAGATTCTAGTTATCAGCCCTTTATGGGATGTGTAACATGTGGGTATTTTCTCCCATTCTGTAAGTTGTCTGTTTGCTCTTGTGATAGTTTCCTTGGTTGTGCAGAAGCTTTTCAATTTGATCAGGTCCCATTTATTTATTTTTGTTGTTGCTGTGATTGCCTTTGGGGTCTTCTTCATAAATTCTTTGCCTAGGCCAAGATCTAGAAGAGTTTTTCCAACATTTTCTTCTAAAATTCTCATAGTTTGATGCCTTAGGTTTAAGTCCATTATCCATCATGAGTTGATTTTTGTGAGAGGTGAAAAGTGCGGATCCTGTTTCAAGGTTCTACACATGGCTATCCAATTTTCCCAGCACCATTAATTGAATAAGGATACTTTACCCCAGTATATGTTTTCGAGTGCTATTGCTATTATTCTGTCCTAGAATAACTTCATAATTAGATACATTTTATATCAGTTGTACTGACAATTGGGAAGACAAAGTAAGCAACATTCTATATAGCTACATGCCACAATACTTTTCTCTCTTTAATTAATTTTTTAGCTTGAAAACTTAGCGAAGATTGACAAAAGGAGTAAGCAGGCTGAAACATTGGTTCACTGATTACAAATGTTTAAATATATTTATTTGATGTAGTAGTAGCCAGATGACTACCCAAATTGTGCAGCAGCGCAGAAATGGATATGATGATCTCTCATGTAGGAATGACGGCAGCAGGGAGAGTAATGTCAAGATTTCTGACAAAACGAGAACTGTCATGACTGTTGGCTCTGCTCAATACATTCAAGCTTGGATCCATCACAGAAGAGAGAGGAAGTCTTGAATCTAAGGAGCTATTATAAAAACTGAGAAATCTCCAGGGGAACAGAAAGTTGCCTGGAACTAGTGTGTGTGTCTGCATGCGTGTGTGCATGTGTGTGTGCATGTGTATGTGTGGTATGAGGCTGGCGAGGTGGTGCATGGATACAAGCACTACAAATGTGAAACTAGCTTATTAGAGGGCTTTCAGATTCTACTCCTGCCTCTTGCTCAATTCACCTTGCTAGGAAAATTACCTTCTCCAATATTCCCCAAGGAGAAATCAGCGGCAACAGCTTTCCTGACATGAAGAGCTAATGAGGGCAAGCACTTTCTGATTAGCTTTCTTAAGAATTAAATCCTTCTCTCCCTTCCTTCTCAAAGACTGATGAATTATAATTTAAGAAGAGGGTCCCTTAAAAAAGTTTCACTGCCCTAAATATCCTCTGTGCTCTGCCTATTTCTCTCTCCCTCCCCATCCCTTGGAAATCACTTTTTTTTTCTCTCTATGGTTTTGCCGTTTATAAAATGTCACAGTTTTGGAATCACACAGTATGAAGTCTTTCAGCCTGGCTTCTTTTATTTAGCAATATGGGTTTCAATTTCTTCCATTTCTTTCTGAGGCTTGATAGCTCATTTCCTTTCTTGGCTGAATAACATTTTCTTGCACTAATATACCACACTTTGCTTTTACAGTTACCTTTTGCAGGGCACATCAGCTGCTTTCAGATTTTGGCAATTGAGTTTTATATATTAACTTTGTACCCTCTAACTCTTATAATCATTTATTAGTTCCAGGAGTTTTGTCGATTCTTTGGGGTTTGCTTCATGGACAATCACAGCATCTGCAAAGAAAGATAATTTTACTGTTTCCTTCTCGAGGTTATTTCCTTTTCTTGTCTTAATGCATTAGCTGGGACATCCAGTACCCTATTGAATAGGAGAAGTGAGAGGAAACATCATTGCCTTGTTTCTGGTCTTAGATGTAAAGCAACTAGTTTCTCTTCAGTAAGTATGTTAGCAGTAGGATTGTTGCAGATATTTTTATCAAGTTGCAGGAGTTCGTCCCTATTCCTAGTTTGCTAAGAGTTTTTATGATGAATGGGTGTTGGATTTTGTCAAATGCTTTTTATGCATTTATTGATATGATCATAGATTTACTTCTTTATCCTGTTGATATGAAATATTATATTAATTTCCTAATGTTTATTAATTTCCTAATGTTTATTAATCTTGCATAACTGGGATAAATCCCACTGCTCATGACATATAATTGTTTTTACGTATTGTTAGATTTAATTTCCCAATATTGTGTTGAGAAATTTTACATCTATATACATGATAGATATTCATGTGTAGTTTTCCTTTTTTGTAAAATATTGTCTGGTTTTATTATTAGGGTAATGATGGCCTCATAGAGCATATCAGGAAGTATCTATTCTGTTTCTATTTTCTGCAAGAGATTGTAGAAAAATTGGTATCATTTCTTCCTTAAATGTGTGGTACAATTCATCTGTGAACCCATCTAGACTTTCTGGTTCAGAAGATTATTAATTATTAATTCAATTTTAATAGATATAGACCTATTCAGATTATCTATTTCCCCTTGTGTGAATTTCGGTAGATTGTGTTTTTCAAAGAATTAGTAATTTCATCTAGGGGTTATCAAATTAGTGGGCATATAAATGTTCATAATATTTCTTTGTTATCCTTTTATGTCCATGGGATCAGCAGTGATGACCCTCATTCATTTCTTGTATTAATAATTGGTATCCTCTCTATTTTTTCATATATAGGCTAGAGGTCTACCAATTTTATTTGACTTTTCAAATAACAAGGCTTTAGTTTTGTTGATTGTCTCTATTGTGTTCCTGGTTTAAATTTCATTGGTCACTGCTCTAATTTTCATTCTTTTGTTTCCTTCTGCTTACTATATTTTTATATTGCTTTTCTTATTTTAGTTTTCTAAATTGCATACTCATATTATTAATTTTAGATATTTTTTCTTATCTAATATATTCATTCAATGCTGTAGATTTTTCTCATACCACTGTTTTCACTGTGTATTCCACAAATTTAACAATAGGATGTATTTTTAATTTATTTTATTCAAAATATTATACCATTTCTTAAGACTTTTTCTTTGATTCTGTGTTATTTAGAGTATGTTTAGTCTCTAAGTATTTTAGGATTTTCCAACTATCTTTCTGATATTGATTTCTACTTTAATTCCTTTGTGAACTAAACACATACCTTATATGATTTCTATACTTTTAAATTTGTTGAGATGTGTTTATAGACCAGAATGTACTCGATCTTGGTGAATGTTCCATATGAACTTGAAAAGAATGTGTATTATGCTGTTAATGGGTGAAATATTCTATAATACCATTCAGACACAGACACACATATATGTACACATATATACATATATACAGAGAGTAAAAAAGGCAGTAGAAGACATAAAATGCTGATAAATAATATATTTATAATTTTTACAATGTATAGTTACAGACAGTGAAGGATATAATATACCATTACAATGAACTTAGGTCAAAAAAAGAAGATTCTGCTTGAAGATAATATTTAAAAACCAGGCAATCACATTTCTGTGTGAAGAGTACTTTGCTTGAGGCATTATGATGGCACAAAGAGGATATACTTTATAGGCCCAGTGACATTCAAAATAAGACCTAAAATGAAACAGGACATGACCGGCAAAGGAGGCTGGGAAGAGTGTTGCAGTCTTAGAGAAGAGTATCTGGGAAAGCTCTGAAGCAATAACAAAGGTGGCAAACTTAATAGGGTGAGAGGAGGTCCCTGTGGCTGGTGCAAAGTGGTCAGTGGATAGAAACAAGGACGGAGAAGAGATCTGGAACTGGGTCATTCTAGGTGTAATGGGAAGATAGCAGCGATTTTAAGTGTAGAAATGGCAAGGTCAGGTTTAACTTCAGGAAGATAATTCTGGCTGCTGAAAAAAAGTGGATTGGAGGTGAAAATAGACCCGGGTGAAGGAAACTAGCTAAGCGATGGCTTCAATAGTCCAAGTTAGACTTGGAGGTGATCTGGGCAGTACCAATGGCAGCAGTGAGAGAAGACTTCTCCTTGCTGTACCTTTCTCAATTTGTGGCTGATCAATTGTAATTGGATTAATTTGAACAAATGATTCTTCTCCTTGAAGTTTCAATAGAAAACACCAAAGTCTGTGGATTTCCCAAGCAAGCTTTTTTTTTTTTTTTTACCCACTTGAGAGGAGAACAAAAAATTTGTTTCTGAGAAAACAATACTGAGAGGAGTAGGGGTGAATTTATTAATTTTGTGTTCCTGCTGTATATCTTTAGTTCTCAGAATATTAATTATTTTATCTTGTTCTACTTGTACTGCTCATTATGAGGCAATAGTCAGCTAAATTGGAGACATAATGATAAGCACAAGAAGTCACACCAAGAGTGAACTAAATTACAATAAAAACAAAATCTTTGAAGCTTTATATTCCACAATTTTTGGCCAGTTTCTTTATTGACTTTATTTTCCATTTAACATTCCAATTTTAGAGAAATGCTGAACTATATCCAATATGATTACATATTCTTCATCTAATTATAACTTGGTATCTAACATTATTGTCAGAATACAATGTTAGTGTTATTGGTTTTTTTCTGTTGTTGTTAAATTAAAAACATATAAATTGTTGTGGGGAAGAGAGGCAGTTATAAAATGTGAGCCCAAATTTACATAACCAATTTTGGATTGAAGGAAACTCCATAATCCAAGCAAGACATGCACACAGCATGATACTGTCCCTGTGCTTGGAAAACATCTGGTCTAGGGAGAGATAGACACATTAAGCAATAATGTAATACAGCAAAGCTAAGAACAAAGCTAAACTCAAGAGTTTAAGGGGAACTTAAAGAAGAGAGTAGTCAGTTCTACCTTTGGAAGTGATGGAAGAATAGGTGGAGCATGACCTGCATTTTTATAAAGTGGAGAGAAGGAGGAAAAGTCATTCCTGGAAAGTAAACTACCCAAGCAGAGATAAGGAACTGTCAGTGTGTAATGGTGTAAGAACAAATTCATTAATAAGAAGTTAGTCTAGGGGGCATGGGCAATATACATAACCATAATATTTGTACCCCCATAGTATGCTGAAATAAAAAAAAAAAAGAAGTTAGTCTCACCTGGAACTTGAATTGCATTGAGTCATAGGAATCCTTGGAGATGAGTCTATGAATGCAGGTTTGGGGCAGATTATAGGGCACTGTTTGACATGCTAAGAAGTTTGAGTTATATCCTATACTTAGTTGTTGTTGATGAAGATCCCAAAGAATATTTCTTGTGCATAAAAGTGTTACAGTCATTTTTTATTGTTACAAAATATTTTACATATTTATGGGGTGGATATGAGTATTTGTTACATACATAGAATGTGTATTTGGAGACTCCATCACCTTGAGTATTTATCATTTCTAAAAATGCCATGATCTGATTGGGGGTTTATAAGCATAAATCTAGCATCATTAAGGAGGCAGGACCACTACCAGAAGTGGATGCAAGTGAATAGAATACTGCATATTTTTCCAGTTCCAGTGGCTATCAAAACTCCTTAGGTCACTATTTCATACCCTTTTTTCTTTCCTCTAATTCTTATTGATCTTCCCTTGTAGAATGATAATTTGCTTGTTAATGAAGAGAAAAATAAGAACATTCTGAATAGATCTATCTCTTACCTATCCTTCTGTCTTCTCTTCCATTTCTATGGACAAACTATCCACATGCCTAACAAAGGGCAAAATTCTTCTTGTGCTCTAAATTCCATTTCCTTTACCCTACTCTAACATTTCTCTCTTCTTTAAGTGTAATCAAATTTCCTCTCTAATGAATCTTTTCCATCAGCACAAAATGTGGTCATTTCTCTCATTTTAAAATGCAAACATCCTTTAGTCTCACTTCTTCCCCATTTCCCTCCTTCCCCTTGCAAATTTCCTCAAAAGAGTTCTTTATACTCACTGCCTCCAATTTCTCTCCTCTCTCATAAATCCAGTTAATCAGGGTTTCTACCATTCCACTTAAAGCTCTCTTAGCTATGCCATTTCTTACCATCACATTGCTATGATCACTGTTCAATTATTGGTCTTCATTCTGTTAATACTTATCAGCATCATATCAGTTGATCATTCATTGTTACTTGAGTCACTTTCTTAGCTTGGATTCCAGGACTCCACTCTTTCTTAATTTTATTTCTCAATCAGTGGCAGCCTCTTCTCAGTTTCATTATTCATTTTTTTTCACCTGTCTGACCTTTGAAATTTGGAGTCCTTTGTGATTCAGTCTTTGAACAAGTTCTCTTTTCTATTTACATTCACTCCTTTGGTCTGATTCCAAAATAATCTGGAAGATCAAATAAATGATAGCACAAAGAATTATATAATCAGCTTTATTTACAAAATGAAAAATTAAAATATGTAGAAATATGTAGTCAATGAAGAATTGACTACATATACTTAGATACACAGTTCAAAAGATTATTACATAGCAATTTAAAGTAATGATGACCTCTTTATTCATTGACATGGAAAGACACCCAGGATAAATGGTTAGATAGGAAATGCAGGCTACCAAGATACATGTGTAACATTATTAACTTTGTTTTTATTTAAAAATAATTATTTGATACCAAGTATAGGAAGGAGGTAGAGCACCTGGAACTCTCATATATTGCTAGTGAAATTATAAATTAATACAGTCATTTTAGAAAATTCTTTGACAGTGAGTATTAAAAACTTACCATATGCATTATCCTAGAAACCATGAGTTCAACTCCTAAATATAATATACTGAACAGAAGCACATCCATAATTTCTACCATAAGGCATGCATTAGGGTTTTATAACAACAATGTTTCTAATAGCCCTAAACTTGAAGCAACCAAATGGCAAACTGGTTATATAAAGTGTAATGCTTTTATATTAATATAATGCAATTTTATAAATACATATATATATCAATGAGATAAGCAAATTGCAGTGACACATAATATGAATATATCTTACTATCCTAAACTTCTCTAAGATAAGCCAACATTAAAAGAGGATGTAATGTGTGATTGTATTTATATAAAATTCAAAAAGTAGGAAAAACTAGTCTATGGTGTTAAAAGTCAAGAAAATTTACTCTTGGTGGAGAAGGGTGTTGATGGGAAGACTCTCAGAATTCTGAAGGTGTTCTGTTTCTAAAATATTTATTATTTCTTCACTTTCTATACTTTAATCACAAGTGTACTTTAATTACAACTACATAAAAATAATTCTCATGCATATAAAAATTATCTGGGGAGGAATATATCAACATGTTAATATAATAATTATAATATCTGTATGGTAAGTTTATTGGTGATTTCTATATTTTCATCCTATTCTTTGTTCCATGTGGAATTTTTGTTGTTCCAACAAAGAAAAGCAAACCATGTGGATTTTTATAGTGCAAGTTTACTAATTTGTTATGCAGAAAATCAATGAAGCTCTTTGCTTTTCCAAAAAAAAAAAAAAAATCCTAACTCTGGTTTCAAGAATAACCACTTTACAACTATGTAGTTAACTTATCATCTTCATAAGAAATAAACATTTTATATCTTCAGACACTTCTAGGTTACTGAAAACAAAAATTAATATCAATTCTTATTATTTCAGTCCATTGTTAGCATTTGGCCTTAACAATTTAATTTGTTACATATTTAAAAATGTAGCCTAATATTAAAACAAATAGTTTGCCTATTTCTGGCATTAACTGTTAAATAGGCAGGGGCCATGTATTAAAACTAAGCTAATCTCCTTAAATTATTTACTGTGAACTCATTTTTTAAAACACCTACTTATATTTCACCACTAATGGAATGAGAGAGGATACTCCAGAAAATGATCAATTTTTGTTAATCTTCTCCTTTCCCACGCAAGTCATATCAATCTCGTTGAGTGTTTTTCTTTTCTTTTCCTTCACAGTGCAATGGTCTATTTAACAAAATGCATGTGGTTAAGTTTGTTGCTCTAATAAAGCACAAGAGGATGGAATTAAATTAGTTTAAGGTAATTATTTATAATTAGATATTCTTAATGGAAACTGAATAGGTCCTAAGTTATTCTAAAACCCTGCGTGCTTAAATGCGCTGCTCCGTTGACAAGTCCCCACTTCCCTTCTCCATATGGAAACAACAAAACCACTTTCCAGTTCACAAGGCAGTATTCCATCTGCTCAGAAAATAACCCAAGGCACATTGAAAAAAAGTTTATAAAGTAAACAGTTATTAGTTATTCGACTAAAGAACAGCTAACTGAAAGCTGGAAATTTAGATCATGCAAAGATAACGATCCCTTAAATTTCCAAGAGAAGGGTGGAAAAAAGAGTCGATGCCACAGTAAATGTAACTTATACTTACAAAGTGCGGTGAAGTGAGAGGGGAAAGTAGAGGACACACGACCTCTGAGAGGACAACGTGTGATTATCTGTTGTCTATGCATTTAGACACCTGCATGTGATTGTCTCTTGAAAAATCATCAGGTGTCTGTCCATATTTGATGATGCTGGGCAGAAAACCTACCCCTGGGTACTGGCCCAGCTCCATGAGGTTACCTTGTGAACCACAGAGCACTATGAGCAATGTGGTATGTAGCAGGCCATGCCAAGGGGACCACATCTGTTTTAAATCAAGGATGTTTTCACACCAAGGGGGTGGAAGAGATAGCCAAAGACACAAGCAGCCAGCACTCCTATAAAATCACCAGGACTTCGATTTTTATCTTTTTCTCATCAAAACTGCAGAGAGGTTAACTTCTCCAATTGACAGATGTGTAAAAGTCTAGTGCAAGAAGATGCCTGACGTGCTTTATGAAGCTCCATAGCAGAAGAATGTTTTCATCCTCACCATGTGAAAAATTTAACTTTAAATGACTTCCACATGGGGGATTTCGTGCTACCCCATCAGAGTTCCTGGCTTTTGTCTTCTACATGCTGTTGCTCCCTAAATTAATTTGTTCATTTGATTAAACTCTTTCTGTGAACTCCAAATAATAGATTCCCCTTGATCCCAATACAGTGAAACTGTTGATCAAATAGCTCTAAATCAGAAAGGAAAAAGAAAGTTTCATCCGAGTGGAACATACAGGGATTCTGATTTGACCTAAGAGGTTCTGTGACTGCACTTGTTAAAATATCTTATAAGTATCTGCTTGACATTAGGCAACAGGGACAGGAAAGAAAGACAAAGAGAAAAGAGAAAAAAAGAGAGAGAGAGATTTGATAATATTAATATTACCATGACATAATAATGCCTATTACTTGGGCCACAGTTAATTTTCTTTTTGGTTTGATACGTATATTAAGTGTGTAATGCATCTACTATCTCTTTTATTATTTGTTTTACATTTTTGTGAAGCTTTATTTACTGCTCAGTAAATCTACATAAGATAAGATGAACATTCTAAAAAGTGAGTAAAGAGTCAATGCTGTAATCTTCTCAGGGTGTTCTCAGGGTGGGTAGTAGAGTAATGGATCTTATCTCTTCCTTGGTTTGCATGTGGAGATAAGATTGTCTGCATCCACTATCTCTTAAGGAAAGATGAAACTGTAAATAATCATACCATAATAAGTCTTTAAATTATGCCCAAAGATAATAGAAATTGGTGACTTAAGTGAAGGAGGTGTGAAACCATCATTCTAACATCAATTGAGTACCAGGCACTATGATAAGAAATTTGCCTATATACTATCTTCAGCTGCAAAGTTAGATATCAATCTCCCCCTCTTTCAAAAGAGAATGTCACTGACCAAAAGACTTTAATTAATTTGTTCAAGGTTATATAGACAATAAGTGATGGAGAAAGGTTCAAATCATGATCTTATTTCAAAGCCCATGTTCTTGTTTTGTTTTATACCATCTCTAGAGATGCCCGGCTACTGTAGTCAAAATGCACGACATTTTAAAAACATGCCCAAAAAGTCTTTAATGCTCTTTCTCTCTAAAGGGACCAGGGGGAGTCCTTTGTTTTCTTCTATTGAATCTGGTGCTAACTCAGGGATACATTTGTAACCCATAGATTACAGTTAACATGACATTATATGGCTTCTGTGTCTAGGTCAAAATAGACCTTATGGCTTCTACTTGGTTTATATGGTCTGCTGACTCTGAAAGAAGCCAGCTATTGTAAAAAAAAGGTATGACTACTCTGAGATTACCATGTTAGAAAGACCATATCTAGGTGCTCTGGTTGACAATCTATCCAAGCTTTCCAAGCCAATACCCAGCACCAACTGCCAGTCATGTGATTGAGCCATATTGGAGGTTTAATCCAGTTGAGTTCCAGGTAACCCCAGTCCTGGGGGACAACTCAATGCAACTACATGAGAGACTCCATGAAAGAGTAACCTAGTCAAGCTTTTCCTGAATTGCTTAGCCATGGCTTTGTGAGCAAAATAAATGGTTGCTATTTTATACTACTATTGGATACTAAATTTTGGATCATTTTTACTCATTTTTATACAGCAAAATAATAAAAGTATAAGACAAGATTCATAAGCAGTCAGGCAGGAAAGCAACAGCAGGAGGCATGAGGGTTCTCTGGATCTTTATCCATCATCACTGCTCCATAAGCAGAACTCAAGTATAGCATTGTAGATAGAACTACGCCATTAAAGTCAGACCAATTTGGATGTATCTTGGCGTAGACACTTTCTAGCTCCAGTGTGGTTTATGGTACTTTTGAGACTCATCTCTATGATAAAAGTAATACTGTATTAGTCAGGGTTCTTCACAGAAACAGAATCAACAGGAGATATGCACACACACACACACACACACATATACATAGACAGAGAGATTTATTATAAGGAATTGGCTCACATGATTATGGAGGCCTGAGCTGTAATTCACCTATAGAGTCTTGCCAATAACTCCAAATAGCATTCCTATCTGCCACTGACATTTCAGGAACAATTGGATCTGCTGGATCATATGGCCCAAGAGGCAGAGCAGTTTGCAAAGCAGCTGGGACTTATAGCAGAGCTTTCTCCTATTTTGGGTCCCACTCAAAATCAGCAATATTTTGGGTCACTTGGTAAATGGACCAGAGTAAAACATCCATATGATGAATGTGTTGCCTCCACAATCCAAATAAGCCAACTAGGCATTGTGCCTCTTTTTTGGTTGTAGGAGTGTTCCGATGCAACAATTTATCCTTCACCTTAAAATGGATATCTTGACAAGCCACAAACCACTGGAACCTTAGAAATCTCACTGATTTCATTTCTGAACTTTTGTTGTATATTTCCTACATTTGATATGCAAATGTCTTAATAATAAGTGCAGAATATTTGCTACTTCTTGCTCACTAAGTCCATTCAGCACAGTGTCATCAATAGAATGGACCAGTGTGATATCTTGTGGAAGGGAAGGTGACAAGATCCCTACAAACTAAATTATGACATAGGGGTTGAAAGTTAATATATCCCTGAGGTAGGACAGTTTCAGGTATGTTTCTGGCCTTGCCGGCTGACAGCAAACTGCTTCTGATGGTCCTTATTGACAGGGATGGAGAAAAAAGAATTTATAAGATCAATAGCTACATGTCTGGTACCAGGGGATATGTTAATTTGCTCAAGCAATGAAACCACATTTGGTACAGCAGCTACAGTTACAGTCACTACCTGGCCAAGGTTAAGATAGCTCAGACCCATCTGTCTTTTGCACAGGGAAGTTGAATGGGAACGTAGTGGGACTCACAACCCCTACATCCTTCAAGTCTCTGATAGTGTTACTAATCTCTGCAATCCTTCAAGGAATGCAGTATTGCTATTGGCTTACTATTGTCCTAAGTAGAGACAATTCTAGTGGCTTTCAGTTGGACTTTCTTATCATAACAACCTTCACTCCACAGGTCATGGAACCAACGTGGGGATTCTGCCAGATGCTGAGTAGATCTACTCCAATTATGCTTTCTGGGACTCACTAGAACCACTCTTGTTCCCAAAATCTGTATTAATCAGGTATTTCTAGAGAAACAAAAATAATAGAAGATATATATATAAATATTATATAAAAATATATGTAATATTAGGTATTGGCTCACATGATTATGGAGGCTGAGAATTCTCATGTCTCAAGAGCTGCAGTCAGCAAGCTATAGACCCAGGAAAGCCAATAATATATTTTCAGCCCAAGTACAAAGACCTGAGAACCAGGAGAGCCAATGGTGTAAGTTCCAGTTTGAGTCTGTAGGCCTCAGCACCAGGAGAACTAGTGGTGTAAGTTCTAGTTCGAAAGCTGGTGGGCTGGAGTCCCAAAAGTAGTCCATGTTACAAATTAAGTCAGAAGGCAGAAAAAGATTAATGTCCCAGCTCAATCAGTCAGGCAGGAGGAGTTCCCTCTTATTCATGGCCAGGTCAGTGTTTTTGTTCTATTCCAGCCTTCAGCGGAGTGGAACCCCCATTAAGAGGCCAATCTACATTACTCAGTGTAACAATTCAAATGTTACTCTCAACCAAAAATACACACACAAACACACTGAGAATGTTTGACTTAATATCTGAGCACCCCATGACCTCGTCAAATTGACACATAAAATTAATTGTCACAAATACCTCAAGACTGTACTCAAATATTAAATGAAATAATGAATATAAGTACCAATTAAGCCCTCATGTAAAATACTGTTTCAACAAATATTGGTCATTGTTAGCATTAGTTATTACTATTACTATTAAGTTCAAGGTATAAATTATATTCAGTATTTGCCCAGACATTGTGAGACTGAACCTAGAACTGGGCCACCACTGTCCCAGATCCTGGAAAACCAAGGCCAAGAATGATGCTTTGTAAAGGTCATGCTGATACTCGATTCTTCTAAGGAGTAAATGGTTTAGTCTTCTCAGTAATCCCTCTGGAAGTTTTATCTCATGATTTTAAGAATTACTTGAAGCCAAATCTTAACTGCCTCACTACTTCTAAACACAGGGACTTTAATAGAACAAGGGAAATATTGGAAAGATAAGTCTAGATTGAAGTAAGAATCCACACCAGATTTTTAAACCTGAATCACATTATTTGATTTATGCTGTTAATATAGTTAATGTAAGCTTTTTTCCCCTTTCTTTCTAGGAAGAATGACATTACGGGTTTGATAGTGAAACATATGTACTGATGAAAAGATTTCCAAGCATGTCTGGTTTCCATAGTGATAGCAGTGATTCAAGCCATGCACATAGACATCCTTGATTATAACCTCTAGAGCCTTTAAGATTTACCTCCAGCATTTATGCACACAGATTATCCTACATTGTCATAGCCTTGCTCCCATAATTATTTTTCAGTTTTAAATTGTGCACTGAAGCCATATTTACAAGTGCACATATCATAAATGTTACAGATCATCGAATCTTTACAAACTGCATATAGTCTTTTTGTTTGTTTGTTTTGTTTTGTTTCCCTCTGTCACCCAGGTTGGAGTGCAGTGGCATCGTCATAACTCACTGCAACCTCAAACTCCTGGGCTCAAGCGATTCTCCTGCCTCAGCCTCCCAAATAGCTTAGACTATAGGCATGTGCCAGTACATCCAGCTAATTTTTCTATGTCTTGTAGAGACAGGGTCTCTCTTTTGCTCACGATGGTCTTGAACTCCTGACCTCAAGTGATCCTCATGCTTTGGCCTCTCAGAGTGCTAGGATTACAGGCGTGAGCCACCACGCCCAGCCCACAGTCTTATAACCAACAGCCAAATCAGGAAATGCTCTCATGATTTGAATTGTTATTTTACTGATGCTTCAAGAATATAGACTCTTAAACAATAGAATTAAAGTAAATGGATGTTCTATAAATAAAAAGGCAGCAACTAGGATTAGAGTCAGGGCTCAACCCTCAACTCTCAGGTTAACTACTGGTTAACTCCTCTCTGCCTGACTTTTCTCATCTATAAAATAGGCATAATAATAACCTACCTAAGGTATATTAAATGAGTTAATACATGTAAAGAGCTTAGAAATGCCTGGGTTATAATAATCTCTCAATAAATGTAAACCATTTTATTGCATAGTTCATTTCCCCTTACACTACCTGTTACCAGATGGTGCCTGAAGTGACAAGAAGTGCTTGCTGAATGAATAGGAAGGAAAAATAGGAGTCCCTTACCTAACAGAATATAAAGTTTCAATGAAATTACACCATGCAGAGAAAGCAGTTTGTCCTGTTTATATGGAAGACAAACAAGGAACTGGACTTTGACTTTGAGCTGTGTGAATGGGAGATGGCATTGCTTCCGTGACCCACATTCACATTCAATAACAAGACCAGAGAGAAACAGCTTTTAGGAGCCCAAAAGGAATAGTCACCTAAGAGTCACTGTTTGACTGAACAGCCACTCCATTCTTTTTTTCTACACAGCCGTTCCTTACACCTTTCAACTGTTTAGCAACACGACTCTCCTGAGATTGAGAAACAGTGTGTCGGATTGCATTGATCCTTAACATAACAGAGAAGTGGTGGCTATAGAACACCAGAAAGAGTGCTTTCATTGATCTGGTGCACTCTGTTTCCATCGCAGGGAAGGATCTTCTTTCTCACAACCAAAGTGCTAGAGGACTGAACGGTCAAGTAAAAGGCTGAGCAAGGTAGAGTCCTCCTCATGCTCGAGAAGACTCCCAATGTAGCAAAGAGTAAAGTTCATGAGCAAGACTGTCACTAATAATTTGTCATAAAGAATACCAACTTTTCTGTTTTATTTGTAAAATGTTTGCAAAACACACAATGCTAATCTTCTCATTGATTTAAGTAAATCTGAACAATATCTCCCATTTTTAACTAGACAAATTGGTAATTTATTGAGCTGTTTATAACCAGAAATGATTCCTTTTAACATTTCTGGAGTTAGGAATCCAATAGGCAAGATTCATTGAACAGGAACCAATGAATTATGAAGTGTATGCAAAGCATAATGTGCTGATGTATTGGCATTGTGGAGACACTATACCCAGCCAGAGATCTTGCTGCAGTCTTTTTTAAATAATAGCTGCAGATATTATTTAAAGGTTATTCAAGAATTACTCTTTTCATATATAAAGTATATGGATAAGTACTTAAGAAAATCTGTGATTTTTTTCATTTGCATGTTCTTTTTAACTACTAAGCTGTTTCAGAAAAATAAGCAAACAAAATATTCAATAGCCTGGTTTCCTAGTTCTCCCACTAAACAGTTATTCATACTATGAGACCATAAAATTGAATTTATGATACATATATTTGTATATACCTGTGTGTATAGCCATATATGTGTGTGTGTGTGTGTAAATATATATAACATCATTATTTACCATTGAATATTGGCCAGAGGGCATTGGAGACATTCATCCAGTTCTCGCTAGATATGTGATACAAATTACAAATTATCATATCACTTAGGGAATTGGTATGCAAAGGAAAAGAATAAGAAAAACTTTAGAATTGAGTGCAAGCACCCTTACATTTTCACCATTGTTAGGGTTATTTTTTCTAGTATATTTGTTCTCTGCTTCTCCTAGAAGGTTAGATTAGACACTGCCCTATTTTTGTTTATTGAAACAAGTTCATTTGTCACATATAGACTGTCCCCAAGCCTCTCAATGGCAAACGACCTCATTTCTTGGCAGAAAGCATAGCATAAGAATTAAAGCAATAGACTTTACATAAAGTACACTCTGTACTTACTCCCTAGGGTAAGAATAGTTTCCATCCCAAACACACTCCAAAACCTTCCATGATTTTGATGACAGTAGCCATGAAAAATTACTTCACATGTACTAAAATGGGCAACAATAAATCTCAAGTTTCTTTTTGCAGCTTTGACAATTTTAATTTACCAATTGAGAAATTTACTTGGTGGGAGTAATTTGAAAACTAAGAAGGTACACTGGAATTTGCCTTTATTCTATTAGATTGAATCCACTTGTAGAAGTGCTAGGGCAGAAAAAAGCTTCTGCACAGCCAAGGAAACAATCACAAGAGCAAACAGACAATGTTCAGAATGTGAAAAAATATTCGCATGCTACACATCCGATAAAGGGCTGATAACTAGAACCTATACAGAACTCAAGAAAATCAGCAAGAAAAAAAATCAAACAACCTTATTAAAAAGTGGGCAAAGGACATGAACAGAAACTTTTCAAAAGAAGACAGAATAATGGCCAACAAACATACGGAAAAATGCTCAACATCTCTAAATTATTAGGAAAATACAAATCAAAAACACAATGAGATATCACTTAAGTACAATCACAATGGCTTTATCAAAAAATCCCAAAACAATAAATGTTGGTGTGGATGCAGAGAGATAGGAATACTCATACACTGCTGGGGGGACTGCAAACTAGTACAACCTCTGTGGAAAGCAATATGGAGATACCTCAAAGAGCTACAAGTAGAACTACCATTTGATCCAGCAATCCCATTACTGGACATCTATCCAAAGGAAAAAAAGACATTCTATGAAAAAGACATGTACACTAGAATATTTATAGCAGCACAATTCACAATTGCAAAGATGTGGAAACAACCCAAGTGCCCATCAATACATAAGTGGATTGATAAAATATGGTATATGTACACCTTGGAGTTCTACTCAACCACAAAAAACGATGGTGATCTAGCACCTCTTGTATTATCCTGGATAGAGCTGGAGTCCATTCTACTAAGTGACTTATCACAAGAATGGAGAAACAAGCATCACATGTACTCACCATCATATTGGTATTGACTGATCAACACTTATGTGTACATTTAGTAGTAACACTCATCTGGTATTGGGTAGGTGCGGGAAAGGAGGGGATGGGTATATTCACACCTAATGGGTGCGGTGTGCACTGTATGGGTGATGGACATGCATGAAGCTCTGACTCGGGTGGGGCAAAGGCAATATATGTAACCTAAACATTTGTACCCTCAAAATATGCTGAAATAAAGAAGAAGTGCTAGTGCATCAGGTGGGACAATAGATGTAACAAGAGTGCTATCAATAAGACTCTTGAATTTGTAAAAAATATGTGTGCATGTGTGTGTGTGAGAGAGAGAGAGAGAGATGTAAGCTTATAGGAAATGGGGTCGGTTTGGAGTTACAGACATACTTTTTATGTCTGTAACTTTTTATACATTTATAGACTTTGGTTCCAGATTCTGAACTGAAAAAAGAGCGGAAGAAGCATAAGCATTGACATGGTGGCCATGGCCGCATAGTGCCAGGTTAACTACGCCTAAACAGAGAGGGACACTCAGAAGGCCAACACCTGCAGAGAATGCAGCTGGCATTGTTCCAGCACGAGGAGGTCTAGGCTAGGATTTCAGCCTGGGAGGTTGGGGAATAGGATGTGATTTGTTCATTTCTATAGCATATATCAACACAGAATGACCACAGGTGGGGAGGGGATTAAAATACTCCTTACTAATATCTCCAAGTTTCATGCATTTACAAATTTCTGATTTCTCCCCACCTAAACTTAAATTAGCCCTCTTTTAAAATCACACCAGTGGTGATGAAAATCCATGGCAGATCCCAGGGATTTCTGTACTTGAATTTCTCTTGGCTTTATAGTGATGCTAGACTGAAGTGCGAGTGGGCCCCGGCCTAGTTTTTCCCTCTGTCTATGGCAGCTCTCGTACAGGAGGGCTTAACATAAGTGAGCCTAAAAACGGGGAAAGGGAAAGACCTCTCCTCTTTTTCAAACAGTACATGATCCAAGAAAGCCTTAGAACCCCTATTACAGGTAAAGTTTTAACTATAAGGCAGATCAATCACATAGTCTCATATTTCTCCTTGATGCTATTTTTAGAATCCTTATTTTGTTTTATTTAGCTGGGACTATTAGTTTGAAAATAATCTTGAAGTTAGAAATTTCCCTTGAGCACAAAAGCCCTCTGTAATTGAGGTTAATGCTTTAAGTCCTCATTTCGACCACTATACTGTCAGCAATACAGCATTTATTTTGTGCTCAGTTACACAGAACAGAAAAATAAATCTCCTAGCTTCATACTAGGTCATCCTATTGAGAACACCTTAGGAGACAGATATTTGTCAAAATTTCCCAAGACTCCTGCCTCATCTCAACCAAAATTCAACCTTTTACTGAAGAGACATGACACATGAAATAATCTCTTACTTGTAGTATAAAAGTTTTTCTAATTAACATTTAATTATTTAGTAAGAATTTATTCAGGACCTTCTGTATGCCAGGCACTATATTAGATTCTGACAATGTTAATGAAATTAAAATTCTTCTGAGGAAAAAAGTTATATGAACCAAAATAATTACAAAACAAAGTGGTAAAAATATATTATTTTTTCCTTGCTATGTATTGAGCCCCTACTATGTTCTGGGCACTCTGCTGGGGATATAACAGGAGGCAACTAACAATGTCTCTCTCTTTGTAGAGTTTACATTACAATGGGGATGGGCGAAAAAGACTTTAAGTAAATGACTAAAATACATTATAATGTCAGGTAGAGCTCTGAGCTATGAAGAAATATAAATGAGGGCAGGGAGATAAAGAAGGACAAGAGGGGCTCTGTTACATTGAATTCCTCACTGCTGTGGTGAAAGTTGAAAAGAGATTTGAAAGAAATACTACAGGCAAGCAAACAGCTTGTCCTGAGAGTGATATAAGTGATATAACAGGCCTCCTTGAAAAGAGACATTCTATCCTAGTATCAAGTGAAGACTGGAAGTCGAACCAACAGAGAAGGAATAGGCCAACGCTTAGCTTGCTGAAAAGAGCTGCTTTCCTTAAATCCGAAGATGCAACAAGTACAGTTTTAAGACTACTTTAAGGAATGACAACTTAGCTTTGGTAGGAAGAGGTGAGAGATTGATCGACACAAGAAGTCAGGCATCTTTGATTGAAGAAGTAGATGTCACAAAAGGCGCAATATGAAATGCTGATTAAGTAGAATTTTGTATTCAGTTTGCTACTTCTTTCTAGCTACAGCTGAGAACTTAGGGCAAAGTCCATCCCAGGCTTTATTTCCTTGGAAGTAGGGGAAGTCTCGCCTGCTTATAGGGACCACAGTTGTACTATTTAAGACATTTAAATTAGGGCTTTTCCTATGTATGAATTGTCTGCATCAGTATTGCCTCAGGTTCTTATTAAAATGCAAATTTCTGAGCATTATTTAAGACTAATGAATATGAATTTCTCAAGGGAAGCCTGGGAATTTTAATTTTCATCAGACATGAAGATCAGTAAGAATCAATCTTAAAAAGAAGAAAGGAGATCTTTGCAGGCAGAATAGACAACAGATATAGAGGTACTAAGGTTGGCAGATTCTGAGGAACAAAAAGGTCAGTTTGGCCAAAAATATGGTTCTCAAAAGGAAGAATGATGGAAGATAAGGTCAAAGGTCAAGTCCAAATCAAGTAGTGTCTCCCAGATCGTGGCATGGAACAACCTCCCCACCAACACTGAAGGGTTATGGGAATCACTGGTAGATATTAAATATAGGAGAATCATATTCAAAGGCAAAAAAAATATCAGTGGAATCAGGATAAGGTTTTAAGAGGCTACCAAAGAAATCTGATATTTTTACTGATTATTTTTTTAATTCTTGAATTTCTAGAGGATAAGGATAAATATTGGATTTGTCAATGGAAAAGAAGCCAAACTCTGTAAACTAACTTAAGGAGGTTTATTCTGAGCCAAATTTGAGGACCATGGCCCAGAGCTACACCCAAGAAGCCTTGAGCAAGTGGACTCACTGTGGTTGGTTCACAGTTTGGTTTTATACATTTCAGGGACACAGAATTGCAAGTAAAATCATAAAACAATACACGGAAGACATACATTTATTTGGCCCAAAAAGGTGGGATATTTCAAAGCGAGGAAGGATTACAGATTGTAGGTGGGTTTAAAGACTCTTTGATTTGTAATTGGTTAAGGAAATGAAGCTTTGTCTAAAGGCTTGGAAGGCTTTAAGTTAAGATAAGGAAGTCTGCTAATCAGAGACAAGCCACAGACCATATACCCAGACTAAAGAGAATTGCTATGTAAATTGAGGACCAGCTGGTTTGTTTTCTATAGCCTCATGCCTATTAATGAGTTACAAAGGATATCTATAAGAAGGGAGGAGGGCATCATGAGGCATGTCTGACCTCCCTTCTTAGGGCCAGCAGCTCAGTTTTAGAACATCCCCTTGGCCAAGAGGGGTCAGCTGGTGTGGGGGCAGTTTAAGATTTTATTTCAATTCACAAATTCATGTCCTCATTTTGGCTGCAACAAGAGGTTTTTTGTGTTTTGTGTGTTTTTTTAATGGTATCCCTTTATTTTTGTATATTCCACCAAAAACATAGAAAATTGCAGCTAGAAAAAGAAAATATCTCGAGTCTTTTCACAGGATCAGTTGATTCTACAGCAAGGTTGTCCTGGAGTACATGCAATTTGATGTGCTACCGCTGTGGCTTTATGCATGGAAAGGTATGCAGGCTCTGAAAGAGGCCTCAACACACCTTGTAAAATAGGAGATAGGTCATCTTCTAACCAGGTCCTTATTTTCAGTGTCATCTGGTCTATTTCACAACCCCATTATTAATTTTTCCAGGATATTATCTAAATAAACAATTTAGTATAGGATATGCATAAAGTAATTTCATAGGGGACCTCACTGCTTTCTTTGTATATTCTTAATGTAGAATAGATATCCTTGTCAGCTAGAAGAAAAAAGACTTCACAGGGAAAATACATGGAAACAGTCTAGTATGAGATTCAGAGAATGGAATCTTTTTGTAGTTTGAGAAAAAAAAATCAATGTTCCTGCTTTACAAACAGTGCTTAAAAAGAAGGTTGTTTTGATTTATCTAAATAAAATAACTGCTAGACCAGTGCTTCTTAATGAGGGACAAATTGTTCCTGTTCTGCCACCCCAAGAGAATATTTGTCAATGTCTGCAGACATTTTTGATTATCACAACTCAGGGAGTACTACTGGTATTTAGTGTGCAGAGGCCAAGTGTGTTGCTGAACATCCTAAAATGCACAGGACAGTCCCTTTCTCCCAACCACATGCATGAGAAAGCATTCTCCAGCCCCAAATGTCAAGAGTACCCAGACTGAGAAACCCTAGACTAGAAATTTAACTCTGGTAGAAATGCTCACCTTACAAATAATAAAACAGATCCTAGACTGCTCATGTGTAATATTCATATGTTTGCTGAAGAGGGTGATGGAGGTCATGGCCAAAGAATAGGATTTAGATACATCTGGTTGTATAAAATTATGCGCCACTAGGTAAAGTCCTCAGAGGGTGTAGGGGTACAATGATGTATGAAATCCATTCCAGACCATGGTATTTCCTAGACAAATAGCAGGAGAGATGGATGAACTGGGAATCAGAGCTACCAATTCATGTTTTTACTCTGACTCCAACTAATTATGATTCTTGAACAAGACACAACATCCCTGAGTTTCAATTTCTTCTTCTGTAGGTTGGGAAGATGAGGATCATCGACTCTCATATCTTTTCTAATCCTATGACTCCATGGTGTAGTGTTTTTCACTGTGTCAACATAGCTGAGTAGTAACTTCATTTTGTTGAATATCCTTCCCTAGATGGTTACAAATTAGGATTGGCCATAAGAAAAATTTATACAAGATTTGGAAGATCTGCACCTTCTTAGTGTTAGTCAACAGCTTCCCCAATCCCCACTGGATCTCCTATTTTGGGTCTCTTGAGTTCTGAGTCAAGAATTGTGGTGCTTTGCAGCGAATCATGTCAGCTTCTACACTGTCAAGGTTGGAGGCATTGGTAGACAGACACGTGATCCCAGTTTGTCCTTGTGGGTTTTGGTTGTTCCTTTTATTTGGACAGACCTCTGCTTTGAACCCCTGTTCTCTAGTTCCAATTTGTCTTCACTCTTACCTATTACGTGTCCAGGTTTCATTCCACTAGCCCTGACCTACCATAACTTGGGACCCACCACCAAATGCAGAGGAAACCTCCTTCCTTAGACTTCTTGGCCAGATCCCATAGTTGTGTGAGATCTAAAGCAATGCTTATAATAAATCATTTATCCCTTGTCACTCATAAGGGTTTTGCTTCCTTTATCTAATCCTTCTGATGTATATGGAATGTGTCAGTGCTAATGAGTCAGTGAGGAAATGGAGAGTAAATCCGACTAGAAATTATAAAGGAATTGAAAGAGAAAAATTTCAAAATGAAGAAAGAAATCGAAAGGTAGACAGGTAAAGAATTAGCAAGTGTTTTCCATATGTCCCTAATATCTACCCAGCAATGGTCATTTGTTTTTCTAAACATTATGGAGCTATGTAGACCCTCAAGAAATTTATGCTTTAGGTAAAAAGTTAAGGGTACAACTTTTTATAAATAATCAGATTAGGCTAGAATATCCTGCTCTAAAAACATTCTCCTGACCAATACTAATGGCTTCATTTTCTAGAATGTACTATCTTATAATAATTTGAAAAAATGTTGTAGACTCTAGCTCCATTTTGAAAATAAATTATACATTAAGAATATTTTTCAAAAAGCCTTACAGTTAAGCAGCATATTTAACTATATTTATTTCAGTATGTCCCAACTTAATTAAACATCAGTCTTTTATCCTCTCCTGGATAGAGTAAAATTTTTAAAATTAGTTTAGAAAATGCTATACTAGATAATACAAGGAAGTACTGACTATAACAATCCAAGTATTTAGAGAAAATGGATGCAACTATCAGGTTTGATAATCTTGAAGAACTTCATATAGGAAGTATAGTTTGTACTAGAATCTATGATGAGAAGTATTTAGATGGGTATAAAGGAGAAGGAATAATATTTTAGAAGTCATGGGTGATATAATTGAGTGGAATTTGTAATGTAAGGAGGAAGCCAACTTGTGGTGAAGAAGTATCTGATGGGGTCATATTCCAGATGGCTTTGAAATCCAGACAAAGTTATTTAGACTTTTATTGATAGTAGTTAAAAACACTTACAGATTTTTGAGTCGTTAAGTGTTATGAAAAATATTAAATATTTTCCCCAGCATCACATTGCTAGTAAATGGTAGAGTGAGGGTTCAAACTCAGGAGCTCTGGCTCCAAAGCTTGTCATTTTAGCCTCTAATATTGGAGCAAAAATGGATTCATAAACGATCTGAGAATTTGGGTGATAGGTTTCCTTACAGTGGCTTACACTAGGGGAAACATGGAAACTTGGACACGGGTGTTTTGGAAACAATGCTCTGAGCAAGTTACAAACCTGTGTCCTGGTCATCTTTGAGGAAGGCCCATGAGCTCACTGAGGTCATGGACCTGAAATTGAAGGAATTCATCCAGTTGAAATAAAAAACAGAAACTATGGAATTAGCACCAAAATACAAAAACTAACCATGCCTGGATATTTCCTGGCAAGAATAAAGGGTTATGGAAAACTCATCTCCTGCTTGTCTGGTCTAGTAAAACCTGACTGAATTATTAGAGAAAGGTAAAAATTAAAATAAAACTATCCATTTGCAGGATTCCTACCAAGGGAACTTTTTTGGGTTGGACTCAAAATCAAAGATGTGAGGTACAGCTGATTCCAAAACGGTAGACAAGTTATGAAACCACTTGGACAATTATGGCTTGCCACTATAGTTCCACAGGGAGCATAAGATGAATGTACCCCTGCTAGGTGCACATGGAGTTCTCTGGTTTGTCAGAGGATGCTCATATGTCTGCTGAAGTGATTGGAGAAAACACATAGCCCGAGAGCTTCAGTAATAGCTGTCAATTTGGTTAGTTTGAAAATTATTTCCTTCTTTTTCCCCTCTTATTATTCTCCTTTATTAGGAAACTAAACGTTATTACACTCAAAGAAATAGTGTGGGATGAGCTATTAATATAGAGTCCATGCCGTCCACACTGATCAATGCCTATACAACTAGACTATTTATGTGTTAAAAAGAAAATGAGAGGGAGACTGGGAACCACTAGTCTGGGACTCACAGTATATTTTGAATACATTTTTTTTCTCTTTTCATTTTAGTAAATCATATTTGTTAAAGAACAATGAGTGAAAAAATTTTCCAATAACTTGGTGTCACAAATTGTGGAGTGGGCACTTTTGTTTACTTCTTCTCTATCTAAAATTCTCACTAAAATAAGATTATATTATTTAGAAATAACAAATATGTATAACAAATATGTAAAAATTCTTGCAAATAAGAAAAAATGGCCAGGCACAGTGGCTCACACCTGTAATCCTAGTGCTCTGGGAGGCCGAGGCAGGAGAATTGCTTGAGCTCAGGAGGAAGAGCGAGGAAGAGTGCTTGAGGAAGAGCGAGACCCCATCTCTTCTAAAAACAGAAAAATTAGCCAGGTGTGGTGGTATACGCCTGTAGTTCCAGCTATTTGGGAGGCTGACACAGGATGATCCCTGGAGCCAAGGAGTTTGAGGTTGCAGTGAGCTATGATTACCGCACTGCACTTTATCCGGGGCGACAGAGGAAGACTCTGCCTCCAAAACAAAACCTACCACCAGCAGATCAGTAATTCTCAGCAATGTGTAATTTCCTCTCACTCCCCACTATTCAGAGTGGCAAGCATTAACCACTTACTCCTAACTAAAGTCTCAAGTATTATATACTTTAAAAATGCAAAGTCCTCCTTGGAAGTGCTCCAAGCACGCCAGTAGGGCCTTAGTAGGGAAGCCAATCAGAGCCTGAATCAACATTATAAAAGAGAATAAGTAAGAGACAAGAATATTATTTTGGAATCTTTAAATTGTTAGTATATTTAACCAAAAAGCTAAATAATAGAATCAACAAGATGAGAAGATAATTAGCCATTTAGAAGAATGAGTAAATTAAGTCCCACAAAATGAAGGGCAACAAGATGACTAGCTAGCAAGCGGGGATAGAAAGCCTACTGGAATTGGAAGGTGTGCACACCAAATACAGTATCTATCTCATAAGAATTCAAGAAGAAAACAAAATAACAGGGAAAAAAATAGAGAGCAGTATCAAAAACTGTGAACCTTGGATTTTACCCTACTTTCAAACTAAGAAGTTAGTCTGATGTAGTTTTATGGATACTGACAGAAGACAGAAGACCACTGGATCAGAGATAAAGTCCTCTAATAGTCATGAGTATTAGCATATATGTACCAATTTCCCTTTCCCACAAGTCCTGTAGGATGACATGGATGGGTCCAGATTGATGCCTGTTCCTAAAGTAGGTGGCATTACAGAAAAGGAACCTGAGTTTAGCTAACCTAAATCTTTTATAAGGGCAACAAGCATGCAAATGTTTTATGCTGAAGGGAAACACCATCTCTAATTTCCCAGGCTATATGCATACTTGCCCTTTGCTCTGGATAGAGACACTATCTTATATTCCTAGGCTGGCTGTTATATAATCATACTTGAAAAAGATAGTCTAAAACAAAGAGCAGGCAGTGTTTCTGCTCACAAGATGTGCAAAAACGTGAGAGGCCCATGGAAAATATTCTTCCAACTGGCATAAAATAATCAAAGATATGTTAGGAAAAAATTCCAAGAACATCAAAACTTCAGCAAAGAAGTATCAGCAAAAGATTAATGGAAAAAATAAAAAGACAAATCCTGGTAATATTTCTGAATTCCAGAGATAAAGAGATAGATAATCCTGAATAGTTCTCGTTTATGTTGGGACCTTCTGCAGGGATGTTCTATTGTCAAGTTGGTTAAGATGGAAACTGTATTTCCCAGAATATCACTTTCTGCGTGGTACTGTTTGGAGTGGGCCAAAAAGGAACTTGAAGAAGATTAGGGAAGTAGAAGTAAAACACTGAATTACTATGTGAATATTGTCATGATTAGGTGGGTGAAATATGCAGAGATGTTTGAAAATTCCAGTTTATTCTTAATCTCCTCTGCTCAGTGTTCAAATGTTCTTCACTACTATGATTCCTACTAATTAACAAGTGTTGTTCAAAAGCAACAGCTTCTTGTAAACTTCTCAACCGGCTCCCTCTTCATGATACCACTTGGTGGCTAGAGGTGCTAAACTTATCAGATGGAATGATTGTTGATTCCATGATCCTAAAATCCTTCCTTTCAACCTTTCAGTTCTCCAGCTCTTCTCAAAGTGTGAAAAGTCAAATTTCTTTAATAACTCTCTTATTCCATAATCCCAAATAGTTTTGCTTTTCCTGACTGAAATCTGATGGATACAAACACCAAAGGCTTATAATCTAAGTCTCTGGAGTTAAGAAACCCTCATAATGACTGCAGCTCATGTTCAAATTTCTCTGAAATTTAAGAAAATCCTTGAGATTAATGCCTTTAGGGACCTAGCAGGAAACCAACAACAACAAGGAACAACTTAAATCCCTTCTGAAGGAAGTTAAAGTCATCTGTCATCTGAGATCTCTAATTATTTTGCAAACCAGTTTATAAATAAATCTTATCCACATAATAAAAGGCTGATTACATTAAGTGATAAGTCAACATGGCAGAAGGTAACTAACATACAAAAGAAAAAGACCCATGGGGACTTCAGATTTTGCAATTATCAGGCATGGACATAAAAGAGCTATGCTTTTGTAAGCTGCCAACTAGAGCTGAGAAGGTATTATATGTGCTTGTTTACACTTAGGTTAGTAGTTCAGAGATCCTGAAAAGCATCTGGGCCAATGAAAGAGATACTCTTGCAAGGAGCAATTGCATAATGCTCCTCATATTACTTCCATATCCCTTTGGATAGTTCTGACTGTTAAGTACAACTTTGCTTTCAGTTCACTACTCATCCAGAAGGAAGAAAGACAAAGAGGTAGTATTGGGGCAGAATGTAGTACATAGAAAGCGGTTCCAGGACTTGTTCTAACTGTTTCATATATATCGTTTCACGTTAGTCCCTAAACCCTATGAATGGGATCATAAACTTGGCTCCTGATATCAGTATCACCTGGAAGCTTGTTGCATATGCAGAATTTCAAGCCCCACCTCAGACTTACTGAATCAGAATTTTAATTTTGCAAGACACCCAGGTGCTTCATTTGCATTCAAGTTTAACAAGCACTGCTCCAAACAACCTTGTGATAATTCGTGTGTGCATTACTAACGCTAATGTATAGTACCTGAGACACAGGGCATTAGCTTGTCCAAATGGTAACTCTGGATTTTAAACCAAAGTCCTCTTTATCTTTTTATTTAGTTTTATTGGGAATTTACCTTCTATAACCATAATTTCAGTGAAAACAACAAGCCAAATTCCTCTGTTCAGAAGAAATTAAAAAGAGACAAATGTGTCAGTTATTTAGGTCTCTAACTGGTCAATTTAGTAAAAGTCACTGTTTAGAAAATACTGTGATATTTCAACTATTGAACATGAGATCCTGATTTAAAATTGAGCCTGTGGTGGTTGTTTTTAGTTAGTTAGTTTGTTCAGTGTCAATGGTTACCAAAAGAATTATTCAACTAAATATTTTGAAACATGCTGTAGGTATGAGAGCAAGCTTAGGTATTTTGCTCTATTTTCTTAGCCTGAAGAAAATGAGAGTCCTTTGCTTCTGTCTGTTCTTTAGCAATGCTGAGGTCAGAGAACCCACTGGCCCAGCCTTAGGAAACGATTTGCGTCATATTTTGTCTGGCAAATTCCAACTCATCTCCTTCTTCCAATATCACAAAACCGCACATCTCAGGGGGCTGTGGGAAGCTGAGCAAAATGAAACATGCTGGTTTTGGTTTGGATATCCTGCTTTTCCACATGCATTCAGGAGAAAAACAGATACTGTAATATATAAGTAGAGGTATCAAAGGCTAATAGAGCAAACCACTGATTTAGGTGAGATCCATAGGAGGAAAAATCATGCATTCTTGGCAGGTTTTTGCCATTCTGAAGAAAACTGGGTGTGTTCTATGTCTTCTCTATTTTGTTCTCTCATTTTAGTACCTTAATAATCCTTCTCCAAAGATATAACAGGGAAAATTAGGTATGGACTACTATGAAAACCATTGGCAAATTTAGGGTGAACAGGGATTCTAATTCTAACTAAGAAATGTTCGTCTCTTGAAATGTTATAGACCTAATTTCTATCCATTTCCATCTATCTTGGATGAAAGTGGGAGGGTGCTTTATTAGTTGGCAAGCAGAAAATAAAAGCAAAGTATTCAAAAGTATTCTAAATTCAGGGACTGAGCTATCTATCACGTGTGAGATCTTTTCCTAGTTATCAGAGTCAATAGGGCTTAAATTTCTCATACTCAAAGGAAATTATATGAAATAATCTATTTTATTTTTGACTTATTGGATAAATAGGATATGTTAACATAAATCTTCAATTTTATGTATTCCATTAGAAATTACGTATTTATCAATAGTTCAGGAAATACTATATATTTTTTAAAAGCCCTTATTACATTTCACATTATGTCTTAGGCACTTCACATGTTATCTCTATTCCTAATCACAAACCAATTAGTTATCTTTGTCCCTCATCTTCCAGATGAAAGAATTGAAGCTCAGAGAGCCTAAGTTACTCTTTTGAGGTCACAGCTAACAATATTGGGTCTCTGGCTCCAAAACATACACTTGCCTCCATAAGATACTTCACCTTCTCCTTAACACAGAGGACATTATATTTAAATAATGTCAGTGTTAAAAGCTTTACACGATATACAAATGTTTTAATTAATCTATTTAGATATGCATTTTAATATATTTAGTGAATAAGTGGACTTACAAGTTTAGAAACATTAAGATCGTTTTTGACCTACATCTCAAGGTAATTACAAATAACTTTTATCCTGTAAGCAGTGACCCCCCCATTGGGGGTTAACCAATATGAATAAATTATAAATCCTAAATTTCCATATTGATTCTTACAAAAAGCCTAGGAAAGCTGTCTTATTCTCTCTGGTTTATAATAAGAATGTAATGTCAAAATGGTTACAACATTATTTTTATTTATCACTAAAATTCAATAAAGTTAATAACTTATAGACCATACCTAATCTAATGCAAGTAGTGCATGACAATAGGAAAAACCTAGTGACTTCATAATAACAAAACTATTTGGGAATTGTTGTCATCATAACAACTGATCCAGGAGATCAACTGTTATACTTGGGAGCACAATTTGCTGAAACTGGGCCAATCTTCATACTGCCATTCATTCATGTGCAGAAATGCTTATCTGTTTCAATTCTTTTCTATAGCATAAAATTACACTGAATGTCAGAAGGCAGTGAACTTTTGTACCAGTGTTAATCCAAAGTACCAAGTCTGCTACTATAAATAATTAGTTATGGATATTTGGGCAAATCTGTTTACTTTCCTGTTTTACTTATTCTGAAATATAAAAGCAATGAAATAGATTTATACCAGCTGAGAACCTTTCTCTTCAATCCCAATGAGAAATTTATTGTCCTAAATAATTAAATTAATTAAATAATTAAATAATTAAAATGTCAAGGAATAAATTGGTTGTAGCTAGATCAGAACTTTGATTAGATCTGGTCTCTCTCTCTTTCATTCATGTTCCTTTTCTTCATCTACAAATGAGTTCTCTATGTAATAGGAAAGATGAGGCCTAGAATTGTCAGTGTGATATGATTCCTGGTACCTATGATCTTCGAAGGAAAAAAAATCCCTTTCACAAGACATACATCAAAAGTCATGGAGTTGATGCAGTTGGCCCAACTTGGATCTTATGTCCATGGATCTGATTGGCCAGGCCTGGGTTACCTGCCTACACCAGAAATGAACAGTAAAACATGATTCCCCTAAAGGAAGAGACTAGCCCTGACTCTGGAAGAAAAGAGGTCAGCAGTGAAAAATAAACAATATGTATACCAAGTATGATCTAGTTCACCTTGTATGGACTCTTCATTTGTAAAAATTTACTATTCTATGTAATATCTGGAAGAGATGCAGAATTGAACAGTAAAGTATTAAGTTTACTTGGGGAACATCCTGAACACTTGAATTAGTAAATCAGCACATGCTTTATATTAAATAATTTCTAGGTATCTTTATGTCTTTGACTTATACAAAGTAAACAAGATGAATTTTCCTAACTCTCAGAAGTTCTACTTTGTGAAATATGGCTATAGACAGCCATAAGTATGAAGAGCATGATAATCCCTTAAACTTAATGCAGAGATGTCCTAGGGGGGAAAAAAAGAGCTTACATTTTTACAAGTAAACCATAGAAATAAGAACAATTAATTGCATGTGCTGAAATAAAACAAAGGGAAACTTGCCAGACCACCATTTAGGCATGGTGACCCTGGTGTCACCCACTCAGTTACATTTAAATAACCTAGGTCACACTTTGCATTTCAGGAGGCTAGTATTAAGTAGAAGGCAGTAAAATCTTTGCCTATGGCCCCCAGACTTTTGTTTTTTTTCAAACTTTGTGCTCTGGCCATGGTGCTGAATGCTGGAGGGCCACAAGTTGGGCAGCCCCAGGCTGACTTGAAGAGAGAGCACAGGTTTAAATTGTAGATTTAAAGTCATAGGAGATACTTGTTTTTTTATTTTATTTTGTTTTTAGGAAAAGAGGTATTATATTCTCTGACTTTCTTGAGGAAGAGTTGTTGTGAAGTGGAATAAGGCAGAGACCTTGGCCCAAAAGAATACCACATTATTTTGACTCCTAGTCAGGGAGAAATATTCATCTTTGTCTTCTTATTACTACATGTTACTCAGTACCACATAGAATCATTGATAGTTTGGAGAACAAATTAATTATAGGAATGACTTGCATTAGTGAGTCACTGACAAATCAAAAAATATCTTCTTTGCTTAGTATGTAAGCTGTGAGGGCAATGTTTCATTTTTGCCATTGCTTTTTATGCCCCCACTATATCCCTAGTATGGAAAAATGCACAACATACATAGAAAACATGAAAAAAATTTGCTTATAATATTTTTCTTCTACTTACTCTCTGTGATATTAAATAAAAAAAAAAACTTACTATCCATGCTGTTTCAGTTACTTCTGAGAAATACAAATGAAATCCTAAGCCCCCCAACTGACTGAATGGACCTCCTCTTGGCCAAGAGGCCCCCAGAGAAACCTTAAAACTGAGTTCCCAGCCATGGTGGAACAGGACGTCAAACATACCTCATTATACCCCCTCCCTCACTAACCACAATTAGGCTTTCTTCCCTAAGGGTTAATCAGAACCGACCTTTAGAAAGACTTGGTCCACTAATTATTTCAATCAATTGCCTAATGCTGCTCTTCTCTTTCATGTTTTCAGCACAACTAACTAACATTCCTTCCTGATAAGAGGCAGTGACCATGGAGTTGTTCCGAACAGTCTACAAAGGATGTACAGTAAATGTTTTTGTGTCCTCTGCTTCATGTTTTGACATCAGAGGGCTGAAAGCTCCACACTCAGATTATGTTAAGGCTGCCGTTTTTTGTACATGTGATCTATGAAGGGAAATGAAGCTCACTTGTGCATGCACATTTTTCTCCTTTCATAAATATTCATGACACATCTTATAGTTTGTTAATATGTATGTTTTGCCACCTGTTCAGCATACATTTCTCCTTTCCTGTTCCCATTGCCAATCCCTTGAAGTATGTGTTTCTGACTTCTGGGTGGAGGCTCTGCTTCCCAGCCTATTAGAAAGGCAACCATACAGGCTGTAACCCTTTATGAGAAATAAAGCCCTCCTTTCCAAATTTATGAACTCCATTATTCTTCAGTTGACATTTCATATGTAAGTTGCATCTAGATCATAGGTTTATATGATGATTAAGTGAGATAAAACATATAAAGGACTTGTTATAGTCTCATGTAATAGTCACTAAAGAAAAATAGTATTGTTATCATTCAATATAACAAAAGAAAAGCTATTTGAATATGAAATAATACTTATATTAAGACCTTTAAAAATAAATGTATTTTTCTTAATACTTAGAGTTTTGAATTCACATAATTATATTAGAGTACAAAAATTGCAAAATATGAAAGCAACAACACAGGACATCTTTAAAATTACCAAGTCGACTACTAACCCCATTCACTCAATTCTGTTCCAAAGGTGTTGAGAAAGAAAAAAAGATACTCAACTTTTACAGACACATTCACCATAACCTTCTTTATGAAGCAGCATGAACAATGCCTTAGAAGAAATTTAAAAATGAATTTTGAGATAGAAATGTTTGAAATAATTCAACTAAATATTAAATAGTGGATAAATCATTGTGGGAATAGTAAGAAAATAAGGTAGTAAGAAAAAACTCTTAAGAGGCAAAATAAATAACAGAATCAGATTCAAATATGACACAGATGTTACCATTACCAGGTATTTAAGTAACTATAATATTATGTCAAGCGTACTAATGGACAAAGTGAAACATTATGCAAGGCCAGATGTGTTATGTGCAGCCTTAGTTAGAGAAATCAAAGTGGTGAGAAAGGTTCGAATTGATATACTAACAATTTTAAAAGAGGTAGCAAAAAGAAAGAACACCTTTTATAGGATCATCAGTAGATTCAACACAGCTGAGAAGTTATTTAATAAATAGAAACTTTCTGAAATAAAATACAAAAATTAAAAAAAGAATGTCAAAAAGACAGAACAGAATATTTAAGAACTGTGTAACAGTATGAAAGGTATAATCTGCACATACTTCGAACACCAAAAAGAGAAGAAAAAGAGATGAAGGCGAAAGAAATATTTGAATTAATAAAGTCCAAGAATTTTGCAAAATTCATGACAGACACCAACTTATAAATCCAAGGAGATCATAGAATACCAAAAAGATTAATATCAAGAGGAAAAAAATCCTAGAAATATCATGTCAAATTGGAAAAAAACAAAGTAAAAAGAATATCTTGAAGGAATCTGGGAGGACATCTATATAGAAGAAGATACGGATGTTACATAAATGACAGCAATATCACAAGGAGTCAAAGGGAAGAATTAGGATTGCTCTTATAAGACATACCTAGAGTAGTGTTATTTGAAAGTGAATGTAGATTATTTAAAAATGTATAATGTAATCCCAAAGAAAACCACTAAAAAGGTTTTTTTAAGTATAACAGAGAAGCTAAAAATTGAATCATATAAAAGGCTCAATAAAAAACAGAGAAGACAAATTAAAGAAAAAAGGGAACAAATGACATGAATAAAAAGTACTTACAAATGTTTTACATTTTAATCCAAAAATGTCAATAATCACTTTAAGTGTAAATTGTCTAAATATATCAGTTAAATGACAAAAATTGCCAGATTGTGTGTGGCACACACATGCACACACATGCGCACACATATCATAGACTACTACTCTGCCATAAAAAAGAATAAAACAGTGGCTTTTTCACCAACTTGGGTGGAACTGGAGGCCATTATTCTAAGTGAAGTATCCCTGGAATGGAAAAACAAATACTGCTGTACTCACTTATAAGTGAGAGCTGAATGATGGGTATACATGGTCATACAGAGTGGTATAATGGACTCAGAAGGAGGCTGGGAGGAAGGGATGCAAAACTACCTATTGGGTACAATGTACACTATTCGGGTGATGGGTACACTAAAAGCCCTGACTTCACCACTATACAATGTATCTCTGTAACAAAAAACCACTTGTGACCCCCAAATCTATTGAAATTTAAAAAAAAAAAGAAAAATTAATAAATAAATTCAGACTTCAGAATGTAGAAGATTATCAAGGATAAACAAGGGCATTGCATAGCAATAAAGGAGGCATGATCCAAGAAAATAAGCTCTGCCTCAAGGGGGGAGGGGGGGACATGGGCCATATACATAACCATAATATTTGTACCCCCATAATATGCTGAAATAAAAAAAAAAGAAAATATGTCAATCTTAAACATTTATGTACCTACCAACAGAGAGAAAAATATGTAAGGAAAAACATGATAATCTATCTGAAAGGAGAAATAGATAGATCCATACTATAGTTGGATATTTTGATATCCTTATATAAATAATCAATAGATCAAGCAAGCAAAAAGTTAATAAGGATACAGATGATTTGAACAGCACTAGATTAACTTCATTTAATTGATATTTATAGAACAGTCCATCTTACAACAGCAAAATACACATTCTTCTCATGCACACATGCAAACATGCAACTTTCACCAAGAAAGACCACATTCTGGGTCACACCTTACAAACTCGAAACAATAAAATTCATATAAAATATGCTCTTAGGCCACATAGAATTAAACTAGAAATCAATAACAGAAAGATGGCTGGGGAATCCCCAAATATTTGTAAATTAAACAAAATACTTCTAAATAACACTTGAATCAAAAGTCTTAAGGAAAAATTAAAATATTTTGAATTAAATAAAAATGAAAACACAAAACATCAAAATTTATGGGATGAGACAAAAGCCACACTTAGAGGGAACTTTATAACATTTAAAAACTTCCCTGTAAGCACTGCCAGAAGCAAAATCTTAAAATGAATAACCTGAGCTTCCACATTAGGAATATAGAGAAAGGAAGAAAATTTAAATATAAAGCAAATAGAAGAAAGTAAATGATGAAAATTAGAATTAAGGTCAGCAAAAAAAAAGAAAAAGAGAAAATTAATAATGTCAAAAACTGGTTCTCTACAATAATCTATAAAATTGATAATCTATAGGCAGGATTTCCAAATTAAAGAAAAACACTCAAGTTACCAATATCAGGTTTGAAAAAGAGATCATCACTATGGACATTAAAAGATAATTTAGGAAGGGGGAAAAGAACAAAACATTTTTAATAAAAAGAAAAGAATTGAAAAAAAAAGTCTATGCACACAAATATAACTTAGATTAAATGGACCAAATCCTAGTAAGACACGAATCACAAAAACTCACTCAAAGAGAAATAAATGATTTTAATATCCCTATATTCATTGAGGAGACTCAATTAGTAGTTATAAACCACCCTAGTAATTAAACACCAGGCCCAGATGGCTTCAGTAGTGAATTCCACCTAAAAATTAATGAGAAATAATACCAATTTTATATAATTTCTTCCAGAAAATAAATGCAGAGGAACACATTTTATGTATTCCTATCATATGCTCAAACACATTTTATGAAGCCAAAGTTACCTTAACATCAAAACCAGATAAAGACATTGCAAAAAAAGAAAACTACAGACCATTATATCTCCATGAACATAGACACAAAATTCTTTAACAAATATTAGCAAATTGAATTTAGCAACATATAAAAAGGATAATATGGTAAGATCAAATGTAGATTGCAAAGCTGCTTCAACATTCATAAATCATTCAATGTAATATAACATATTAACATACTGAATAAGGAAAAAAAACAGATCAGTGATTGCTAAGGGTTTGGGGAGAATGAAGATTAAAAATGTAAAACAATCATATTTTTTAGGTCAGTGGAACTATTTTGTATCATACTGTAGTGGTGGATACATGACATTATGCATTTGTTAAAATCAACACAAAGAATCAACCTTAATTTATACAAACTTATGAAATCAGGTGGGGCGCGGTGGCTCATGCCTGTAATCCTAGCACTCTGGGAGGCTAAGGCGGACGGATTGCTCAAGGTCAGGAGTTCAAAACCAGCCTGAGCAAGAGTGAGACCCCGTCTCTACTAAAAATAGAAATAAATTAATTGGCCAACTAAAAATATATAGAAAAAATTAGCCGGGCATGGTGGCATATGCCTGTAGTCCCAGCTATTCAGGAGGCTGAGGCAGAAGGGTTGCTTGAGCCCAGGAGTTTGAGGTTGCTGTGAGCTAGGCTGACACCATGGCACTCTAGCCTGAGCAATACAGTGAGACTCTGTCTCAAAAGATAAAATAAAATAAAACAAACAAACAAAAAAAACTTACGAAATCAGTTACAACATCTGGAGCCCCCCGGATGAAATGAAGAGTGTGACAAAAGAATCTAATGATATTACAAACATATGGCATAACCTCCCTAAATGAGTGCAGGGAAAAGGGGATGACCTAGGTAACTTTGGAAATAAATGGAAACTGTAGGACTAAAGACAAAAGAAACTACACATGAGCACTGAACTCAAGTTGGTAAAGTTGTTTCTCACTGGGGTACAGGTTAACAATTCTGAAAACACTGTATACATACACTTGAATTGTACAAATAAATAAATTGTTGGTGGCTAATGAGAACCAGGTTTCTCACTGTTGGAGAGGGAAGTTACAGATAAGCAAGGGGAGAAGGGTAGAATGAGCCATGTGGTACTGGACAAGCATAGGAAACATCACTATCAGTTAACATTTAGCTTGAAATAGAGATGAATATACATAGAGATATTTAGACATGTGAGTGTATGTACAGGTTAGTATATACATATACATTTCCTAGCTCTGTCCACTGAGATGGCCCAGAAATATTGACCACAGGGCAATGAGCATCACCAGGACTCAGATTTTGATTTCTAATGCCATCCTCCAATAACAGGAAGCAGGGTTCCTTTGAGAAATTTCTAATTCTAGGTCTGAATATACCAGATGACTCTGGAGTATCTTGTGATGCCAGAAAGTCAGGAAGTGCTCAAAAAACAAAATAATAGAGTATGGGTGTGTCAAAGTGACAAGGGAAACAAACAACTGGAAGAGCTCCCAATGGCCAAAGCTAAAACAATTTGAGCAACAGAATAAATAATGTAGTATTGGACTGTAACCCAAAGTGTAAAATAAATATCTATGAGCCCATTAAGATATAAATAAATGATTGACTAAATTGGGAGAATAGACATATCTCTCATACAGATAAATTACAAATACTTGTTAGTTATTCCCCCTCAAAGAGTTAGAGTATAGCTCCCCATTCATTAAGTGTAGGTTGTGCATAGTGACTTCCTTCCAAAGAATATGTTAAGGAAAGGGGGGTAAAGAATAATTTCACAGTGGAGAAACCTGACAAACACTACTCAGACATACAATCAAGATTATTATCTTCAGTGATAAATCGTGTTGATGGTATAAATACTTGATCTGCTGTGATGAGAATGGCACTTGACTTCTGTGGTTCCCCTCTGTCCCTACCAAAATCCATAACCACAGTCTAATAATGAGAAAATATCAGACTAATTCAAATTAAATGACCTTCTATAAAATGTCTGACCAGTACTCTCGAAACTATAAAAATTATCAAAAATAAGAAAAGTCTGAGAAACCATCACAGTCTAGAGGAGCCTAAGGAGACATGGTGATTAAATGTACTGTGGTCTTCTGAATGGGATCCTGCAATAGAAAAAGGACATTAGGTAAGAACGAAGAATGTCCTAATGAACTATGAACTTTAGATAATAACAATGTATTAATACTAGTTCATTAGTTGTGACAGATGTATCACAGTAATGTTAAAATAGGGGAGACTCAGTGCAGGGTATAGGAGGGTTGATAATATTCTTGAAACTTTTCTGTCAATCTACAGATATTCTAAAATTTTAAAAGTTTATTACATGTAAAAATGAAAAAATCATTACATTTAAAAAAATTATTCTCACAGTTCTTAAATCTTGCCATCACACAGCTACTGCGGGATTTGAGATGTGGAGAAAAAATTTGGGATCAGCTCCTTGATGAAAATCCTACAGTTTTCACTGACATAAGCTTCCTTTCCAGCATGTCTTTTGTGGTTGTTCAGGTCATCTGCCAGTGAGAGATTTGTTTTGCTGTTGTTTGGTAATAAGTACAACCACAAATCTGCCCATTAGGAGTGATTTCTGGTTCAATAACTTATTTTTGCATAACATTTTGAGTCAACCGGGTGTTGCATCAGCAAGTCTGGTAGGTTCTAGACTCACAATTATGAATATGGTTCCAGCCCAAGAGAAATTAGGCTCTGTAAAATGAGAATATATTTATTTAATAAATTCTTATAAAGTATTTACTATGCTCCAGAAACTCTTCTGAACACAACAAATACTGTATCATTTAAAGTCCTTATAAACACCTTCTGGGATAGGTATTAATCTACATGTTAGTATTAACTACATAGTCATATTATCTGTATATATTTAAATATCATCGCTTTATAATAGAGTAACAAGATACATTAGAACTTTAGTTAACTTGTCCAAACCCAGGTAGTTTGCTTCCAGAGTCCCTTCTTATCAGGATGCTATGATATCCCTTAACTTAAGATGATTGTTTTGAAAGCTTTCAACGATTATGCTCTGCTGTCTTTGAGTATTTTTTCCTGGTGTTTACATGACTGTCAGTGCCACAAAATTTAAACCTCAAAGGGCTAAGTTAAAGAAGTACATATTCCTACAATAGAAAACACATTATTAGAACTCACAGCCTCAACAAAATGTAAATGGATCTGAATGTTTTCAAAAGACAGAACAGAGAACCTGAAACAAACTAAAAATTCAGAATTAACATTCACTCACCAACTCAAAGTCACATGGGATTCTGAGAACAATGGTCTTCCAACTTATATTTAGATCATCTGTAAATAGCTAGATACCTCTACATGAGATATTGGAAATGATATTATACATGCTATGATAAGATACAAGCATTAAGATGATTAAGATATGATTGTTTCATTGCCACTTAGTAAGTGCATAAGCTATTGGTTACTGACAATTTACGTTACTGTTTGTATTTTGGGAAGAGTGGGAGAACAATAAATCAATTAAAGGGTCTGCCTTTATCAAACCATTGTAATTAATGGAATCTTAATGTTTTTGATAAAGTATTTTTCCACTTCACTTTTCTGAGAACTTCCTTTTAAAACTATTTGAAATAAAATTGTATTTCATTTGTCCACTGCAATAGGAACTGAAATATGTGACATTTTAACATAATTAAAGAATGACAACTGACCAGTTAGTGGTGAACCATACATTAAAATTTTTAATTTTAGAGTGATTTTATTAATATACATTTCAAACATACATTGGAAGAGACATATAACAGATACCTTTGTACACAAAATTGAGACTTATAGTAACACACGGTGATATTTTGCTAGATTTGCTTCAGATTTTTTTTTCTCTTTTAAGAAATCAAATCATCTACTAACCTTTTCTCATCATTTCATCTCAGAGCTTATTACTGCCTAGAAGTTGGCACATATCATTCATTGCATGTTTTTAAATTGTACTTATATATATTATACATCTTCATGAACAATTGAAATTGTTGTTTTGTAAAATTTAAATTATTACATGCATGGTTTTGTACTTTGTGTATCCTCGAATGTCTTATACTAGTTTAATTCACATTTTCAAATGTAGCTATAGAGATATATTTAATTTTTAAAATTCATTTTAACTACACTTGACTAAAAATTGCCCTCCAAAATGGTTGCATTAATGGGTGGTCTCACCAGTAATGTACAAGTGTCTCAGTGAGGCAAGAGATTATGACATTTACCAAGTCTTATTTCCTTTTCCTCCTTACCAAAAAGCTTGACTCCATTTCCTAGTCTTCCTTGCAGTTAGGTGTTGCCAAAGAACTATATTGGTGACGTGTGAGTAGAAGAAACGTGTGATTAAGAAATGAGTCTTCCAATGTTTTTTTCCCCATATATCAACAGAATGGAGATTACTCTGAGGACCTCAAAGAGAACTGAGCTTCAAGATGAGAGGAACTGGGCTTCCTGAATGACCTCATCAGAGACTGTAGTACCAGGAACCTGTTCACCAGACTGGGGCATGAACAATAAATGAACTTTTGTTGTATTAAGCTACTGCAATTGTGAATTTCAATTTCAATTGATATTGTTACTTATAAGCTTAATTAATGTACATTTCCCTCTATCATAACCCCCTTTTGAAGTTATCAGACTTGCATTTTTTAAATCTATTTTAATTTTTATAAGACAGATGACTATACAAATCTCAATACTGTGCCACATTGTATTTCTCTGTTCTAGTGAGATTAAGTAGCATTTTCCATGTTTATTGACATTTGGTTTTCTCCATTTTGACTTTCCTCTTCATCTCCTGCCCATTTTCTATCAGGTTATTTATTTTTTTCTCATTGTTTTGGAAGAATGCCTTATGTATTTTGGCTATTAAGCCTATAGTGGCTATGTTCATTGTTAATATCTTCTGCCAGTCTGTGGTGTGGATTTTAACTTTGTTCATGGTATTTTTTTCCCACAGGTTTTATTCATTTTAGTGTGGTCAATTTATTATTCATATCCTTTGTGGTTTGTGCATTTTGCCTTGTTTACAAAATTCTACTTTATTTTGTGGCCACTAAGGGATTTTGCTTATAGGGTCTCCTAAAAGTTTTAAAGTATTTATTGTTCACATTTGGAATTTTACTGTGTTTGAAATTTATTTTTGTGTATCATGTGGAGTAATGATATAATTTTATTTTTTTATTTTATTCTGCCCATGATGATTTATAATGCCAACTCTTTTAAAGAGAAAATACTCATATACATACACAGGCCTGTTTCTAAGCTCTCTATTCTGTTATTAGTCTAATGTGTACACCAGCATCACAATTGTCTATTATCTATATCAATATCTCACTGTCGGATCACTATATCACTGCTATTGTAACCAACTTTGTCAACTTTTTCCTAAAAGATGGGATTCTTTCCTGTTTGGTGTCATGAAGCCAATATATGAAATTGAAAGTGAGCAATAAGCAGGTCAAGCTTTATTCAATTTGTCAAGGAATGGAGAAGAGGGAGTGTGGCTTACAAATCAACTTCTCACCTTGTGAGAGGTAACAGGGTTAAAATATAATGAAGGGGTTTGATATTAAAAATAGAGGTAAGAATATTCATGGTATTTTTTCTGGGAAGGACTGGAGATCTTCTTGGAACCAGATTGTGGGAGTGTCATTTAGCATGGAAATTAGATTAAAAATGAAGTTAGAGGTTCTTAGAGGTCAAGTGAGCTGCCATCTTGGATCCACCAGTTTTAGCCAGTGTGGCCAAGAAGGGAACTTTGAGAGCAGGCATCTTGTTTCTTAAAGATAAGCAGAATTAGGGCATGGGTAGGAACTCAGTTATGTCATGATAGAGTTGCTCTTCCTGCTCTTTTTCAAATTTATCTCAAGTCTTAAACACTATCTTATTCCATAAGATTTTAGGATCTGTTTGTCAAGGTCTGTGAGAAGAATGTTCTAATCATTTTGTGGTTTTAATTGGAAATATATTATATATATAAATTATTTTATTGAAATTAAAACATTGTCTTTCTTCCCATGGACATGATATTGGAGGGGCTACCCTCTTAAGGTTCACTGAAAAATCAGCTATCCAAAGGCAGATTAATTGGAAAAAAGATATGTAAAATTTATTCACATGTACACAGGGAGCATCACAGTCATTACTGAACCCCCCAATGGGGTGCAGAAGTTTATATACCATCTTGTGGTTACAGAAAGAATGGGGGCTTGGATTATGGCAAACCAGGTTATGGCAGGGAGAGAAGAGGAGGTTTAGCTCACAAAGGTGGTCTTGCTATAGAGATGAAACCTCACAGGTAGCAATTCTCAGAGAGAATAGATGGTAAATGTTTCTTTCAGACCTTTAAAGGTGTCAGACTCTCAATTAATCTTTTCTAGGTGCAAAGGAATACCTGGGTGCATTAATGCAGATTCTCTGCAGATGCAAACTTCCCCCACAAAAGACAGCTTTGCAATGTTACTTCTATTTGCAGGCTCTCTGAAGCCATCTCAAACTATGTTGAAGAAATATATTTTGGGATAAAATATTTTGATTTCCTTCAGTATCTCCCCCAATATATTAAGGTTTTCTTTAATGATTTATGATAAAGTTTAATAATTTTCTTTATAAATGTGTTTTACTCTCTTCACTCATTGATACCTTCTGATCTTTGCTCCAACGGTGAATGGAAACTTTATAAAATGCATTATATTTTCTAATTGGTGTGGGCTAATGTACAGAAATGCTATTGATTTTCTGTGTTGATCTTAAAAATTGCAGTTTGGTGTCTTTCTTTCTGACAGTTATTTCCAAATACCCATTGAACATATTTTTTCACTGTTTTCTGTTCTCTCTTATTCTTGATGAAAAATTTGCCATCAGTTTGTTATTCCTACTTGGAAAATATGCTTATTCTTTCTGAATTCTTATGAATTTTTTTTTCTTTGTCTTGCATGTTCTGTAGTTTTATTACTAGGTATCTAAGTGTGTATTTATTACATGACTAACTATTCACATGAGTTTTCCTCATAGTGGATTATTTCTTTGTGACATTTGTCAATTTTTTTACTATCAACTATTTTTATCTCACATTGGTTACTTAATGTTTTCTATGGAAATTTTGTGTACTCTTTGCTCTGGAAAGGTTGCTACTGATAAATTAAGTTTAGCCTAAAGCTGCTTCCTTTCATATTTTAAGTTTGACCTGAGGATTACTCTGTACATAGTGAACTGTAGTGAACCTAACTGGATGTGTAAACAGGTTGTCACCTGCTCCTGCACCAATCACTGAGTTTCAGCCAATCAAAAGTGGCCAACTTTTCAAACCATGTTCAAATAAGCCAAACACTCAGCTGTGACCAGTTCAGCTGTTTCTGTACCTCATTTCCATGTTCTGTACATTACTTTCCTTTGTCTGTCCATAAATCTTTGACCACATGGCAGTGCTGGAGTCTCTCTGACTCTATTCTGGTTCGGGGGCTGCCCACATTCACAAATGTTCTTTGCTCAATTAAACTCTATTGAATTTAATTTGTCTAAGGCTTTTCTTTTAACACTTACCAAGTTCTTTATGTCTTTCACTTGTCAGATCCTAAGTGACTTGGGGGGATTTTCCCATCACATATGTAGTATACACTGGACTCCAAACCCACAGAGAGGGATAGATAGCCCTGAGCCCTGCACTTATTTGAGTTTTTATTCCATATAGAGATTTTTTTTTAAAAGAAGCTTTTATTTTTCCCTTCTGTGGCCTCATGGGTAAAGTTAATTTATTCTTCCTTTTACCAAAGAGAAAGCTCTTCAGGGTCCTAGCTTACAGCAATGCTATCAGTTGCAAAGTGCTATGCCTTTTAACAAGTGCAAGAACAAATTACTTGTGCCTAGGGCACTTAAAGAGTCCTGTTTCTGGTTAAAAACCTGTATGTTATTTTTCAGGCACAGCCATAGGCAATGACACAGGCTTTACCGGGCTGCCTTGTGGGAAGGCTGCCCTCCCCACAGAAGACTTGGGGCACACCCAGTGCTACAGAGTCTCCCAGGAAGATGTAGTCAAGGATTCAGCCCCTCACCAGTTATGCTCTTTCACTTGTTATTTACATTCCTAGCCCTGGAGCCTTCGTTCCTGGGTGTCCACATCTGAGGCCGTGGGCAGAGTTCTTTAGGCATTTCTGCTGAGGCCTCCCTATTGGGAGAGGAGGGGATAACCCTGAAGACACTGTCCCCACTCTGTAGTACCCAGGACTTTCCACTCCCAGCCTTTCTTCCTCACCCTCCTCCTGCAACCTTAGGGGCCACAACACTGCTGCAGTCTTTTGTTGGGGCTCCCTCCACAGTGAGAAGACCCTGTCATCCACTTCTGTGCCAATCCACCTGACCCTCCACCTGTGTGCTGTCCCATGGGAAAAAGGGAACAGGGGAAGTCCGCGCTTTCTCTGATTTGGGCCTTTTGTTTGTACCATTGCAGAAGGTGATTAAAGGCTTAACACTTTCATTTTTGGCTTGTTGCTTTAATTGGCTCCTTTGACACCTGGCAGCTCAATTCTCTCTCCCAGGTCAGCTGAGCTCCTGACAACTCTACAACCTCTTCCCTAATCCTAGCATATATATATATTAGACCCCTAACTCTACTTCAGGCTACCCAATTATCAGCTCGTGCTTTGCCATTCTAGTGTGAATTCCTTCTATGTTTCTAGAGCCTTTATTTTCTACCATTCAACTCAGATATTATGGTAGCACATTTTATTTAGAATATCTAAGTGTTTGTAATCAGAAGGAGGTCCAAGAGAGCCTTGTCCCTTTATTAGAGAAATGGGAGCCCTCATGTCACTTCTACCCAAAAAAGAAAGGAAGAAAAAAAATTCTGATAAAAGTAAAGGGAACATTGAAATTCAGCAATTCCTCAAGTCTACACTGGGAAGAGGAGATGAAGAAAAATTTAAACTGGATGGCAAGCAATTGCATTAAGTTAAAATGAAGACTTTTTAGACTGTAAGAATCATTATTGAAATGAGTTGCTGAATTAGTTATAAATGTTCTTCTCTCAGAATCTGTAGAAAGGAAAAACAACCAATTCTTAGGTATGTCTTGGGGCCTATCTGTAAAGAATCTCTAGGCTTCTTCCGTACCATGCATAACCATGATGCCTATTTTTGAAAGACTTCTGATTTTAAAAATTATTTTTAGCACACAAAGTCTATAAAATATGTTTCCAGTGATAATATACTACCATATTGTTTAAATATCCAGAGCATTTTTGTCTTTAGAGCACTGGATAAGAAGTAACTTTGTTTATCCCTTTGTATATTCAGTATAACTTCTTTCTCTTTTCTTATCTGTGTCTGTCTACATGGAGATTTATTCCCCTCCTACTGTGATTCCCTGATGGTTCTCAACAAGTATTTGTTTTGGTTAGGTTCCTTAGAAGCAGAGCCTGACGTATTTGTGTGTGTGTGTGTGTGTGTGTGTGTGCATGAGTGTATGAAAATAATTTACTGAGGGAGTGCTCTCAGGAGCACTCCTCTCTGGGGAGCTTTGGAATGTGAATGGCACCATAGGGTTGGTTACAAAGTGCAGAGCTTTTGTACCCTTTCACCATTCAGCCTTTGGCTACCAGCTATCTTCTTCCATGAGAGTGTAACTCCCCATGCATTGCTCATTGGCCAAAGGTAAGTTTTGAAAAGAGAAGACAGATATGAGCCATGAGCAGCAAACTCTCAGAACAGCTGGGAGACAGTGAAATGGAAGGTCCATGGAATCTTGGCAAGGCACTAATATCTACTACAGTATGATTCTTTTCTGTGTCACTGCAACGTAGTAAAAATCAAGATATAATGAAGCCAAAGGTTTGGTTCCTTTCTTTGGGCTTTGCTCCAGGTTGAGTACTCAGAATTACCAATATTTAAATACATTTTTTAAATTGTATTTTAAAGGGCTACATTTATTTAATCACTCCTGCATCTCTACTTTTCTGGCTTTACCATTTTTGATATTTACTGGAAGTAACTGGGACTATGGCTGTGAAGGTAGGAAGGGCTTGTGTAGCAACTATAGAAGCAGCAAAACCTGGCCTCCTGCTAGGTCAAGGTAGGACAGACACACTGCAAGGCCCAGAGTCAGCTCAGGAAGGACTCCCTAAGACTGAGCTCTGACTTACAATAGGGAAGAAGTCTGAGTCCTGCTTCCTGTTGCTATTTTACATATGACAAAACTCTTTACTCTGCTTAATGAAAAGACACTATAACAGAGGTCTGGAGACAGACAGAGTTGGGTATGGATTCATTTCTGCTAGATCTTAGCTGTATGACTTGAGGCATTAGATGTTGCCAGCTGGGCAAGCTGCAAGAAAAGGTTCTGATTGATATTCTATGTTCTTCAAACTTTTTGAAGCTGGACTTCAAAAGATGAGTGCATCAGATAAGTGTTTTGAAAACTAGCCTTTCATTAAGAGATTATTAAATTCTAGCAATTCTATATTTCCTTTCAGCAAGAAATATCAAGTCTGAGCATTCCCCCATCTGCCTGAGACTACTAAGTAAACAGCTTTTTATCATAAAAAAAGCCATGGGAATGATAAAATGCCAAGCCTATAACTTCAAACTCAGAAAAGCCAAAACTATAAAGAAGAGCCACATGATTATTCATTTACTTACTCAACCTATATTATTCATAGCCTCCTGAAATTCCTAAAACATCATGGTAGGTTTTCTTTGCGTGAGCAATAATATTTAATAGTTTCCACATTCCAAAGACAATGAGGGCAAGAAGCCAGTATTCCATGCACAAATTCTGTGACATGAAATAATGTACGGAAATTACTACCATTGCTAATTAACACTCATTAAGTGCCAAAAACATGTGACTTTAATTTTCACATTTTTTCTGGGTTACATTTCATTCACTCCACATTGTAAAACAAAGTTCAAACAAGTCCATTTTAGATTCATAATTTGCAAATTTCTGAAAAATCTCCAATGTTCTTAAGTAAAGTATGCACCATCTAGAAGAAATGGAAAATGATAATAAACGCAAAAACTATAGATTTTTGTTTTATCTGTTCCACATTAACCCATTCGAATTGTCATTTCATATCAAGATTCTTAAATACCAGCTTAATATACTTATGGCTGAATGAACATGGTAAAAGTGTTTTCAGTGCTTCTACCAGGAATCAAACTTGTGATTTTTCTATTTCAAGAAAACTTTAGTTGTTGTAGTAGATATGAAGCACAATTTCCTGAGGGCATAAAGTTGCAGCATAGCATTTATAAGCACAGAATCTAGATCTAAACTTCCTAAATTCAAATTCCCACTCTACCACTTACTAGCTATATGACTCTAGGAAAGTACTTAGTGTCTTTATATTGTCATTCCCTAATTTGACAATAGGGTTAATCATAGCAAGTATTAACTCACAGAGCTGTCTTGAGGATTGATAAATGTGAAACACTGATAACAGTGCCTAAATAAAATAAATGCACAGTAAATGTACCTTCTCTAGCATTATATTGTTGGATACATTGCAGGCTCTGACTGGAGCATCTAAACTGGTTTTGTGACATTTCCCTTATGATAAGACATCATTAGAACCATTTTGAGATGAAGAGAGAACAGGTTAATATAACTTTATCATTTCTTTCATTTCCTCATTCTTCTCCCAGCTCATAGGCAAAGGCATGCTTGCTATCCTTCTTTTGGTAATTCCTATGTTTATGTTCCCCTTCTATGACATCTAGGACAAAAAAAATAAGAGGCAATTACTAAAGAAACCCTAGTAATGAATATGCAAGAAATAGCATCTCTTTGGCTTCCAACAAGTAATTTTACTATCACCAACTGCACACCAGAAGTGCTCAATAAATACGTAAGGAAATTTTTCCCAAATTTTGAAAATAGGCAAAAGAAGTTATTGGGTATGCTTTCCACACAATGCTGAATGTTCACTAGCAAACTCTCTAGGGATACTCAGATTCTAAAAGAGTAAGCCCCTCTAACCATGTCTATGGACCAAGCTATTTTACAATTATGTAGGAGTATAAGAGAGCTGGTAGAAAAATAATAAGAAAGCAATTATTCTTAAACGTATCAGTGCAAATGAAGTTTCTCCCCATGAGGTTACAATTGTTTTCTGATGCTCTATCATGCAATAAAGATAATAACAAAAATCACATTTATTTACCTATAGAAGATTAATCAGTCTTATATGTATTCAAAAATTCACTTTGTCATTCATAACTGCCTGTATGATTCTGTATGTGTGTGTGTGGTGTGTGTGTGTGTGTGTGTGTGTGTGTTCTTCAAGTTCTCCCTTGAGCCAATCTAGTATCTTACTTGTTCCTTCATTAATTAAAGAGCTGCATAAAATATTTGATACAAGTTAATTGTATACTTGTATGAGAATCATGCATTTAACTTATTTAAATTAACTTTTTACTTTGAGATTAATATTAGATTAATATGTCACTGTAAGAATTAATATAGAGACCCCATATACTCTTTACTTGGTTTTTCTCATTTTGCTAAACTAAAGATACAATATCACAACCAAGATATTGAAACTGATACAGTTCAGAGAGAGAAAAATACCATCGCCAGAGAAATCTCTCTTGTTGCCCATTGAGTGTCACCTCCACCTCCCTCTCATCAACACTCCCAACACTAAACCCTGGCAATCCTTATTTCTACAATTTTGTCATTCCAAGAATGTTACATAAATGAAATCATATAGCATGTTAGCTTTTGAGATTAGCTTCTTTATTCAGCATAATTCACTGGCCATCCATCCACACTATTGTGCATATCAGTAGTTTGTTCTTTTTTGTTGCTGGGTAGTATTTCATGCTATGTATGCACCACAGTTTCTTCAACCATCCGTTAGGTGAAAAACACATGTGCTGTTTCCACTTATTAATAAAGCTGCAGTGAATATTTATATACAGGTTTTTGTGTCAATATAGTTTTAATTTCTGCCCAAGAGTGCAAATGCTAGCTCATATGGTAGGTGCATGTTCAGTTTTGTAAGCAACTGCTGTATCCTTTTGAAGAGTAGCCATACAGCTTTACATTGCTGCCAGAAATATATGAGTGATACAGTTTCTCTGCATTTTCACCAGCTTTTGGCATTGTCATTGTTTTTTATTTTATCCATGCTGATAGATAGGTAGTAATATCTCATTGTGATTTCATTTTGCATTTTCCTAATGGATAACCATGTTGAACATATTTTCATGTGCTTATTTTCCCTCTGTATATTTTCTTTGGTGAAATGTTCAGGATTGTTTGTTTTTGAAGCAGAGTTTTGAGAGTTCTTTATATATTCTAGATAGTGGTCCTTTGTTGAATACATGGTTTGCAAATATTTTCATGGTTTGCAAATATTTTGTAATTTTCGGCATGCAGGTTCTATAAATGTTTCATTATGTGATTGTGATTATGAATGGTATTGTTCTCAATTTTGGTTTCCACATGTTCAAGTTCTTTATTTTCATATAGATATGTGATTGAGTTTTATATGTGTGTGTTGATATTGAATTCTGTAACCTTGCTGAACTCATTAGTTATAGGTGTTTTTGTTTGTTTGTTTGCTTTTGTATATCTTTGGGGATTGTTCTAGTAGATGATCATTACATTTGAAAATAGGGACACCTTTATTTCTTCCTGTAAAATCCATTCTGTATGTCTTTCCTTTGTTATTTGTTTTCTTTATTTTATTTCATTTTTGCCTAGTTGCAGGAGCTACAACTTCCAGTACATATAGATGGCTCATGTGTTCTTATCTAATCTGCTAATCTCTACATTTTAATTGTTGTATTAAGACCATTTTTATTTAATGCTAAGCTTCAGTCCATAATTTTATTGCTCATTTTATGTTTGTTTCCTCTGTTGTTTCTCTGTTTCTCTTTTCTTGCCTTCCTTTGATTTATTTGAACATTTTTTAAAGATTTAAACACCATTTACTTATATTGTTATTGTGTTTTGTGTGTTTTCTCGGTGATTTTTCTCAGTGTTATTATATTCATGTGTGACTTATCAAAGGCTACTGGTATCAATGTTTTATCACTTCTGTGAAGTGTTGAAACTTACTTGTATGTAGGTCCTGCTATAGTTTGGATATTTGATCCCCAAAGTTGGAGGTATTTGGTTCATGAATGACTTGGTGCTATCCTCACAGTAATGAGTGAGTTCTCACTCTATTAGCTCCTACAAGAGTATGCCTGAGTGTTGGTTGTTTAAAAGAGCCTGGCACCTCCTCTTCTTTCTCTCTTGCTTCTCTCTCATCATGTAATCTGCACACACTGGCTTCCCTTCACCTTCCACCATGAGTGGAAGCTTCCTGAGGCCCTCGTTGGAAGCAGATGCTGGTACCATGCTTGTATAGTTTGCAAAATTGGGAACCAAATAAAATCTACTCTTTATAAATTACCCAGCCTCAGCTTATAGCAACACATACAGACTAAGACAGGTTCCTCTCACTCTCCACTTTTAAATACAATTGTTTTGAGTATTAGATAAGGTTACAATTTTTATTTCAATTATAACTTAAATATACATAAGTTTATTAACTTATATAAAGTTCTTATTTGTAGAGATACTGTACCTGCATCATAGGGATGTTTTTATCCTTAAATGAAATAATGCATGCAAGGGGACTGGCATATTTTAAGAATTCATGAAATGATAGTTATTTTATTATAGTCAAGGACCTATGGCATATAAACAGGTGATTAGGAATAAATTTCCTGTTGGCTCACAGCTAAGGAATAAGCCAAGTTGTAAGGGTGCCAAGATAATTTGCCTTCCTTCACAATTCGAGTGCTCTTCCAGAACTGAGCTAGCCCAACAAATTTGCAAGCTGAACTGTCATCTAAGAACATGGCTTGAAGTACTTGTCTTGCTGCGATATGGAAGAAAGAAAGAAGATTGAGTAGAAAATATGATAGAAAGTAGATAAATTATAATTCCTTTTATGGTTAACTTGAAAAGATCAAATTAATTATTTTCATTTAGAATAATAGCAATTTTCGCTCAGAGTTTATGAAAAACAGTGTTACCTAAATCCAAAATGTTATTTTTATTTCTAAATAAACAGGCCAAGAAAATATTTAAGAGTATTATAATTAAAGTTTTTACTCTAATCAAAGAATGAATTTGGAATTAATGATCCCACAGAATGACCTCAATTAGAACATTCACTCTACAAGATAACCAGCAACATAAATTCACTTAAGGGTTTAAGAGCTTGGACTATTGTTTTAGATTGGGTTCTACAAAAGCAGAGTCTGAGGCAGTGATTCAAGTACTCTCAGGAAAAGGAGAACAAGGGAAGTATATTGGGCAGGAGAAGTTACTGAGCAAGGATGTGGTTTCAGCTGGAGTTGCGCTTCAACCTGATCCCAAAGAATGCTCTGAAGTATCCCAAAGAATGCTCTGAAGTATGAAACTGCACTATAGACTTGGTGCCTCCCTGAAGCACTGGGAGAGGCTTTTGGTACTCCATGTCAATGGTCATTAGCTATGGGCTCTTCCCATTCCTGTGAACAAGACCTCATAGTTAGATGGAGGCTAACTCTCTGGAGGAGATGGCAGCCCTAAATGGATAGCTACCAATTTAGCTACTCATGACAGTTCATGGTAACTACTCACAATAGCTAAGAATTGGGTACACCTGTCTCTAAAGGAGATCTGTACCAGCGAGGGAGGTGGGTATTCCTATTTGGAACCACAAAAACTCCGTCCCTTATTAAGAAGATATTGGCTTTATAGGAAGGCAAATAAAAATAAAATATAATGAAGTATCAAAATTCTTCCAAAGAGAAGAATCTATGCTTGTAGTCCTTAAGCTGTGTGTGTTGGAAAGGGGCGGTATGAACATCTGAAAAGTTGTGATAAATGCTAGAGACCTCCTTTCAAGAAAATGCACAAGTGTGTGCATTATTTGCATGGAATTCCAGGAGTTCTTAAGATTCCTTGATGAAACTCACAGATCCATTGCAATAAAAAATTTCTGCTCTGGCCCACCTGGCCTTGATTTGGCCTTAACACCAGCATTGGAATGGTGATTAGAGTCCAGAAGAACAAAGAAACCCAGTGAAGAAACAAGATATAGTTTTGTATTACCAGGACAATGGAGAGACAATAATTGAAAGGCATTACTCATAACTCATAATGAGAAGTCCACCAGACTAGTTATCTCGAGGGACACATGGGGTGGGTGAAAGAATTTGAGGAGCAGTGAAAAAAGGGTTTCTAGATCTTATCTCCTACAGAATGTTTTTCTACAGCTGTCCACATCCTGCCCACACATAATAGTAGCATCCCCACCCTTCTAGCACAAGAGATAATATCAGTTCTTAACAGCTATGCAAGCAGTGACTGAAGGCAAGCACAATATATAATTGTTTTCATATTTATTACATTTGAATGTGCCTCTTTCATCATTCTCTGGCTCCTCAATATGTAAAAACAATGAAGTCTAATGATGTCCCATGACCCATCTTCTTTTCTTGATCCATTTTACCCAAAAAATCTTGCCAGAATTCTATGAATGGACACTACCCAGAGGACACTACAAAACTTGATTTTGGGGAAAGCTATTAAGGGACACCAGTGGGGAGTAGGTGTTGAGTGGGATGTAAAACATCCATTGTTTTAAAAAGTTTAGTGATGACTTCCTGTAGTTTTCCCTAATAAATAGGCAGCAGATTTTTATTTTTATGGATATATTATAACATTCATACCTAAAATTACATATATATATCATAAACTTGATGAATTTTCTCTAACTACTCATATCTGCATAACCTCTTTCAGATTGAGAAGCCAAAATTTACCTGTATCTTAAAGGTACTCTGAAGCCAAAATTCATGGTCACGTTTATATTTAGTACCTTTTTGGAAGCAAGGCATAGCTGAACTGGAATTAATTCCAAAAGGCATTCCTTTCTCATAGCTAATTTATTCTAACTCCACTGTATTATCTTTGAATGCTTTTCCTGGTAGTTATCCTTCAGTTTAAGAGATGTGCCAGTCTTACAATGATACCCCATGATAAGAAGTTTCTCACCTTCTTTTCCAAATAATTCCCTTTGTTATTTTAGCTTCTCAGCATCTGGACCTCTGGCCATGAAAACACCCTTCATGAGTAACAGCAAGGACACCTTTTCATCCTGACCTCTATTTTAAGGATCAGTTAAGAGGCCCTTGTCTGGGTAGGAAGCAATATATCTACAAACAGGATAGGAAGTGCTGATCACACACTGATACCCGCACACTTGGACAGGCAAAGTGCAAATCTGGGAATATGACAGTGACTTGGGCGAGCAAACAAGCTGACACGTTCATTGAATCTTCTTCATTGACTTAGAAACTAACCGTAGATGTTGTTTCACTGCTGTGAAATGTAATGACAGGCAGGGCTTCAGATAACCGTTCCCAAATCCGGATGCTTATCTAAACTAAACCTGCCTGCCTGGAATCCTTTTGACTTTCAAAAATAAAGCCTGAATTCATGGGGAGCTCTGCTTCCCGGGTCACTATGGGGCTGTTCCTGTGCTTAGTAAGGAATATTTCTTCAGAAGAAGTTTCATTTCCTCCCTTTTTTCCCTCCAGGTTAAACTCAGACCACGATGACAGATATAGGGCAAGGTTTAACAAACAATAAGGATGATATAAGTAATAGAGGGGAGGGGCGTTGTAAAAGGAGAGAAGTAGAAAATCTAGGGTTTCATTTACGTTTGCTCTATTTTCAAATAGAATAACTTTTCCATGTTATACCTAAACCAATATTCAATAAACTGTTCCCTTTCATTTTGGTTAAATCAATTCATTTATTTTTATTCTTTGGGACACTTCTGATATCTGCTGGATAGAAGGTACTTTCATATAGCAGGACTAGTCACCAGGAAGTCCCTGACAAGATAGGAATTTAAGTTCAGATGTTCTTACTGTCTCTCTCAGGGGCAACTGCTGTTCCCACCAACATCCCCCACCCTCAACTCCCAAATATTCCTTTTAATTTATTCTTATATTCTCTTTATTTGTCCATTTATTCATTCCTTAAAGATTAATTGAAAACCTACTTTTTGTGTCATAACCTGAGTATTTGTATGCCCTTTTAGATATTCTCTTAAGGAATCTGGGGAATATTTTATTAACCTACTTTCTCAAGGCAAAAGATCGCAGTGTTACTTTAATTTTCAGAAAAAGTGAATTCTTAGTGTTGCAAAATGCTTCTTTGTCAGAAAGATATCAAAGCCCAGCACTGCTAAGAATGGGAGCCAAGTTTAGGGTTCCAGCTTCCCAGAATCCCTTAAACTTATCACACTAAGGAATAGATTCCCTATTTCACCTTTTTATAGGATTGGCCCTGCTTAAGAGATCATTTTACCACACATATATTGGGACTGGAAACTTGATTTTAAATCTCTGACCTCCATATTGCTTTCATCTAATTGAATCTCTACACTGCAACCAAAATGCCATCTACTCATCAATACATATTTTGCAATGAAAATCTAATCATGAAATCACTACTTTAAATCTTCTTTTGAGAGAAAGCCCTAATTCTCCAAATGCCCATTAGGAGAATTTAGGTACTACCTACCTCCTGATTTCTTCTTATCCCCAGTCTCTTTGTTCCTTAATTTTGAGCTGAGCTTTTATTGATTTGGAGGGCAAAGTCAAGTGCAGTCCTGAAAAGTCCAGAAGACCATGAGACTCCAGTGAGAGATCATCAAATTTTAAAAGATAAAGATAAAGGAGGTTCAAGGCCTTATTACCAGTTTCTCTTTCTAATCAGAATTTGAGGAAATAAAAATATGCACTCCTGATGAATGCCATGTGAGGAGGCTGTATAATTATTTACCATTCCTCCTGCAGTAATAGTGGAACTTTCATTTCACTATTTACCAATAAAATGTAATAAATATGCTGATAAAAACTTCAATGATTAACAAAAAGTATACAATAATACTAATTTTCCAGTAGGGAGACTGGAGCAAGATGGCTGACTAGAGAGGCTGGTCTCCAGATCCTCCCAAAAAGAAAAAAAAAAAATATCCAGGTGTAAAAGCATAGCCCAGGTGAAATACTGAGGGAAAGGTGCCGGAACTTACCCTTACCAGAGGTCCCACAGGAAGAAGTTTCAAAGCAGAACAAGGAGCAAAATTTTGGCAGAGGCCAACTCCCAAGGGACTTGGAGTCTGGCAGAAAGGGTAGGTGGGAGCATTTCCTTTCCTCCCCTCCCACCTGAGGCAGTTGCCAAGTCTCAGTCTGTCAGAGAGCCCTTCTACCCTCACCAGGCCAAGTGCTGCTGCCATCAGCAAACTGAGAATTTCTTAAGAACAGAGCACCAAGCTGCAAACCTGCACTTCACCCCATCACAGACCAGAGTTGAGGTGGCGGGTGCCATATTTCTTGCTCACTCACTGAGTGCCCCATCCCTCTTGGGAAGTCGCAGCCCCTCGGTCTCCTTGTCACTGAATCACACAAACATTCCCCAGCACCCACATGGACTGTGACAACCACAAAGAAACAGGGGGATACAGGAGAGCAGCCGTATTCCCAGAGTTCTGATCCATCAGGCGGGCTGCCCCAAGGGGATAAGGCAGTACCATGAATACTTTTTAGGACCAAGGAAAGCTGACCACACACTCTCTGCACCTGAGAGCCCCTGGATTCTGATTCGAAGTTGTCTGCACCCCTGCCAGTGGAGATGCAGGTGCAGAGCGGAGTCCGTAGGGTAGGAGAGTGTTCTCACCATGGAACAAAAGAAGCACCGGAGCTGGGAAAAGGATGTGAAGACAGGGACTTCTCCTCCAACCACCTACTGCCACAGACATAGCTGCATCTGCTCCAAAGCATGAGCATTGGGCACGGGTGTGTCGCAGGACAGGCAGTTCTGGGCTTGTAGAAGGGGTACACCCCCAATACTAATGTGCTTACCATGCCTGGGTTTTGCATAGGGTGCAGATCTTTTCCTTCCCTTCACATACAGGCAGCATTTTTGCAGCTGTCCCAACAAATAAATCTCAGCCGTTAGGCCTATACATCTCTGGAGCCATAGTCAATCCTCACCAGCACTCCCTCAGATGGCAGCAGCCTTGAGGACTGGTGGGTCCCTGGGAAACTGTGAGACTTCTGGAGCTTGGGAATACTGCGTAGGCATCTTCCCACTGAGAGGAGAATGCAGCATGCCAGAGGACCCCTTGGTACAAAGGGTCCCCTCTTCTTCAAGCCTTCTCCCCTCCCCACCCTCACCCACTACTGCCAAGGCAGCTGCAGCGGTTTCCACTCAGGGCAGTGAGGGCTCCATAGGGGATGATCAAACCACAGCACTTGGGAGTGGCTGCCCCACCTCTGACAGGGCCCCTATCACATTCAGGCTTCCACAAAGAATATGGTCACTCCTTTCCCTTTAAAAAGCCATGGCAAGTGCTTTTGTATGCCCCAAGGACAAACACTTCCAACTCTGCTGAAGGAGGGCAGGGCAAACAGTCCTCTCAGAGCTGCCTGTCTCCTTTAGGAGGAGCCTACCCTCCCTGGAGGCAAGTCACAAGCACAACTACCCTTCCCCTGCCAGAGCATTTCAGCAGCAGCCCCTCGCCATTCTGGGAGCCCAACTTACAGGGGCATGAGCCTTCTCTGTCAGCTCTGCTACAGCCAGGACAGGAAGGGAGCTGGAAATCCAGGCATTTTTGAACCCCGAACACAGAAATAACCACCTCTGCCAAGGGAGGATGAGGTGAGCAACCCTGGCCTCCAGCTGCCAGCCCCTCCGGGAAGAAGCCTGCCCTACCTGGAGACAAATTGTGACACAACAGCCTCCACCCAACCTCATCATTTTAGCTGCAGTCCACAGCCATTCGGGTAGCCCAGCAGTGGGTTGAGCTGCTTCTACCACAACTGTTGCAGCTGGCCCAGGGTGGGAGCTGGGCATCTTGGCATTTTTGTACTCCCAAAGGATAGAGAACACTGTCACTGAAAAGAGAGGAGGTATTAGTGGCTTGTGCAGCCTACAGCTGCCTGCCTGCTTCTGCTAATCTTCTCAAGAGGGGCCTGCCCCTTCTGTGGCACAATGCATCCACCTTTCTCCTGCCTAAACATTCTTCCAAACTGGGAGATCACACTGTCCCTCCCTATGACAGCCAGCACCTGAACTCAGGGAGGCCTGATGGCAAGTTCGCCAAGCCGGTCTTGGTCTGGTCCCCCCAGAATGCTATCCAGGGACATGTGGGCTAGTAATTATTTAACCCAGTCCACCATTGCTGGCATCTGAACATTTTCCCGGGGGTGTGAGGTCCAGCCAACCCAAACTGCCAGCAGTAACCCCCTGTGCAAACCAAAATGCAGTGCACCTCTCCCTTTCTACACTGAGCAGCAGAGTTACCGGGAGAGGAGAACAGGTAAACTGCAAAGCTTTCTGATTTGAGCTGAGGGAAGAGGTTCCAGATGAGAAGGAACCGGTATAAGCACTCCCGAAATATGAGAAAAACAGGCTGTTTTGACACCCCCAATGGATCTCACTAGATCTCCAGCAATGGACTCCAAACAAAAGGAAATTTTTGAAATATCAAATATGGAATTCAAAATATGGATCACAAGCAAACTCAATGGGATTGATGAGAAAGTTGAAAACCAAAACATAGAAGCCATAAAGATAATTCAGAATATGACAAATTCACTAAAAAGATAGATTTAGAAAATAATAAAACTGGAAAGAGTCATTTAGGGAATTTTAAAATTCAGTGGAAAGTTTAGCAACAGACTAGACCAAGCATAGGAAAGAATTTCAGAGCTTGAAGACGAAGCTTTTGAATTAACCCAGTCAGCCAAAAATAAAGAGAAAAAGAATCAAAAGAAATGAACAAAGTCTTCAACAAAGATAGGATTATGTAAAATGCCCAAACATAAAAATCACAGATATCTCTGAGGGAGAAGAAAAAGCAAAAAGCATGGAAAATCTATTTGAGGGAGGAATCGAGGAAAACTTCCTTGGTCTTGCTAGAGATTTAGACATCCAGACAGAAGAAGCTAAACAAACTCCTGGAAGATTCATTGCAAAAAGGACATTACCAAGGCACAAAGTCATCAGACTGGCCAAAGTCAATGAGAAGGAGAAAAGCCTACCAGCTGGAAGATGAAAGCAACAAGTAACTTACAGAGCAGAACCCATCAGACTAACAGCAGACTTCTCAATAGAAACCATAGAAACCAAAGGATATCGGGGTTCTATCTTTAATCTTTTTAATCAGAATAACTGTTAGCCAAGAACTTTTTTATCTTGCAAAATTAAGTTTCATAAAGAAGGAGAAATAAAGTCTTTCCCAGATAAGCAAATGTTAAGGGAATTTGTCACCATCAGAACAGCACTACAAGAAATGCTCAAAGGAGTTTTAAACATTGAAACCAAAGGTTGATACTCACCAGTATAAAAATACCCAAATGTAAAAAAATTCACAGCTTTTATAAAACAGTAACGCAAAAGAGAACATAAAGTAACTAAGTAACAACCAACATAATGTTTGGAATAGTATCTCACATATCAATATTAACATTAAATGTAAATAAATGGTCCAAAAGCCTCACTTAAAAGATATAGATTGGCAGAATTGATTAAAAAAAATGCAGTCCAAATGTGTGCTATCTCCATGGGACCCACTTAACTCAGAAAGATTCTCATAGGCTCAAGGTAAAAGAGTGGAAAATAATATTGCATGCAAATGGAAACAAAATCAAGCAAAAGTAGCTATTCTTACATCAGATAAAAGAGATATTGTATCAATAACAGTAAAAAAAGGACAAAGAAGATCATTATATAATGATGAAAAGATCAATACCATGAAAAGATATAATATAGCCCACCACCATCACCCCACCAGCCCCTGCTCTAGCAGAGGAAGTTGCTTGGGTTCCTTACTCATTTGTCCATACTATTCTTTTAGAATTACCTAATTACACGTTTATTCCTCCCCTGGCCTATAAAATTCTTAAGACAGCAACTTTGTCATTTGATTTTTATATTTTTGTCTCAATCGTGGCATGTGCAATCTGTAGTAGGTAGTGAAGATGGTAACATTAAAGATCATCTTTCATGCAAAAAGCTTATACACTGATCCAATTCCATTAGAGCACAAGCTTCACCCCTAGCAACCCTTCTTCTAATTAAGCTTTCTTTGCCCAGTGGTTTATTTCAGGAACTTTAGTGCAGCGAATTCATGAACTTTACCTCTTTGGTTTTCATGTAGTTGACCACATGAGGACATGTCTCTATTAGTTTCCTAGGGCTACTGTTACTAGTTAACACAAACTCAGTAGCTTAAAAACCAATCAAAATTTATTTTCTCATGATTCTGGAGGCCAAAAATTCAAAACCAAGGTGTCAACAGGGTTGCACTCCCTCTGGAGGCTTTAGGGGAGATTCTGGTTCTTGCCCCTTCCAGCTACATCACTCCAATCTCCACTTACATGGTCACATTGTCTCCTCCTCGTCTATCTGCTTTATCTTCTGTTTCTTATAAGGACAATCATCATTGGATTTAGGATGATCTCACCTCAAGATCATCAACTTAATTACATCTGCAAAGACTCTTTTCAAAATAAGGTAATAGTCACAGGTTTCAGATTTTGACATGGACTTATGTGTTAGGAGGGATCCCCATTCAACCTACCATGATGTCCACCTTAAGTCTCTGATCAATTTTTCATTACATTTTTAATGGCAAGTGGGAATTGCTGAGTCTAAATCAATCTTGCCTAATTAAGTTGCAGCCCACTCTCAGACCCTAAACATAGGAAAAAATTGATTTTAATTTGTCAAAGACTCATATAACCTTATTGAGCACATGTATAAAACTATTCATAAAATAAAAGTTTCTTAATTTGAGTTTTTCTCTTCTTCAAAGTTAGACAACTATTAAGAAAAGAGTGATGATTGCTTTTCAAATATCTCTGGTACTAAAATATTTGTACCAGCCCCGCTTTTGTTTGTGAGCCTCTGTGAAGACTTTCGTGTTTTTAATTATACATTAGCTATGTGAATTTGAAGGTCAGGTTTAGAGCTAGGGATTAGGTTTATGGCTAGAGTTAGGGCTAGGAGTAGAATTAGGACTATAATTAGGGGTTAGTGTATGTTTGGAACTAGGATTAGGATTATTGTTCAGGTCAGGATTAGGGTTAGACCTAAGACTAGAGCTGTGGTTAGGTATGGGCAAGAGCTGGCACTATGTTTAGCATTAAGTTTAAAGTTAAGGATAGGATCTGGTTTAAATATAGGGCTAAACCTAGGGTTAGGTGAGGGTGAGTTTTAAGCCTAGTGTTTGATTTGAACCTGGGCTATATTTGGAACAGTGTTAAAATTAGGGTCAGGGTTAGGTTAGAGCTAGAGTATGATCTTAATCAAATCAAATTCTGTGAAACAGAGTTTTCTCTTCTCTAAAATGGTGATAACATTTGCCTTATTATAATGCTTCCATGTGGTTAAAAAAAAAAAGTTCTACTCTATAAGAGAGTTCTTAGCAAACTTCAAATTATAGTGGAAACTGATATGATTTTTTTCAGTATTATTGCATACACAGATTTAAAACTCTATTTGTCTAGAACAAAGCTAAGTTTGAGATGGTTTGGTTAATGTGATGTTTTTTATAAATATTAATATTCATACTTATCATTAATGTTAATTCATTCCAAAATAAGCATTAACTGAACACAGTATGCTGCATATGGTATTATGCTAGTTGTTTTAGAGTTTTTATGGGTAAATATATTCATATTGCATGGTCCTTTCCCTGAAAGAATTTCCCATCTCTAATTGATCAGATAAAATCATCTGAAACTACAGCAAGCATGTGAAGGCAATATGCATGTGTGTAATGTGTTTGATTGAAATTAGTATTGTTGAAAAGTTTAGCACACAATTGAGAGCTGGTATAATCCTAGCAGGCTTTACAGAGCACTGAGTTTTTATTTGTGGGCTTTCAAAACTGAATGGGAAACATGATGGTGGGGAAAAACTAAGATTCTGGATGTAGGTTGGGCATGAGAAGAATCAGGGTAAGACCGCTGATAAGAGATGGGGGACTTAGCTTGAATTCATCACATGTACTCACCTGGAATCACTGATTTTAAGCTTGCAGCACACAATAGATTAGATTTAGAACTCAAGCTACAGGAACAGAAATCCAAATCTTTGATCGTTCAGAGAACACTTTAAGGCCATGGATACACACATATCTTTTTGCTTACAGTCCACATTTAGATTCCACAAACTTTTGGAGCAGATCTTTTCCTCAATTATTGTGTAGTATATCTTTCTTCTTTACTCTGCATACATGATATGGAATAACATGATATTTACCTATGTGTTCACTTGTACCTATAATAGTCACACAATCTTACACCAACTCCTTCATATCAATCCACGTGTTGACCATGTGTGCATGTGCATGTAGCAAGGGGATAAACAAACAGCACACTATGAGATGAAGAGCAGACTTCTATTTCCTTTGTGTATTAAAATGAATAGTAGTTATGAGACATGACCTTTCCTTTATTCTGAGTCCAAATTAAAAGTCATTTGGGCCTTTCTCATCAAGCTACCACCAAAAAACCTCACCCTGTCCTGGGTTTTGAGGTGTGGCATGGCCACCATGAGTTTAAACCACCTCCCCTCACTCTTAAGAGTCTCCCCATTCAAGGAACAATCTTGAGGCTGGAACAATATTGTTCAGTCAACACCCTCTCAAACCCTGGTGAGGATGAAAGGGTCCATTGCTCCCTTTTCATTCTTTGTGACATTAAGCCCTGTTTTGCTTTTCTTTAATACAGATTTATCCTAGGGCCTGTTCTTTTTCAATGCGATCCACTTGGCCGCACCCATTTGGAAGAGCCTATTACTCTGGTCAGGGTTGGTTTGGCTTGCTTCAAGCTCTTGCTGCATTCTTTTTTTAGAGCCTGCCAAATGTGGGACAATGGGTGTGCCTTGTTGACATCCTGTGGTTCATCAGATATGTAGGATCACTCTGCAGTGCAACCTCTTTAGAAGCTTGCAGCTGTGCTGAGAGGCCCAGGTCAGCATGTCTAAGAGGAAGCATGAACTCTGATTCACATGAAGGGTTATTTAACCAAAATGCTTGTGGGAAATGGGAACACGGGCATGCCTTCCTTTATGAAATACATGGGGCCCTCCCCATACCCAGATTAGCGATTTGTTGTTGCAAATCACATTGCCTATCTCTGCAAAGCATAATTTATACAAAAGAGATGACTATATTACTTAGGCATTTAGAAAAAAGGAATCACACACAAAATGGATTTCCTGGGTCACTTATGATTTTCAAAGTCTATGTCCCATTTATTATATGGCCACATGCAGACCGCAGAGCCACTTTCAAGGACAACTTCGGGACACAGGAAAAATTAGTGTGCAGTTAAAATGCATATCCCATGTGGGAAAGACTCAAAGGACATAATTTTGAACTGGAAAAGGCAAGGATCACCAGGATTTTGTTATTCAGATATATCATCTAACATACCCACACCACATCCCCAATGACAGATTTAAGTTGATTAACAACCTCATCTTATTAAGTGCAAATGCTCCCTCAGGTAGTTAGACTTCATTCACATTTTAGTATGAAGTACTTCAATGGGATTTATAGTTCTTTGTTTCTGAGTCTGGACTCCCAGGAGATGGGAGTAAGAAGAGAGGAGGTGAGGGTGTGCTTCATCCCCAAATCGATTGCAGGAAGAATTATCAACATGAATTTGAATGAATAAAAATATAATCATAGTTTATCCATGATTAGGTTCCACTGAATATTTTTAAAATAAATAAATGGACTCAGAAAGAGAGAGAAAGGAAAGTATAAATCAAATGTAAAAGCTTAAAAGTTGGTGAATCTTGGTTCAAGGAATATGGATGCATTTTGCCACTTGTGCAATCTTTCTGCAGATTTGAAAATTTTCTAAATAAATAGTTATTTTAAATAATGAAATCTCATACCTGAAGAATTTATTTTGAAATCATCAATCTTGCAACCAATGGTTGATACCTTAATGCTCATTTTTCTTAGAGCAAGAAGAATGGCAGCAGTGTTTATGGAAGGGAAGAAGATGGTGACAAAGAACAAGAAGGTAAAATAAGAAGGGTATATGGGGGCCAGAAATTGGGAGGTGGGAGTTAGGAGAGGAGATTGAAAATGAAAATGAGATTAAAGGAAAAGGGAATATTTCCATACTATGTCAATTTCACCAAAATTCCTGCCTGTGAAATTTCTGACATAGACTGAGGTGAACTAAAGCCAAAACTAATAGATCAACCCTGGATCCTGGAATTGAATTTCTCATCTTTTCTGATTTATTTTATCTTTCATGTTTAGTTTCTCTGAGATAGATCATTGTTTTCTCCATTCAGTACTTTCCCCCCCATTAAAAAGAAGAGAACATTTGATTTGTCCCTCTTCCTTCCCTTTTTTTCATCAATTCTGACCCGCATTTCTGAGATCATCCTATTTTAATATTATTAATGAGGATGATGATGGAAGCTACTTTTATTGAGCACGTATTGTAGATAGGTTGCTATGCTAGGCATTTTTCATATAATTACTTTAATTTTTGACAATGATACAACTGAGGCTCAGAGAAATCAGGGAGTTCATCCGAGGTCCAGAGCTGTGATCACAATTCACAGCAATACCATTCCAAAGCCCATTGTCTTGAAGTTACACCCTATATTTGGCGGGAAGAGCTTAAAATGAAAGAATCAAAGGGCTGCAAACATGCATTGCCCACTAATTATAAAAAAAATCCTTAAATAATCTATTAATTTTCATGATAACATTAATGACAATAACTTGATAGAAATCAAAAGGAAATTTTAAAGAGTTCAGTAAAGGTTGAGAAGGTTTTTATAGCTCACCCATGTTGAATTCTGGACTTAACCTTTTGAGGGTGGCAAAAGGGGTAGGAATCACCCCTGGAGACAGATGACCCAGCTCTGAGCTCTGATCTTGCTCTGTGATCTAGGAAAACTCTCTTCAACTATCTCAATCTTGATTCCCCTCTTTGTGAAGTGGGTTTAGCAAGCAATTTCTGCCTTCCCTTCCTCCAGGGAGCTGCTGTGAGCATCCAATGACTGTAAGACCTGCCCCTCACCTTCCTAAACAAAGGGTAGCAAGCGACCATTGCTGCTGTCATTATTACTGGCAAGGAACAGAAATTGGCAGCATTTCCTACCATTTTCATGATACTCAAAAGTTTTGTTCTTTCTTTTTATAGCGTAAATATCTCAAAATCATTAGAATTTCTCCCTTAATTGTGGTTTCTTAATTCCGTAGTTATAAAACTTTAGGTTAACTCTTGTTTAGTTCAACTATTTCCAAAACACAAGCGAAAACAGGAATTATTTATATACTAATCAATTTCCTAAGTGCCAGCCTTCCTTTCTGACTACAGAACATGAAAAATAAAGGAAAAAAAAATTGTCTCTGATTCTTTTAACAGACATTATCATTGGGCAAAATAGGGCAGAGTCCCCTAGAATTTTGGATTTCATAGACTACTAATTTTATCTATAATAAAATGTGTGTGTGTGTGTGTAATACCCTAGTTGGCCAAGCACACACACTCACATGCACGAACTCTCTACCAACCATCAATTACCAAAGCCATTTTCTAAAATAAAGGGCAATTTAGCCCATAAAATATTTTCAGAATTAAGGAGGAAAGTTCTTAAATTGAAGTAAACTTGATGTTATGAAAGATAATGATCTTTTTTATTCTAATTTCACCATGGTCCCTTGGAAACTTTCCTACAGACACTAGTCATATATGAGTTATTGGAAGCATTGAACTTGTGGACATATTAAGAGTGAATTACCTTCACCCATGTGAGGTGTTTGACCACTACCCACTCAAGGCCCAGTGCGTTTCTTAAACTGCCTCCTCTGAGCCCTCCTTGCTTCCTTAAAAAGAGACTATTTTTACCCTGGTGTGACTGTTTCCTTTCAGAGAACATCTTGCTCAACCCCAGCAGGTCCTGTCATGGGCTTTATGACCTGTTAGTAAGTAAATGTGCGTCTCAGTTTAGCTGCCCTTGTCCAAAATAAAAGAAGGAAACATGCCTTTCAGAGTTTTGTCTTTGTTTTTGCTTTTGTGATGTCTTCCTTTTTATTTAATATAACTGACAGAAGGCAATACTGATTCCCCTATAGAAAAGACAATTTATGGAAAAATTTCTTTAAAGTCCTGTGTCTTATTTTATTTCTCTCATTTGAGAAGATAAGATTTATTTAAAAGATGAAAATATTTCTCATTATTTTATCTTTTCTCTTAATATTTACTCATATATTTTGGGAACACATTCTTTGATAACCATGATGTGAAATATTCTTGAGATAAACACAATTACTCATCTAGCTGTGCTATTGAAAACTTGGAAATTCAAAAGAATAAAAAAAATGGATTAATTGGGGGAGAGAATTCAGCTCTCACTTAGAAAAAGAATTTAAAGAGGAAATCAAGTATTTTTTTGGAAATTGAATAAAGTCATCAGAATGAAAATATTCTTCAGTAAATGTAAGATATTAAAAATATAAGAACTGAGAGAATAGTTCTAAAAATACATATCACTCCCCAACTCCACTCATTACCTTAATGCACAAAGTAGCATTCTTCTGTTTCTCTGAGCATGTTAAGGATTCCACACTTGGACGTTTCTTATCACATACATCCAGTCTGCAAGGTCATGCCCTGTAGCCATTCTTCTCTGTCTCTAAAGTCATTTGCAGAATTGGGTGTAGTTTAGTGTATACTAGTTCTTCATTATTCTCTATCCCAAAAGGTCAAGACATGCTATATAAATTCTTGAACTTGAAAGAGGCACTGACCCGAGATATCCAGCTCACCAAATGAAAACATTCAAAAATAACATTTATCCCTCCAATAGCAAGGGCTGATATTAAACCTTGGGGAGTAGGAATATCCTCTAACAAGACTTTGAAATTGCTCTAATTCAGTCACTCAAAGTTTCCCAGATTTCAATGATTCCTTCAGAACTCAGAGAAAGGCATGTTTTGTTCTACAAATTCAGTGTCTGTGATCAGATAAGTCCTTCTAGTCATGTCTAAATTTTCAGAGGGTTTCCTACTATTTAACTAAATAGACTGGCAGGTCAGAGAACTGGATTTTGTTCCTTGGCAAATGATCACAAATCTATATCTCCAGGTTTCACCACATTTTACCATTTGATAGCAAGAATTTCCTCAATTCCTGTGAGGGTGAGATAAAACGTGGGCACACAGAACAATCTGAGAAAAATTAGAAAGCACTGCTAATATTGTATGAACATGAGGAAACTTGTCCATTTTTACAAAAGCCTGCAACTTGTTGGGAAGTGGCATGCACTCTGGTCCAACACACATGATTACAGTTCTTCAATAACTATAGCTTAAGGACTCTCACTTCAGATAAACAACATGAATAAAGTCCTTCTGAAGTAGAATCTACTTCTACAAATTTTCTTAATTTAGAATTATAATAAATAAAAATAATAATTTAGGAGTCGAGCAATCTTACTAATATCTTCCAATGGGATATATAATTTTGGGCTTTTGGAGTATAATTGTAGAAGTTATCTTACATTTTTATCACCCAAGAGACTATTTAAAGTTGATGGACTTTGACATTGGTTTTAAACAAATCTGATCATTTCCCTTTTTGAACAGGACTTTTTGGTATGAATACAGAGAAAAATACCCATCATTGACATGATAAATCCTCATATGTAAGCAGTAGAATGTTAATAAAATCCACAAATAATAGACCATAATTTGTAGTGTCTATAATCACTGGGTACAGGATTTTGATCCTGAGCACACTGCATAAGAACATAAGCCTATCTAAATTCAGGCACACATCTCATTTAACTCAGCCATCTAGCAATATGCCCAACATATAACAGAACCTCCATAACTGCTAAACTGTAAGTTCAGTGAAGATATGGATGTTTATCATATTGCCTATTATAGCAGAGGGCCCTGCAGACAATGGGATTTATTAAATATATGTAATATAAATAAATAACTGAGTGAATGAATGGATGGTTTAAGTTAGCTAATCAATAAATAGATGCAAAGGTGTTTCAAAGGGAGATAATGTCATGGAGGTAGCTGCTAGTAGGGTGAATATAATGGAAGGTAGGTAGGTTTATTCTTAGAGGCCATAGTAAGCCAGTAAATACTCTCGAGGGAAAAGAGGTTGGTAGAATTGCTATTTAAGACATATTGTGGTGTTTTTCATATGATAAATTGAAACAAGAATAGAATTAACGGAAAAAGAGCCAAATATATTCACAAGCTTTAACACAAAAAAAGGAGGTAGAGTATGTCACCTTACAACTGTTTCCCTTTTCTCTATCTCTCAACCTCCTTTTGAACTTCTTAAAACTATTTGGATAATTATTTAAATATCTTGTTAGCTTAGTTTCTTTCTCCTCCAGTCTATTCTATGCCACTATATTTACATTAAATATTTGTAAATTTCAATTATTTTTTTCCTCATGCATATACTCAGAAACTTTCAACTGTTCCCCACTCTCTAATAGATCATGTGGGGACAGGTCTTGAAAGCTACCAATATGGACAGTAAAACAAAAAAGTTCTATACTGATGTTAGAAAAAGAAAAAAAGTTTAAATTCACCAGCCTCAACCACTTACCAACCAATTTCCTCAACCAAGAAGCAAACTAGAAGTTCCTAAGCACCTTTCTAACCTCACATTTAAATTTCATTTGACTTTATCTTTGAGGATGCTCTTTATATAGCCTCAACCAGTGCTTCCCTAACCTCACTCTATGCACTAATCACCTGGGTATCTTGTTAAAATGAAGATGCTGATGTAGTGGAACTAGAGTGGGCTGGAGATACTGCATTTCTAACCAGCTTCCAGGTTACTCTCATCCTTCTGCTCCATGACCATTACCATGAGCCTCATCCTTAATCCACAACCATATCATAGGTTGTCATGTTGGTAAAACAACATCTATTTTTTCCTTTCAAACTATGTTGAATCTATTAGTCAACTTGGAATGTCCTCCTATTCATATTCATCTGTCAGAAACTATTTCATCTTTTCCCTAATCTATCTTGTCACAGCTAGAACACTGTCATCTCAATAAAGCTCTTCTTAATCCAATCCCTTACCACAAAGGAAGCCATCTTGCTTTTCCTGACTTCCTGTAGCTTTTTGTATATTTCTTGTAGCATCATGGAGTTGTAGTTATTTTTACATGGATATTGCCTCCTGCCCTGCTCTAGGTTGTAAGCTTCCTAAGAATGCAATGATAGCTGCCACTTTTGACTGAAGACTAGGAGGAAGAGCATTCTAGGGGGGAGGAGGGGAGGAGATATGGTCACACTAGTAAGTGTCAAAGAAATTTAAGCCTAGTACATCTGATCCCAGCACATTTCCTTTTATTACACTTGGCACACACTGTAATATGCATTGCTCTATAGCCAGAACACAACACCTGACACATTGCTGGATTTCCATCCTTGTTTACGTTTGGCAATGGAGACATAGTAGAAGAAATGACAGTCCTATTTTTTGCATGCTCAACTTTAAGGTATTGGAAGACAGCCCAGTGAAGAGATTCTCCCTACATCTGGAATTTCAGAAGTTAGGAGACAGCCAGAGCAATGGAGCTGGGAGTGGTCCATTTGGGGAATAAGCTGCCTATTCTACCTATGGAGCTGCAAAATTAATTTATTCACCATCATTGGCTCAGGGCATTTTTATTTCTTGAGATACAAGTATAGTAACGCAATATATACAGATGTCCTTTTAAATTGCTGGGTCCTGGCCCTTTTATATTTGACATATTATATGAAAGCAAGAGGTCATTTGATATATGCTTTAGTATGATGCCAGTTACATCTAAAATACTAAAACATTAATCAGGGCAGCATGATGTTTTACAAATCATGAAAAATGTATTGCATGTGTAACTTGTCTTTATCCCATGATCTATCTCTTTTGCCATACATTTTATTGCTTGGGATTTATAGGGCCATTTTTCTGCATGGCTTATACAACGCACATCAATGTGTCTGCCTTCAGTCATCAAAGGGCAAAAATTCAGGTCAGACATCAGTCGTTTGCCAAGCTCATCTGGATTAACAAAGGTCTAGAGCTTGCATCCAGCATACACAGAAAACAATGTAAGGTATGTCTATAGTAACATCAACTTACTCCTGAACTTATAATGCAAAGATTTATGTCTGCTGTGATCTTAATTCAAAGTATTATTGACCGTTGTGATAAAAATATTTTTTCCCACTTGCTGCTGTTGTTCCAACAGCTACTATAGCCCTACACTTGTAGGACTTGTATACTTGCCCTATAATTGTAGTCCTGCTAGTTTTCACAAAACAAGCAATAAACATCTCCATTCCTCTTACTCAGTAATTTCTGATTGGAGTTTGAGGCAGGACTTCCTTGGGCAACTTTGAATGGAGTAAATATGCTCCTAAGTGGAAGACAATCTTGCCATTTCTGTTCGTCCCATCCTGAATACAACATATGGCCTGAGAAAATGAAAGCTATTGAAGACCTGCATAGGAATTCCCCAATGAAGTAAAATCATTGTATTCTCAAGCCCTTTGCACTTTTCCCCAAAGCATACAGTTTATACCACTTAATTCTCACAATCACCCTGTGAGCTCTGCAGAGTAGATTACACTGTCTAATCAACAGGTATAGCAAAGGCTATAAGTTTACAACTGCCAAAGTACTTTGTAGCCATCATATCATGAGTGTACTCGGTGCATGCTGCTTCCATATTCCCGCTAGTTTCAGAGCTTCCAGAGTGCAATGTCAGTATCTCATACCATAGCTACTTTCTGCACTGAGCCCTACATGTTGCATGTGCTTAATAAATATTTATAGATAATAGAAATCTGAGGCCTATGCCCACTGTTCTTGGAGCTAATTTAGTAACTCTTCCCATATTTCCTTGAACATAAACAAAGACAAGTCAGCAGGAAGCAACCAGAAGTATGTGACCAAATCTATTTGATGGCAGAAGGTGTTCTTTCCAAATGGGAAATTGTCTTGAATTTCTGCTAGTTATCTTTTCCACTTGCTATATGTGCCAATTATTTCTTCTGTTCACATGCATATTCTTAGTGACCTCTGAACGGATGTCAGGAAACATTCCCCAAAATAAAGAATTGCCAAAATACTTTCAGGTGCCACAGAAGTTAAGAAGGAACATTGTGTTAATGCAGAGAAGTTAGTGTAGGGCCTGCCGTCATCTTTATTCACAAGGCTGAATATAGAGATTAAAAATCTTACCCAGGGAATGACTAATGCCTGGGTCAAGTCAGAATAAAATTTTTTGCACTGATCCTAGACTTTTGCAATTAAACATACTTTTAGAGAAACCTAGCTCAATTCCATATATAACTCATTCCCAGGGTTATTCTCCAATCATAATAGCATCTCTTTGAAATCTAATTCAGTAATGATCTAAATATGGCAGGGTTCTCCAGATCTTCTAAAATGTGTGATGCAGACGTTTTTGCATTTAAAAGTGGAAGTGAATAAGATAATCCAGTGAATTAATGGTAAAGCTAGAAATGGAATTCGGGTTCTCAGAATCTGCCACTATGCATTACTCTCCATAGGGCTCTGTTCATATTTCTCAGGCTCTTGATCACAGCCCTGATGCCCTGATATTTGATCAGCCCACATTCTGGGAGCCCTATCTGGTGGGTCCCTCTAGTGCTCAATTCTGTCATTCTAGCATAAGCTTGTTGGTGTCCTTTTCTGAATTGAGATGTCCATTTGCTCTGGGTGACTTAGATTGATTGTCCTCACCCAGTGAATTGATAGGAGCTTGTACAGCAACATCCTTTTGCGTAGCAAGCATACTTACAATCATGTTCAAGATTAGCACAAATAATTAAAAATTTACTTGTTAAACTGTACTCTGAATTACATTAGACTTTTAATGCACCTTTTGTAGAAAAATTTTAAGGTCTAAGATACCAAGGTTTCAGGAAAATTATTTAAGAAAAAAGAACACTCTGGGTTTTGAAATGGACAATTATCTTTAAATATTGCTAAAACATATTAATTTTTAAAAAGGAATAGTATTTCTCTATAGAAAGATAACCAACTGGGGTTTTACTGAGAAACAAAAAATGCAGCCAAGATATGTTAAGTTTGCTGCAACTATTAGCCTGCCCACTTAACTCTTAATTAATCAGGGGCTGTGGGTGAGCCACAAAGATCATAAAGGCTTTTAATACACTCACAGGTATGTGGACTCAATCTGACTGCCCCTGAATCAAATTAAGCAACAAAATTACATAAAATTACACACATGCACATACATGCACAGAATCAGATTTCTGGTTTCTTCTTTAAAACATCTGGCAACACAGGGCTCACAGTTTTACAAAGCAACTCATTCGTAGCTGATTTGTTTTGGTAATGTGTAGGCTTTTGAGTATGCCACAGACCATACCACTCCTGACTGTCTTAAACCCACCTGTTTGTTTAACCTGTTTAACCCAAATAGGCACTTGAACATGGGACCCTATCACTGTTCATATATGCAAAATTTTCGTAATTTGAACATAAAGTTAATCATTGCCATTTTTAATTTTCATGCCTGGGAAGTATAACTAACTCTCCTTTGTACTCTAATACTCCACTTTTTCTGCTTTGTCCTAAACCTGAAAATAGCAAAGTAGATGTATAAAAGGAATGACAGCAGAAGGGTCAATTGCATTTGAAGCAGCCCACGACTGTTTACGCTGGCATCATTTCACCCTAGAGATTTTTCCTACTATTTTCTGGAAGCATTCTAACATAAAGCATTTTCCTGGTTTTTAGATTCAAACACATTCTAGTCTAACCACCTGTGTATGCGATTGATTTGGTTTTAACTTTGAGCTTCATCCCTGAACCAGACCTGGCACCTGCAGAAGAAAATACCAGGGGCTAAAAAGAGCAGGCAGGGCCACAAAACAGTGTAATATCCTCCCACTGTGGTTCGTAGGGGATGCTGTTTCAGGGTGTGCATTTCATCTCACGAGACTCCAGACAACAGAAGAGCTAGACAAAAGGAAAACATGTGATGGAGCAGTATTTATATTGCAATCTTTCCAACATTTTAGGAGAGAATGGTTTACAGATGTATACCCTCCAATGACATTTACACATCTATTGTTTTCTTAACCTCCTTCCCCATCGTACTACAAGATTCTTTTCATGAAAAAGATTTCAAACTGCCCTAGTGCCTTCCTGGGATAAAGAACACATGTCCTCCTGATTACAAAGGAAGATATGATGAGCTATATGATAGGCCAAGTGTTAATGTAAAATCAGCCTCAGAAAATGGAATACTTTTATGATTACTTAAGCGTTTGTATTTTCATGCCATAAATTCTTCCCTGTCTGAAACAGACCACTTAAGCCAGTCTTAGAACATCAAGCTGCTAATTTACACAGCATTTTGACAGGAAACCGTCTACAGCAACGAATGCACAGTAGGAGATTTTAACAGAAGCCCATCTGGACTTTCAGCTATTGAAGGCAATTTATTCTTAATCATCTATTAAAGAGAGATGCATAAAAATGAGTTACCATCTCTTGATTATAAATTTCAAGAGAGGTTTTATAAAGAGCCTCTTATTTTATTTTTTCAACTTTTTTCTTCTATTTTTAGTGACTTAATTCATCAATGCTTAACTTGGTGTCTTTCTGCCTTATTATGACTCTTAAAGAGCTGAAAAGTGCTGTCAAGGTCACCGTCGTTGCCTTGGGGAAAGGATATCTGTCTTGGACACACGCCTTCTATTAATTTGGGCTTCTGGACACCTATAGGATGAAATATGTCTTCTTCAAAGGGTTTTTGTTTGTTTTTTCATTTCAAAATGTTTTTCTCAAAATAATCTTTCTCTGATCAGCCAATATTCAAAATATGAAAATGAAAATCTAATAATTTGCTAAATCTGGATTTTGGGGTGTTGAGAGGTATTATTTTTAAAAACTCAAGAATATGAGCATCTGAAGAATTTTTTTCCTTCCCCTAGCCCTTTGTTCCCTTAACTCTTTGCTCAAATCACACCTTTTCAGAGAGGCCTTCCTTGATGTACCCTATTTTATATTATAATCTTACCCCACTCCTGGCTCTATCAATACCCCCGCCCTACTTTATTTCATTCGGATATGTTATTCATTTATTTATTTCATTTATTGTGTTTTTCCACCTGTTAGAATGTGAGCTCCATGTCAACAGAATTTTTCATTCATTCATCCACTTCTGTGTCCTTAGAACTACAAGATATACAGTAGGTATTGATAAAATATTTGTTGAATAAATGCATAGATAAGAGGAAATGACTCATTTGGCAGATATGGAAAAACAAAACTAAATAATGATGACCAATCTAGAATCAAGAACAGCACATGACACATAGTAGGTGCTCAAATAAATGTTTCATGAAAGATAAATGAATACGATAGTAAGAGAAATTTAAAAATAAAAACAGAATAACTAAAATAAAGGTGAAAGAGCTGGGATAAGTACATTCACAATATCTGAAGAAAAGTTATTAGAGATAATTAACTTATGAACACAAAGTTTTCTTTTGAAAGCAAATTTGCTAAAGAAGAAAAGAAGGAAAATAGAAAATTAAATGGAAGAAATGTTTTAATGTTAAAATAGTGTTTCAAATTTGCTTAAAAATTTTTTTAAATGCGATTGCCAATAAAGTATACTCATTAAAAATAATTAGGACTATATATAAAGCACAAAGAAAAAAAAAATAAAACCACCCATAGCCACATACTTTAAATTCTAACTCTAAATATTTGGATATACTTCTGGTATTTTTATATGAAGTTTACATATGAATTTTAATAAATAGGCAGCAAATACACCATATTGTTACTGACTTTTTTTTCTTATGAGATAATATATCATTGTCTTTGGACAGTCTTGTATTTATCCTATCAATTAACTTTTGGTATTCCTTTGTATACAGATACACCACAATTTTTTAAAGCAGTTTCCTCTTGCTATTTTTTTGACTCTTCTAAATTAAGTTATGACCATTCTGCCTGATAAATCTTCATGTATAACAATGATTGCTTTCTTAAGTTCTTAGAAAGGAAGCATAAAAAATTTAAATTTTGATAAAGATTGCTATACTTCCCCTCAAATTATTGAACCTATGCAACTTCCATTAGTTATGTTTGAGAATGTCAAGTTCTTTGCAATTTCTTAACTATATCTTTAAAAAAAGTTTGCCATTTTGATAGGTGAAAAATAAAATGGAAATTTTTTTGGTCATGGAGATGGATATTCAGGGAGAACAAATAACACAATTTGGGATGAAATTCTAAAACAGAACATTCAATTTGCATTATTGATTTGGTTACTTTATATCTTAAATAGACCATCAATGTTAACCCCTCCAGAATGATTTGTAATCGTAAACCATGTTAGCTCTACTATCAGTGCCTTGTGCATACACATCTATAGATTTTATGTAATAAATAGTACCCTACTTTTCTACAAATCATCTAGGCAATTTATAAACATTAACTAAATCACAAGCTTCCTTGTTTTTATAAATTCTTTGTAGAAGAACAGAGGGTACTCAAGAGTATGAACATGCTAGTCAGATCCAAAATGTAATACATCTATATTCTGAATTCAACATAATCTTCAATCTCTAACAGAAAACTGAAGCTAAAAACAGAGGGTATGTATTTTTTAGTGTGATATAATGATGAGCCTTGATATTTAAGGAATATGCCAAGTTCAGGAAGCACAGAAACTTGCAATGCTATATTGATTACTGGTAACGATCAATTTAACGTAATAAAATCTGACTCACGATAATCATTTAACCTGTTGGTGAATTACTTTTCCTCCAAGAGTAAAACTCATCTCTCTTTTAATTAAATTTCTACTTTTCTTCAAGTTTGGGATCCTCTAAGTCCACACTCCTCAAAGTGGACCCGTAGCATCAGCATACATATCACCTGGAAATATGAGAATTACAGACTCTCAGGAACTACCTCAAGCCTACAAATCAGAATCTGTATTTTCACAAGATCCCCAAGTGAAAAATATGCATATCGAAGCTTGAAAGCCTGAAACATTAGAGTTTCTATTAAGCATGTAAACCTTGTCACACCTCCCAACTCTAGACTATTTGTTGCTATGTATGAAACATTAGGCTTAGTTTCATCCTGAGTCCATCTTCAAAAGACAAAGAACAGGAAAAGATTATCATTTGCATAAAGACCTCATGAGATATTTCATTAAAAAAATGGCCATGTAAAGAATGATTTGAAAAATAAGAGGGTCTATAAAACTCATTTAAAAATATTTTCTAAGTTTTAGATACAAATATCAATTTGAAACCAAATCCTAAAGTTGCTTCTGTATTTCAGTGGTAGGAGAAATAATCACTGGCTGTTTTCCTTGGGCTTTCCAGAAATTATGAAACTATTGCCTTTAGGTTTTTAATCACTTATCATTGCTAAGTAAAAGCCACCCCAACTCTTAGTGGCTTAAAACTACAATTCCTTACTATCTTTCCTGATTCTGTGGGTTGACAGGGTTCAGCTGGGAAGTTATTATTTGAGGCCTCCCAGGTAGTTACAGTTAGACTACAGTGTTCACAGTCACCTGAAGGCTCTACTGGTTAGATGTCTGAGATGGCTGGCCCACCTGGCTGAGAGCTGCCATGGGCCGTTGACAGCTGAAGAGGTTGACTAGACCACCTATGTATGAGCTACACATGTGGCTGAATTTTCTCAAAGTGTGACAGCTGTGGTTGGAGAGGGAGTGTCCCAAGAGCAAACGTTCCCAGAGACCCACATGAAAGCTGCAAAGCTTCCTATGCCTGAGCCTCCAAAGCCCCAAACATTACTTCTGCAATGTTTTATTGGTCTAGCAAGTCACTAATTCCAGCCCAGATTCAAGGGGGTAGGGAAAATCAATCCCACCTCTCAGTAGGAGAAACAGTAAATAATTTTCTTATACCTTCTTTAATTTACCACAAAGTTTTTAAAAGTTAAAACAACTTTTCTAACTTTTAAAGTTGCCCGCCTAGATCTACCCCACAAGTGTTCAACACTGAAAAGTATGGGATAAAATCAGAGCCTTAGTTTTACAAAGTCTACTTACAAAAATATCAAAACCTCCTTTATCCTATGTTATGCAAAGTAGGGCTCTGCCTATAGATTGATATTTGAGGAGAACTCAGAAGTGCCTTTTACCTTAAAAGACTTTCACCTCCATGATGGTTTTCCTTGATTACTCTCTTCCTCAAGATCCATTCCTCACCCCCTTCTGATCAACTCTATGTCAGTGAGGCTGCAGGGTTTACCCTTTGGGCTCCTTTGCTCTTGGGTTTCCAACTGGGTTTGGCCAGTGGCAGGTACTTACCTCCGTTTCTTCCCCTTTTTCTCCCATTGTTAACAATGCATTTCTCACAGTAGCTGCAACCTGTACTCCTGCATGTCTTTCCTCCACAGTTCCTCATCCTAATTGACTTTATTACTTCTTTTTATTCCCTTCTCTTCAGCTCTAGGAGTGATGATAGCTTTCTTCTGTTGCTAGCTTCTGAATGTTCCACAAATCAGATTTCAAAACATTTTTTATTTCAATTTTTTTCACAAAAGGATACATTTCTGGTCTGCTAATAGTCAAATAATAAAAATAAAAGACTAATCATTTGGTTCATCTGCAATTTTTGGTGCTCAGAAAAGAATAATTTTTAATAACTTTGAGCCAATAAAATCCCACCTGTCATGAGAAGGGGCCAGAAAAATCACTGGAGACTTCTTTCACTGTGTGCTTCACAGGCTCTCAGTTTTGTTATAGGACATTTGAAGAGAAGTATTTCCTTTCTGAAAACTAAGAAAGGGCCCATTGGTGGTCCAAAGAGGCCAAATGTTGGTGTGACTAAGGAATTGCTGCATGCATATCTTTAATTAGAAATATGTTGCTTGACCATTTAACTATAAGGAAATGTTTAATGCTACATTTTCTAGACTACCTTGCAACTAGATGTTCATGTAATGAAATGGAATATTTGCTTTCAAAGACTCCCTTGCAGCTGGGTATTGATTCAACCTAATTCTGGCCCATGAGACAGGCAAAAAAGGCAGCATGTGGCATTGTGGAGGAGAGTCTGAGGATTTGTTCCACAGTCCATGTGAGAGGACACAAACACAGAAATATCTTCAGCTGGTTGGGGGAGGAGTCATGAAGGTAGCAGACAATACTGGTGTAGAGTTATTTTCCAGTAAGTATACTAATGTGGCCTTTTGCCTTAACAAGTTGGATATAAAAGGAAACTCTAGATTCATTTTGTAGCAATTTGTATCCCTTAACTATGTACAGTTTGAGGGGTAGTGTGGTACAGCAGTCATGATTGTTAACTCTGAATCAAATTTTTTGGGTCTACATAACAATTCTACCACCTAAGTTCTCTGATTTGTTGGGCTAGTTACCAGGAAACTCTGAACTTCAGTCTCATCCACCATGAAATGAAGATAAAATTAATTCATTATAGAATTACAGTAAAGATGGAACAAGATTAACTAATGAGAAGCAGTTCACTATCTGGCATATATTAACAGCTAATAAAATGTTATCTATTTCTAATTATTATTTAATAGATAAAATGATCTAAATGTCTATCAACAGTGAAATAGTTAAATATGGCATAGAATATTTCTAGAATGTAATACTATACAACTATTAAAAAGAATATTAAATATATTTACATAATACATATGTATGTATATATGTATATTTCTCTATATAGAGAGAAAGAAAATGAAAATGATCAACATGTTAAATGATCATCAATTAAATGACAAAGGGAAGTATAGTAGAAAGAGCATATTAGCATATTACTTTTGTTTCAAGAAAAGAAAAATGAATACAACACATACAAATACACATTTTCTTCTAAAAAGAATACCTATCAGCCTTATGGACTAGAAAATCAAGGAAAAAGTCGATGCCAGAAATTTGTTAGATGCTCACCAACACTCTTTCAACTTCTTTCATGCACAGAAAGACATTTTCCACTCTTTCTTCACTTAGATTTGTGTTACATACATAGCAAGTTCTGGCCAAGGATGTATGAGCAAAAGCTAAGTGTGTCAGTTTCCAATTGAAATGATTAAGAGACCAGAATGTCTTTTCCAACTTCTCTCTCTTTGCTCATTGATTCAAGTGAAAGCAGGAAATCTGCTTTGGATTCTAAGGAGGCCTAGGTGAGAGCAGAGACACAAGAAGAAAGACTGGATTGCTGAGCTGGAACTTGGGGAAAAGCCAACAAGAAAAGCTACCTGTCCTACATTAGACCATAATATAGAAAGAAATAACATTTATTGTAATAACCATTGTAATCTAAGGATTGTTTGTTATAGCAACTAGCACTAATAATTATTTTTCTTTTTATATCATTTTGTATTGTCTAGAGTTTTGTCTAATGAAATAGTTAAACTAAAATATGAGTGAGCTAAGGTGCACCAACCAAACTGTCTTAATTTAGAAGTCAAAAACCACCAGGAAAGATTTCATTTTCTAAGCAGCTTATTTACATTGTTCTCCCTCTAAGAAATAATACATGTAGTATAATACTCTTATATAGTACACTGCTCTGCACATTTTTAAATGTCTTATCAGCTATCTCACCTGTTTATTTTAATTTAAAATGTATTTTAACTTTAAAAAATACCTGACAGCTAAAGGCTCAAAGTGTCCAAGATACCTAGTCATGTCCCATTGGTCAGATTTGAATAGCTGTAGTGTAATTTCTAGGTAGAAAGTATTCCTTCTACTGTACAAGTTCTCCCTCTCCCTGCCCCAGATTACCTCAAGCACTTCTTGACTTAATTCAGTCAGTGTATAATATTAATATTTCAAGCTATAATTTTTTAAAAGGCCGATTAATTTTTGATAATTCCTATTTGTCACTAATGGGATATGCTAGTAATTACATTGTTAAGCCCCTAATATTCTCATCATAAAATAAGATACTATATAAAGGACATGGCACAGTAAAAGACTGAGCCCATTTTAATATGGAAGTTGAAATGGAAAACCATGTATTTCTCACTTATTTTTCTTTGGCAAATTCTGAATTCACAGATGGTACAGATAACTTGGCTTTCTAAACTAAAGCATCTCTATTTATGATCTTGTCTTGGAAGTCTCTTTCGTGGTTAGACCACATTTTGTATACTTCCGATGATGGACATATGATCTGAGATGAGCCAAGGAAAGGGGCCAGCCACATGAAACATCATCGAGCCTGCAAGTAGCTGCTGCCAAAAAGTTGGAAAAGACAATTTTACAGGTCACAAAGAAAATTGGGACCCAGATCAACCAACAAAGCATTCAGTGACTACAAAAATAAGTATGTGATGCTCATATCATGCCCGTATAGGCCTCAAAGGAAAGTTATTTATATGGAACAGTGGGATAGGAATGCCATCTTTAACTATTATTTTACCAAGAGAGGAAGAAGGTGGTTAGGGAAGAATTAACCTGTCTTTGGAACAAAAAAACCCACATTTTAAAAATAAATTTAAAATTTCATTAAATGGCCATGTATTTGCATAACATTTCCAAAAGATTTATTCTTCCCCTTTTAAAAAATATTCCTCTTACACCAAGGATAGCCCTCTTGCTAAAACAATGCATAAAAGATAATATATTTTCATTTTTTATTTTCAAGTGTTTGAGTTGCAAATTTACAAATGAGCTTAATGAAAATTTTTTAGCCAAAAATTGAAATATTTCATGAAATTTTTTTTTTAAAAAAAAAAAGGTATAGACATTCTTATAAAATTCACCTTGACTTTGGAATAGAAACATTAAGAAGTTAATGAATAGAACTGAAGTTAAGAATAGAACATTAAATAGAAACATTAAGAAGTTAATTGTGACACAATTTGTGAAATCAATTTTGGTAAATCCACATCTCTCTGGAAAGGACCTAAAATAAAAATCACTAGTTAGAATACAAAGATCTTCACTACTTTCCATGTTAAAGAGACCAGACTGGATCTGAACTTGCCCTCCCAGTGGAAAAAACTAGAAGATTGAACAATATATATATGGAATAGTGGCTTTCAAACATTGGGCTACTATCAGTGCATAACTGTGATATATTACAGAAGGTAAAACAAATGACCTGAGCCCTAAAATCTACCGGCTTTTTGCCTTGAGCCTTACCACAGACTATATATAACACAGCAAGGAAGAGCCCAAAGCAGAGATAGAAGGTCCCATTGAGATGAGAAGACAGAAGTTAAGCTTGGAAAGATGGAGATAGCTTGATTTTGTGGGGCACAGTACCATAGGCAAAGGAGCTACACAGAGAAAGAGTTCCAGAAATCAGGATAGCGATCTCTTGGATCCAGCTTCTAAGACCTGCATGAAGAAGATGGTATTTCCTGATGCTTGGCAAAGAATTTTCAGAAATACTTAACTTGAATAATTCCAAGAACATAGACAGGACTGGAGGATATTAAAGTTCTGTCTAGCAGAATGCAGTGATTTCAGTGACGATGTAGAACATTTAGTAGGGAGCCTAAAAGAGTTAACTTTAGTAGTAAGGCTAAAGTAGCCCTATGGTAAAGGATAGTATCGACATGTCCTAACAAAATTTACAGTCATGGAAAGGAGCAACTGACTCGGAGGTTACTTAACTGCCTTCCAAAACAAAGTTTGACATTTTTAAAGATTAAATAACAAAATTCAGACTTTCAAAAACATTAAATTTACAATATCTGTTACCTAATAAAAAAATAGTAAGACATAAAGTATCAAGAAATTGTGACAAATAAACAGAAGGGAAAAAAATCTGCCAATAGAAACAGTAGAAATAAAGATAACAGTATCAAGAGATGAAGATTTTAAAAGAGCCATTATGAATAAACTCAAGGATTTAAAGAAAAACATAAATATCAGATTGAAGACACAATATATAAAAACAAATCAAATATAGTATCTACAGAAAAAATTAATATATATATATTGAAAATCATGAGATAGGTTTAATAAATGATTAGATATTATAAAAGGAAAGATAAGTGAACTTCAAGAAATAGCCATAGAAGAGCTATTGAACATAAAGCATAGAATTAAAAACACTGCAATAAAACGAAGAGAGTCACAATGACCTATATCAGGCAGTCTAACATACATATGATTAGAGTCTGTATTAGTTTCCTATTGCTGCTGTAAGAAATTGTAATAAACTTAATGGTTGAAAAACCAAATTCATTATCTTAGCATCCTGGAGATCAGAAGTCCAAGAATGGGTCTTCTGGGCCAAAATCAATGAGTTGGCAGAGCTGCATTCCTTCTGGAGACTCTAGGAAAGAATCTAGTCCTTTGCCTTTCTCATCTTCTGGTAGTCACTGCATTCCTGAGTGACTAGCCTCTTTTCCATTCTCAAAGCATATCACTCCAACTTTTGCTTTCATTATCACATGATAATGGTAAGATATGTTTTGTTTTCTTGATGTTTTAATGTCAAGAAAAGAGAATTGATTGTTTAAGCAGAAATTAGAAGACTATGGGCCAAAGGCTGAATATGGCCCCCTGTTTCCTTTTGTAAATAAAGTTTTATCGGACCACTGTCATACTATTTGTGTATCATCTGTGACTGTTTTCATACTATAATGTCAGAGTTCAGTAGTTTTGACAGAGACAGTATGATCTGAACAGACTCAAATATATACTGTCTGGACCTTTAGGAAAGAAAAAAAAATGCTGATCCCTGATTTAAAGAACAATAGTAACAATCCATTGTAGACTTTACTACATATGTAGAAATAAAAAATATATGACAAGTCATACAAAGAAGAGGAGAAATGGAAGAATATTATTTATAAGATTATCACACTACACTTGAAGTGGTACAATATTATTTGAAGGAATTCTGTGCAAATTATATACCCTATAAAACCATTACTCATAACCAGAGAAAAGATATACAGCAAATAAGCCGATAGTAGAGACAAAATGAAATATGACACGTATTTAGCGAAAATAAGGCAAGACAAAAAGAAAAGAGAAACAAAAATTTTATGACAATTGAAAGTTAAAAGCAAGAAGCTAGATTTAAGCACATCCATGTCTATAGTTATAGTGAATGTAGACGGCCTAACACTCCATTTAAAAGGCAGAAATTTTCAGACTTGATTAAAAAAAGAAAGACATAATTCTTCTCTATGGCAAACCCACTCAAATTAAAAAGACATAAATAGGTTAAAAGGATGAAAACACATACCATACTAACACTAATCATAAGAAAGCTGGAGTAGCTGTATTAATAAAAGACAAAATATACTTAGAGACAGGGAATATTATCAGAGATATAAAAAGGAGCGTTTCATAATGATGAAAGGTTCAGTTCATCAAGAATCCACAATAACCCTAAAGTTCATTCCCTGAGGACAAATGCATGAAGCAAAAATTAAGATTACTAAAAGGAAAATAAAACTAACCCACAAATATTAGTGATCGTCAGAAACAAATGAACGGAAATTCAGTAAGAATAACGCAGATATGAACATTTTCAATTAACGTGAACAAATTGATATTTACAGAACACTCCACTTGACAACAAGAAAATACATGTTCTTTTCAAGTGTAAAGGGAGTGCATATGAAGAGAGACCATATTCCGGGCCATAAAGCCAGTCTTAAAAAATTGGAAAAATATTAAAATTATACAGAGTATATTCTGCTACCCAGTAAAAGAGTACTTTTTAAACAAATCTAATAAAATAAATAAGCAAACATTAAAGTAAGTTCTAGATAATAAATACCCCATTTGGTTTGAAGCCTTTAGAAAAAAATAATAGCCAAACTACTCACTCTAAAAATTAACTTTAACCAATGACCTACATTCATTTAATTAATAAAAATTTACACTATTGAGTGGAAGTATTTACTTCATTTTTAAAAGTCCAAAATTATGTAAATTAACGACTTATGTTTTCCTTTTATTTTGATCAACTGGTAAGCACATGTTTATGGCAAATTGCCTCCCGATGCAGCAAAATCTACCCAGTCACCAGCCAGCAGCTTGCGTTTTAGCCAGATGTGATACAGCCCAAATGTATTATTACAAAGGCAGAAAAAACTACCACCGCCAATTGCAGTTCAATTATTTTACAATATACAGACATTGCTGCAAATGCAGTTGGATCTTGAGAACCATATTATTCTGTCAGGAACTATGTCATATTGAGAAATGAAGCCCATCAACAAATTATTCACATGTGTTTTCTCTCTATTTCTCTCTCTCTCTGTATAATTTCATGAGAATAAAGATATTTAAGGGAAATAGAAAAAAATTAGTTCATGGGAGTTTAAATCTAAAGGAATCTAAGGGAGTTTAGTTCAGATATGCAAACTTTAGGGAAAGATAATAGAACCAAGTCCAGTCTTTTCAAAAAGCAATAGCAGAATAGAAACATTTAAGGGAGATACTTAGAGTAATATTTGCAGCCCAAGAGTCTAAGTAGATGCAAATTTTAGGGAAAGAGAGTAGGATCCCAGGCCAAAACCCGAACACACCAAGATGGCATCTATTTTAAAACCCCTAAGGTCAGAATTAATATTGATGAAGCATCTTATCCACCTCCTTCCTCCAGGAATGGTCCCATTCAAACCCAAAAGAAAAAAGTTTTACCAGCTTTATTTATTACTCTAATTTCTAGGACATGCCGACTTGGCTTTAACCAAAATTATTCTCAAGGATATTTTGAACATTTCCTCTGGCTTTAAATATATATATATATATACACATATACATTTTTTTTACAGAAATTAAGTTGCCCAACTTCTTCTTTAAATCTGGCACACCCTCATCAACGTACCATTTGAGTTGCTCATCTATTGTGAGAATTGTGATACCCACAGTTGTTCAGATATAGTATTAACCAGCGTAGTCTAAGGATGGAAAATGTGAGCTGCCTGAGTTAAAATCCCAGCTCTTTCACTTATGAGACGTGTGATCATTTGAGCAAGTGACTTTATCTCTCTGCTTCAGTTTGCTTATGCTTTAAGTGGAGATGTCATACAGATATTATAAGGATTAAATAACACTGTATTTCTAAAATACTTAAACCTGTGCGTGGCATGTAATAAGTTCTATACAATGCTCATTAATTTTTTAAAATACCTCATTCAGAAAGATCCTCATTATAAAAATTTACAGAATGATCTTTTCCTCTGTCATCTTCTCTCCTATGAAAAAACAACCTATTTAAAATGGACATTAAAATAGAAAAACTCCAGTAACAATAATGAAGGTTCATTCTTATGGGATCATGGCAATAATGATTTCTGAGGTTTGTGGAGGGGAAAAAATGCACATATTTTAGTTTTATCAAGGAAAAGCATGAAGAGTTTCTCTGCCACCTCAACCACAAAGGCAGCTACTATACATTTAACTAAAAGATTTGGTGTGAGCTCTAAGGCTAAATAACCATCAATTCATAGCATTTCCTGTCCTAGTTTACAGACATAAATAAAAGCCATCTACCCACATGCTTAAAATATCACCCCATTAGGTTTTTATGTGAGGATTCTGTATCTTCTTGTGTAATTGTTATAAAACTTTTGACATTCAAATTGATGAAAGGATATTCCAAATTAATATGTATTTTCAGTTTTCCTTAGGTTCTACTAAACTTGCTATAGAGTAATGTGAAATCAACTGTTTAAGACAAGTAGAAGAAAAAAGATAGAAAAAAAATTTTAAGCCAAATGCCTAGGTGGAAGTAAATCATCATATTGGCATCCATGTCAAGACATGTTAACTGCCTTGGTTATGTAAAAATGAGAGGAATATTTTTAAAATACCGTTTTAGAAATATCTGTACTTTTTGAAAATTTGGGGAATATTTCCTTCCTGTTCTTTACTGAAACACTGATTTTGAATTAGAATTGTTAAGAAAATGCATACTGTTGAGGTTAGTGACAGTGAGTTGGTGTGAAGTACTTAAAATGCTTGCATGAAAATATCCTTTACCACAATCCACTTCTCACCCACAGACATAGAACAGTTCCGATCTCATTCAGAAAAACATCACAGAACACTCACTAAGTCTTTATTCCTTCAAATGCTAATGTCTAGCCATTCTCTCCCCAGTTGGTTCATTCAGAGATATCATTTTCTATTTTGAATTGTAGTGCATTTTCTTTCTTAAAAAAAGATTGTGAGATGCTTTACAGTATAATTATATACAGAAAAGTGAATTGGATTTTACATAACATCAAAAGTGATAAAACCACATTAGTATCAGACACCATGCTTTACTCTTAGGAGAATATAATACTCTATCTAGCAATAAAAAATTGAAACTGAATGTCTTTCAAATAAAGATATTGTTTTAAAATTATATAACACAATATTATAAAACACTTAAAGTAAATAAAAAATATGTATTTATTTATTTACATATATATGATATATATGCAACTTGAGATCTCAAAAGCAAAATGCTTATTGAAAAAAGTAGTCACAAAATGATACACAGCATGTGATAACATGTATGTAAATTTAAAAGTGCAATTTAATACCATGTATTTTTATGAATAAATTATGAATCTCTCTAGGAAAAATATAAAGCATGGACTAAAAGATGCACACCACATTCATTACAATGTTTGCCTGTAAGAAAAGGACTAGGAAGGGAAAAGTGAAAACTTTATTTTTAATGCCCTAATTATTTTATTTAAAAAACATGAATGTGACTAAATAGTAACATTTGTTAAATCTGGATATTTTACATGTGTCTTGGTTTCACTATTTTCTGTGGCTTTCTACATTTTCTAAACTTTAGGCATTAAACACAAAATTTATTAATAATTATTTGTTTAACATGTTTTGTGAGTTTTTTCTTTTTTTGTCCAAATGCATAAATGTAAGGACCCAGAATTGTCACTGCTTAGATGCGACTTTGATTGAAGAACACAAATTTAGTGAGTTCATGGACCACAAGTCAGGGGAGCAACAGCTTACTCTTATTGGATTAGATGAGGTCATTGGCTCTCTTATTTCACCAAAAATATCTGTACATTGGAATAAGGATTTGTTAAGTGGCCTCTGCGGAGGCTTTTCTTCAAAATAATTTTCTTACTGCCAAGAACATGCAGCAACACTTTCAAATTTCAGTAAGAGTAATATTTATTCCTATTAACACCAGACTTGAAATTATAGTAACCTTTATCCTTGTCAGATGAAAATACTACGTCTTAGATTCCGGTATGCTCTTGTCATCACCACATCTGGCTTGAACTCTCAGGCAGACATGGCAGTATCTAGCATTTAGCCTCCATTCGGAACTGACACTCCAGCCACATACCATCAGTTACAGTAAGTCACATGGCCCCAAGACAATGGCGTGAGGAAGTACATACTACCGACAGAGTAGGAGATAAGAAAGAATTATGAAAAATATTACAATACCACACCAATGTTCATTATACTGGGATGCACCTGTGTCCGTTTTGGTATCAAAAAGAGTAGAGTACAAAGGTAGGGGAAATTTTGCAATACAACTTTATTTTCTGTGTTGTAGTTTATAGATAATAACTTACACCACCTAACTTTGAACAATGGCCTTATTCTTTGAAAAAGTGTGGTTCAGAGATGTTCAATAATTTTCTTGGGGTTCCATAACTTGCAAAAGGCAAATGCTGGATTTGAACCCAAGTCTGCTACCATTAATAAACTTGTTGTTGATATGTGATAGGCTTCTAAGCTTTTACACATAAAATGTTGTGGTTTTAGAACATGGTCTCTCAGACTTCTTAAATGCTACACCATCCTTTAGTTTGGGTATAAAGCAGAGTTGCTTCATTGCTATTTCCAGACATGGAGGCTTGCTTTATAGTCTTTCAAAGCCTTTGCCTCAGAGCCCCAAGTTCAGCTGGGACTAAGGCTCTTGCCATTGATACATTTAGCACCAAGAGGCATTTAGCAAGGTTTGAAAATGTGTTTTGATAAAAAACTTTTAGTTAGGTCAGAAGTTTAGCCCCTGCCAGTATTAGCTGAATAATATTACAGTATTTTAGCATATTCAATCTACACAAATGACAGTTCAAGAGACATGTGCTTAGGTATTAAAAGAAAATAAAGAGGAAAATATTAGTGTGACATATAACTCCTCTTATATACATACCTTTGGCACACACTGTCATAAGAGAACATCTATTAAAATTTTTATTTAAGGAAAAGAAATCAATAAAATAAGAATTTTTTTAGATAGATAAAAAAATCACAGAGTTCAAAGATATCAGCATTTTTTTTTTCCGGGAATCACAATTTCAAGTCTTATCATGTACCTGGCCATCTTGCTGGAAAAAAATTAATGACAATTTATTTAAATAAATAAAAAAATTAAGTTAAAAATAAATAAAATTATATTGCCAAAATAAATTTCACACAACGGTAACTTTTTGGTCATCACATTCAATTATCCTCTCTTCCTCTTAATATTACTCTAATTTTTGAGGGGAATATATTTTACTACATATCTTACCCAAAGGAAATATATACTAGGGGAGTTTTCTGTTAATGGTGTCCAGGTAATAAGGGGAAGAAGAAAGCAATGAGAAGATCAGATGTCTCTCATGAGCTAGCATTGTGCTAGATGCATTGTATATCTGTTATATAATGTATATGAAAAATTCTAGAATAAAAGTCAAAATATGGTCAGAAAGCTTTAAATCTTATCCTGTGGCTGAGTGAAGAAATAAGAACTTAAACCCATCTGGTTGAACTCCAGAAGTGAACCTCTTTGGTCAATGAGGACAGATCCACAAACCTTTTGAAAAAGGCTCCAAACCACTTTTTATGAGGCCTAGAAATATGATATCTAGAAATTATCACTACAAAGCACTCACTCTAAGAATAAAACAATGACAAATAAAATATCACAATAATATACTCACCAGTATTAACATGAGTCTTCAAACACTCTACAAAACCCATGGCCTTTGGGCCACTGTGAAGGCTGTTTATTTAGAGAAAGGTGGGATAGTCACCCCAAATCATTTCCTGCTTCCAATGTTTCATGGGTATCCTGATGGTCAGTGGAAGAAATTAGTTTTTATATCTTAGTCTTAGGAATCAGATGGGAGAAATCAATTCATTTCACACATTAACCTACACAGATGTAGCTCTCACTCATACTGCATTTTTCCTGTCATAAAAAAAGTTACAATGAATTTCAATGGAAAAGTCCTGAAACAAATCATGTTCTTTAAAATAAGTATTGTATATATTTGATAGTCCACGAGAAAGACTGGCTATGAACTACACCTTACATGAGGCTCTAATCCAAACCTGAATTGATGCAGTTAGAGAAATGTCCCGCTCTACAATTGTTCTACTCCATCATTCACTGTAACACTAGGTTTAGGTACAGATGATGGTAGGATGCAGCTATTATTAAGCTGCTTGTAATTCAGCATCCTGTATCATGGGGCCTCGTCCCTTCATTTGTATCAGAAAGCAATGATTTTATGATGGTTTAAAAAATGTCAAAGAAAGAAGCTCCCTGGAAAAGAGCATGAAATCAGGTATTTAGAGGGAATGATTCAGAATGTTCCAGCTGCAGTGATATGAGGGGCGAGTCCAGCCCTTTCATTTTACACATATGAACTCTGGGGACCAAAAAGATTAAGTGATTCAGGCATGGTGACACAGCAGGTCTACACAGCCATGACTACAGCCCACTACAGCAAACTCAGTACTACAGGATATAAAAGAGGATATTTGCTCTTGAATCTGTGCTACGATAATGGGTCATTCAAGCTACATTCATGTATTAGCTAATATGCTGAGGTTAGAAAGAATACATTTGTCCATGGATGTCATATCTGTCTTAACCACAGTTTTATGTGATACAAATATAGATGCATGGATATGTTTTCTTTTTATAAGGTCTAAGGTTTTTTGTGTTTTTTTTTAATAAATTTACCAATGAGAGAAATAAGCCCTGTAGCTCAAGCGGAGCAGTTATGAACCTGTGCTTTGCATTAGCTTCTAACTCATTTCTCATATTCTGGCCCTTAAAAAAAATCAAAGGTTAAGCTGGAAACACCATTTAGATAACAATGGCTCAAATAACCTTCTTCCAAATGAAACAGAGATTCATTAAAGCTTTCGCCAATCTACTCCTGCAAAGAAATTGGCCAAATACATAGAAGTTCCCATAATATCACACCCAAGTACAATTTCTAGCTAATATTGGTAATGGTAGACTTTTGGGAGGATTACAGTCAGCCTGATGCTACAAAAGAATCTTCAACCCTACCCATGAAGATAAATTTCCTTCAGACTGGTCTGTATTTAATCAATCAACTAAAATCAGTTGCATATTTCCTGTGTCCAGTTGAGCATATAAAGAAATATGAGTTGTAGCCTGTATCATCCAGGACCCATTCAAGGAAACAAGTAGTTTAAGAAAAGAAAGTTACTATCAGGAACTGGTTTATAAAAAAGGTTGAAAGGTAAGTCAAGACATAGTCACCAACCCAGAGATTAACAATAGCAGAAAGCTATGACTGCCCCTAGGACCAGAGAGTCAAAGGGAAAGGATATTCCCAGAGACCAGGAGCTGGCATCTCCAGGTAGTTTCTGAAACCATTTTAGGGGTAACCTGCCAGGAGCTGGAACCATTAAAAGATACAATTAACTCTCTGTGCCTGATACACAGAAAGAAGGAGAGAAAAAAATACCTTGGTTTATCATCTCTCACCCTAGAATCTACCACTAATAATTATTGTACCTTCAAGTCAATGAGAAATGTAGTTTTTATAAGTTCTTCTCTTTTCTTCCAGTTATCTATTGCTGTGTAACAAATTACCTAAATACACGGTGCTGTAAAACCACAACCATTGTGTATGCTCACAGAGAGATGCAGCAGCTCTGGCTTTTCTCTGCCGTATGATACATGAAGCCTCAGCTAGGACAACTCTAAAGGCCGATGCTAGAGGCCACACTTCACATATAATATCTTCCTGCACAGATATGTGCCTGCATTGGGATAACTAAAGGACAGACCCAGCCGGGACTATCAATTGGAATACCTACATATGGCTTCTACAGCATTACAGTTTCAAGTTGGTCAAACTTAGGACATCATATTTCAGGGCACCAAGAATGAATCTGACCAGAAAACAAGGCTGAGGCTACATGGTCTTTCATGATATATTGTTAAGAGTGAGTTGTGCTTTTACAGCCTTGTGTTGTTGGTAACATGACATCACTTTTTCTGTACTCTGTGCAGAACTCTGTACAACTCTGTTGATCAAAGCAGTCACAAGCTTACCCAGATTCAATGGAAAGGGGAATGTAGCCTGCTCTAAGTAAGAATATAAAAGAATGCATAGCCATGTTTTAAAACAGACTCTTCTAGGCACAGAGAAAATCAACATAAATGAAGTAGAACAAAATGCAAATAAGAATGCAAGGACTGCAAAAAAATACCAGAAAACAGTACAACGATGCACATCTGAATACATCCTGAATAACTGCCAAGTAAGTAGCACAGGCAGTGAATGTTTCACAACATCAATAGGGAGAAATCATTGAAGAGAGGTAACCATAACTTCTGAAAACCATTTTACACTTACCCTAAAGACAAAGTAGGAAATTGTAGGGAACTCTCTATTTCCCCCAAACTTTAAAAGAGCATATATACAAGTTAGGTACAAACCTAGGTGAATTCTGAACTCTTGGAAGTCAGTCCTTTTGTTTACCTAACATACATGCAATTTTATCTTCAGGAGCAGCAATTTGTACCAATAGCTTGACTTTTATTCTTAATATGAAGTGAAGTCACTTTTCTCCAGGTGTGCAGAACATAGCTGTTATTCAAACATAAAGCTCTCTGGCTTTGTCCTGATCCATCCTCTCTACCCTTGATATTGGTTCTTCTCTTCTCTCCTTCCTCCTCCCCTTCAATCAACTCACACCCTGCCTTGCAGACCTTTTAGTTGTTGGCTTACTTTGTGTTCTTAGCCTCAAATTCCAGTGGAACCTCTCAGCATAAAGCAGCTATTACAGTTTTTGTAGAATGTGGTGAGTCCAGCAGTCTTCGGTTACCACTTGTAGACCTCCAGACCTCTCTGCGGTGAGGGGGAGGAGTACCCTGGCCATTCTCTGCCTGAGACAGATGACTAAAGCAAAGCACATGACCCAAATTAGCAAAGGAAGGAGCAGGGACACATGGAAAGAATTTCCTTCAAACAAATAAAAGTTTTTTTGGACTCTTCTTTTATGATTCAAATCTTCTGCTGTTCAGTTAGAAGCTGGGGTCATGGAAAAGGGAGAAATAGTTGGTGAGTGAATGACAAAAATTTAGAAACTGAAATTGACCACTTCTGTGTAAAGAAGATATCAAATCAATGCATATTCAAGAGGTATTCACATAGCTTTACCATGTAACGATATATAATTAAACGATCCCTGTGCTCTGTCCCATTTGGCTTTCTATTTTGGTTAGCAGAGAAGCAGTCATGAGCACGAGGCTTTTATTTTATGTTCAAACGGAAGGCTCTGGTGATTGTCCATTTGTCCTCTGATTAACAACCACACAGAGATATAGCAATAAGCTGTGTTAGGAAGCAGATTTCCACTCCTTTATACACTGGGGGGAAACTGCATATCTTAAAGCTGCTACTGACTACCACAGTGAATTAGGAGGGGTGAAGACTGGTGTTAACAACTTCCTTTAAATTCAGTAATATTTGACAGGCCTCCATTGTTGGGAATAACTGTGAATTAAATTCTTGACAAAAATAGAAACGATTTCCAAATGATCGTGTGTTTCAAAGAAACTGGACAAAGTTCAGTCTACATTCAGCTGTCGGAAATACACCCTCCTGACACAGGATAAAGTGTATAAATTCTAATTCTTTGCAACTGAAGCTCTCTGCTTCTGATCCAAAGGTATTTCAACCCAATTCCTATGCCTTAATGCTCTGCGGCTGGTGTCAGTGTCAGTGGATCCCTGGGGCCCTTACTTCATGAGGCCAGGTGAAGTGAAAGAGAAACACGCCAATGTCTTTTACTCCTTAGCTTTGGCTTGGAATATATGCTTTTTACTTTTTTTCTTTTTATGCTTTCTCTTCACATTGATAATCACACTTATTTAAATGTTAATTCCTTTTGAATGACAGTCTCTTTGAATAACAGCCTTCTGTTTCATTTAACCTGAGGATGCACGTTTTATGCCTATGCCTCTTCTCTAGGTAGTGTATCAGAAAGCCCATGTGTTGGGCCTTCGCATAGACCACCAATTCCTCTGTGCAGTAATAAGCAAGAACAGCAAATATGGCTAAAGAAATCAAACATGCAACACCTCCCATTCCAATTGAGCAACAGAGAAGAGATATCACCAGACTCTAACAGAGAACCATAAATGTCATGAAGAAAATGATCTCTAGAGGAGTTTTCATAATACATAAATTCAGGCAAGTTTATTACAGCAGGGGACATTTAGTCAACTTGACGTTGCTGCACTGGCCCTTGAGGACATATTAGACTCATAAATTCTGAGTGTCCTGAAAGCATTTCGTACTCTCCTGCTGCAAGAACACTTTATTTTTCTCTAAAACCTTACTTTACAGTTTGCGGACTAGCAGCAGCAGCAGCAGCAGCAGCAGCAGCAGCAGTATCACCTGATTAGAAATGCCTCATTCTAGACTTAACTGTTCAACAAGGTTTCCAGAAGATTCCGTGATCTCTGTGCACATGAAAGTTGGAGAAGCTCTAGCATAAGCAATGCTCTCCAAATGTGAAAGGTGAAATGTATAGAAGTCCCCCACCTGCTGTTGAAAGAGTCTGCTCACCTGTTAGAAGGCAAGCTGCAAACCGAACAGCGTTACATAAACCAAGGCCCCCTGTTAGTAGTCACTTTGGAAATTCCCAAACTGTGAGTTGGATTAGTCCAGAAGCTGTGGTTACCAGGCAAGTCAAGGGCCCAAACCACCTCAGAAAGATTCCAAAAACACACTCTGTGTCACTGTTTCAAAACAAAGCTAGTAATATTTTAATCCTCTCACCACAAGGGCATGTCTAATATAGCTTGTCAGGAGGCCAGTGACTTAGAGAAAGGAATCTGGGTTTTCCCGGTTCTATCAGCGCTTTGAGATTGAAAAAATAAACTAAAGTGAGTGTGCCTCGGAACTGGTAGCAAATGCAAGCAGTTTGAGCAGACAGCAGGCCTGCCTCCAGCACTAATGATAGCTCAAGGTCCTTCCATGGGTTTTTAATGTTAGGCTTTCCAGATTGTTCATTTGATGATATCACTGCATACTTTGAAAATCCTTTTAAAAATTACCATAACATTCATGGAAAAAAAAATAAACAGAGCTGAAAATTCTCCTTTTCCAATGGATTTGAGGATTTTAAAACCCTGATTTCAGGTTCATAGGATACCACTCTTTTTCCGTGTGCCTTAGGGTCAGAAATATCAAAATTCTTCTCCAGAAACATTTCTCATTTTATCTGTAGCAAGGATATATGAAGAAAATATTTGCAGCAAGGCCTGATATAGTCGTGATGCTTCAGGTTGACACTTACTAATTCAGTTGCTTCCCTAAAGCAGCAGCAGAGATCAGGAAGAATACCACTCATGGCCTGGCCAACCATGACTGCCCTGTTTGTAGTTGGCCCGTGGGGTTGACTCACCAATGGAGCAGTGACTTGGAGTTGACTCCTTGGGTCTCCACTGTACCTGACTTGAGCCTGATTATTCTGGCACTCTGGTGTACATCTGTTCCTCACACTTAGGTGACAGAGGCTCTTTGACCACAAGTGGGGAGAGCTCCCCCTTTCATCTTCAGGTCTCTTTTTATGGAAAATGATTTTGGCTTCCATTCTTAAGGGATTTGCCATAATTTTTCCTTTTAGTATTAAGAAATGTTTTAATAACCAGCGGTTTGAGTTTCTGGACCCACTCTCCAAAACAGCCAGCTCATTGCTTTCTGATTTAGTTTCTTGTTATTGAATTTGGCCCATTGTACTTCCATTCCACATAAGACAACCAACTTGCCTTGCTTACCGCTCATTAAACCCCTCAGTCCCAGCAAACCAGGACTGTTGGTCACCCTGAGGGTCCTGAAAGCACTTGGTACCCTACTGCTACAAGCACACTTTATTTTTCTCTAAAACTTTACTTTGCAAAGAGTGGTTTGCGGATGAGCAGGAGCAGCAGTATCACCGGATTGGAAATGCTTCGTTCTAGACTCAACTATTCACCTCCCCTTTATCACTGCCAACTCCCACCTGCATCCCTAACTTCCACTACAAATACACACACTCTTTCTATTCATCATCATGTTCATATTGTGTGGGTTCCTCTTCTCTTTCTCTTCCTTCCTCTCTCTCCTTCTCTCTCTCTCTCCATACTTTTCTTCTTTCATTTTCAATTATGTTTGCTAAACCCTTCTCTGTCCCTAGGAAATAGAAGGTGAGCAATGTAGAGAGAGAGAAAAGCATGAAGTCATTTAGGGATTTTATGCAAACTATACTAATTATTTTAATATAGTCAGGAATAGGGTAATACCTGTAGTATGATCCAAGTTGTAAAGCAAAAGCTAATACATATTCTCTCCAATCACAATGGTACATTTTGCACTGGATAAGATGTAAAAATTTTGGTGGGGAGAGGGCCGAGGGGGTACAAAGAGGACATTTAAATATGATTTTTTAAATAACTGGACTAGGAGATTTTTATGCATGTTCTCATTTCATCTCCAGAGACATAAGGTAGATATTTATATTAATTTATAATAAAAATGGGGACTTGAGCTGCAGAAAAATTAATTTGCTAATGCCCATCAAGCTAATAGGTGGCAGAATCAGTATTCTGGAACCAGATCTCTTGAAGAATTACTAGTTTTATTCAGAAGATAGAGGGAAGAAGATATAAACAATTATGCATATGGAAAGTATTTGGTAAATTTTCAGATAGGTTAATCAGTTCCTTTAGATTAGATGCTGCAGGAGGCACAGGTTTGCAGACCAGTAGGCAGAATGAAGAACTGGATGTTGTGAGAGCCAGGTCTACATGGGTAGGCTGGGGTGCAGTGGCATGGAAATGGCACGTTCAGAAGTGTAGACTCCTCCTGGACAGGAGTATAACAAGTTCAATACATCTCTGGAGAAGTATGAAACATTACACTCTATATTTAACTGTAATAAGAAATATATTTGTGAAACTGCTGCAAATTACTTGCGGCCACTTGGAACTAGTGAAGAAACCAAACACTATGGCTTGAATGTGCCCCCTACAAAACTCAGGTGTTGAAACTTAACCGCCAATGTGATGGTATTAAAAGATGGGGCCTTTAAGAGGTGATTAGGTCACAAGGGCTCCTTCTCTCGTAAATTGGATTGAGGCCCTTATAAAACAGGCTTCACTTACCCTACCCCTTTTCTGCCATGTGCAGACACAGCCTTCCTCCCCTCCAGGAGCTGTGGCAGCAAAGCACCCTCTTGGAAGCAGAGACCAGCCCTCAACAGACAATGGAACCTGCTAGCACCTTGATCTTGGGCATCCCGGCCTCCAGAATTGTGAGAAAATAAATTTCTGTTCTTCATGAATTCCCCAGCCTGTGGTATTCTGTTAAAGTAGCACAAACAGACTAAGGCACCAAATAATTGGAAAAAAAAACTGATTTGAAATGTGTAAATATATTAAAGTGCATTCCAAAACTCAAACGAGATATACCAAAGTTGTACAGCAGAGTTTTTCATTGGCTTTGCTTCAGGGAATCTATTTTAAGGGATTTATAAGTATCTTGATAGTGAATACACATTTGTTGAGTTTCTTTGTTCTCTGGTCTAGAACAAGATATAGAGCCAGGGGGCTAGAACACAACAGAAGTATAAGATGTGAATTTGACAGTCCAGTTAAGAAATCAGAACATACATAGGAAACCAGTCGAAAACAGGGTAATAGATACGGAACCTAAACAGACTACTCAGGTAGTTGGACTCTCAGAAAGAGAAAAGAGAAGATGGATATGGTAATCTAAAGAATCTTAGTACTTGAAGAAAATCTTATTTTCTTAAATATTGTTAGCAAGTCTTCAATAATATTGTTTTAACAATCATAGAATTACAACATAATAATAAAATCTGAGTTCTTATTATCTGCTGAGAACTATACCCAAGGATTTTATACACATTACTTAATTTACTCTTCCCAAGAGTTCTTTGAAAGAGTGCCATTATATCCCCACATTTAAAGGAGAGGAAGTTTAGGAATGAATAAAGTAATAATTGAGAGATAGGGGCTAACTTGTCCAAAACTGACCCCTGCAGCCTGGCTTCTCTAAAAGGGAACTTTTCTTTGGCAATGTCCTGTGGGAAACCCGCTACGGCCAGTGTTTAAGCCCAACAATGCTGGGCAACAGTGCGGCTTAGACCCCAACTCCACCTCCCCCCACCTTCAGTCTTGCCAGAGGAGGGAGTTCGTGCTTCACCAGCCAAGAACACCAATGTTGCTGCTAGCTCAGTAACCAAGGACACCCTTCTGGCTGCCCATGTAATCCTGCTGTAATTACAGATCATGGAATCCAGATTATACCACGACAGGAGCTTGTGCTTCCCTCCACTCCCAGTCACAAGTACTGAGCTGGCAGGACAGGGCTGGAACTTAGTTTCTGTCACCTTGTTGTCGTTATGCTGTCACATCCTGGTCTCTGATCACACTAGGGAAGGCTAGTACGTCCCTAACCATGAAGCTTCAGAGCTTCACAGCCTGAGGGGTCAGAATGCCTCTGGAAAAGTCAGAAGTCAAGGCCTGCCAAATTTAGGCCACTGCCCAACACCATGAGGGCTCGAGGGGATGCAAACACCTGCTACTGGCCCTGGGGGCGGTGAGTTTCTCCAAGGAGCACTGCTCCTGCAGGCCTGTGTGTGAGCTCAGCTTCGCTATTGTTTGCGCTACCACTGCTTGCCAAGGGCCCACCTTTAGTAATATCAGACCTAAAAGACAAACCTTTCAAACTGAGTGGATTATTGAATGTAATTCATATTGGCGTTATCAATGAGTTGATAATAAATGATGTCACTGAGTCTATATCATTTACATTATTTACATAAACTTATAAAGGCAGCCTAAGATATTTTCAATATTTTATAACCAGTGTCTGTGATTTAAATGTCCCAAACTATTAAAAAACACAATAACATGTATAGTTGAGGGCTGGTTATTTATACATTTAACAACTTGATCAGATGAAAACAGGTTCTATTTAATGCTACAGTTGTATATGGGGAACCTTCTCCTGGGTTTCGATATTGCAGAACATGGGGACATAAAAACAAGACAGATCTGCCTTCATGAGGCTTATAATCTAGATGATAAACATATTGTTCCAATCCAGAGTGACATGTGCTGCGGAAGGAGTGGTTCTGTATGCCATGGGGACAGAAAAGGAGTTTAGTAGAGGCTTTCAGAGTCAGAAGAGCAAGTGGAAATATCAGGGTCCTTCACCTAGTGTCATGAACTTGGATTAGGAAAAACATTTCATCTTTATTTCCAATAACTCTAACTGAAACTTAGCATTTCCTTCTATGATGGTACATGGAAACTTAGCATTTCCTTCTATGATTTTAATGATTGTAGGCAACAGATCACAATAGCATTAGTAGAACTTGTGATCACAGAGTAGAATCCACAAATATTTTCGTACCACATCACAGTTATTGGAGATATCTCCAAATATCCTTTCTATTTATCATCACTTCAAAACTACAAAGGTTGCTGGACCCACCACTACATTTTGTCACTTAAAGCATTGATAAAGAAGCATCTATGTCAAATTTTATTTCCTCTAAGATTTTAATAGGTGTATTTCAATGGAACTCGTTCCCTTTGCTTAGATTCTGTATTTTAGGCATTTAATACACTGTACTGGGAGGAGGTCAGTGTCAGACTAGATGCCAAATGGGTCCATGGTATCAAAAGAGGAAGAACCTTGAGAGCAGCGGGTAGATGTTTGTGGGGCCAGGGAGCCCATGGGTTTGCAAGTGGAAGTGGAGATGAGGGAGGTTGCCTGTCTATCAGAAGGAAACATGTGGTGTTCAAGGCAGGGGGAACAGAGTGTGCAACACTGGGGCACTAAGCAATGGGACAGAAAGACAAATGTTCTGACTCTCTGGATCCAGCAGCAGAGGAAGAGTCTGTAGATAGCAGTTAAGAGGGACAGGGCCCTGCAAGGTCTGGAGGGGCATGTGAAGAAATGCAAATTTCATCTTGAGACACTGGGAGGTAAACAAAAGTTTCCAGAAAATTTTCCAAAATGATTCATTCCTCACTTAAAAAAAATGCTCTTCCCAAATAACTTTTCTTTCTCAATCTTATTTCATCAATATTTCAAATGGTCCTGTGCCAAAGAGTCACAAATTTCCTTATACTGCATACAGACGGATAGAGACAATGTAGCATTTTAAGTGATTTTTTTCCCTTAAACAATTGGTCAAATCTTTCTCAGGTAAAAATTTCAACTTAAATGTGATATAAAGGAGTATCTACTTCCCCTGTGATTTATTGCTGCTCCTATCTATTCAGCCTTTCTGGTTCTATCTTCTCTTTCTCTCCTCCCCACAATGGGAAAGGTTCTGTGTCCATCGGTGACATGAGGGTGCTTGTGTGCTTGTATGTACCTGTGCATGTGTGTGTTGTGGGAGGGGTTGTGTGATGCTATCTGGATGTCCACAAGCCACTCTGGCAATGGGGTCCTGCACCTGCCTTTTTGTTGCTTGCCTGGCTAGCATCACTGTGATGTCTATGCCTCCTGACCCTGTGCTCTGTGCTCACTAGTCTTCGTCAAAGAACGATGTCCCTTCCTGCTGAGTTAAGTCCCCTTGGCTCTTGCTAGCAATCTGTATCCCTCCCCCCAGTCTGTCTGGCTGTGGCTCCCATCCAATTCCAGCCAGGCAGCCAGCACTGGAATTCTTAGCTACAGAGGTTTCTGTGCCTACACCACAGCCTTCCTCCTATGTAACTGTCACCGACAATGATTTCCACTCCACAATAGGGCCAGTGGGAAACTGCTGATGCTCCCGCATCATCATGCTTGTTCATTCACACACACACACACACACACACACACACACACACACAGCAGGTCGCATGGCTCATTAACTATATGCATCTCTCCATTTTTGGTGTATCCTGAGAGTTAGCATCTTCCCTAAATCCCAAACTAGTAAAGAGGCAGCTGCACCTGTTTTCTTTCCCTTCTCTGGTTTGAGAAAAGCACCCTGCAAGATTTGAGACAGTAATTTGAAGACATTGCTTGGATCTGACCTGCTTCTCTCCCTCCTCACCAGTTCCCTTTGTCTTCCTACAACCCACCCAGGTGGAAGTACCGGACTAGACTCACTCTCTACTACAGCCTGTGGAGCAGAGAACATTGAACTTCTTTGTTTCTCCTCCTGGATGGATATTCCTGCACAAGCCCTTGTTTTGATGCTCTATACTTTGAGGAGACAGAATTGAGGCAGGCAGGCAGGTATATTTTTGCCACACATTGCCAAATCCATAGCCCACTTGTTAGGGGGCGGGCTCTCTCTGGCCAACTTTCCTCTCCTGTCTCTCTTTCTTTCTCTTCTTTCTCTCTCTCTATTCCCCCCCTTCACTCCCCACACTGTCGCTTAACCCTCATGTTGTCCCTTAGTCCTTGTCCACACAGAAAACCTGGTTCTAGAAAACAGTATTCAAGGAGCCTCCATGTTAAATTCATTGTATGTGATCATGGAAAGAATTGTTAGAACAATTATGTTTATTAAAATATGACTCTCACTCAATGCATTGGATTCCCTGTCTTTGTGCTCCAGGCTAAATATTACTCAGATTTCTGCAAGGCTGGGTGCTTTCTCACCAATTATCTGGAAAGCCCAGAGAATGGTACTTACATCAAAGCCAGGCCTAATGACAAAGGACACCTGGCCACAGCAAACACAAGCATCTCTTAGCTCCTCGCTCCATTTGGCAAAAAGCTATTTCCATCTCAGTCACAACATAACAAAGGACTAATTGATGGGAGCATTTTTTTCCATCTTTCGAAAAATAAATTGAGCCAACCCCACAAGCTCATCTAGAGGAATTAATTAGGGAATAGGAAATCTCCAAAGCCATCCTTAAATTGAGATTGAACAAAGCCCAGGGAACAGATGGCTTTTCATCTGAATTCTTTAAAACCTTTAACACTCTGCTAATTCCCCCATAGGAATGAAAAAAAAAAATTGCTAAGTGAATTTGAGCAAACCATTTCACCAGGTGTTCAGTTCCCCTAAGGTTCCTTTTGCTCTAGGAAAAGAAGAAAAAAAACAACAGGTACCCTCTGCTGAATATTATTATAATTCCATTTGTACATGTGTGTTTGTTCCCCAGGGCTCATTCTAAACCTCCCCAGCATTTCTGACTACCAAGCTGGGGGAGTGATGTGTTTAATTGGTCCAGCTGATCACGGACAACTGCTTAGGCAGCTGTCCCCAAACTTTTGGACACCAGGGACAGGTTTCGTGGAAGACAGTTTTTCCACAGACCAGAGGAGGAGAAGTCGCTGCCCAGGCTCCACTACAGATCATCAGGCATCGGAGTCTCATGCAGAGAATGAGAATCCAACGCCTGATGGATTCTCTCTCTCATGCGGAGCGCCCACACAGCCTGGATCCCTCTCATGTGCAGTTTGCAGCTGTGAGGGTCTGATGCTGCAGCTGATCTGACGGGGAGTGGTGCTCCGGCGGTGATGCCAGCGATGGGAAGCAGCTGTGGGTGCAGGCCGCTCACCTCCTGCTGTGCGGCCTGGAGGGGGTGGGGCACCACAGGCTTAGAGACAAGGACTATGTCAACACACACAAAACAAAGTCAAGAATGAGATCATTTATCAGGCAGAATAGAAAAATAGGAAGCACTTTTGTTATTTTGTTTCAGATATCTGGAGATTTCTGGGGCAAGGACTAGGGAAGTGGATTGTGTTATTCCAATAACTGAGTAGATTTTTTTTCCCCGTACAAACTTGGCATGTACAAACATAGAGAGGGTGAGAGACATTGCCTCTCATTTGCAAAGTTAACAAGAAGTTTTTCTACTCAGGCCTCCAGAAGGGTCAACTGCTGGAATTTACTCTTTAGCTATTCCCAGGGCATCTAAATACTACCTCCCAAGAGAATTTGGTAGAAATTTTTTTAAAATTTCTGTTTTTAAAATGACAGTTAAAATTGTATGTATCTATCATGTATAACAGGATATTTTGAAATTTACAATATACATTGTGGAATAGCTAAATTAACCCAATTAACATGTATATTTCCTCACATAGCTGTCAGTTTTGTGGTAAGAACACTTAAAATCTACTCTCTTAGAATTTTTCAAGAATACAATACATTGTTATTAACTTCAGTCACTATGTTGTGCAATAGATCTCTTGACCTTATTCCTCCTATTTAACTGAAGGTTTATAACCTGTGAGCAACATCTCCCCAATCCCATCTGTGGTTACTGCCCCAGCCCACCATTCTACTCTCTACTTCCATGCAATCAACTTTTTAAAACTCCACAAGTGATAGCATGTGATATTTGTCCTTCTATGCCTTGCCTATTTTACTTAACATAATGTTTTCTAGGTTCATCCATATTGTTTCAATTGACAGGATTTCCTTCTTTTTTATTGCTAAATAGTATTCCATTGTGTGTAAATACCACACTTTATTTGTCCAGTCATCTGTTGATAGACAGTTAGGCAGATCCCATATCATTGCTATTGTGAATAATACTGCAATAAACATGGCAGTGCAGATATCTCTTGAACATACTGATTTCCTTTTCTTTGGACATATATCCATTAGTGAGATTGCTGGATATGACAATTCTATTTTACATTTTTTAGGACTCTCTATATTGTTTTCCATAATGTATGTATTAATTTACATTCCCACCAATAGTTTGCAAGAATTCTCTTTTCTCATGTCCTTGCCAACACTTATCTTTTGTCTGTTTGATAACAGCCTGTCTAATAGGGGTGAGATGACATCTTACTGTTAGAGTTGGAGACTAGGTGACAGGGCTCAGACCAGATGCAGGGGCTTGCAGAGTGGGTGCAGGTGTTGAAATGAGAAACCCTCAAGTGGAAGCTAACTAAGCCACTAAGCTAGAAGCTCGATACAGGGGATTGCATAGTGGGTAGAGCTGTTAAAGTCTAACTAAGGGGGGGTTGATAACCACAGACAAGAACCAACTTCAACTAGCTTGTCAACTATCTAGGTCACCTTACATGAACTTTGGCTAATTACAATATCATTTGCATTCTGGTTTTAAAATTCCTCTGCCCTTAAAATCGCCATGACAGTTATAAAACAACTATATAAAGTATGAAAATTGGAGGGAACCCAAATCTAGGACTTATTACCCAAATTCTTAATAAACACCAACCCATTAGCCCCTCCCTTGAATATTCCTCCCCTCAATTGGTGAAACTTCATAAGACCAAAACACCCTTCCTTTCGGTGCAAATAGTCTTTTCCAGCCTGCCATCTCTCTTCTCTTTAGAACATACTTTCACTTTCAATAGTACCTTTCAATACCAAAAACTGTGGCTTTGGCTTACATGGTGCATCTTGTAATTCTTTCCTCCCAACAATCACCAAGAACCTGGAAAAGTCTCCATTTGGAGGCTGCTAACACCATGTGGTTCTAATTTGCATTTCCCTTATGGTTAGTAATATTGAGCATTTTTCCATATACCTTAAAACAGTATTCATTCAGGATACATTTTGATTCACATTTTAGACTGAATAATTTTATTTGGAATGTTGGTATTCCGCTAAAATATTAGGACATTTTCATGTAAGTTCCTATGTGGTTTTAATTTTTTTTATTTTTAATTATTGTGGGTATATAATAGTTGTATATATTTATAGGGTACATGTGATGTTTTGTTACAGATATACAATATATATTCATCAAATCAGGATAATTGGGATATCCATCATATTAAGAAATTATCATTTTTTGTGTTAGGAACATTCCAATTCTATTTAAAATGTACCATAACTTCTTGTTGACTATCAAATCAAATGTTGTTGTGCTATCAAATTTGTGCTGTGCTAACAAATGGCATTCATTCTAACTATCTAACTATATTTTTGCACCCATCAACCATCCCCACTTTATGACCCCACCCCACTACCCTTTTCAGTTTCTGGTAACTAGCATTCTGCTCTCTGTTTCCATGAGATCAATATCCTTTAAACAGTCTATAACTACAGACTGAACCATACAAAGGAAGGGTCTAATGGACCAAGGAAACTGTAGGATAACACAATTCTCATATGGCTACATTCTGATACATGAATGAAAACATGTACTGAGTAATTCTAGGGTAATGAAGGGAAACTGATGCTCTAAAGGAAAGCATCTGAAGCCACCAGAAAAATGGAAAAAGGGATTTTAGTTTCCAATGCTCAACCCCAACCACAAGCAACTCCACAAGTTGACCCAAAGACTGAATCCTTCACTGGCAGCAGGTGTCTATGTCACTTCCCTCTCACCTGCCAGCCACCCGCCTACCATAGCTGCTATAACAGCTCTTGTCTCCAGGGCCCACGGCCCACCAAGTCACTTCTATCCTAGACAAAGCTCTGCCCATAAAAAGGTTCATTTTTGTCACAATGAACCTATGAGAATTTTAGACCCTGGAGTCCTTTGTTCTAAAAGGAAGGGCTACTAAGTGAAACATCTGGAAGCAGAATATATACTAAAATTAAATAAATAAATACAGTGACACACACACACATACATACAATCTATTGCTTATAATACTTATTCCTTCAATAAACAGTCAACAAATACTCTGCCAGGAAATAGGGGAAAATAGTGAGTAAGATAGAAATGATCTTTGTCCTCTTAGAGTTCCATGCTCCTGTTGGGGAAATAGTCAAATATCCCTATATGCATATAATTATAAACTATAATTATATTTATGAGAATATAAGGGTAAGGCAGTATGTAAAAGTGTAAACTAGTGTAGGCTGGAATGTCAAGAAAAGCTTCCCTGAAAAATGAATGTGGGGGCTGACATAAGAAAAATGAGCAGCCATTAACCATTGTGAAAGTGATACAGGGTAGAACTCAGACCAATGAGGGGAAACTGTGTGCAAAGGCCCTGAGAGAGGATTGGGTGGAATACACTGGGGGAATTGAAAGAAATCTGTGGTTCTGAAAAGAAGTGAGCAAAGGCAGAGCGTGGCACAGGAGGGTTTAATCCTGCAGGGCTCGAGGGACAGTGGAAGTCTCTTATCTTTGGGTTTCTCAAAAGTAGACCCTGAGATAAAGGTTGCACTGGGAGGCGATCCCAGGAAACACCAGCAGGAGAGATGTGACACTGAGAAGGAAAGGCAGCTGGTCAAGAAGGTGTTATCCAGCAACTGGAGCTTCATCAGCTGCAAGAACAAAGGGTTACAGTGTAGAACACACACCTCAGAAGGATCTCACCCAAGGGGTGAAGCAGCTAATGTCTTTATTCACTGATTCTCATTCACCTATGATTGAGGGGTGCTGGGCAAGGGAGGGAGAAACATTAATGTCCCAGCACCTCATGACTGCTGCGCCTGTATTGGACAGACTGTGCTTGGGGCTCACCCAAGAAAGCCCTCAGGCAGCGGGAAGCTGGGCCACTGAGCACCACAGTGGTGAGGCTGACGGAGCCCAGGCAGGTCACTCAAGTTATCAGCTACATCACCACAAACCCATGTGCACCCCTTCTTGCTTACAGAGCAGCATTAGTAACCTCAGAAAGTAGCAGTATTTATATCTCCCTTTTGATTATATTCTTCACATCCCTCTGCATATATATAAGGATGCTGCACCTTACTTGTGTGAGTATAAAGTCTCAGTTACGCCCATCTGATGCCCTCAGAAACACTCTGCAGTAGGTAGGGGTTGTCACTCCCATTTTACACTCTAGAACATTGGGAATTACTAAGACAGAACAAACTGCTCAAGGCCATATATCTAAAGGACAAGTACCTGTCATTCAAGTCCAAGGTATTAGTTGCCACAGTCATTTTTATTCACATCATATTGTGGTAACACAAGTGACATATGGCAAGAGAGTCTACAAATTTGACTAAAACTTCAATCATACAGTTGACATCAGTATCCATAGGAAACAAAAGATCCCCCCCATTGTTTAACATCTAATTCTAAAATGTATCATATATAATTTTGAATGATAAAAAGCAGCAATAGGATAAAAATAAATGGTCTAAGTTTCCTCTCCAGTACATCAATATTTAATAGATTTTAAGTGCTGAGCAAGAAGACTAATTATGGAGAACAATGGAAAATAAGGAGAGGAGTCTGATACATTGACTTCAACACCATCCGCAAGTGGAGGACAATTGCATAAGCCAACTCTTGTGACACAAAGGTAAAAGTCACAGGGAAGATAATATTATATTCCTTGTAGATTTAAAATTCTAGTTCTTAAGCTTTATTGGTGAGAGTAAATGGAACTGAACTGTGAGAGAAGCATGGCTTCCTGAAATTCTATCCATATATGAAAAGGTTCACCAATTCTCCTCAGATCAATTTCTGAAACACATGTTTAGGCGGCAGAAAACAATTTCTTATGTGCAAGTATTGCAGGTGAAATGTCAGCTTTGGGGACAGAGGTTGTGTTTTATAGACGTATGCTTTAATGTGATTCTCATACTCTGGTTTATGATATGCCTTTTCAAAGTGAATATTTCCACTCCGTTGGCCAGAGAGCTGGTCTTACTGTTGATTATGTGTTGAGTCTTGAACATCATCCTACATTGTCTGAAAAATGAGCCCCACCATGGCTTTGCACTATGCAATGAGATGAGAATGTAAAGAATAACCTGGTCTGAGAATGTCCAGTATGAAAAAGGAAGAGGAGGAAACCTATAAGTAAGAAAGCAGATTTTTCTGAGTGCCTATTTTCTGGGGGAATTTCTGTTGACCTTGTAGCCCAGCTCTGTAGTTCCCAACACACCTAACTCCATTTCCTGCAGTGAACCATTCCTAGATAATTGTTGTCCCAGAAAGATAGGAAAGTATTTATTTATTTTTCTCAATATGACAAAATATCACTTTCAAAGGAGACACTGCAGTAATAAGAGTTGTTACAGGTTCTCACAAGAGAAGTGTTTGGGGTTGGTAGAACATTCTTTATTATGCTTTATCTGTATTCACTCTAAATTTTGAAGCATAATCTATTTTTAACATTCTCTCCATCTGGCAGTTAAAACTAATGTCACTGTGGTAGGAGAAATCTTGTACCATTGATAAATTTCGAAAGCCTATTTCACTTCCTCAGAAACAGCCTACACCTGTGTTAAAAATGCGAATTCTTGTTAAATAGTTTCACTCTAACTTCAAGAAAGCTCATGCACATAATGAAATCCAAACTAATAATGAAGTCTAAATGTCTCTATCAAATCCACATTAAGAATTTTACAATATGTGTATATTGGACCTATAAAAAACTCAGAAGGATGCCATCTTGGAATCTGCAGGCTTCCTAAGCCAAATCCATCAACAGCTTATTTATCTTGTCAAATGTAAATTAGTTCCTACTAGTGGTTCCCTTTCCTACTTTGCCTTTGACACATTTCAGCATATTAAGTCAAAGGATATTTATTTTAATTCCTCCCACATCAGTGATACATCGTGACTCTGTATTAGTTTCCTTCAAAGTTTGTAGAAGACATGTTTGAGGGTAGTTTCATTTGATTCTAACTGAGCACACATCAGTTCCATTTTGTTAAATGAAATTGGAGTAGTGATGTAATATTTGGGGTGATGCCAACAATTTATTTAACAAATTATCTCCAGAGATGCTGTTTGCTCTTATGTTCTTGTCCTACAAAAGACTAAAAGGTTTTTTAAAGATCTTATGTCCTAAATCCTTGAAATTAGCTTCAGCTGTGTGTCTCCTCAGTGGTTATAGGTGGTCTATCTTCTCTTCTCCACATTCCTGTCTGTGCCATGTCATAAAAGTATATCTAACAGATACATATTCATAATGCTAAAAAACAAAGGTGATAGAAGTGCCTCTTTTGAAAATAAATAACAGTACCTGCCATTTTTTAATGTCCTTTTACCTATTTTGTGTGCAGATCATTTTTCAAAGAACAATTATGGTTCCAGACATATATGGATATTGTGTGGTTTTGCCACTGGCCACAAACCACATTTTTAAAAAATTCTTGAGACTTTTACTGTCACTGATTTGGCGAGACTTTCAGCAAACAAATTGTTTCAGAACATTGACGTCAATAAAGCATGGTGCGTTGGGTGATGCGGTATTTCTCTTGTAAAGAGCACCCAACATATTGCTCACTCTTCAGTCATAGTTGATAAACATTTTTTAATGTTCTTAGTAACAAAAGGATATATGGGAAAACTTTTAAAAATCAGGATTTTTAGTATAATTATGGGCACTAACATTTTTCATTCACTGAAGACTTTAAGAAGAGGATATAAAATGTTGTGATATTAGAGGATATAAAACTCAAACCTGTCTGAATGCTTTCAAATCATTTAAAATATCCATTGAAAGAAAATTAAGTTTGTAGAATTAAACTATTTTTCACTGAGCCCATGATTATACAATATTTAGAAATTTGTTTTCATATCTCTCAAATTTAAAGTCCATATTTTTATAAATGTGTTATCACTTTCATTTTACAAATAAGGAAACTAAATACCAGATAAGGATATTATATGTTAGAACAGTGGTTTCCACACTTACCTGCACATTGGAATCACCTGGAGGGCTTAAAAAATATGGATGCTTCTGTCTCAAACCCAGAAATTGGCTTAGGGTATTACCTAAACTTTGGAACTTTTGAGAGATCCCTAGGTGGTTCTAATTTGAAGGCAAGTTTGAAGCCCTTTGTAGCAAATGAAAACCATGTACTTTTTATGTGAGAGTTCTTAGAAGTTATTAAGTTTCTGCATTTTGTTAATTATAGCCTTTGATATTAATCAGAACATTCTCAAAATTAAGAATATGTGACTACTATTCTTTTTTTAAATTTTTATTTATTTTTTATTTCAGCATATTACAGGGGTACAAATGTTTAGGTTACCTATATTGCCTTTGCCCCACCCGAGTCAGAGCTTCAGGCATGTCCATCCCCCAGACATGCACATTGCACCTATTAGGTGTGAATATACCCATGACTACTATCCTTAATGCCACACTTTCCTGAGTGAGATATTCTTTTCCTTCTTGTTTAGTGATCACCTAAATGCTTACTACATAGTGTTGTCATTATATATGATATAACAATAACATCTAAATGTAATGAGTACTTCCTCTGTGTCAGACTTCAATTTACATGTATTTTTGCATGTGTCCATAATGCTGTAAGAGAGTCTATTTACCCCTTTTATGTGAGGAAGCTGAGACACAGAATTGTACCGTAGCTAGCTGAAGGTCCCATGGTCAGTAAAATGCCAAAGACAAGATTCAGACCCAAATCTGCCAGAACCTCTGGCCCATAGTCTTGTTCACCACAATATCTAACATGGCTTCAATATATGTGCATGATAATGATAAGATAGTTTTAACTAACAGTAGGCTGCACAGCTAATAATCAAGTGCTTTTGTCAAATTAATCATGGAAGCTATTCTGACTTAGATTTCTTTGTTAAGGCCTCTGCCTTTCCTCCATTCTATCTCGAAACCCATAACTGGCACCTGATCCCGCTTCTTCCTTTCTCAAAATACATTCTTATGTGTCTATTGACCATTCATTCATTCAACGATAAAAATAAAAATGGAAGCCTATTCACTGAAGCGACTGTTATTTGGGGTTTCTGTTACATAGAGCTGAGGTAATTTTTAAATTATGCACAGAAGATGCAGTTAAATATAGACAAAGTTCAGTCAACACAAGGCACGAAAACTTCAGAAACTACTCTGAGAACGACACCCACAGGTCCGCACGCAGAGCAGCTGAGTAGAAACCATCCTGAGAACTTCCCCAGAGTACTCTGGATTTTGAGAGCTTTCCCACTATTTCTCATGGCTGATTAAATCCTAAAACAGTTTTTTAAAAAAACCATATAGAAAACATAACAGCATATTTTCCTCTTTGGGATTATGACTTTTTCTGTGTTAATGCCCCACATAGTATCTAATGGAATGCATTTCAAATCACATATTGTATTATCACAGACTACGTGTTATAATCATGTTTGTACAAAAAATGCAATGATATGTGAAAAAAATGTTGTAGTTCAATACAAAGGACTTTCCAAAGGCATTATAACATGTATTGTCTATGAAATAATTTTTCTCCCTTAAGAAAAATCTAATTCTCCTCATTCCTAATTCAGTCTGACAGAACATAACATCTATGAAAAGATAATCCTGCCATTAGGAAAGAGTTTTACAAGTGAAAATCACTACCATCAAATTTTTAAATCAATAAAATAAAGCAGTAGACTACATTCCACAGAAAGCTCAAAGAGATATTTAGAATATTCCAAAAATCATCTAAAACTTAGATAAAGGAATAAAGAGAGAAAGAAAATGATCAAAGATAGGAGCAGCAAGGCACGCAGAAGCAAGAGATTGAATCAGCGCGATGTGATTTGGATGTCTGGCCCCTCCATTTCTCAAGTTTGAAATTTGATCTCCAGTGCTGGAAGTGGAGCCTGGTGTGTGTGTGGGGGGGGGGGGTGTTTCGATTATGGGGGCATATCCCTCATGAATGGCTTGGTGACCTCCTTGTGATAATAAGTGAGTTCTAATTTCATTAGTTCATGAGAGAGCGAGAGCTGGTTGTTTAAAAGAGCCTGGAACCACCTCCTCCATCTCTGCTCCCTCTCCCTCCATGTGACACACCTGCTCCCCCTTCTCCTTCCACTGTGATTCGAAGTTCCCTGAAGCCCTCACCAAAAGCAGGTAATGGTGCGATGCTCCTTGTACAGCCTGCAGAACCACGAGCCAAATAACATTTTTCCTTATAAATAACCCAGTCACAGGTATTACTTTATAGCAACACAAACCTGACTAACACAAAGTGTAGAACAGGATTCTAGAAAGCAAACAGATGCAATAATCAAATTAATTGTAAACATTAACATTTTTGAGATGAAGAGAGTTTGAACATTTAGTTCAAGGGTCCAAGAATACTAGAGAGTAATAAAAAAAATCAACCTTCAATTAAATAAACAATGATGAAATGATGATTTATTTCATATTACTTGTCTAAATAAAGTTTTTCATTTTTAATTATTATGAATACATAATATTTGTACATATTTATTGGGTACATATGATGTTTGATACAACAGTACAATGTGTAACGATCAAATCAGAGTAATTGGGGTATCTGTGACGTCAAGCATGTATCCTTTTTTTGTGTTAGGAATAATCTAATTCCATTCTTTTAGTTATTTTTAAAAATACAATAAATTATTGTTAACTATAGTCACACTATTGTGCTACCAACTGGTAGATCTTATTTATTTCATATAACTATATTTTTATAACCATCAACCATTCCCTCCCTATCCACTCCTTCCCACTACACTTCCCAGCCTCTGGTAACCATGATTCTATGATTCTACTTATTTTGTATTACTTTGAGTATAAAGAGAATATTCTAAAAGCATCTATGCAGAAAAGAATAAATTGAGAACTATCAAGATACCATCAGACTTTTCTTCCTTGGCACTGCCTGAAATGGGGCACTGGAGAAGCATTTTCAGAGTTTCAGGGGGAAAGTTTGTGACCCAAGAATTCTGACCTCAGCCAAGTCAACTTTCATTAGTGAGGGCAAAACAACCTTCTCAGACATGAAATGACTCAGGAAGGAAATATGCTACCCATTTATCTGTCTTGAAAAAATTACTCAAGGAAGTGCTTCATTCAACCAAGAAATGAATCAATACCAAGAAATTAACTCAATTTGAGGGGATGTGTAGTTCAAAAGAAATGGCAGTGAGTAATTAACACAGTGCTGGTATCCAAGTAACTTTTATAAACATAGTTATGAAACTTGACAAATGTCAAAAAGTAATTCTTGGATGGGAAACAACATACTGTTTAAAAATAAAGTAATGGCAAAATTCAGTTTATTTCAATAAAAGCAGGATAACAGTAGGAGTGAGGAGGAGGGAAGAAATGAAGATATTCTTAAGCTTCTCTTCTTCTTCAGATACAGTAAATCAACTGTTTTATCAATAATATTTATTGATTTATTTATTCATTTAAGAAATAGATGTATAACATCCTCCCTGTGCAAAGACCTAGCTTAAAGTTGGCATGACAGAGATAAATGAGCAGGACTGGGTTTTACATCACAGTGTGCACAATTCAATTAACAACATAGATTATTTTTAATTTGAAAATAATCAAGGAGGGTAAAGACAACATATAAAATTGAAAATCATTATAGGGAGAAAAGAGTTAAGAAAATTTAAGCAATATTTCAACAAATAGAAGTTATGATAAGATGAGAAACAATAAGAAAGTAGTAAGTGCAAAAATCACAAAATGAAATTCATGAGAAAGCTCAGTAAACTTATATAAATTTAACATCAATTAAAAGAAAGTGATTTATAGATTACATTAATTTTTTTTTAGATCTGTTTGAGAAAATGATAAAATGTGATGACACAATGTTTTTAAAACAGACGAGTGGGCAAACTGTGACAGGAAACTATAGACAAATAAGTAACAAAGGCAGTGAGTGAACATAAGAAAATATAGCATGCTACACAAAATTATTAAAGTTTTAAAAAGTGGGACATTTTACACTGGTAAAGGTGTAGTTCACAGTGAAGAAGTAATAGTCAAACTGTTAGGCATCAGATAACATTCAAAACATGTAAAACTCAAATGGTTAGACTTAAGTAATATTAAAATACTGATACAAATATAATTGCAATGACTTGACATAGAACTAACTGTATCAATGCTAGATAAGGAAGACAAAAATTATATAGAAAAGTCACATAAATTGATATGAGAAATGAACTGATTAAGTAGCTACATATATAAACACACCTATGTTCATGGAACATATATAATAACCAATTCTACTGTAGTAAAAAAAAAATCATTCCCATATTGTGAAGTTGTAGAACTTACTCAGGCCACATACTGAAATGTGAAATAAAACTAGAACTGAATAACAAAAGAATGACATTTAAGACTCAAATTACTTGGAAAGTAAAAATAAAAAATACTGAGTAACTGGGCAAACAAAAAATCAAAGCAAAAACTCTTTAGAGTATTCAGAAAATAGTGATAATGATAACTGTTAAGGAGTACATTTAAAAAATTATTAAAAATTTTGTAAATGTATACTCAATGGAAAATAATATTTTAATGAAAACTAATATTAAAATAATCTAACCATTTAATTCAAGAAGCTATAAAAATAAAAGTTTTATATAATGAAATATAATATTTTTATAATCTCCAAAAATAAACTGTATATGTACTTTAAAATGTTATAACTTTAGCCTTTGTAGATTGCCCAAGCAATTGCCCATTTCAAAGGTGGTTTTTATAACGCTAAAGAAAAAAAATGTAGTTCTTTCTCAGTTCATTTGCAAGAAAATTGTTTTTCTCCCCTCAGATTTATAGGTTTAGGGTTTTAAAATCAAATTTCTCTTTAAAGTTTGAGTTCAATTTACAACTTGTTTTAGTTTACTACCCAGTATTTTCAGGTTTATCATCTATTTTGTACTATGTTTAATGTTTAAACCTATCCCGAATACAGTTAGTGGTATAACAATGGTGTGCTTGTAAATATTTAACAACCAGCTCACTGTGTGTTGGGAGTGGTAAAGGCTGGGGAGGGGAGGTGATGATTTATACCATTTGCTACTTTCTGTTGTGTAAATAGTCTCATCATGTCCAATTTCAAGCCACCACATTAGAGCCACTGAAGGCAGAATTGGGAAAAGATGTGCAGAATAAGATTTTGCTATCTAGTGCAAGCAGGCTCTAAGCACACCACTGCACATAAGAAGGAAGGAAGGAAGGAAGGAAGGAAGGAAGGAAGGAAGGAAGGAAGGAAGGAAGGAAGGGGCAGATAAAATTGTTACTTGATAGGGATACCAAATCAATTAGCCAATATATTTTATTGATTAGTGTTTTTTAATTCTTCAGCCCCATTACTAAAAATAGATAGGAAGAAAAGGAAGACAAGATGACATGGGTGGAAATATTTGTCTTGTAGTGCCATTGATGAGCTAGTATGATATCTTGTTGAAAAACTTTAAACAACTGATGAAGACCATAAAAACATTAGTATCAAAAATAACTTTAGTTAAGACCAGATATGGATTTGAAATGGAATTGGAAATTTGTCTTAACTTTTCTGGTCAGTACCCTGGTCCTTTGTTCAACAACCACAACTCACTGCACTCTCACATTTCTTACTAACACTTATGTGCTTGTGTAACCTTAACTTAGATTAGGTGGTTATAATTGATAGGCTGCCCAAAGTTCTTTAATTGCAGTAAAACTATGTCTTTTATCAGCTCATTCTCTTCTTTCACTTATTAAAGATAAGGAAGGTAATGATTCGATTCTTGATACGCTTTTTTTTTTAAGGACTAGCCTATGAAACTTGACCTTTTAATTAAGTGCTGTATATTTTACATTTTGTCCTCTTTATATTGACCAAAGAAATGAAGGTTTGGGAGAAAAATCTTGCCTGGGAAATAACTGGGTTCCTTGACTCACAATTATGAGATGCTTAGCTCAGCACACATACTTCATAAATGTGTTTGAACTTATTGCTAAAATTAATTAATTAGTCTATGTTCTAGATTTATGAAAATTGAGTTCATGTGTACATAAATATATCCAAATCTTACCACAGCTCAAGGATTATAGGTCACAATATGTATTTTATTTGTCAAGTTTGAAATTTTAAAACGGTAAAATATAATGAAACTCACATATTAATATAACTAAAATCTGTTAAGTTCTACAAGGTAACAAAAGTGCTCTTTGACTATAATACTATTCTTCATGAGAAGCAGAATTAACCATTCAGTGTAATTCCTATTACCTATATTTTTTCTTCCTAGATTTTTTTCCCTCAGATTTCCTCCTACCACTCTTATGATATTATCGTGAAATGTGAAAAGAAGACAGTCTATGATCCAAAAAGCAAGTGCCAAATGTAGTAAATCTCACTACATCTTAAATATTTTTAATTACACTTCCAGCTACTAAACAGTTGATGATTTGCCTGTTTTACAGGCCATATGCAAATCTTCATGCAGATGGTTTCCAGATGATTTATAGCAGCTGCATTGTATTTGCAAAGAAATGGAGGAGATGGTAGAATAGTTACTTTGTTATCAAAATACACACATAACGTATAATATGAATAGTGCTGCGATAAACATAGCAATGCAGATATCTCTTTGAGATCCTGATTTCATTTCTTTTGGATATACACCCAGAAGTGGGATTTCTGGGTCATATTGTAATTCTATTTTTTTTATTTCAGAATATTACAGAGGTGCAAATGTTTTGGTTCCATGGATTGCTTTTGTACTGCTTCAGTCAAAGTTATAAGTGTGTCCATCACCCAGATAATGTGCATTGTACCCGTTAGGTATGAGTTCACGCATGCCCTACTCCCACCTCCCACCTGCTTGATTGCTGTTGAGAACTACTTCTATCTGTGCACATAAGTGCTGTTCAGTGAGTTCCAATTTAATAGTGAATACATGTGGTGTTTGTTTTTCCATTCTTGCGATACTTCACTTAGGTGAATGGTTTTTAATTCCATTCAGTTTGTTGCAAAAGGAATTAATTTATTTTTTATGGGTGAGTAGTACTCCATGCTATACATATACCACATTTTATTAATCCACTCTTGAACTGATAGGCACTTGGGTTGATTCTACATCTTTGCCATTGTGATTTGTGCTGCTATAAACATTCGAGTGCAAGTGTCTTTTTGATGAAATGAATTTTTTTCCTTTGGATAAATACCCAGTAGTGGAATTGTTGGATCAAGCAGTAGGTCTTACCTTTAGTTCTTTGAGGAATCTCCATACCATTTTCCATAGAGATTGTACTAGTTTGCAGTCCTACCAACAGTCTATAAGTGTTTCTTTCTCTCCACATCCATGCCAGCATTTATTGTTTTGGGACTTTTTGATAACAGCCCTTCTCACTGGAGTTAGGTGATATCTCATTGTGGTTTTGATTTGCATTTCCCTGATGATTAGAGACATTGAACATTTTTTCATATGTTTATTGGCCATTAGTCTATCTTCTTTTGAAAAGCTTCTGTTCATGTCTTTTGCCCACTTTTTAATGGGGTTCTTTGATTTTTTTTTTCTTGCTGATTTGCTTGAGTTTCTTGTAGATTCTGGTTATTAGCCTTTTATCAGAAGCACAACATGTGAATATTTTCTCCCATTCTGCAGGTTGTTTATTCGCTCTGTTGATTGTTTCCTTGGCTGTGCAGAAGTTTTTTCATTTAATCAAGTCCCATTTATTATTGTTTTTGCTGGTTCTTTAATTGAAGTAAAAATATGTCTTTAGGTCTTCTTCATAAATTCTTTGCCTAGGACTATATCTAGAAGGGTTTTTCTAAAATTTTCTTCTAGAATATGTATGGTTTCATGTCTTAGATTTAAGTCTGCTATCCATCTTGAATTAATTTTTGTGAGTGGTCGGAGATTTGGATCCGGTTTCAATCTTCTACATGTGGCCAGCATCATTTATTGAATAATGATTCTTTTGTCTTTTTCTTGAGACAGAGTCTCACTCTGTTGCCAAGGCTAGAGTGCTGTGGCATCAGCCTAGCTCACATCAACCTCAAACTTTGGGCTCAAGCTATCTTCCTGCCTCAGCCTCCCAAGTAGCTGGAACTATAGGTGTGCGCCACGATGTCTTTAGTAGAGACAGGATCTCACTCTTGCTCAGGCTGGTCTCGAACTCCTGAGCTCAAGTGATCCTCCTACCTCGGCTTCCCAGAATGCTAGAATTACAGGCATGAGCCACCATGCACAGCCTGAAGAGGGATTATTTTTGCCAGTGTATATTGTTGTCTATTTTGTTAAAGATCAGATAGCTATACGTGGATGGTTTTATATCTGGGTTCTCTGTCCTGTTCCATTGGCCTACGTCTCTATTTTTGTGCCAATACTATGCTGATTTGGTTACTATAGCCTTGTAGTATAGCTTAATGTCTGCTAAAGTGATGCCTCCAGATTTGTTCCTTTTGCTTAAATTTGCTTTGGCTACTTGGGCTCTTTTCTGGTTCCAAATGAAGTGTAGAATTATTTTTTCTAAATCTGGGAAGAATGACATTGGTATTTTAATGGGGATTACATTGAATCTGTAAATCACTTTGGGTATTATGGACAATTTAACAATGTTGAATCTGCCAATCCATGAGCATGATACATTTCTCCATTTGCTTACATCATCTTCAGTTTCCTTCCTCAATGATTCATAGTTCTCTTTCTAGAGATCTTTCACCTCTTTGGTTAAATATATTCCTAAGTATTTTATTTTCTTTGTAGCTATTGTGAAAGGTATTCAGTCTTTGATTTGATTTTCAGCTTGACTCTCGTTGGTGTATAAGAATGTTACTGATCTGTGTACATTGATATTTAAATCTCAGACTTTGTTGACTTTATCATTTCCAGGAATCTCTTGGTAAAATCTTTGGGGTTTTCTAGATATAAGATCATATCATCAGCAAAGAGTGATAGTTTGACCTCCTCTTTTCCCATTTGGATACTTTTAATTTCCTCTTTTCATTTGATTGCTGTGGCTAGGATTTCCAGCACTATGTAATTCCATTTTTAACTTTTTGAGGAAGTCCCATTCTTTCCATAGCTGCTAAATAATTTTACATTCCTGCCATATTCAACAACATGGATGAACCTGGAGGACATTATGCTAAGGGAAATAAGCCAGTCACAGAAGGACAAATACTGCATTATTCCACTTATATAAGGCATTTAAATAGTTAAGCTCATAGAAACATAAGGTAAAATGGTACTTGCCTGGGGCTGGGGCAAGTTATTGTTCAAAGGCTATATAGTTTCAGTTATGCGAGATGAATAAGTTCTAAAATCTTCTGCACAACCTTGTGCCTATAGCTTAACAATACTGTATTGTGCACTTAAAATTTGTCAAGAGGCTAGATCATGTGCTAAGTATTTTTACCATAATAAAAGAATTATAATTAGAAAATGCTAAATAGAATACTAGAAAATTTTAAGAATAAAGAATTAGAATATTGTCTGTGTATTTAAAGAGTTTCCAAGACTATAGGATACATAGATCATTATTTTATAATAATTTTGTACATGCTCCACTTAAACATGCCCGAGGAACTTATTGCTTAATGAACATGTTAATAATTAGAATATTGTGTTCAAGTTCTGCAAAAGAGGAATATGACATTTATTTGATGGAAAAATCTTACAAATTTCCATGTATATTTAATTAAAATTGATATTAGCAATGAAATAAAGTGACAGAACATGAAGAACAAAAAACAAAAACAAAAATAAATTTTATGGAGGGGAATGAGAATTCAGAATGTTCCAAGTAGGAAGGTGTGGAAAATTTCTGGAAGAACAGCTTTCTGAAATGTTGATAGACTAATTTGATGATTTATAGAAGCCATATTGCAAATAATTAAAGAATAAATAGTTTAAAATAGTAAAAATATAGGAAAAGCCCGAGTATCAGTGTAAGAATAGATTAATCAAGTATGGAGTGATCTTTGCCTCTTCTCCATCAACTCCACATCCATCCCAAGCATCAGCATGTCTTGGTGACTCTCTCTAATGTAAGAAAACAGTTCAAATGTGACCACTTCCACCATTGCTACCTTGGTCTGGGTCTTTCTCATCTCCTGCCTGGATTATAGCAATGGCACCTGAACTAGCTTCTCTGCCTCCAAGCTTGCAAGTTAGCATTTTCTTATTCATATGGACTTTAAATAATTCTTATACAACTGAAATCCTATGAATTTATCCCTTGAATTGAAACACATCACATTTGGAATTAAATGCTTACTGTAGTCTCAGTGTCCTACCTGACCTGTTTTCCCAGGTAACGTAGGATATTTTATCTCTCTGACTTCATCTCCAATCACTCTTTTTCTCTCAGCAATTCGTCACATGGGTCTTTTCACTATTCCTTAAATGTGCCAAGAATGCTTTCTCCTCTTCATCTTTGCAACCTTTCTTCCTCTGCTTGAAATATTCTCCCAAATATCTGTGGAGCTCATTCTCTTGCTTTAATCCAACACTACTTAGATATCACCTTATCAGAAAACTCATTCCTTACTCCACCATCTAAAACAGCCCACTCAATCACTCTTTATTCTCTTATGCAGCTTTGATTTCTTTAAAGGACATATTAGCTGACCCATTACATGTTGGTTGGTTCATTATTTGCTCACTCTCTTCTGACCAATAAGAATGTAAGCTACAGGCTATGTGGACTTGATCTCTTTGATTTGCTCCAAAGTGCCCAGAACATGGTTCTTTGATTAAAGTAGATGCTCAGTACCCATTTGCTGAATGAATGAAGTAATAAGAGAGGTATATATCCACATAATAGGAAACTATACAGCAGTTAACATTAGTGAACTAGATAAATATTAATATTTTCAGCAGGAGGGGATGGGTACATACACACGTAATAGGTGTGGTGCGCACCATCTGGGGGATGGACACCCTTGAAGCTCTGACTCGGGTGGGGCAAGGGCAATATACATAACCTAAAGATATGTATCCCCATGATATGCTGAAATAAAAAGAATTAAATTATCAGCACGGAAAGAAATCTCAAACCAAAATGTTGAGTTGAAGAATTTTATGTTGAAGTTGAAGACATTTAAATAAAAGTGGCCTAATTTGGAGAATCTTCATTACCTTCTCTACCAAAATATACTGTGTGTATGTACTTATATATATATATATATATACATACACACACACACATACACACACACACACACAAAGTAGGATTATTGGTATGTTCAAGATGAGAAAGCTGAGTTCCAGGGAGTATATGGTCACTTGCCCTAAGGCACAGACGCATGAGTAGTGAAATGGGATAAGGACTGACAATGACCAATTTACTTGCCTCCTTTATCCTTCCAACAACCTCAATAATGCTAATAATAATTTTATTCAAGTTGCAACTCAGATACGAGCTTCCTGAAATCTCCTCAGTGAAAGCTGGGCCACCACTATTCCCTTTGTCAGTATGAATATTACTCCAAAAATGTGAGTGCAAAAAGTGAAACATTTCTTTCTTTTCCTTGTGTCTTACAGTATATACCATGCTGCCTAGAAGATGAAAAATTTGATCAAGTCTTCTCAATGCCCACTATCCTCTCACACCAATGATCTGTGAAGGGCTCAGGGGTTGTACATAGAGCAGAGTAGTCACACAGGCTCTCTAGGTCATCCTGTGTTCACCCCAATCATTACTAAATGGCTTACTGTCCAGGTGTTCATCTCTCTTGCAGCCCTCAATTAAGGCCCATGCTTGAGCTACATGCAAGCTCTGTCTCTAGGGATCCTTGGAATGTTTCAAATCAACCACCTGGATGGTTATCCTTCTGTCACTTTCCATGGATTCCCATCACTCATAAAAACCCCAAACTTTGTCCGAGTTTTCTTGGGAAGTATCTTCTTCTTGCCTTGCCTGGTGGTCTCACCTGCCCCCATCTCATGCTGTCAATGGCCTTGGGCTAATGGGGAAAGAAAGTTGGTTGAGATGGGGAGGGCTGGTGGGAGGATGGACAGAGGGCAGATCCTGAGTACAGGGGTGCATAAAACTTACGCTCAAATAAAAGCCAAGCTACAATTCTGATGTAAGCTAGGAAGAAGCAGTTCACAATGGCATGAAGGACTTTGCAAAGATTTCTTGAGAAATTGCCAGTCAGCAGGGACCTGAAGGAAAGGAAGTGTTAAGAAAGTCCAGGGAGATGGAGAGGAGAGCATCCCGGGGGGGGGGGGAAAGCCTGTGCCGTGGAACAAAGTGGGAAGAAAATGGTACATGTGAGCACCTGCCATAGAGCAAGCTCTCCTAAAATGGACATTATTATAATATTATAATAATCGCTGTTATCACTATGCAGAATGTGTGCCCAAACAGGGCATTTTTCTCAGTCCAGAACAGAGATAATGGGAAAGTTAAGCATAATAAGACCTGAAAACATACGAAAGAACGCCCAATACAGGAAGTAGAAAGAGAGGATCAAAACCGTGGATGTGAACCCAACAGGTGTCACCAGGCAGTAAGACAGGCAGAGGGCAGCATTCCTGAGCGGCCAGATCAGAGGGGGAAAAATGTGCTTTCCAGGGAAGGCTGGATTTGTAAAGGGACACTAGGGAAAGAGAGGGCCCACGTGGGAAGCTGCATTCTCACACATTTAAGATACAACCACCCCCACACACACACCAACTTCCCTGAGTTATTTGAAAAGAAACCATTCTATTTCCTTAATTCTTGAAGTGGGAGTTAAATCAAACAAATTCTGTTTTCTTATTTTTATTTTTAAACTAGGTTAGAAGTTTTGACTGACCTGTTTCCACTCAGTGATGCACTAAGTGGGGATATTTTAATTTTCTGTAATAAACACTGTCAACTTTTTTCTTTTTTTTTTCTCTCTTATCTTCCCAAGTACACCCACCCCACTATGGAAAAATAGAAAGAAAACTTAAAATCACCGATTAATGGAGCATCAGTCCAGTTAAGTGCTGCAATGTGTAACATAATCTGGTTACTACAACTTTATTTTTCTCCAAGTAGACATTTGATTGCATTTCAGTACTCACTTCTTCTTCCACTTGAAACTTACAGAAGAGTAGGACATGATTTCTCCCTGTTTCCTTCTCTCCTTTCACTCCACTTCTTCCCTCTGCACACATTGATAGCAGTACTACATGCAAAAGAGGGAAAGACCCATTTTTAAGGGTTGATGGAGACTGTTTCATTGGCAATTTGACTCCTACTTTTTGACTAGTTCTCTTGAAGTCTGAGCCTAATATAACCACAGAATATATGTTTAGAAACTTCTCCAGGAATTGAATTAGGTGACAATCTAAGCAGGTAAGTACTTACTTACTTAGGAATACCAGTTTGAAGATTTTCAAGATTCACATTGGATTAGATCAATTTGGCTATGAGAATATATCTTGCCTTCCAGTGACTTCCAGACATCTCAAATGTTGTCCCCAAATAAAACCAGAACCCCAGCTGTAGGAAAAGATCAACATTTAAATAGGACACAGCATGATGTGTGTTTTCTCAAGACTTTTGTCTTCTTAATCAAATATTTTTCAGCCCTTTCTCAGAAACTGGAAAGCAAGATTGAAATAGCACAGGGTACACAGTATTCTAAGCTTGTCCATGAAATGGATACTAAGGGCCATAATATTAGGATATTCTTTGAGAATACAAAAATGTACCAAAAGGCCATAGAGTGTTTTAATTTTATTAAACAAAAACAATTGTGTCACATTTCCTAAAAGTGATATTATCATTGTTTACCCCTCTCTGATAATAGTAGATGGGTGGATTATTTTAATATATTTTAAGTAAAAGGGTGGGCAGCCCTGATTTAAAATGGGATGTATTGACCACCAGGCTGAATCACTCCTATCCTTTGTCTTGCCACCTATGGCTGTCCCAATAACGCTGCCAAAGGAAACAGTACTGGTGACTCCCAGTGTCCTGGAATATCCCAAAAACATTTTTACAGAACTGTACTTCCAAGAATCTAATTTTTTGGAAAGTGATTGGCATGCTAATAACTGAATTACAACAGAGTCTATCTGCAATTACACCTGAAATCAAAATGGAAGCCTTTATTTATGGGATTTCAGTGAAACCTGGAAGTTGGGTCAAAGACAGAAACTGTGATTACATTACCCAAAAGACTTTTCTTCCTATAAATTCTTTCAGATAGTGATTCTACTAAATGACAAATGCTAATTACAAACTCACTTACTTAAATTGCCTTTCTAAAAGATTATAAAAATTTTCCACTATCCTTGGATATTATCAGTTTTATTTTTGACAGTCAGATAGGAAATCAATGGAACTTTTTATATAACCCTCACTAGGTAAGCTTCTTTTCATAGATTGAATAGTCATTTTTAACTTTTATTCAACTTATTTGCAATTCTGTTTGTTGTCAGTTAACATTTTCCTTCTAAATTTTTGGAATTGTATTATCTGTTTGTCTGATTCACTTATTCATTTATTCATTCTGCAGATATTTACTGAGTACCTACTATATACCAGAAACTATTCTACGTGCTGGGGACACACCTGTAAACCAAATAGATCAAAATCTCTGCCCTTATCGAGCTATGTTCATGTGTTAAGATCAACAATAAACTAATAAGCGCAAGCTCTAGAGAAAAATAAGACCAGAAAGGGATATAGAGTTCTAGAATTTGGGAAGGATTGCAGGTTTAACTAGGGTGGCCAGGGTAGGCATTATTGAGAACGCAACATTAGAGCAAAGATCTCAAGGAAGTAAGGGAAGGAAGTATTCAGATTATGGCGTAAAGAACATTCCAGACACAGCAACTATCAAATACAAATAAGATGAGAATTTGGCTGACATGTTTAGGAATAATTAGCAGGTCAGTGGTGCAAGTAAGGAAAGATGGGGCCAGAGAAGTCATGAGGGGCAGAAGGTTAAGTCCTTGTATGATATTATAAGTCTTTTGACTTTAATTGTAAGTAAGACAGAAATAAATTGGAAAATTTGCAGCAGATTTTCACTACCTGACTTGCTTTTTAACAGGATCACTCTGTCTTCTATCCTAACCATAGACTACTGAGGCAAGTACATAACTAAGCAGACCAATTGGCAATTATTATAATAATTCAGGCAAGAGATGGTGGTGTCTTGGATTATGGAAGTAGCAGTGAAAATGTTAAAATGTAGTATATTATGGATAGGTAGAGGCAGGATTTTGATCTGAGCATTCGGAAAGATAGAATTTACATTTACACTGATGATAAATGCTATAGGAGGTATGGATTTTAGAGAGAATAAAAGGAATTCAGTCTTGAACATGTTGAGTTTAAGAAGCTTATTAGGTATCCAAGCAGAAATACTGTGTAGGAAATTACATAAAAAAGCTCGAATCTAGGGCAGAGGCCAAGGCTGGAAACATATATGCGAAAGTCAACCAATGGACGGTGCTTAGGCCATGAGATTGGACTCTAAGGGAAAGGGTATTGGTAAAGAAGCGATCTTAAAGACTGAGCCTTCAAGCAATCCACTGTTAAAAGTTCAAGGAGAAAAGTAGGAACAAACAGAGGCAGTGGAGAAGGAAAAGCCAGTGAGCAAGGAGAAAACCCAGGAGAGAGAAGTGACTTGGGAACCAAGTTAAAAACTATTTCAAGAAGAGAATGCCAATCCTGTTTATAGGCCCACTAAGTTGAGGACTGAGAATCAACACTTGAACTTTTAAGATTAGAAGTTGTATGATCTGGGCAAGAGAATTTCAGTGGAGTGGTAAAAGCAAAGGCTTGAATGGAGGAAATACAAGACAGAAAGGGAAAAAAAGAATTGAGACAGTGGGTAAACGTCCATTTCCAGAGATTTTGCCCTAATGAGGAGCAGAGTTATGTTACAATAACTGGAGGGGGTATGAAGTCAGTAGAAGATTTTTTTTTTAAATGGGAGAACTTAGAGCAGAAGTATTTTTGTGTGGGAAGGATCCAGTAGACAGGGAATAACTGATGATGTAGGAGCAGGGTGGAAGAAACGCTGGAGTTTTCCTGTTAGAAGTGAAAGATGACACAATCTACTAAAAAAGTAGAAATGTTTGCTTTGGATGCAAAGACAGAAAATTACTAGAAATAGGAGAGTAAAAAGGTACTGATGTTGATAGGTGGGTATTTGTGGGAAATTCCACAATTTCCCATCTGGTCGCTTCTATTTTCTCAAGGAAATAGGAAGCAAAGGTTGTCAGCTGAGTTTAAAGCTTGAGCATAAAGGAAAAGTTGTAAATAGAAAACTGTGTGAGTGGGAGAGTGAATGATCTAGGAAAATACAGAATGATCACTGAGCAAATTGAAGACCCATTTGAAGATAGTGGTGATAAATTTGAAATGAAATCCATCAGTATAACTTGTTTTTTTCCCCCAGTGAATATTTATCTGCATAGGTTCAGGTGTGTAGTATGAGGAGGGATGGACTTAACTGAAAGTGGTCTTTTGAATAACAAAGCAAGAGAGGAGAATGAAGTTATGATTGGCCCTAGAATTTATCTGATAAAGGAGAGGAGTGACAAGATGGATAAATTACAGGTCCTAGTAGTGGTCCAGGGATGATTAAGGTTTGGGCATTTTGCAGCTGTAAGATGGAAAGAACTGTGGATATTAGAGAGTAACACACACAAATGGTTCATTAATATGTAACAAACTTCCCCAACATTTAGTAGTTTGAAATGAGCATTTTATTATTATATCTCATGATTTGTGGGTCAGAGATTTGAGAAAGACTTAGCTAGATGATTCTTCCACTCCATGCAGTGTTGATTGGGGTAATTGGGTGGTGTTCATCTGATGGTTGTTCTGGTCTCAATGGTACAAGGTAGCTCAGCTGACATGTCTGGTGCCTTAATAGACATAGGTGGAAAGATGGGTTCAGCTAGACACTCCCCTTCCACTCAGCAATGGACTATTTGCTGTAGCAACTCCCACAGTTTTTGTACAATTTACCTGGATACGTAGCTCTTATCTCTGATCATCTTGCCCTCTTGGAAATTTTCTAAGCTACCAAATATCCTAAACATCCTTTAATAAATATCCTTTCTGTTTAAACCACTCAGAATGGGTTCTGTTTGCCACTAGAATCTCTGACTGATATAATATATATATAGCAAACACTACTTAATAGTAAAATGTTGAAAGTTCTCTATTTGCGATGAACCCTGAAGCAAGATGACCACTGTGCTTGCATTAATTTTCTTCAACATGTTATATGGAAAGCTTAGCCAAGAGGATAGCACAAAAGATTTGGAAGAAAGACACAAAATTGTCTTGATTTAAATAATATAATATATAATATAATATATAGTATATATAATATAATTTTAAATGCAGAAAACCAATTGGATCCAAAGATTTATCAAGGAACTGATACAAATGAAGTGAGGCAGAAGGCAGCTGCTTTATTATGAGGGATCTGTATTTTAGACTGTGCGCAAAAGACAACAGAAATCCATCGTGTCACATCAATTCCAACACTATCTACTTTGAGCTCAGCTAAGAATTCAGATCACCTTTTCTTATATTGTTTTAGTGAAAAACAATTGTCTCTTCTATAACTGTTACTTCTGGTTTTTTTTTTTTTAGAGATGGGGTCTCGCTCTTGGTCAGGCTGGTTTCGAACTCCTGACCTTGAGCTATCCACCCGCCTCAGCCTCCCAGAGTGCTAGGATTACAGGCGTGAGCCACCGCGCCCAGCTTGTTACTTCTGGTTTTGCTTAGAATGCTAAGCAATTATAAATGTGGGCGAGGGAAGGAAAAAAAATAAGGCAGTATAGTTATGTGTGGCAGTAAGAGCTGTTGAGTTTAATCAAAGATATTTAAAGATCAACCAGAAAAAGGTTTCTCAGCCTTAGTACTATTGATATTATTTTGGATCAGATAATTCTTCACTGTGGGCAGCTGTCTTGTGCATGTGACATGGAGCAGCATCTCTGGACTCTATCCACGGAAAATGTGTGACAAGAATGCTGCCCACTGCCCTTCCCATGCATATCGGAATTATTGATAGTTTTTTCCAGCACTGTTTTCTCTTGAGTCTGATTTGGCTCAGAATCTTTCTCAGCATAGCACTCTATGTAGCTACTGTTAATTAGAAAGAGTTGGATTGTAAAACAAAACCCTATTGTCATCTTCCTTGTGAATGCCTGACTTTCCTAACTCCCAATTCTACGCACTGTACTCCTGCTAAAACCACAGTTTGTCTTGGACCCAAATTTCTGAGTCAAGCTGATTTATTGATGCTGCAGTGGTTTTGCCTACATATGTAGGTTTTGCCTACGTATGTTTCTCCTACATATTCAGGCAATGAATTGGTCCTTCAGAGAAAACCTGCAACATAGTGGCAAAGGTAAGGACAAGTTAATTTAAGCTATGTAGCAATGGACTCAGTATAACTGAGGGCTGTTTCCAAGGGCGTGTTTGAAGAGTTTGGCAGTGGGGAATGATTAAGAAAGGATAATCAAGAGAGAATAATCAAGAAATCCTTGCAGGAGTAGCAGTGGCAATTTTTGTCAACAGAGTGCCAGTTCTTGTCATTACCACCTTATGTATTTAACTTTTAATCCATTAGTCAATTCCATAATAGACATTAGTTAAAATGCATTTTAATATACTATATATGGAAATTTTACAGTTTTGTGAAACAAAGATCTTCTTAAAATGCATCATCTTCAAATATTTCTTCTCATATGCCTTTAGAACATCCAAATAGGTATTTTTGAAAGCTGGGAAAATAGATGATATTTCTACGAGTTTGCCTCCTCAAACTTTTAAACCCTATGGCAAATTTGCTATTGGTGTGAACTGTGAAAGTAAAGACATTGAGCTAGACTTTCATTCTAACTTAGAATGAGGCTCAAATGTGCTTGTCAAATAAAACACCATACATACTACTTCTGTGGTTTATGTAGCAGAAATTATCATGCCCATTACTACTCTATTTTACAGGAATATTAATCGCTTGACTTAGTAAGACAGTTACATCATATTTCTTGAATAAATGTCTATAAAAATTGAAGTTTCTTTATTTCTTTTGCTTACCACTTGGTTTACAGAGGACATTTTACATCTTTGTACATATAATTCTTTGCTTTCTTTTCCCTGTGATCAATGACCCACAATATAAACTTCTACTTTTAATATCAAATAAATCAGTGATTTGCACAAATCATCAATGATTTTGTAAGAGCAGGATGGCAGAAACCTGGTCATAACGAGCATCACAAAATGATTATCATTTGTCACTGCCTAAAACCTAAGACAAATGACCCTCTGCATTGAACAATAACCTGAAGGACCAAGAGTTGACCTGGGACTAGAGAGAGGAGGTGAAGTTTCAATGGGTGATTGAGAAGCCAGCGACCTGCACTGCCTTCTGGCTTCTCACCAACCACTCCAGCCAAGAAGCCCAGCTGAGGCTTAAGAGAGGATGAAAAAGAAGAGGATGACAAAGGATGAGCTTCTTTGGTCCCTGTCCCTGGTGTATCTAGGACTGGTGAGACACACCCGTGGATGCTGACATAAATATGTTTTAGAAAAGGCCCTCAATAATCCATTCTACATAAATGTATTGAGTTCTCACCATATGTCTAAAATACACATAAACACACACACATACAAACACATTATATTTGCTGAAAGAGACAGACAATTGTTCCTGCATTCTTGAAGGCAAAACACTAGGGAATGAACTTTGATTGCATTGATATGTTACTATATAAATATATGAGGGGAAAGAAATTTTCATATCATTTTATGTATGAAAATTTTTAGGAGAGAAATATAAAGGTTTGAGCATCCATCGCCAATTCCCAGAAAATAATAATTTCAAAAGATCCCGTGGATCTATATTCTCCAATGTGTGCACCATATGTTTTGCTGCCTGAGAAGGTCTTCCAAGTGTGGGGAATAATTGTGAGGCTTTAGGTTTAAGAGAAAAGGTAAAGATGAATAAGAATAAATAAATAAATGGAATAAATACAATTAAGTAAACAAAAACAAAATAAAACATGTAGAATCAAAATAGAGTACTGAAGACAGTTAGTAGCATAATGCAATGATGTGAGAAGAAAAAAATGAAAGTCTGATTAATCAATAAATTAGACATGAGACATCACTTATGAAGAAGAGGGTGTCTGAGTCTTTTGAAGAATAAAGGAAGAATTTCCCAACAATTAGCTATTCAGCAGTGGAACAGTAGACCTCCTAAAATAGTGTGCTATAGTCAAGCAAAGTCTGATTACAAAGTGTTGGGGAAAAATTTGATCATTTACACATTCTAAAATCCTTAACATAAAAATTATATTATTACAACAAAATTAAGTAGTCATACAAAATGTGGGAAAATTCACTACCGACCTCATCTAGGCAAAACATTTTCTAGGTTTTACCTTAATGTGAAATACATTAGACTTCTTAATCATTTTTCTCAATAATACCAAATCCATGAAGATGGATGATAAGTATTAGAGGATTCCCTGAAGACAATTTTCTTAACAACTCATCTAAGTTAAACTCATTCCCTTGTATAGAAAATGTCAGTTTACTGAAAAATACACAAATTTATGTTGTAATTAATATATGAAAAAATAGATGGACAATGATTAAGGCAATCAGCATGACTAGAATATGAGGAGTCTCATTAATCATAGCCCAGCCAGATTTCAACATTAACAAAATGCATCATCTTTAATTTCATAGTTACCTTCCAATCCAAATAGAACAAAACATACAATTAAGCCATTTAAAATAGTTGGATTAGGTCATTGCCTTTTCGGTCAAACCCTTTCCTTTAAAAGACAATGGATTTCTTCATAGGAAACTACTGTTGGCAGGCCTACTTTTGAATACTGCCCATAGGTTTTCAGATCTTCCCTGAGGAAAAGCGCCCAACTGCCCTAAAATAGTCATTTCTTCTTGATGTAGAACTATTAGAACATAAAGCATAATATTTTCCACTGTTTCTGATCTTAGAAGGAAAGCTTTCAACCTTTCATCATGGCATGTTTCCTTTTGGATTTTTGGATTTTCGGAGATACACCTTATCAGATTTAAAGAGTCTTTTTTTTTTTTTTGAGGCAGAGTCTCACTCTGTCGCCCCAGCTAGAGTACAGTGGTGTGATCATAGCTCACTGCAGCCTCAAACTCCTGGGCTCAAGAGATCCTCCTTCCTCAGCCTCCCCAGTAGCTGGAACTACAGGTGTGTGCGCCACCATGCCTATCTGGTTTTTTTCTATTTTTAGTAGCGGGGGGTCTGGAAAAGTTGGGGTCTCACTCTTGCTTGTGCTGCTCTGGAACTCCTGGCCTTTCTTACCTCAGCCTTCCAGAGTGCTAGGGTTACAGGCATGAGCCACCTCACCAAGGCAGGAGTTTCTTTTGTATATGGATTTGAATTTAATCACACATATTTTCTCATCAAATGTTCATATGATTTTTCTCTTTTATTCTGTTAATGTGGTGAATCGCATTTACTGATTTTTAAATCTTCAGCCATCGATGCATCATTGGAACGAACCCAATCTGATCATGATATGCTTTTATTTCTATACATCACTGAATATTGTTTTTTAAAATATTTTGTTTAAGATTTTTGAATCAGAGGTATTGGTCTATAGTTTCCCTATGCACACTGTCCTTATCAGGAATTGGTGTCAAGATGATGCTGACCACAAGAAGAAAGTTGGGAAGTGATGACTCTTTTCTATTCTCTGGAAGTCTATACAAGGTTTCTGTTTTATTTTTCCCCCTTTAAATATTTGGTAAAAATTCACTGGTGAGATATCACTATTTGAGAAAGTTGAGTGGATGATATACAGGATTCTATTATTTGTGTTACTTCCTGTAAGTCTATAATTAATTCAAAATAAAAAAAAATATATAAATTCCCTGGAGAAATCATCTGAGTCCAGAGTTGTCTCCCACCTCTCCAGTAGGTTTGAACTGCAGAATCACTTTCCTTAATTGATATGGGAATATTCAAATGTTCTATCTCTTCTGTGTCAATTTTGGAAAGTTTTGTTTTCCCATAAATATTTTCATTTTCTGTATATTTATATTTATTAGTATAAAGTTATTCATAATACTATTTTGTTATCTTTCCAATGTCTGTAGTGTTCATAATGATGCTCCTCTTCATCTATGATATTATTTATTTGTTTTTTCAATATCTTTTCTATTTACCTGTCTTGCCAATTGGGTATCATTTTATTAGTCTTCACGGAAAGCTGTATTTTGGCTTTGTTGATACTTTCTATTATGTTTTTTAATTCCATTTATTTCAGCTCTTTTTTTCCCCCTCATTTCCTTTATTGTATTTAGTTATTCTTTTCCCACCCTGGGTTTAATTGTTCTTTCTTCTCTAACATTATGAAATGGGTTCTTGGATTCATCTCAAATGGTTCCTCATATCTAACAAATAAATATAAATTTTCCTTTAACTATGGTTTTAGCTGGATCCCACAGGTTTTGTTATGTGACGTTTTCAGTATCAGTTAGTTCAAAATGTTTTCTAACTTCCAATGGGATTATTTTTTAACACCTATGTTATTTAAAGAATATTTGTTAATACTTACCTTATCATTAATTTCTAGCTTAGTTCCACTACAGTGAAAGAATATACTCTGTATGGTTGCATTATTTGAAATTTTTGAGACTTGTTTTATGATCCAGTGTTTGACTTATTTGGTGAATTTTCACTTATTGGTGCAAATATATCATAATAAAATATTAGCAAAATGTATATTAAATTATATTAATTTTTGTTGTTTAAAGTAAATGTTAGATGATTAATTAATATTTAACTATTTTAAATTCAGTACAATATTAATCTATTTTACCAGTTTAACATTAACATATATAATATTATTATCTCATTCACAGATTATGAAAAAAAGTTATAATCTCAATCGATTCACAGAATGAATTTTATATTAATACAATTCAATACCCAGATGTCTTAGTCCATTTGTGCTGCTATATAAATACCTTAGGTTTTGTAATTTATAAAGAATAGAAATTTATTTTTCACAGTTCTGGAGGCTGAAAAGTCCAAGATTAAGGTGCCAGGAGGTTCTGTGTTGGGTGAGGGCACAGTCTCTGCTTCTAAAATGGTGCCTTGAAGGCTGTGCTCTCACATGGCAGAGGGAAAGAAGAGCCTAAAAGGGCCTAAACTAGTTTCCTATACCGCTTTTACAAGGCCCTGATCCATAAGGCTTCACTCTCATGACTTAATTAGTTTCCAAAAGCCCCTCCTATTACTACCGCCATAGTGGGGATTAAGTTTCAACGTGATTTTTGGAGGAGAAACATTCAAACCATACTTCCAGTCTTTATTAAAAAGCAAAAAGTCTTTTAGCGGATAACCTTCTTAGCTAGATAACCATAAACTTGATCACTGGTAATGATAAACATTAAAACTATTCCATTGAAAATATAAACAAGATAAGGATATGTATTATTATCATTTCTATCAAGCATTGTCTGAAGATCCAAGGCAGTGCAGTAGGAAAAGATAGAGAAATGAAAGGTAAGAGGATTGGAAAGAAAGAAACAAAGCTGTTTATTATTCACCATGTGATTTCCTACATGAAAAATAAGTTGTCATCAAATTAGAACTAGGAAAAGACATTGGCAAAAACCAATGCCCCAACAACAGTTAGAAAATATAACTTTTTAAAAAAATTATATTATTTCTGATAGCAACAAAAAATATAAAAACCTAAGAACCACTATAGCAAGAATTGTGCAATACCCTAAATGAAATTTTTATAAACTTTTAAATCAATGCAATTTCACTTAAAATTCCCAAAATATTTTTGGTGAAATTTCTCAGATGTACTCTAATAGTCATGGGAAAATAACAGTCCAAGGATGAATAAGATTAATTTGAAGAAAAATGATTCATCTCAAAACTCTATTTCAAGATTTACTAAAAATCTACTTTATCGCAGTTTCTCATTTTGTCATGTTTTAACACCTCTGAAATCAGAATCTATTCTATTATTAATGATAGTTAATGATTAATTCACAGCATTTTTCTTCCTTGCTGATATTTAAAATAATTGATCATTTAAAAAATGATGACACCTTGGAATCAGCAAACATGGATATTAAAATGATGTCACATAACAAAGAGAAATAGCACAATGGAATATAGGAGAGTCTTGAAACAGACACCTTGGTAGCTTGATATTTGACAGAAATACCTAAAATGGTGATTTTTTTTTTTTTGTGGTTAATTGATCAGTGGAGAAACTTTATTTTTTTTATTATTTTTTTTTTAACAACAACAACAAAAATCTTGACCACAATAACAATTTCCAAGATACTTGTGAAATAAAATTTGAGTGTTAAGTAGATATAAGAAGTTCTTTTTTTTTTTTTTTTCACTGCTGTCTTTAGTGCTCAGTCGAATGCCGCAAGCCAAGATGTTTTCTTGCATACATTCTTGGCCTAAAAGACCTTCCAGAGCAAGTCATCCCTTGATGGGGAGATGACAGTAGAGTGGAGCTTGGAGAAGTGCTTGATTCTGGAGTGGGTCACAGCCAAGGGTTACTAAGCAAGTATATTTTTATTTCATTACAGGCTCACAAGCCACTTGTATTCTTGAAATTGCTAATCAGGCTCTCATCTAAGCCTGTAGTCTAGGGAAGCTGGAAATGATGCAGATTCAAGAGAAACTTTCACAGCTTCCCTCCAACCAATGCACAGGATCACTAGTGCTCTCTTTTCCCTCTATGAAGCACACTGAGTGACAAACACATGTGCTAATGAGCTGCTCTATAATGCCCATGAACTTCTGCTCTTATCTGTCTTGTAATTTGCTTACCAAGAATCAGTGCTATTTGTTCCCACATTTAATTGGGTCAATTGTTCTTATGCTGTGATTAAGTAATTTAATTAAATGTTACATTCAAAATGAAAAGGAATTGTTATAAAAACAAAGTTGAATATTTTGGAATAATACGATTAAATTGAGACATCAAAAACTTGGTTGAAGTTGAGGCTTGTACAAAGAACCATAATAATCTAAAAGGATTCTGCAGAGAGATTGCTCTCCAAGTGTTTTAAAGGGCTCATTCCTCTTCAATCAAACTGAAACTGTTAATCATGGATGCTGTATTTTGAGTGTGGTTTGTGCTAAAAAATGACGTGAAACTCTAGCAGGAAAATCTATCCTCCAAGAAACAGTTTAGGCCTTACCATGATAAAGTGACAAATGAGTATTCAAATTTGTATTAAGATAAACTGTGGATGGTAGGCATTTTGCAATACCTAATGAAACAATGGATCTTGGTAATGAACATCAATGGCTGCTATAACCACTAGAAATATGGCAATTTAACTTTAATTTAAATTAAATTAAAAATTCAATTCCTCAGTTTCACTAGCCGTATTTTACATAATCAATGGCTACATGGGGCTCAGTGGCTACCATGTTAGAGTAGATACAGAGTGTATTTCACCATTTATTTGACTCTTAAGAAGTATACATATGTCTTCTCTCTGAATATAAATAGTTTAATCTTGGTAAAATCCAACATTTCTATATTCCTATCTTCTTGGGACTATATAACCATTATAGATTTTAAGTTATACCTGATTAAATTACAAATATCTTGTATGGACTTCATGTGACAATTCAATGACAACTTCCATGGTCATTCTACTAACAAGAATCTACCATTATTAGTCTGAAGATCAATGGAGTTGTACCTTACCTGAAACTTCTAAAATAAACATATCATTCCCACTATGTGAACTTACTATTATTGCCCATTTGAATTTACTTTGGTGCAGACAGTCACTAATATGATGACATTCACAACTATCTCTCTAAGGAAGCTTCAAAATTCCCTACTTTTTAACACCCGGATGACGGCCAAATTCTCAACTTGCCTACTCACTCGACAATTGTACAACTGGTATAAACTCAAATACTGGGGAACTTAAATGCCATGATCACTGTGGATGTTTCTGGTATCCTCTGTTCAGAGTTCACATTTGAAAAATTAAGGCACATTTAAGCATTCTGACAATAGTGCATGATCACCACACTTTAGAGGCTAATCCATGTTTCCTTTGTTGCATTATATTTTTATGATGATTTTTAAAAGAAAATGAATGTGGCATACATGTTTACATAAATAGCATTCTTTTTAAATACACCTATAAGAACACACACTATTCCTAGAAGAACACAAAGAAACTGGAAACACTGATTGCTTCGTAAGGGGAGTATTAGGTGGCAATACTTTTCATCTTATATCATTTTCTGCTTTTTGGATTCTGAAATATAGGCATATTTTAACTATTTAAACACACAAAAATATAATCTATTTGTTAAAACTCAAGTTTGACATAAAATAAGATCAATTAGAAAAACTGTTCTAATTAATATTTTTCTTAAAGAAATGAATGAGAATGGTTTTCTAGTAGTGACAACGATGGTACCACTAGTAATAATATTTAGTATCTGCAAGATCACACTCAGTTGGGAGAAAAAGAAGAACATGTTCTCAGGGATTTTTAATCTGTTACATTTTGGGAAAGCCAATGTTGTCTTGTCCCAGAAGAGTGGAAGTAGTAATTCTATTTTGTTAGAGAGCATGTTCCTGTTTTTTTCTAGAATAAAATGTACTATTGGAAGTACAATGCAGATTTTGGAAAAGCAGGGGTCAGCCAGTCTCAGTTTCTCTTCTAGAACTGGGCAGGCACAACCCAAGCGGATTGACTCTAAGACTAAGTTCAGCGTTTCTGTGGGCAGAAAATGTGGTTCATCTCCATGGCCATTTCTGAGAAGGGAGGTGCTGGGTGTTTGAGGACCTGAAAACACAGGTCACTCTGGACCCAAAGTAAATACAAATCTTAAAACAATGAGCCTCTGTCTGAGCAGATTTTCTGGCTCCCAGAGTGACACCTTAGCCAACCCATTTTCTGTGGCTGTTCTGAGTTGCAGGGCTAGGGCAAGGAAATAATATCCACACTCTTAGCTTCAGCAGTATATACTCAGGCCGGGTGCCTGATACAAAGATACAGACAGACCTCTCTCTTTCTCCTCTCTCCCCCTCCACCCGCCTCCAATCAGAATATTCACAAGATACTGATATTCTTGAAACAGGATCATAACTAGGATTCATGCTGTGACCCTGACCTTGCTCAAATTACATGGGTTCTCTGGACTCTGCTATTTTTTATTCTCATACTACAAGATTTCCATTGTCAATATTTCCATTCCTTCCCCTTAGTGAAATAAATTATCTAAAATGTACAAATAGGCAAAATGATGATTCCATGTTCCTTGTCTGACAGTCCACCCAAGTATCATTTCATTTTCTATGCCAGGAGTCAAGAAACCTTTCTGTGAAGGGTCAGATGGTTCACATTTTAGGCTCTGAGGACCACATGTGACTCTATCACAACTCTTCAGCTCTGTAACCATAGCACAAAAGCTGTTATAAATAAGAAGCAAATGAATAAGCGTAGCTTTCTTCCCCAAAATTTTATTTACAAAAACAAGTATCCAGTGAACAAATTTTGGTCTACTGTAATTTTCTGCCCTCTGGTCTAGTCTAGAAGAATAAACTTTGTTTGATTTGCTATTTGCACTTGATTAAGGCCCAGCCTCTGTGAGTTTACCAGGGTTAACTTAGTTAAGATATTGATCCTATGGAGTTGCAAAATGTTTTTTTTTTTCTGGTAGAAAAGACAACCTCACAATTATATAAAAATAAAACTTTTACTTTGAAAGTTTTGATCCTCAAAGCCTCTTTGAACCAATATAAATCTCTGATATATTTATTTTCCAACTCTGCTTTTCTACAGTCATTGCCTGCTTGTAGGAAAGATGATTTCTTTCTCATCTACTTCATCCTCATATAAGACAGTTCAATGCAATGTAGGAATAGTGGTTCCAATTAAGGAAAGGTACATATGCATGTTCTCTGTGATCCGTCAAGCTTGAGACACAAAATAACGTTGTTTTAATGATTGCTTTAAACACTAGGAGACTCCTCATATAAAAATGAGCTCCCAATTAGCTCTGACTTTTACATGCCACCAGGGATGGATCAGATTAATTTTAGGGAGCATTTCAAAGCTGTACTAGTACATTTTTATCATTTTTCAACTGAGTAACCAAAAGCTCACTACCTCTGGTCCCTGCCATATCTTCAAGCATGATTTCTATGCAGATAACTTCCAATCTCTTTTCTAGGATACTTCCTTCTTCTAAGCACCAGTCCCCTAGTTACAAAGGCTTTGGACTATCTCCATCCTTCTCCTGTTCCTAACTTGCCCACGATATGGTACCACCGTCAGCTTGCCTTGTTTGCTCAAAACCTTAGAGACTTCTTTGACATTTCCCTCCCTCCTACCGCCACCCCTGACACCCACTCAGCTGCTACGTCCCATCAGTTCTCCTCCCCTGTCACCAGCAGCTCTCAAGCACAGGTTTCATCAGCTCCATTGTTTTTCAGCGGCTCCCTTCTCTCAGAGCCCCACTTACCCCATTGACACTCCATACAGCCACAAAGGACTTTTCCTGTTCTTCCCTACTTTACCCCTGATGAAAAAGTGTTGACTGTTTCCTATTTCTAGGCAAATACAATGCAAACCCAAGACCCCACCTCACCTACATAACCAACACTTCTGTCATTGATGCATTTGATCTGACCCTGAGCCGTCGTTCACTTGTTTCTTTCCCTAAAATACATTTTTACCAAAGGCTTCACTTGGACTACTATTTCCACAGGTCCCAACCCTGAAGATCTTCCCAGTTTCCCCAAAGAAAGTTTCCCTCCTTTGACACCTATCATCTTTCACTAGTTCTCTCCCACATTTTTTAACTTCTTAAGAATGAGTAGGTGGAAATGTGTATGGCAATCGAATCTGAGAGTTTTCAGCTTGCACCCCAGCATTGACATTGTCACTTCTGTGACCTTTGCCAACTGACAAAATGGCTTTGTGCCTTGATTTTTGCATTATCTTGTAAAAACTTAGGACAACAGCATTTACCTCTCTAGGCTTGTGTAGGTATAAATGAGTGAAATTTGCTCCCAGTAAATATCATTTACGTGGCTCTTATAAGATCACATCTTATATATCTGTGTCTGCCTTTGAGTTTAAATTATTTAATGAAGACCTGGAGAAGAATTGCTTTTGGCTGTCCAGCATCCTTCTTTTGGTAACAGCCTCCTGGGGAATTATTTCTCCTCATTAGGTCCAGTTTAGTGAGGATATAAATCAAGGTGCCCGGCCTCCCTTGCCAATGTTGTGGGTGCATTACTTAAGCTCAACAACTTGGACTTTCTGTCTTGGGACTTTTGTGCCTTGAACTGACTAATGAAAAGTTAAAAAAAAAAATTAGAGTATGTTTATTCCAACATTGGAACCCAAATAAAACAGTTATATAGTTGCTCTTCCTGAGATCTGTGGAATGTCTGGTTTCATCCTTTCTGAAATTTCTTCCTTTTCTTCTTTTACTTTCCTTTCATTCCCATACCTTCCCATCCACTCCCTAAGCCCTTTTAATAAATTTATTTTCTGCTTGAGTTACCAAAATTGAATTCTGTTGCTTGCAACCAAAGAACCCTAACACAGGATTATGACATCTACTTTTGAACCTCTAATAGCCCAAACCCAATGTCTAGCACTTAAAGTCCTTAGTCAATTTTTGTGTTATAAAAGAATTCTTCAACTTCCATTAGCCTTGTCTATATACACCTTAAGTTTATTCACTTAATTCCATTAGAAATCAGAATTCTTGAACATTTTATTTATTTCTACTCTAAAATTAAATATGTATGCTCATTTTGTTCCAAAAATAATTTAAGGTGATTTCATTTACATTTACATAGAAAACTAAAACAATGTAGGAGAAGTTAAAATTAAAGAATCTTTTTTCACAAATAGTTATATAACAAACTAAAATGTCTGTTATCTTGGCCATCAGATTAATTCATTTCAAACAGGTCATTTCTGGTCTAGTGTTTCCTACCCTGGTTATCCTTTTGACTTACCTGGGAAGATTTGTTTTATTTAAAATACATGGTGCTAGCTCTCACCAAAGACCAATTTGATCTGAAGTTCTGGGTGTGGGAATTGGGGTGCAATAAGTTTTAAATGTTCACTGTTGATTCTGGTGCAAAATGAGAGTTGAGGGCTTGAGAACCATGACTCCAATCAATTGTGGAAGACACTTAAAATGTAATGTCAATCTTACATGATATTGTCAACTGTAGAAAACTTTGTCTAGATTTGAGAACAAAACTGTGAGTGTGAAGATTCAGTAAAATAAACTCTCTTGAAAAACACTAATACTCTACAATTATTTTCCCATCAAAATAAAATAGTGCCAAGTACATGGCCTCTTCCAAGTAACAAATCTTTAAAACCAGAGTGAAATTTTGAAACCACTCCTTCAAATAGCATCTGTCCGGTAGGCAGATGGCATGTTTTAGTTCATTTCCCGTTTCAACTTGGTGGAGTTCATGGGATATTTTGAGAATCAATGGGTAAATTAGGAATTGGGTGCCAATTTAGGTATTTAATTTGGAAATCGAGTCTTTGAAAACCATCAATTCCAAATATAGAGCAAGCCCTACCTATTATGCTATCCCAGAAACTAGTAATAAGAAAACTCTAAAAATATTTACAAATACAGGAGCCAGAGTCTCTGGGCTGCAGGTGGAGGATACACAGCTGCCAGGAAAAGTGAGACACCTGCTATGTCCTTGAGTACCCCTGATGGGCAGGGAAAGGAGGACAATAGAGTATGCTGTAGCATAAATCTGGGTAGTAGATAGTTACAAACAAATGTGATTAAAGAGCATTGTTGGGAGACCTTTCTGAATGAGCATGCACAGCAATCCTTGGTAGTAAGGAATCAAGGCTGGTAGCTCTAAGCAGCTGTTGTTAAACATACAGCACCGCTGTAAAAGTTACACACCTGCCATAATCAGTCATTAACACCATAGGAGACACTACTTGAGCAGACACATAATTAGCTGCTCCTTCTAGGAAGTTTGGCAGATGTCTATGAAGTCTACCATCTATGTGACATTGTGCTAGGCTGAGAGACATCAATCTCAAACCTAGATGTGAAAAAAGATCGCTTGAAAATTTTGTTAAAAGGCAAATCTCTGAGACTCGATACCAAATAGTCTGATTCACAAAAATTATAGAGGAATTGGGAATCTGCATTTTACCAGGCATTTCAGGAGTACATTTGATACAGGTGGTCTGTGGGCAACACTTGGAGAATCTAATGATGATTAACATAATGCCTCCATTGAGGGCCACTTAATTTGAGGGATGGGAGTATTTGAGAAACTCGAGTAATGTAGGAATTTGGCAGGGGTTTCTGGCTGAAATAAAGAAGCCTCAAAGAGCAGGGAGTGATAGGTAATCCTGAATGCAAGATAGTCCAGAAAGTAGGGGAAGTTGAAAAGGAAGTGGAGGCAAGCAGTTGCTAGAAACAAACCTCAGAATTACAAAACTTTATCTAAGACCCATTCTGGGGAGAAGAGTTTTGGGAAGTGTAAGAAAATTTCAAATTAGCAAACATTGACCAAGTGTAACTATGTGCCTGCATTGCACCAGGTGCTTTGGAAACTGCCTTCACCAGGAGGCAGCTGCAGCCTGTTGGTCAGGTGCATGGATTCTAGAACAGTGGGCGCCAACTTTGGTTAAAGCTGAAATCACCAGGGAGCTTTCATAGATGCTGACACCAAGGCTCCACAGAGAGAGAGAGAGTGTCTGATGAAATTGTCCTAGGGTGTAAACAGCCTTTGTGTTTTGTCAATGCTCCCTGCCAGAGTCAAGAACTACTGCTCTTGAACAGCACTTCTCAAACTTTGGAGAGGCTCAGAATCATTTGGAGAGGTAATACAGCACACAGGGCAACTTTGAAGTAGGACAGAGCCTGGCCTCTTGTGTTTATTAAGTGTCCCAGGTGATTCTGATATCTATCAATTTTGAGAACCACTGATCTAGAATGATACTGTATGGGTTTGAATTTGGCCTTCACCACCATCAACTGGGTACCTTGGCAAGTTACACACCCATGTGTGTTTCACTTTCCACACCTGTAAAGCCAAGAGGGTAGGACACACCTGATGAGGGATGTTGAGGAGGGCCCTGGAGACCCTTTCCCTTCTTCCTTTTTGGTGAGCTTAGCAGGGAGCTGACTCAGCAGCTCTTAGTTTGTTCAATAGAAGAACAGGCTGATACCAGCCCCAGCCTCATTCTACCCACCTCTCACGTGGCCACGTGGCCATGTACCCAACTGGGAACTTCCATTGTTTCATAATTCCATAGACATTCCCTGCATATTCTCCCCCAAGCTTGACTCCCACCACAGTAATGTACACTCATAATTTTTCAAACTCCAATGTGCACTGAACCATTCAGAGGACTTGATAAAGCACAGGTTTCTGGCCCTACCCCCAGAGTTTTAGAGTCTGTTGGTCTTCCTTTGGCCAGACTAAATTTGCATTTCCAACAAGTTTTCAAGTGATAATGATGCCAACCTGAGATATACCTTGGGAACCACTGATGTAGAGAATTTGGGGGACAGGACTCGTCTCTGCAGAATCACTGGGTATCATGAGGGCCTGAGGGTTGTGCACACTTTACTACTTCTCTGACTATATGGGATCTGTCTAGAAAGTATCCAGCCATGTATTATGAAAAATAGAGACATTTACTTAAGAAGATACAAGATACAAGAAATGGTGTACATGCAACAATGATGTCTCAGTCCTCTTCAAAGTAGGCACCTTGGGACCTCATACAGTTATCTCAGTGTCTCTTAACCTAACCTGTACACGTTCACCATTCTCAGATGTTATGCTTGCTGCAGGCCTTCCAGAACACGGATCACTTTCAACAGGTTCTCCACCATCTTTGAAGCATTTGTGCCACAGTTTTACTTGTGCTGCACTCGTTACATCATCCCTGAAACCCTTCTGAATCATCCCAATAGTTTCCATGGAGGATTGTTCAAGCTTAATGCAAAATTTGATGCAGATTTGTTGCTCTACTTGCTCAGTCATTTTGAGTGTGGCAGCCACACAGTACATGTGCTCACTCAACAGTGTCTAGTGCCCCACTCACTAGTAAAGTCATCATTGTTCACGCATGCGCATCCCAGACCATTCTCCTTGGCTGCCAGGTTACATTGATGTCATGCTAATCATTCTCGTTATATTCACAATGGCCCTCATGTGTTTCCCCCCAACAATATCTCTTTTATATCTACACTGCATAATGGTGATGGTGAGTGTATCCATGACTGTAGTGGGGATTTCACATGCTGTCACCTGTAAAATTGTTTAGAAATGTACCTAACAAATAGCCTGGGTTCTTAAATGCAAATCAACATTATTTTTCATTTGTCAAACCCATCTATAGCACCTACTATATGCAGGATATTAGGATAGATGCTGCAATCATTATGATGAACAAGACATATTCCTTATATATTAATACTAGGAACAGACAGTCAAGAATAAAATAGAAGCATGTCCACAAATAATCATAATTCTATAATAAAGACATCAATATAAAAAGCCTCTGATATGGGCAGGGTCCCATTAAGCGAGTTCTCATTAGGGGAAGGCAAAGGCCATGACTGATATTTTTCCTCCCATCCAACACCCACAGCGGGCATAAAAATCCAATCCTTCACTTCCCTACTCTCTCTACCCCTGACTTCCAGGGCCCACTGCAGAGATGGCCGCACATGCGGAGTATTGGGCTAGATTAGATTCATCACAGGTAAATGTAGCAGAGGAAATAGCTCTAAGAAATATCTATTAGATGTGGCTTCATCCTAAATTAATTTTGCAAATACACAAGATGCTTGAAGGTTTTATTATTATCATTATCTGGTGTTGACATAGAGCCTGTCTTCAAAGAGCCACCACCACTTCTTCGGGTGTCACCTTCAACTGTTACCTTTTGAGAAACTGAAAAGAGTCACTGGCCACCTAATTTTGGTGGAGGGGACATGGGATGGAAAGACATTAAATGGTTCATCCAGAGCTGGGGCTGGAAACCAGAAGTTCTGAATGAGGGGTACGGGGTTCCCCATTCTGTGTCATGAGAAGTGAAATATATATACCACCCAGGGGTATGTGCCTCGCTCATTAACCCCCTTCCTGAACAACCTGACAGCACTTTGAGGGACAAAAATTTGGGGCAAAAATAAATAAATACATGAAACCAGAGAAGAAGTATTATTTTTTAGAAATCATGACATCATCTAAGAGAAGCATCTTATCCTCTTCACAAGATCATTACAAACAGGCTATTTCAAATGAAGATATAAATATCCATTTTTATTCCAAGGATATAGCAACCTCCACTACCTGACTCCTATTTCTGCCAAGAAGTGTTTATCTGTACTCAATGGCCTTCAGTAATGCTTAACAAATGGTCTGGACTGGACCACCCAGCTGCTGGTAAGAAGAAAGAAACAACCATTTTCAGGCTCCTTGTTTTTCTACACTGACAATATTGGGAATGAATGAGAACTGTATGGTACAATATCAGGACTCTTCACATTTAAAATAAAATGCATCCAGAGTCTTACAACATTAACATGAGGAAGTCCAGAGAAGTTGGACAAACAAATGGTTGGGTTTTTTCCTCTCAGATACTTTGATGTAGCAACTATTTACCAGATATACTACTTAATCAGCCATAAAAATAAGAGGGCCTGGGACAGCCACCTTCCTGCTAGAACTTCCAGGGAAATCCAGCTCTCTTTTTCAGTTCCCAGTTTATCACAAAAGCAACTAAAAATTCAGCATTTCAGCCCTGCTGCCTAGGATATTTTCTTTCAAATTTGTTCATTTCCAGGAAATCCTGCAAATATTTATAATCTGAGTTCACTTTGGAATAACATTTTCAAGATGCTGATGGAAAACACATCTGACTTGGTTTAAACCCTATCAAATTCTATAGTGAGTCAGAACACCTTTACTCTGAGAGACTCTTATAAAACTCAAAAGCGAGAATCATTGGAACGCTTGGACAGGGAGTGAGGAAAAAGCCCCTAATTCCTGGGGAAGTCCAGTGGAGTTTTATATGAATTTAGTTGTAGTAAGCTAAGATTATGGTAAAATTTTTCTAGCTTTGATCATCCCACATTTGAAGGAAGTTGACAGAATTATATTAGCATAATTTCTGGATTACTATAATAACTCCACTAAACATGTGAAGAGTGAGAAATTATATCTCTTAAACTTGGCATAATCACAGGCAGCCAATATCCACTTATATAAATAATTCCATGTCCACCAGTTTTATAATTATGTAGCTTATAAACATTCACAGAATGACTATGAGGCTCTCTGGTCAGAGAAAAACCACTACCCAGGTAAATCATGGCTGAATTTCCAACAGAGAAAACTAGTGAAGACAGCTGTCCTGTCTCCTTAGATCCTCATCATTAATATAAGCAAGAAAAAGAGAATAGAACCCAGAAGAGAGAAATTCTCAAAGTGTTTGTCATTGGATCTTTTTGATCAAGATCCAGACTAGTTCTCTGATAGTTACACAAGAGCAAGGTTACCCTACACAAAGCAGGGCAATGGCAGTCTGTTTCTCTGATCATCTGACATCACCCAGGGACTTAGCAGAGTTAGCTATGTCCATTGTGGGTGAAGACATGAAGGGAGAGAAAGGAGAACCTGTTAAACCTTCAGAGTCTTAGGAAATTGGGTTGCTATTGGGACACAGATGTCAGACTCCTTTGGCTTGCAAAACTGTGCCTTGTGGCTTCCTGGGAATGGCAACAATGTCCCAAGATTATCTCAGCAAAATATGTATCTGTATAAAGCTCCTGTAAATTAGAGAAAAACTTCTTCCATTACACTTTTTCACAACCCCTTCTCTTCACCTTAATAGGAGACATTATCAGGGTAAGGATGAACATACCTTTAGTTTGACAAATTTCTCCCTTAATTCAGATAGATTGTAGTAGGAGGTATTCTGTAAACTCTCAGCTGTTACGTGACTTTAATATCAACCCATTAGCTGTGAATGGTCTGATACTAAGGTATCAACATTCCATTTAGTATTATATCAATGGGTTGATACTAAAGTATCAATACCTTCCTGCACATCTTGATTTTTAGAGTATCGATGGCTCCCCACCCCACCATGCTTCACGAATAAATAGCACCTCTAAAGACAGGGGTTAATGAGAAAGCAAAACAACCAAAAAGAAAGGAAACCCAGGTTGTTATTACATGAGTCTTGGTTTAACACATTGCTACACTAGGAAAATTTTTTTTCCCCGTTGGGGCCATGGTGTTTTATTACAAAAATAGAATAAAAACTTCAAAAACAAAATAATACTTTCTAATTTAATGAAAAATTTGTTATTTTTTATTGTTTTCTGTGTGTGATTTATATGCAATTAAATTGTCAATATTAATTGTAACAATAAGAATATCAACAAGTAAGATTTTCACAAACCAACTGGAGGCCATGGGCTCAAAATTAGCATGAGTTCAACACAACTCATATGTCAATTAATGTGTTAATTGAGGGATTTGAGGATGAAAGAGGCCTATAGCATGGTCTTACCTTGAAGAACAAGATGTAAAATTACAAACCAGAGTAGCACTCCCTCCAGATTCCCTCTACCTAGCAAAATCCAGAATTGATTCTCCTTGCTGAAGCTCTTCATTAAGCCAGGAAGCTCATTTTACAATACTCTTTTTATACACACTACTGAATGAGCTACTTCTATTTTCTTAACTGAAGAGTTTTCTACTAAATGGGGATAAGAGAGCCACTTTTAACTATCAGTGGTCCCCTTGCTTTCTGGAGGCACCACATTTTCTTAATCGGACTCAGAAGAAGAAAAGAACTGTATCAAAGACCTATCTCAAAATGCAAAATGATAACTTCCAGCTCTTGTTCTAGCATGACCAAAAATTTGCAAACCTGGGATGCTATTTATTTGGATCTGTTAAATGGATGGTTCTCAACTTTGGTCACATGTTAGAATCACCTCAAGTGATTCCAAAATTCCAAAGGTCCAAACCACCTTAGATTGTTCACATAGGACCCCAGGGTTTGGGGCTCAGACTCAGCATCTTCTGAGTCCCGCTGGTGACTCCAATGTACAGCCAGGATTGAAAAATAATGACATAAGCTGGTGGTTCTCAAACTGTAATGTATATTCAAAACCACCTAGAGGACATGTTAAAATACAGATTTTGGGGTCCCCATCCTGGAGTTTTTGATTCTGTAGGTCTTGTGGGGAGCCCCCCAAATTGCATGTCTAACAAGCTCCCAAGTGATCCTGGAGCTGAGGCTTTCAGTACCAGGACACTACTTTGAGAACCAATGTCTTACATGACTACATTGATCTGACCATTTCAGGCAGAATAAATAAAGCATTTTACATGTTTACATCTTAGAGCAATTGGTTTAATACAACTAGCCATTTTAACAGCATTATATAATTTTTAATTTGACAAACTAATGGAAATACCAGTGACAGTGCCAAAGACCAAGTCTTAATGGCTTCACTTCCCTCCCAAATATACAAGAAGTCTAACTCATAAAATATAACTGAGATGTTTAAACAAACCACTTATATGGCTCTTAGGTGAAATTATAACCCTTGTAAAATGGTACAGATTATAATCAGTTTTGTGCAGTATCTGGTTCATTTCATACAACTCACTTGAAAATTTGAGCAGGTGGAACACCAGGGAAAGAGAATTGCATGATCATACCTAGATTAGCAAGAAGGCAGTAATTCAAACTATTTATCAGGTTCATAATGTTTTTTTCTTCAATTTTTAGGAAATAGCTTTTTTCCAAATCTTTGAAAAGCCTGAACGTTTCTGCCCTCCATACCAGCTGGGAGACATCACACTAATTCCCTCATATGATAATCATATGTCTTAGTATCATTGTATCAGATTCATTTCTCCCTTCATGCTGTTTTAATTTTTGTTAACTGGCTATATATATACCAATGGTCTTATGAATATTTTTTAAAAACTTGTAGATAGATATTTATGTAAGTTTTATGCATAATGGAAAAAAACCTGAAAATACCACATTCATCAACAAAAAATGATAAAAAAATGATAGCATATTTATGCAAATAAGTATCATGCAGCAATAAAAAATTAATTAATGCACCACATAACAACATGATGAATCTCATAGATGTAATGTTGAATCAGAGAAGCCATACACAAGAGTTCATACTGTATGGTTTCATGCATATGAAGTCCAAGAAAAGCATAGCTGATATATAGCTATAAAATTTACATATGTCTGTTTGAGAGATGTATTGACTGGTAGGAAGCATGCAGAGCCTTCTGTAATGCTGTTAAGGAATACATCTTATAATCAGGCACATGATTTGTATACTTCTTATGTTACAACTTAATTGACAATTTTAATTTCAAAATGTCACTAATATAACAAATTACATTTTGTGAAATATTCCTCAAACCCAAATGCAAAAGCTGCCTACATGCTGGAATTTAATAATTGTTAACAACAAGCCTAATATAGAAAATAGCCCAAAAGTCTTGCTTATAAAGTCAAATATAGAAGACTTCCATCTAATGTTTTCTTACTTCTTCTTTTAGAGAGAATCTTGATTAACAGATAAGATATTTCAAAAAGTTGAAAGGCAGAAAGCAGATGAAGGATGGTAACTGAGTTAGCAGATACAGAAAAAATGCAGCTACATCACCATGAAGGAGATGGGAAAACAAGAGGGGTAATTTTCCCTGAAGAACCCTAGAAAGATATGGCGGTCAGAGATGCCAATATGGTGGTTAAAGTGAACAGAAGAGTCAAAGTGTGGAGTTGAAAAATAAGATTTTTTTTTAAGTAAAAGTCTGTATACAGGACGATGGAGACCAGACTGCCAGGTCCCATGAAAGCGGTAAAAAGGTTTCTTCTCTGAAGGAGCTTAATATCCCTAGTAAAAAGTATTTCTTGCGTACTAGCATGAGTCTCCAAGCTAAATGTTCTGCTCACAACTGAATAATCACTCAAATGCAAAGCCCACCAGTCTAAAAGCATATAAAGATGGCAATAAATTTTAGTTCCTTACTCTCAGTACGAAATAGACAACCAAGGACCACCAGAAATTGAAATATGCTCCCAATTTAAAAGAGAGAGAGACCAAAGTAAGCAGGGAGAAGAAAGAAACTCCAGGAAACCTAGCAAACATCAAGCAAAACTTAATAAGAAATGCTAATTGGTTTGCACAACGACATATAAGAAATTATTATATTCACAAAACAGCAATAGCGTGTTGTTTTTAAAAAACAATGGAAGATAAATAATTTTTAGAAATTAAGTAAACAATCACCAAAATCAAACACCCAAATGTAACTTGAGAAGATAATATCAAGGAAATGTCTCAGGAGATGGAAAGACAAAGAAAAGAAACAAAAAGAGATAAATAGAAGGAGATGTGGGGAATTAATATGAGAAATAGACATTTCAGATGGAGAGAAAAAGGCAAACAAAGGAAAACATTTTAAAAATCACATGAGAAATATTACCAGAGGTAAAGAATATGTGTTTCTAAATTGGAAAAGCCCAGGACAATAAAAGATAATAAAATAAAATTTAAAAATCACATCAATGTACACCAACATGAAGTTTTAAAACTCAGAATTGGATAGGCATATGGAATGATGAAGTGAGGCAGTCTTGAACCTGCTCCCGTGCAAAAACAATGAAAATGCTGAAAAAACTATTAATACCAAAATTTCATAACTCTTGAAATTCAAAAAAAACCACCAAACAAACATAATTGCTGTACAAAAGAAATGACTAAATCTCAATAAGACAACAGATTGTGTGGCATTTAACTTGAGGCTATTTCCCACCACACTCTTTCTAACCAGCTCAGCAGCACTGCAGCCATGAAAAGCCAGCAGCCTCACAGCAAAGAAGAGGATTGACATCTTTTGGAGTTATAGTAGAAGTCCCATCCTTAAAGCACAGTCAATATTTCATCCTAATGAGTAGCTTCCTGGAAAATCTCCGTTTCCAGACTTGTGTAGCTATTTTTGGTTTTTTTATGAAGTGCTCAGCTCAACAGAAAAAACAAAAAGTCCTGTCTATGGGAATCAGTGAAAAATAGCAATCTGCTAGCAACATTGCAGATGCCTCAGGCAGTGATTTGATTTAGGAAAAGCTAGATCCTGTACACAAAAATTTTAAAGAACTCTTGGAGAACTTGAGAACCAGAGGGAACTTTGAAAAGCTCGAACATATTCCTGGAGATCTAAAAGGGATTTGGCATACACAGTCCTGTGTATAGTAAAAACATGGGAAAGTGTAAGACCTTAGACATTCACCTCCGGATGACCTTGAGGACTTGTATAAGCAGGAAGTAAAACCTATATCTGTCTTTTAAACCTCCTGAAATTTGAAGGTGGGCTTTCACTCACAGATCCCCTTAACAAAATGTGAAAGATATAAAGGAAGGGTATTTATGAAAATCTTTTGACAAATCACTGTCTTATTACTAAATTATACTGAACATGTGGTGGTAATCCCTAGGAAGCCAAGCTTTAAAAATAAAAATAAAAATGAAAACTTAAAAAAAATAAAGGTAGCAGAAGACTCAGTGTTCTAACACTGTAGATAATAAAGAATCAATATACTTAGTCCAGGAAAGCAGCAACAAGAGAAAAAAAGAAAACAGTAACAATTGCAATAAACCCTGTGGGGTAGGGGTGATAAGGTATGGGATACCAGAGTTATACCCATATATTATTTTAAATGTTCACTTTTTAACAAATAATAATGAGAGATACAAAAGAAATAGAAATGATTGTTAAATACAAAGGAAAAAGTGTAGCCATCAGAAAAAGTCCCTGAGGGAGGCCAGATATTGGATTGAGCAGATGAAAACTTTAAATCAGCTATTGAAAATACATTAACAGAACTAAGTAAGTCATGTATAAAGAATTAAAGGAAAGTATGGCAATGATGTATTACCAAATAGAGAATACTAATAAAGAAATAGAAGTTGTATTTTAAAAGAACCAAATAAAATATCTCGAGTTGAAAAGAACAATAACTAAAATAAAATATTTTCTCAGAAGCTCAGAAACTGATTTGAAGTGTCAGAGATAAAGAATTAATTAACTAGAATATACATCAATAGAAATTATATAGTCTGAGAAATTAAGAAAAAAGAATAAAAGAAAAATGAACAGAGCTGCACATACCCATAGGACAGCATACCAACATACATATAACAAGAGTTCCAGGAGATGAGAATGAGAAAGGTGAAGAAAACTATATTTGAAGAAATAATGGTCAAAACTCTCCAAAAGTAATGAAAACAATCTAATCATTCAAGAATCTCAATGAACTTCAAGAGATCCACACCCACACACATATCAATAATCAACAACTTGACAAAATACAAACATTAAGACAGAATATTGAAAGCAGAAAGAAAATGGTGACTTATCATCAATAATTTTCAATAAAATTAACAGTTGACTTTTCATTGCAACCATGGAGACGACAAAAGACCAGAGTGGCATCATCAAAGTTCTTAAAGAAAAAAGGTTGTCAACAAAGAGTTTTATATTGAGTAAAACTCTCCTTCAACAATAGAGGGAAATTAGACTATTTCAAGATGAATAAAATCTGAGAGATTTGTTAGCAGACCAGCCCTAAATGAGATACTACCAAGAGTTGCTCAGATTGAAATAAAAATAAATTAGATGGTAATTCCAATCCACATGAACTTAACTGAATAATTACAGAAGTCAGCATTTTTTGCTTGAACTCTTTTCTAAAGATAAATATCCAATTAAGAGTTTTTAAGTTAAAAAAAAAAAAGAATTCCTTTATTTTTTATTTTGTTTTAGAGACAGGGTCTCACTCTGTCACCCAGGCTGGAGTGCAGTGGCCTAATCATAGCTCACTGTAACCTCAAATTCCTGGGTTCAATTGATATTCTCACCTCAGCCTCCCAGGTAACTGGGACTACAGAGGTACACCACCATGCCTAGCTAACTTTTTAAAAATTTTTATAGAGAGGGTCTCACTATATTGCCCACACTGGTCTGAAACTCCTGGCTTCAAGTGATCCACTCACCTCAGCCTTCCAAACTGCTGAAATTATAGGCATGAACAACTGTGCCTTGCTCACGAATTGGAAGGATCACTATTGTTAAAATGACCACACTGCCCACAGCAATCTACAGATTCAATATAATTCATACCAAAATACCAATGCCATTTACCACAGTATTAGAAAAAATAATCATAAAATTATATGAAACCAAAAAAGAGGAGGAAAAGCCAAAGCAATCCTAAGCAAAAAAAGAACAAAACTAGAGACATCACATTACCTAACTTCAAATTATACCACAAGGCTATAGTAACCAAAACAGGATGCTACTGACATAAAAGTACACTCAGAGATCAATGAAACAGAATAGAGGGCCCAGAAATAAAACCATATACCTACAACCAGCTGATCCCTGACAAAGCTGATAAAACAGACACTGGAGAAAGGACAACCTATTCAATAAATGGTGCTGGGAAACTTGGATAGCCATATGCAGAAGAATGAAACTGGATCCCTACCTCTTATCATAAAAAAAAAAATAACTCAAGATGGATTAAAGATTTAAATGTAAGATCTGAAGCCATAAAAGTTCTAGAAGAAAATCTAGGAAAAACTCTTCTGGACATTGGTCTAGGCAAAGAATTTATGACTAAGACCCCAAATGCAAATGCGACAAAAATAGACAAACAAGGCTTAATTAAACTAAAAAGCTTCTGCACAGCAAAAGAAATAATCAAAAAAGTAAATAGACAACCTATGGAATGGGAGAAAATATTCATAAACTATATATCTGATAAAGGACTAATATCCAGAATCTACAAGGAACTCAACTCAGTAAGAAAAAAAACAAACAACCCCATTAAAAAGTGGGCAAATGACAAGAACAGTAATTTTTCAAAAGAAGATATACAAAAGACCAACAAATATATGAAAGAATGCTGAACATCATTAATCATCAGAAAAATGCAAATTAAAGCACAATCTTACTCCAATTAGAATGGCCATTACTAAAAAGTCAGAGAAACAATAGATGCTGGCATGGATGTGGTTAAAAAGAAACATTTATACAATGTTGCTTATAATGTAAATTAGTATAACCTCTATGAAAATCAGTATGAAGATTTCTCAAAGAACTATTAATAAAAGTAGATATATCATTTGATTCTGCAATCCTACTACTGGGTATCTATCCAAAGGAAAAGAAATTATTATATTGAAAAGATACCTGCCCTTGTATGTTTGCCCCAGGACAATTCACAATTGCAAAGATATGGAATCAGCCTAAGTGCCCATCAACTGATAAGTGAATTAAAAAAAAGAAACATAGAGTGATATCAGCCATAAGAAAGAATGAAATAATTATTTTCACAACAACTTACAAGGAACTGGAGGCCACTATCCTAAATGAAGTAACTCAGGAACAGAACATTAAATGCCACATATTCTCACTTAAAAGTGGGAGCTGAGCTATGGCTACACAAGGACATACAGAATAGTATAATGTACACTGGAGATTTAAAAGGGGGGATGGTGGGAGGGGGTGAGGGATGAAAAATTACCTGTTTGGTACAATGTACACTATTCAAGTGATGGGTACACTAAAAACCCATACTTCACCACTATACAATATAAACATGTAATGTATTAAATGTGTATTCCCTAAATCTGTTGAAATTTGAATTTCAAAAAAAAAAAAAAAAAGAAATTTTTAGTCCACTGACTTTGATGTGAATTTTCAAGTGGACCTAAAATCTTAGATTAACATTAGAGCTGAGAAAGACTTCATTAGAGTTTAAGAGCACTTTCAAAATCGTCACACTTTTTATGTCCAAAATGTAGTACATAGCAAATTATTCTATGGTAAACCAATAGGCGCTATTATTGTATGAGAGAGATTGGGCAAATATTTCATAATTAAAAAGATCTGGGAAAGGCTGTTAAACACAGTTGAAAAGTTTCTTTTCTTACTGCAATTCTGCTGAGATACTTAAGTATATTGCCCAAAAATGAAATATGAAATGCAGGAATTCTCAGTTATTTGCCTATTAAATGAAACTTTTTCTCAAAAGGCCTCCCATAAGCCATATTGCATGGATCTTCAGAAATGGCAAATCTTTCCAATTTGAAGTTGAGAAAACTGAAGTCCAAAGACATTGAATATCTCATACCAACTGACTTGATTTCCACTTACATGACTGTTTCTAGATTGCACATTAATTACTTCTTTTTCTTTTTCTAACCTTCTGCAGGATATCACAGAAAGAGTTCCATATGCTGGAGTGGAAAAGCAAGAGATGCAGCATCCAAAACCACAATTCCAATTCAGGCTCTAAGAATATAAGCCATAGGACTTTGTTTATGTCCCTTAGCTTCACTTGGCCTCAGTTGGCTACATTGTAAAATTAGGACGATGAGACATGCTTCGCAGGGTTGTCAAGAGTGTAAAAAGAGGTAAAATGCATTGTGTGTTTCTCCACCTCTTAATTTTTTCATGCTCTTTCTAGATTACATGATGTAGAATATTTATTCTACGGCTCTCTAGTTTTGATTTATGATATCTGTGGGAGTTTTTTGTGTTTTTTTTAAACATGAGGACAAATTTAAACATGGCGACACGGGGACTTTTCTTATACAAAGGTGGAGTTTATATCCACTTATTTGCATCTGGTTAGGCTTGTGAATGCTTCAACCGATAGATGAAGTTAGATGTGTTACTGCAAGGTAAGAATGTGAAAGACCTCATGTCCACTAGAATACTCATGCTTGGAGTCCTAAACTACCCTGTTAGAAAATCAATTATCCTGTGGCTGCCATACTTGAGGAAGCCAAGCTGTGTGGAGAAGCCACTGATAGGCACTCCAATTGGCAGTCCTAGAGCCATTCTAGCCCATATGCCAGACATGCGAATAAAGGTGACTCTGGAAGTTTCCAGCTCCCGGTTGTGTAGTCATCCTCAGATATTGCGGAATGGAAATAAACCCCCCTAGCTGAATCCAGTCTAACTTTCTGACCAACAAAATCATGAGCAATAGACAGTTGTTGTCTTAAGTCACTAAATTTGGGGACAGCTTGTTATACATCACTAGTAACCAAAAAAGTGCCCATGAAAAGAGGCCTCTACTTGCAATGAACACACTTGTTACAGTGGCTTTGCCACTTGTCATTCTCAAGCCACTGTTAAATAAACCCTTGAGCCATAACATGGCACAATCATAGAACAGCTACTAAGAGTCGTGCTATTTAGAGGAAAGGAGTTCTAACCAATAATTTCCATCCTATTCCTCACCTATTCATATCAAAATTACAATAGAATGAGGAGTAATTAAACCAGGGTGATTAAGCATTTAATTTTGAAGAATATAAGAATGGCATAATTATATAACTTATAAAGAAAATAAATTTATTTCTTACACTTATGAAGGCTGAGGAATCCAAGGTCAAGGGGTGACATCTGGTCAGGGCCACATGGTGGGGACTTGCTGGTGGGGATTCCACAGAGTCTCTAGGCAACACAGGGCACCAAGGGTGAGAAAGCTGAGTGTGGCAGCTCTCGTTCACTTCCCATAAAGTCAACAGTCACACTCCCATGATAACTCATGAACCCACTGATCCCTTAATTCGTGAATGGAGTAATCCATTCACGAGGGCAGACAGGCCCCTATGACCCAATCACCTCTTAAAGATCCCACCTCTCAGTACTGTCACATTGGGCATTAAGTTTCAACGTGAGTTTTAGAGGGGGCAAAAATTCAAACCATATCATTCCTCTACCCAATTCTGCTCCTTTCCCCTCACTTTTGCAATGTTCATTATGAAAACACCCCTAATTAGTGAGATGCTCTATGCTAATGTCTATCTCAGAGAACTAGGATCTAAGACTCCTGTTAATTTCTTCTACTTTATCAAGTTGCCTCATGCATGAACCCACACAAGAAAGTGCTTCTTGTTATTTTTATCCCAGCAGAAAGTAAGAGTTTTCCTAGAATAATAAGTATTTGCTTCCTGGTCTTCCATTATGTGCTATGGTTTAATTAAATGAAGACTTCTTTGCTTTTCTAGAGCCTAAATACAAGTTTAACCTGTTCTCATAACATATAAAGAACTGTTTTATTACAGATTTACTATGTCTTTCTATTTTTATTATTTGTTTTTAGAGATTGAAGAGCCCATTCATGATTACCCATATGAACAAATCAGTTCCCAGCTCCTCTGGCAGATTTCTGAGCACTCTTGCTTGGAAAACACCTGGTAAAACATACTTTCATTCAACTTCAGGCAATTCAAAAACAGCTGAAAGTCACTTAAGTGGAAACCCAACTATGATGCTGCTTTTCAAATCAAAAGCAAGATCTCAACTCCACAGGATGTGGCAGGTTGCCAGGTGTTTCATATTTGAGGGACAAGTATACTGCAGGGAGCTTCTTTACATAATTGACAAACCAAAACCCAAAGCACCAAGGTTAACAATTCACTTCTCTTTGACCACAGAACTGGTATTGTGATATTCCTCCACTGCACATAAATCACTTTCATAGAGCCATTAGAGGGTTGTTTTGAGTCTCTACAAGACTAGCAACAAACCTCCGGGTAGCTGAGCAATGTCAGAACAAGGTATAGGATGGGTTTAGGGTCACTTTGGACCCACCATCAGTTTATTTTTTTTTTCTTGCTTCTGAATCTGCCAAATTATTTTGGCCCAAGGGCAGTGCATTTGAATTCTGTGCAGACGACAGCACAGACTCATGGTTTCTTCACAAGGTCTTTGATGGATTGGATCAGGACATCAAACATCAGCACATCTCCAGATGTCACAGAAAGCTTTGCAGAGGGTCTTTAGGCTTTGTTTTGCCAACCACCTGGACTGTGTGATGGATACTTTAGACAGAGGACGTTGCATGAGCTGACCAGAATTGGCAAAAATGACTGGTGGTCAGAGGTTAAGGTGCCTCGTTATTTTCTGTGTGTGCCACAAGATACTCTAGTGATTATCAGAGGACTGATCGAATAGGAAACTAGGTCAGAAGTGAGTCACACTGAGTACATGAGATTTCTAAAGGAAAGATTAAATTATAAGTTAATTGATGTTATTTTGCTTTCTTTCCTTTGAAAGAAGAGAAGGAATTGTAAATTGACATTTCTGAATGCCTGTAATATGTCAGTTGCCCTAAAAATTACACACACACACATATATTACGTTAAAATAATTTATATCATTGTATATATGATTAAATGTCTCATTTAATTCTCACAATAAATATATAAAAAGATGAAAAAAAATTACAACCTTAGAAAGTTCATAACCTAAGTTTACACAAATAATGAAGTGAAATTATCCTGATTTGAATGCAAGTTGTAGTGACTTCAAAATATATGATATTCCCACCCTTACACCCAATGCTATAGGGGTTATCATCTAAGCCCTAAGTAAATATTCAAATTTGTACTCTACCGCAGATTTTCGTTTTTAACTCATAAAAGAAGTAAAAAAAAAAAATTCAATCTAGTTCATATTTTTGCTACTTCTTTCATCAATTGTATACTTCTTGACAAGGCCTTCTATTCATAAAATGAGGAATGCTCTTTTCAAGACTCTATTTGTCCAAAGCGCAGTGGGTTATGCTGAGATGAAAGACACACTGACCCTACCTTTGATTTCTTGATCAGTATGCAGCATTGCATACAAGTAATTATCATACATAGGGAGAGGTTGTACATGCTATTATTTCAACCAGACCATAAAAGATTAATAGGAAGGGGGAAAGAACATCCTAAGCAGACGGAATAGCATGCAAGATTTCTAGGACAGAGGTTGCATGGAGTGAACTGTAAACAGAAAGAAACAATTGTAGCCATATCAAACTGTTTCATAAAAAGTTAAGCAAGAAGTCTGGAGGAGAAGACTATTAAAGATTGAAAGGATGATCTAAATTCTTCACCCTTCCCTGAATTCACACCCTTTGCCATGTAACCTTGCTAGGACCTCCACCTGGAGTTGGGGTGACTCATTCTGTCCCTGGACTTTGGCTCAGTCTTATGACTTGCTCAGGCCAATGAGGTGTTAGCAGGCGTAACACAAGCAGAACCTTAAAATGGGCTTGTTCATTGGGCCTTCCTTTATACTGCCTCCACCATTGCCATGGGAAAATGCCTGAGATGGCTTGTTGGAGGATGAAGACATGTGAAGCAGAGCCAAGTTGTTCCAGCTACACAGGTGCCTGAGCTAAAAGAGTCTAGATCACTCAACAGCTGGGCAACCTTAGACAGATAAGTACAGTATAGTTCAGCAAAGTCCCCCAAACAGCTCCCAAGTGACTCCAGACATGTGATCAATAAACTCAAATTGTCACAGAATACTGAAGTTTTGTTGTTGTTTGTTACACAGCAATAGATAATAAATACAACTAACATAGGAAGTGGCAAGACAGAAGACAGTTAAATGATTCAGGGAATGATGAGAAATAGATAGATAACCAATGCAGGGAGTTTTAAGAATTCACAAGAAAATCCAACATCATCCACACAGGTGGTATAGGATTTTTAAAGGAAACATCTCAACAGCCTGCCTCCCAAATCTATGCAGGGCATTCAAACAACTGAGACTCGGAAGGAATTATCCCCAGTTCCTCCACACCATGACAGCTCTCCAAATCAAACCCTGACACCTGGTAGATTTTTACACAGTCTGCAGTTTGATGACACTCTCCCTTTTCACCCTTCCCTCATTTTGTCCATATGGCATTTCTATTCATGTCTATTTTTTCCTAAAAAAAAAAAAAGAAAAGCATCTTTGAAGAAAAGATAAACTTATCGAAAAGAAAAATAAAACTGTCTTTGGTTGCATATGACCTGATTGTCTATGTAGAAAATCCAAAAAGATCAACAAAATTTCCTGGAAGTAGTAAGTAATTACAACAACATAATTGTTAGGATGCAAAGTTAGTATAAAAATGTAAAATTAAAAACACAATGCCAATTACACTAGCACACATACCCAAAAAGAAATACTTAGGTATAAATCTAAAAATGTATATAATATCTATATGAAATAAATCAAAGAAGATGAAATAAATCAAAGAATAACTAAATAAATGGAGATGTATTTCATGTTCATGGATAGGAAAACTCAAAATTGTCAAGATATCAGTTTTTCCCAACTTGATGTATAGATTTATTTGAATCAAAATCAAAATCTCAGCAAAGTATTCTGTGGTTATTGACAAAATGATTCTAAAGTTTATATAAAGAGGGAAAAGACCCAGAATAGCCAACACATTATTGAAGAAGAACACAGTCAGAAGATTGAAACCACCCAACTTCAAAACTTACTATAATGTTATAGGAATCAGGATAGTGAGATCTTGGCAAAAGATAAACAAACAGATCAGTGGAACAGAATAGAGAACCCAGAAATAGACCCATGTAAACATAGTCTACTGATCTTTGACAAAGGAGAAAGGCAATTACAATAGTCCAAAGACAGCCTTTTTAACAAATGGTGTTAGAACAAATAGAAACCATATGCAAAAAGAAAAAAAATGAATCTGAACATAGACCTTATATGTATCAAATAACTAAAATCAAACTAGATTATAGACACCTAAATGTAAAATGGAAAGCTATAAATATCCTAGAAAATAATATAGGAGAAAACCTAGATGACTGTAGGTATGACAATGACTTTTTAGATAGGACATGAAAGACACAATCTATGAAAAAAAATAATTAACAAGCTGGATTTTATTAAAATTAAAAACTTCTGCTTTGTGAAAGACACTGTTAAGAGAACAAGAAGACAAATCACAGGGCATGAGAAATTATTGGCAAAAGACATACCAGATAAAAGACCTTTGTCCACAATATAAAAAGAACTCTTAAAATTCAACAATAAGAAAACTAACAACCTAATTTAAAAATGGACAAAAGGCCTGAAGAGACGCCTTACCAAAAAAGACATACAAATGGCAAATGAGAATATGAAAAGATGCTCAAAATCATGTGTCGTTAGAGAATTGCAAATTAAAACATCAATGGGAGAAAAACAAGCACCACATGTACTCACCAGCAAATTGGTATTAACGGATCAACACCTAAGTGGACATGTAGGAATAACATTTGTTGGGTGTTGGGCGGGTGGGAGGGGGGAGGAGGGGATGGGTATATACAAACATAATGAGTAAGATGTGCAACGTATGGGGTGTGGTTATGCTTGAGGCTCTGCCTCGAGTGGGGAGGGGGGCATGGGGAATATACATAACCGTAATATTTGTACCCCCATAATATGCTGAAATTTAAAAAAAATGGAAAAAAAAAAAAAAAAAAAATAACATCAATAGGATACCTCTACACACCTACTAGAATGGTCAAAATCCAAATTACTGACAACAACAAATGTTGGTGAGCATGTAGAGTGACAAGAAGTTTCATTCATTGCTGGTGGGAATGCAAAATGGTACAGCCACTTTGGAAGACAGTTTGACAGTTTCTAACTGCCATAAAACTAAACATATTTTTACCATATTAACCAGAAATTGCACTCCTTGGTATTTACCTAAATGAGTTACACTCCATGCAAAAACTTTCACATAAATGTTTATAGCAGCTTTATTCATAATGGCCAAAAGTTGGAAGCAATCAAGATGCTCTTCAGTAGATGAATGGATAAATAAACTGGTACATCCAGACAATAGAATATTATTCAGTGCTAAAAAGAAATGAGCTATGAAGCCATGAAAAGACAAGGGAGAAACTTAAATACACATTATAAAGTGAAAGAAGCCAGTCTACAAAGGCTGTAGACTATATGATTCCAACTATACATCTTGGAAAAGGCAAAACCATGGAGACAGTAAAAGAATCAGTGGTTTCCAGGGTTTGAGGGGAAGGAGGGATTAACAGACAGAGCACAGAAGATTTTAGGGTGGTGAAACTACTCTGTGTGATACTGCAATGGTCGACATAAGCCATTACACATTTGTCAAAGCCAATATAATAATTTAAAACACCAATGTGAACTTTAATGTAAATGATGGGCTATGGGTGGTAATGACGTGTAAGCACAGGTTCATCTGTTATAACATACATATCACTCTGATGCAGGACTTTTGTACAGGGATAATCTGTGCATGTGTTGGGGCAGAGGATCTATGGGAAATCTCTGTACTTTCTGCTTTATTTTGCTGTGAACCTAACACTCTTCCAAAAAATAAAGTCCATTAAAAAAAAGAAAAACTGGACAGCTTAGACTAAGATGACCTCTTCAGGAGACAATTCAACCCTTAAAAAGTTAAATAAATAAAGTTCCACTGGATGAGACAACTGTAGTTAGGCGTGCACCTCATGTCCTTCAGATGGTCCCTCAAATAGACCCCCAACTCTTCCCACTTTCCCTTCATCCAAATTGGGCTTGCAGATGAATTTTCAGCTGACTGTGTTGTTGGATTTATGACCTGAAGTCCAGGTTTGCATGAGTTATCATGGACGGGTTTAGGCTGCTGAACTGAATGATTCAGTTAATCCTAAACCTCACATGAAACAGCAATTGCAGCCACCTCTGCCTCCTCCCGAGTATTTAGCCAAAACTAATAACAAATCACAAGGATTCTGCTGCTTTCTTGGGGAGGTACTAAGGGATCTGTGTATCAATTACCATAATTTCTGAAGACCTACTTATGTCCACCTTGTAAGATGAGTGCAATAACAACTAACATTTGTTGAGCAATTCGTATGTGCCAGCCATTGGGCTAAGTAATTTACTCTGTTATATAATTTTCTAGCAACACTGTGAGGTTCATATTAACATTCCTATTTTGCAAATGAATAAGCTGAAGTTCAGACATGTTATGTAATTGTCCCCAGGTCACACTGCCTGATATTTGTGCTTTCTGATTCCAAAACCCACTTTCTAGATATGATGGACCAAGAGGGACTCAGCATTGATTCTGTGGTATTCCTGCCAGCCTGAATCCGATTATAAGGAAACAGCATGCCTGAATCAAGGGTATATTGCAAAGCCACCAGCCTGTGCTTTCCAGAGATGTTGGGGTCATGATGGAATTGGAAGGGCCCAAAATGGTTTCAGATGAACTGTCACCAGAAAGCCATGATAGCGTGGGATCTTGAATTGGATCCTGGGCCAAAAATTAACACTGCAGGCAGTCTGTGTGATCTGAAGAGATTTGTAGAGTCGATAATATTATTGTACACATGTTGATGCCTCAGCTTTTGATAATTGTACTGTAGTTATAAGAGAATGTCCTTGCTTTTAGGCAACACACACATCAGTGTTTAGAAGTAAGGGATAATCATGTCCACAACTTACTCTCAAACATGGGAGGAAATGAGCATGCTTGTAAATACAAATGCACATGCACACACATGCAATGGCAGTACATCTATTGCCCCTGACTTTGAAAGATCCTAAATCAAAGAGCAATACCAATTTAGTCTCCAAGCATCAGTTTTTAAATGTGTCAAATGAAAAAAGAGTCAGGAATGTCATTCTAAAAGTAAGAGAAAAGATCCATTTTGTATAATTTTGCCTAATGTTTATTTAGTACCTGCCAAGTATTAATATATTAGAAGCCTAAAAGGATTCAAATTCAGAATTCCTACCCTTGTGATTCTACACATCTCAAATAGAATTACCTTGTTGTGAAAGACTAAAATACAAAAATAAATAAATAACAAAGAATTCTAATTTGGCACCTTATTCATAAGTTGGTATTTCCAAAGTAACCATTAGACTGATAGCAATTAAATCCGTTAACACTTCACTAACTAATACTTACAGTGTTGTTTGTCCATAAAGCCAATTATCTGAGACAACTAACTTAAAGGAGCCACCCTCATATTCAAGCCAGGACCATTGAATGTGTTCACTGCCATAGCCTCAATACTTAAATTAGGAGGCAGTATATGTGAAACTTGATGGAAATGTGTTGATTAAATGAAGGCTGAGACAGACGAGATCTTGTCAGGGCATCAAAACAGGCAGGAGTTCTAACGTTTGTGATGGTGGAAAACCAACTTGCATTCATCCCATCCCGGTGCCAGACAATGCTTATTTCCAGCCCCCTGAAGTCATCCTTGGGTAAATGATGTGGGACAATGCATTTCCCAATGTGACTTCATAGGTCAAGCTTAATTAGGCAGAAACAACTTTCCCAAACAGCACCCGTCCCCGGACACTCGGCTCCACAGCTGTCTGGTGACAGGATGCTCACACGGCCTTGGTTTAATTCGTTATCCAAGACAATACCACATTCGTTTGGATCCTGAATGAATGGCTTCCATTCCAGGTACAAAGGTTGCCTCTACTATCTTACAGGATGGAATATAAAGCAATTTTGTTTTAGATATTTCAACTGTTGCTGAAATCGCTTTTCTCAGCTCAGCAGGCATGTTTGGACTGAGGTTTCATTGATCATCGGTCATCAGAACTCTCAGAATGTGGCTGGGCTGTTCGCAAAGGAATTCTTTAAGGAATCACTCCAGCAGGTCTAGTTTCTCTATCTTCGTGTAAGTAATATTTGCCATCACCTGGCATTTCAGATTATAAGTGTTATGTGACTCCCCTGGTGTTGGAAGGAGGTTTGGAAGCAACTGTGTAGATCCTGTTAGTCATGTGTTTCTATGGTTATTTATAAATATTATGACCAACCTTAGTCAATATATGATGATTACAAATTATTATTTTCTTAATTGCCAGGAGCTGTTTTCTTCCAGAGGTCATTTAGGAGGGCTTACAAATTCAGTTGACTCTGATGAATGTAACTTACCAGACAGAAAATATTAACAGGGCCAAGAGTTCAGCAATTAGTTTGAGATTCAGACTCCAGCTTGCTGTGAAGAGTGAGAAAAGAATGAATAAGAGCAAAAAGAAAGGTTATTCTGACTATGTCTTAGAGGAGGTACTTATTTACAAGTATGAGCAAATTAGCCCTCAAGATAAAAATCATCTATATACTTTGTGAATCCAGGGAAAGTCTATGGTAACATAACTCTCTTCTTGGTCTGAAATTACATAAGATGGAATTAGGAAGTTTCTCATATCCTTATAAACTACTACATCACTGGCAAAGACCACTCTACAGGATCAGTAAAGAGCTATATTGGATAAAATGCAAACATGAAATGGGAAGGACATTCAGCAATGTGTGCTGAGAAATTCAGCTGATGCTTCATGTAGAATGTATGTTTGCTTTGGACCACTGGCCAGGCTCAATGTAGCTCAAGACTTTAACAAGCAATTCTTCGAGTTTTAAGGATACTAAGTGAATGGCTAACTAAGTATTGGAGTAAAAGACTTAGGAGCGAGGCTTGTTTGCACCATAACCATGAGGCAGAGGAAAATTATTAGGTTAAAATTGAACCACATCCGTGGACAAGACTCTCACATCTTTTCTGTATCTGTTTTTTTTTTTTTTTTATAAAAACATCCCTCTTTTTGCTAAATAGAACAGGTGCAACCAAACTAAGTATTAACAACTTTAATAAGCACCCCTTGTAAACAGCCACAATGGCGATGCAACATTTTAAGGTCTTAATTGTTGCTTTTGCACATCGAACATTTTTGATGAATCTGTTGGGCATTTGTTCAGTAAATGTCTTAACATGCTTTCCTGTAGATAGGGCAGAGTTGTTTTTGTTAGTTTGATTCTCTGCCCCAGACAATAAGCGGGGCTCAAAATACAAGAAGAAAGTGATTAACTCTGAATTCTCCTCTTTTGCCAGTTTAGCCCCTCTGTTGAGTCAAGCTATATCTATAACTATATCCAGCTATATTCCTAGTTTGCTACTGAAGACGCTAAAGTTCAAAAATCTTCCAACTTGGATTTGAAAGAACTTGGATTTGCACACAAGTCTGTGACTTTTAAACTATATTTTTCTATTATATGAGGACTCCAGGATAAAAATTATTATTAAAGCTATAAAAATAATTATTATACTTAATTTTAACATGTTCTTACATTTTTAAATTTTACTTTTAATTATGATTATTGATTCTGTTTTTTCATATATGTCAGTGATATTGTAAGCAAAACAGAAGTGAGTCAGTTTAAAGAAAGATGTTGATCAGCTATTGTATAGATGGCAGGTATATACGGTAAGAAACTGGAGGACATATGTGCTTGAAAAAATCATGCTAGACCTTAGTGCCTGCTACTTGTAGGTTAAAGGAAATAAATCTGTCTCCTGAAAGCAGGAAACATTTGAGTTAAAGGGAAACTGGGGAGAAATATATCCAAATTTCCCTCCCTCCATTATTTTATAGATAAGAAAATTAAAAGTTGGAAAGTCATTGACTGCTAAAATCACACAAATATTTCTGGGAAAAACTGAATTTTGAACTGTGTTTTGAATTTCATGCACAGGCTTGGAAGAGGGTCTTTTTTTGAAATACAGATTTCAGGAACAGGATGAGGGACCAAGAATTCCTCTGAGAATATGCCAGCAAAGTATTAGCTGTCGCTACCAATCTGGAATCCATTCCAATCAGCAGGTACTGTACAGATAGAGGTCTGATAATGGACTAAGATATATTTTTTTCTTCAGCTAAATTCTCTAATGATTATGCATCAAACTGAGAAGAGTCTTCCAAGTAGTCACTTCTAAAGATGTTACTCTCTGTCCTGTGATCCTGCCATGGTCAAAAATATGTTTGAATCTCCTACCTTTTGAGGCCCCAGCTCACATATCTATGCGTGCATTTGACGAAGACTTATCAAATGTCTATTATGAGCCAGACACTGTGAAAGGGTTGTGCATCCTGCAAAGAAGGAAAAGTCCCTGTCTTCTGAGAGTGTATACTCAAATGGAAGAGGCTGGCCATTCACAATTAAATAACTCAATACATAGATAATAACTGATAGTTATCAGTACTGTAAGAAAAATTAACAAGGCGTTACGGAACAGAATGAGAAAGGTCCAATTTCCAATAGGTTGATCATTGGAAAAAGCGATCACCCTATTAGATGAAATGAAATTTAAGCTGAAGACTGATAGAAAAAGCAAACCACAGTAAGCTTTTATCCATGGGGGGAAAAGTATTCCAGGGAGAGGAAATAGAGAGAATGGCCTTAAGCCTAAATAAGCGGGTGTGTTTTGAGACTTAAAAGGAAGTCAGGCCTTACAGATATTTCTAAAGAGAGAATGGTAGCTGGAGATGAAGAGATTGAACCAGATCATAAGGGCATTTTTAGGTCATGGATAAGAACATAGTTTTAATTCTAAGAACAATGGATTTAAGGTAGAGAAGTGGCATAAGTTGATTTTAAGTTTTTAAAAGATCTTTCTGTCTGTGATGTGGAAAATAAACTGTTAAGACAAGAGTGGAAATGAAGAAACCCATCTTGAGACAATTGCAGGAGTCTGGGTGAAAATGGTGATGGTTTAGATAGACTGGGAGTTCTCAAGATTGAGAAAAATAGATGGGCATGAGGTATACTTTGGAGAGAGAATTGACAGGACTTGCTGATGGATTGGATGTGGGAGATGCCAGAAAGGGAGAAGTCAAGAATGACTCTCAGGCTGCTGGCTATGGTAACTGGGCTGACGGTAGTGCTGTTTTCAGAGATGGAAAAGGCTGGGGAGAGCCAGGCTTGAAGGGGAAACTAAGGACTCTATTTTGGCCATACTAAGCTTGAGATGCCTATGAGACATCTGAGTGGAAATGCTAAATGGATAATTGGATGTTTGAATCTCAGGCTTATAGGAAACACATGGCCTAAAGACAGAAAGTTGAACACTCTCAGCCCATAGACGGGTTTATGTTCTGGGAGACAATGTAGATGTATCTTTCCGAAAACATCTCCACACACGGTGCTTTCTATTTTTCTTCGGATTCTTTGGATCATTGACCTCTCAATCTGAGTGCTTTCTATCCACTTTACCTTCTAGCTTTGTCCCCTCCAAAAAGTTATGTCTTTTTAGGTAAATTTCCATCTGTCCCTTCAAGCTGTCCAGAAAGCCACCAAACAGGCCCTTCTCATTTGGGTGTTTTTAACTACAGCAGAAAAAAAAAAACCACTAAGGATAATTTTCAGTAAAAACTGAAAAGTTTTTCTCTTACTATAAATTGAGCTGTCCTGTGACTCCTTCCTCCTAGGGTGCTTCTTGGGACTTAAATTGAAGGTTCTCATTTACCCTTCATCTTTGAATCCATTATTCCTTGGAAGGTTCTGAGAGTCATTTAGAGGTGGAATTTGTTTCAACTCAGGATCCCAGATATTGAGGTTTGGAGAATTCTTCAAAGACTAGTCCAAACTTCCTATGTTACATGTGAGAAAACAAAAATGTAAATAAAAAGTTTAAGTGACTGCCCAACACTCTATTTATACTTGCTTAAGGCTATAGAGAGCTGCCTGCAAGTTCACTTACTATGGGAACCAGAATTGTCTCTCATTGAAACTGGCCGTTTCCCTAAATCGAACTTATATTCACAGAGACTTCACAGGATGAGGACTTCTAAAGCAAAACCTTATCTATTTACAAGGGGGTCTTGTGACTCCAATAGGGCAGTGCATGAGATAGTGTATATAAAAAGCTTTAAAACATTAAACCACTTTGCATGCTTCGAATCTACATTGCTTTCTCCAACATTTTTCTTGTTCTTTGTAATTATTAAATCCACACATGCTCAACTAAGAAAGTTCTGAAAGAAAGAAAACCACAAAGTAAACAAAAATATCTTAATCTCACAAGTCTTTGATAAACATAATTTATATTTTGTTACATTTTTTCCAGACTTTATTTTATACATATAGGGATATATGTGTTTTTTTGTGTCTATTTAGGTAGTGTTTACATATTTTCATGTATATGTATATACTTTTTTTATATTTATATATACAGTCAGCCCTCCACATCTGTAAGGTCTGTATCCATGGATTCAACCAACTGAAGATCAAAAATATTTGGAAAAAAATCACATCTGTATTGAACATGTCTAGGCTCATTTTTCTTGTCAATATTTTGTAAACAATATAGTATAACAATTATTTACATAACTTTTAAATTGGATTTGGTATTATATGTAGCCTAGTGATGATTTAAAGTACTTGGGAGGATATGCATAGATTATATGCAAATACTGTCTTTTTATATCAGGAATTTGAGCATTCATGGATTTTGATATTTGTGGGAGGTCCTGGAATGAATCCCTCCTGGATACCAAGGGACAACTATACATTATATACATATACACATATATATAATATATTCACAATTATATATTATATATATAATTATATACAAAGTTTTATATTTTTCTTTTGTGTGTGTGTGTGGTTTTATTTTATTTTATTTTATTTTTATTTCAGCATATTATGGGGGTACAAATAT
>VBSM01001118.1:24736355-24950391 GCA_008086735.1 Cheirogaleus medius | reverse complement strand
AGCAAAGAAAAATCAAACAACCCTATCAAAAAGTGGGCAAAGGACATGAACAGTTTTATATTTTTCTATTATATACTCTTCTTTAATTTTTCTTTTATATGCATTTTACACACACACACATTCTTGTTGCTGATTCTTTCTTCTACCCTAGGCTACATGAATGCAGCAGACCTACTTCACCTTGTGAGTAGGTCAAGGAAAGTCTATGATTTTACTTTTTTTCAACTAAATTTCAGGAAAAGCTAAAGCTGCCCTGCCAAGTCCCTTCACTGGACCAATGTGCCCTCCCCTAGATGCTATGAGAGCCAATGGCTCATAGGAGCCCCTCATATGCACACACACACACACACACACTACATATAGACACACACACACACACACACCCCCAGGCAACTGCACAGGAGTATTCCAGCCACCTGCTCTGTGGTGCAGTTCATGATCCAGCGCTCCCATAGGATCAGGCCAAAACTGTTGTCCAGCTAAGATAACACATTTGCTTAGCTTCTTCCCTTGCCCCATCATGCTTCCCTCATTTACCTTCCCCTAAAAGTCCTTCCTCAATAAGTTGTTTTAAAAAGTATTTTGGCTAGGTGCAGTGGCTCAAGCCTGTAATCCCAGAACTCTGGGATGATGAGATGGAAGGATTGCTTGAGCTCAGGAGTTTGGGACCAGCCTGAGCAAGAATGAGATGCCACTCTACAAAAATTGAATAAATAGCCGGGAGTGGTGGTGCCTGCCTGTAGTCCTAGCTTCTCAGGAGGCTGAGGCAAGAGGATCACTTGAGCCCAGTAGTTTGAGAGTTTGAGATTGCAATGAGCTATGATGATGCCACTGCACTCTAGTCCAGGTGGTAGAGTAAGACTCTATCCACAAAAAAAAAAAAAAAAGTATTTCCATCTCAGACTATGATTTTAAGGAACCTAATTTAACCAAATGTCTTTTGATGTTGGTGGCAGTGGAGAAGTACACATTGCAATTCCAGAAAAATTCACTGCTCCAAATTTTTAAATTCTATTTCTGATTGTATGTAATGACCAAAAAGGTCATGTTAAGGGTGACATTTTTGATATTATCCTAAAATTAGAAGCTAGCTTTATCTAAATCTATGCATAAAAACATTTTTATAAGAAAGAGGCGAGCTGTTCATTCAGTACAATGAAACAAGCAAAATTTGAGTACTTAATTCATGAGCAATGAACAGATACATAAGACAGAGGATTTACCTTCCAGAAATTTACATTCTAGCAAAGAAGATGGAGAAATTATATAAATAATAAAGATCGGAGACCTATGACATTCAGAATATATACAATTTGAGGCATTCAAATATTCCCTAATTTGATGAATATGTTCCTTGAGATTCAGATTCCAAAATTTGTACCAGACTTACACTTGGTCGTGCAGTTTGGGTTCAATGAGGTACTAGGATATTTTACACATATTATTTCAGATAATGCCCCAACAGCACTATAGAAGAAGATATTACTGCATTGTCTGAGGTTTAATTATTTCAGATAGTTGAAATAAATATTAAATCCATGAATTCCAAGAGTAATCTATAAAATAAGTTGCATAAACAAACTTATGGTATAAATAACATATTATTAGAGTAAAAAGATGTGAGGTAAAGGATTAAATCTAATTGGAGGGATTAAATGGGAGCTCAGTCATCTGACCCATTGACTTCAAGAGTGATGCATCTATTAACTTGGCTGCATAATGAAACTCTCCAAAATACACCAACTAAAACAATATGTATTCATTATTGTTCTCTAGTTGTCAGTGGGCAGTTCGGGACTTTGCCAGGCTCATCCATGTACCGGTAGTAACATGCAGGTGGGAAAGGTTCTACTGATCTGAGTTGGACTCTTTCACAGGGCTGGCTGCAGGCTGAGTAAGAACAGCCTTGGATAGGACAGCTGGGATCTCTTCCACCATGTATCTCATTCTCTAGCAGGCTAATCTGGGCTTGTTCATTGGCAACTAGGCAGGTCCCCAAGAGAAAGAGCAGAATCATATAACATCTCTTGAGTTCTGGGCTTGAAACTACTACCCTGTTGAATCTGCAACATTCTATTGACCAAAATCAATCACAAGGGCAGGAGAGTAGGGAAATGAAACCTATCTCTTAATGAAAGAAGCTACAATGTAACTTTGCAAAGGACGCACATACAGAGATGTGTTAAAAATTGGGACCATTATTTACAATCAATCCATCACAAACAGGAAGAATTTAAATATCAGAAGGAAAGAGAAAGCTAAGCCTTCATGGCTGTGGATAAAAAGAACATAGATTCAAAACTCAGCCTTAATAGTTTGTAGATGTTGACTTTGGGGAAGTTAGTGAAGTTTCTATGTCTCAACTTTTTTATCAGTAAAATATATGAAAAAACCAGTACCCGCCTGGTAACATTGTTGAGTGAATTAAATTATGTAATCGATGTAAGATCCTTAGAAAAATACATTACATATTATAAGCTCCCAATAAGTGTTTGTTCTGTTTTTTATTATAAATAAAAATACAGAGTAGGTATTTAAGGAGATGAGGGGTGTTCTTTGGCCAGGGCTGTAGGATACACTCACAGAGTAAGAGTTGAAGTCAGCAGATTTTATGACTCCAGCAATAGTGTGCTGGAATCAGCAGTGGAAGGCCATAATGATTAGTGTTAGCATCACCAAAAACCCTGAACCAAGACCAGGAATGACCATAAACTCGACTATGTTTACGCTCCTGTTTAGAGAATGATAGGCAGTGTAGACCAGACTTGCCTCAGAGGCATGGAAACCCCACCATTGTTTTGATTCTCATTCTCAAGTCTTTAAATAATAAATCAATTTTCTTTTCTCCTAACAACTACCATCTTTCCTCAAATAACCATACTACTCTGAATCCTTACTTGTCTAAATTTTGCGTTCTAGAAATGCTAGGTGTTGTTCTAGAGACCTAAAATTGCAGTTTACTGAGGTAAGCAAAAAGAACATTAGCCTGTGAGTCAATGAACCTAAAGATTAAACTCCTTTCCCAACAGTAAATCTTTGTTTTACAAAAATAGAATGTTCAAGATCACTGAGAAAGGATAAAAACAGATATATGTCAATCAAAGACAGTGAAAGAACCTGAAATTAGTTTGTAAACCACCTGAGACAAAGGTGACAGGGGCTTAATGGCCATAATTATAAGGTAACTAGATTTTTTCTCATCTCCACTAAGGCATAATAGTAAACGCAGGCTTAGCCTCAGACTCCAGAGGCTAAACACAAGGAAGAATTCCTTAACAAGCGGGAGTCACTCGACACAAGAATGAATGGCTGAGTTTGCGAAATATTCTCCAGAGAGCTCTCAGAACAGGCATGGTTCTCATCTGTCTTTGGTTGACCAGTTAGATGTGGCTGTGGAAAAATGGATTCACTAGTTGACACAGGTCTCTTCCAGGGCTCTGGCTCTGTGAAACAGACGTTGGCCCATGGATACTGGAAAAACACAATGATGTCTCCTAAATATGTACCTCCCAGGAATTATATTTGGGGCCAAGATTTTGACAAGCACCTAGCATTGTCCAGACTGTGAATATAAGCTCATGGATGTTGATCTTTCTGATGCTACAAGTGAACACTAGACATGCTCACAAATCATCTGGTGGGAATTCTCAAAGTATGAGGTATAGTGCCCCAAAACACCCTGGAAACCCTTGGCTATTTACACACTTAGCTATGTAAAAGCTTTGGATATGAGTCTTTAATTCCTTTCTTTTAATTGTTTGGGTAAATACACACACACATGTACCTACAATACTATAATCAGACTATTTGGGGCTTTCAAATAGTCATGAAACAATTCAAATGAGGGTAATTGATACCTTAGGACAGTTTTCAGCCCATCTGTTGGCATTATTGTGATAACCCAAATGTCCTTCAGTCATTGAATGGATTACTAAAATTTATTATATCTGTACAATTATATACTGTATTATTTTGCAATAAAAATAATGAAGTAGTGATACATTCTGTAACATGGATGAACATTGAAAACATACAAAGTAAAAGAAATCAGGCATAAAAAATACAATAAACATATATTAGATGATTTAACTTATATGAAAAGTCCAGAATAGGTAAATTGACAGACACATAAAGTAAAGTAGAATTTGCCTAGATTTGGAAAGAATGGTATTGACTTTTAGTAGATACAGGAGTTTCTTTGTGGTGTGATAACAGTGTTCTAAATTTTGATAGTGGTGATGGTTATAAAACTGTGAATATGCTAAAAACCACTGAATTGTATACTTTCAATCACTGAATTTTATAGTATGCGTATTAAATCTCAATAAAGTGGTTTAAAAATCTGACCTTTCTTTACCCATCAGAGTACAAAACCCCATGATCATATCCATGGCCTTATAGTTCCCAACTCTGCAATTCCTTCCTGCCGCTGCCTGGAGGCTCCCTTTCTCTTCACATTCTTGGCCAGATATTGCCACTTTCTATCTCATGATACATTTTTCCTGCTTCTTAGAGGCTCCAGAGACTTAACTGTCCCTCCTCTTGTCTTTCTGTCCCACCAAATTGTGACCAACTACACAGCAGTGATGGGTTTTTAATCTCAGAGTTTCCAGAAATTTTGATCCAGATTTCTGTTTGAAATAAACTTATCTATGTGTAAAATAATAATAAAAAATCAAAGCAATTATTTAGTTAGGTACTATAAAATGGATATATTGGCATATCCATTTGCATTCAAATTAATTTATTTTATATGGAAATTTAAATGCATCTCCTTCTGCCCTCTCTCCACAGATATTTGGAATGTTTATACATGAGGCATTATTAAGACTTGTACTACACTAGGGCTTCTAAACTGGCCTCTTATGTTATCTGTGGCTTCTGTATGTCTATATAGTTATGCTTTCCAAGTGCATAGACTTCTAGCCCAGCAAACTTGAACTTGAACGGCATCAGAATCATACAGGTGGCCTATTAAAACACTGATTGCCGGGCCCCGGCCCCAGTGATTCTGATTCAGTGGTCTCCAGGTAGGGCCTGAGAGTCTGCATTTCTGAATCTCTGTAGTTCTCAGACAATGCTGATGTTGTCATCCCTAGACCACCTGTGGATGATCGAGGGGCTATAGCACCAGCCTCTCTGTGTTAATCTAAAGAGCCAGTCAAGGCTAAGGCATATCATTCAGAGAGCTTCTGCCAAGGCAGTTGTTCAATAAGTTCACATAGAGCAGCCCATCATTTTTTAATGCACATTACTGTATTACCATTTATAAGATAAGTTTTGCCTCCTTATTCTTTGCTTTTTACAATTACAATAAGGAATGTTACCAGTTGTAAAATATGGTTTACAATTTATAACAAAATGATGTCCTAATAATTTGCCTTTGGGTTTTTAGTTCAGTATAGATAATCCTAACACTGTAATACAGGGTAAAAAAAAAAGCCAACACCTGTAAAAACTGTTCCAAATTATTGACATTTTCTTTATACTACTCAACCAAGCAGAAAATACATAAATGAATTAAATGCTGAAATATTTAATGAATTGAATGCTGTAACTGACAACCATAAAAGCCAGTAACCTGTTATTATTTTAAAAGCAATTATTATTAATTTGAATTCATATGGACAATCATAGGATTAAAATGCTATGTTAACAATTTTATATATCAAATTCTCTGTTAATTTTTATTTTTAAGAAAATATTCTGTTCAAGAATGAAAGGGGAAAGGGAAAAGAAAAAGGAAGAGGGAGGGGAGGGGAGAGGAAGGAAATCAGTGACCCAGAGAAGTGCCCTTCAAGTTTCTCAAGTGTCGATGTGCTCAGGATCTTATAGATTTATTTAGAAACTTGTTCAAGTGCAGATTCTGATTTAGTAGGGCTGAGGAGAGAGAGCACAAGATTTTGCAGTTATAACGCGCTCCCAGGCAATGCTGACGCAGCTTACTAGCTTACCACTGGACCACATGCAGCATAGCAGGTATGTAGATCATCATGTCATTTTAGGATCATTGATGGACCATCAGGAGGGAGGTGAGTGAGTATAGCATGCATTGGAGTGGCAGTAGGAGATGAAGTATGTTAGGCATGTTTCTATAACCCACTGAAAAGTGCATTTGTTTAGAAGAGAATTATCTGCAATTTTTTAATCAGGATGGTTAGACATCTAGTCTGATATGGTTCATTCATCTATTCATTCATCCAATAAAAACTTACTAAGCAGCCATAATATCTCAGGAATTAATATAGTCCCCACCAGGAAGTTGCCTGTGATGTAGTGTGTAATATAAGCCAATAAAAATCCAGGGTATAACATAGTCTGTGTTTTAGAAGTGTGTGAACAACATGCTGTGGGACTTTACAAGAAGGGGTGACATAGCCTATCTAGGACTTCACTGAAGGATTCACCACCATCAATGTGAACTTAACAGCCCTGACCCAACTTGATTCTTACTTAAAATGTGGTAGTCCTTAATGGAGAGATGATCACTTCCCAAATTCTGCTCACATAACAAATAAAGGCATTATAGCTACAGTTTTAACAAAAGTGAGTAAACAAAAGTACATGAAATTCAATTAGATTTGATAGTTCAAGATAAATTGAGAATTGACACCAAGATTTCAGATTCTATATGAAAGGCCTTGATATTTATCATGCATATTATTTTTGTACCTTGACCTAAATAACTTTAATCAGCGTAATAGGTATCCTTGTGTATATCACTGTGAAAATGTAGAGTTATGGAAAGGATTAAGCTTCATTTTTTTTGCAATTCAATTTCTGAGATGTTGTTTTAACCACACTGGTTCAATTTCACACTTGAGAAAGCTCTGCTACTATTTTAATATTTTATAAATGTGAACAGAGAAAGATGCTATTTTAACTTGAGAAAGTAAACTAGTCTTATTTGAAAAAAATATATACAGAGACCCTTTTTTGGTTTGTTGTTTTGTTTTGTTTTGTTTTTGTTTTTAGAAACAGGGTCTTGTTCTGTCACCCAGACTGGAGTACAGTGACATAATCATTGTTCACTGTAATTTTGAACTCCTGAGCTCAAGTGATCCTCCTGCCTCAGCCTTCTGAATAACTAGGACTACAGGCATGGGTTACCATACCCAGCTAATTTAAAAAAAATTTTTCTTTGTAGAGATGGGGTCTCACTATATTGCCCAGGCTGATCTCAAACTCCTGGCTTCTAGTGATCCTCCCACCTCAGCCTCCCAGAGTACTAGTATTACAGGCATAAGCCACAGCACCCAGCCCACAGACACACGTTTATAAGACCTGATGTCACTAGTCTCTGCTTAAAGGGTTAAAAAAAAAAGGGTTGATAAAAGGGTTAAGAAAAAGAAAAGAAAGTTGACCCTGTCATGGGCATGCACATTGTATAAAGGAATAGGAAAACATAGCATCCATGTAGTAGGCAGCATTTCTTAGTGGAAGTACAAGAAAAACTCAAGGGAGTTCACAATATCAAAGGAAAATGACAACTGTGTCATTTTTGTTGTTTCTAATCCAATAAATAATCTAACTTTTAGACTGTCCTCCCTTTGAAATTGTACTACAGAGCATCAGGGTGTGAATCAGTTGCCCTACCTAGAGGTCAGGGAGAGCAGAGCATGGTCAGATCTGCAGTGCTCAGCAAGTTTATTACGTCAAACCCCTACAGTAGTTTTGACTATCATATACTTCTTAATTGACTGGTTTTGTATTAATCAGCTATTGCTGTGTCAGAAATCATTCCAAAATTCTTTGGCATATAACAGTAAGTATTTATTTCTTTCATCTTCCATAGGAAAAGAGGTTCTCTAAGGCATGTTTTTCTGATGGTGAAAGGCAGAAGGAGCACAAGAACCCAAGCATGGACACCCAACTACTCAAGTGCCATACAAGCCTCTATGTATATCTTGTCTGCTAGCATCCTATTGGCCAAAGCAAGTCACATGGGACAGAAAATTATACTTCACTCACCAGGAAGTTGAAATGTGATAAGACTAAGCAGAACATCAATATGGTGGGGAAATACCACAGGTAGAAGGCGGAGGTAGAGGAGTAAATATTTTCTGAGCAGTAATCTAATCTACCACAGTCTTAATGTATGTTTAACTTGCACTCCCAAATCATGGTTGGTTGAAGTTAAGAAGCAAAAAGGCATCAATTATGATTGAGATATTATAGAAACTATAGTAATCGTGTAAGCTTTTCTCAATATAGTTGGCACCCAATCAGCACATTGAGTTCTCCTAATTAAAATGCCTGCAGACCAAATCAGAACAGCTTTAGCTCTTGAAAAATCCATGATAAAAAAGGAAAAAAATAAAGCAGGGATTATATGCAATTTGGTTTTTCATTTAACATGAATGAAAAAGTTCCAGAGATACCCTCTGTTTGAAAATAGGATACTAAGCCACTCTCTTAACGCTTAGAAAAAAAACACATTAGTTTAGAAAAATAGACCAACTAACTTCTAATTCAAAATGGTAATATTTGTAGAGAGAGAGATTTTAATTTAAGAAACTGGCTCACATAATTGCAGGGGTTATGTCTGAAACTGGTAGAATAAGAGGGCAAGCTGAAAATCCAGGTAAAAGTTGATGTTCTAATCTTGACCCTGAAGACTGGAAACTCAGGCATAATTTTTATGTTACAGGCTAGAGACAAAATTCCTTCTTCTTTAGGGAACCTCCATCTTTGCTCATAAGGACTTTAACTAATAGGAGGAGGCCCACCTACATTTTAGTGGGTAATCTGCCTTATATAAAGTCAGCTAATTATAAATGTTAATCACATCTACAAAATACCTTTGCAACATCTGGACTAGTTTGTGGCCAAACAACTGATTACCATAGCCTAATCAGGTTAACAAATAAAATTAACAATTACAGACCATGAAAAGAAAGAAAATAATAAGTTCGTAGCTGAAGGATGGTGATATTTCAATTAATATTTAATGTGGGAAATCTAAGCATATTTAAAGGACAAGGGGAAGGATCCAAGCTAAATAGTCAAGGGACAAAGGGATAAATAACCCAAGTTAAAGAGAGGATTGGAAGAGATAAGATACAAAAGCCAGGTGGAGAGATAGGACTTAATAGAGGTGATATCATTTGACACTAAGGGAGAGGAGAGGTTAGATATTAGAGCAGAGTGAAGATGGTCTGAAATGGTCCTCCTGAAGAGTAAAAGAGTGAGCTGACCATAAGCTATAACAATATGGCCAGGAAAATTGAAGACCTATTGAGACAGGTAACCAGGAATATGTAACTCATGAAATATCATAACACATCTGCCATGCTTGTTTGTTCAAATGTAAGCACTAAAAGGTAAATAAACAGGGTGAACAACGATTACGATATTCCCAGGTAAGTGTGAATAAAAGAGCAAGTGGTTTGGCCTCTTGGAAAGAATGTTATTGCATTGATGAATTTGGGAATATAAGCTGTAAATGGAGAGAAATAAAGAAAATAATGGATGAGGACATTGTCTTCTTTCTTTGCCTGAGTAAAGAAATCAGATTTCCCACCAAACCTTATATCATTCCCTCAATCCAGTGATTCCACTCGAATTGCTGCTACTGATTTGATTGCCTTCCATTGATTTGATAAAAAATATTAAATAAAATAAGTAAAATAAATGCAGAGTCCAAATAAAGGGCAAAAAGAAACCCAGGACCTGCTCTGACTTACACAGCTATCAGTGTGTCTCCCAGAAAGGTCTGTTTTAACCAAATACCAAAACCCCTTCCTTTGCACAGCTTGTAAGCGAATGTTAGCATATAAATTAGATTTACATCTCTCGCTGAGAAAGAGAAAGGGTTGTGAGGCTGAGGAGAAGGCATAACAAAGGTTTGTTTTGTAGCAATGGCATCACCATCGCCTGGTTGGAGATGGACTTGACTGATGGGTTTTCCGTGATAGCCTCCCAGCACTTAATCTTAGCCAAATACTAATGTGCCGAATTTATTACAGTTGAGTTCTGAAATTACAAATGACCATCTGTGGCACACGTGTGTGGTATGTAGAACAGTAATATATTGTGGGCCAGCCCAACATGCAGCAAAGGATATGGCGATTGTGACAAGGCAGCCAAGGCCACTCACATGCCAAGACAACACAATGAATCCAGTGGACACTGGTGTTGGTCCTCTCTGCAGGTATCTGCTTTCTGAAACAAGGCACAATATATATGAGATATTTATTAATAATTCCTTCAACATACCTCTATGACAGACGGCGCTGTCTAAATCTGGAAATGCAGTTTACTTCACTGAAACAGAGCAATCAATTGAACAAACCCAAACTCTCGTAGAGAAAGATCACAAGTGTTAGACAAAAGAAAAACTACTTTTTTTTTTTTCTGGAAAGCAATGTTGCAATGAAGCTCAGCATTGCAAAGGCTATTACATTGGGATTTTGAGGTAGATGTAAGGATCAAATTAGTAAGGTGTGGGAATACATTTTGAGATTTAAAAAAAATAGCATTTTTACTAGGAAATATAATGCATCTGAATTTAACTTTTGCTACAAATCCAAAGAGAACATGATTTATATTACAAGGCTGAAGATGTAAAAGCATAATAAAAAACTGATATTTCTATGAATTTTATAGAGGATACTCTTATGGAAACAAAGAATACAATTTGACAAGGAGTGGAAACCACAGAGTATGGATAAAGTTGTTTATTTTTAATGAGTTTTTTCATACTATGAATTGTCTGGGTCCAAAGAATAGAAAGCAATTAGGTTGAAATTAATTCTTGGAATACCATGTCATAAGTATCATAGCAGACATTGTGTTCTTATTTCTGTGACTTTGGTTTGTACTTAAATGACTGAGTTTATTTACTTTAGTTAATTCACACCTAGACAAGCTGTGTTGCATTAGCATTCTAAAGAATTAGTGACTTAATTATGATTTCACAGATATAAACTATAGAATGTCCAAATATTGTCCTGTCAGTCACCTGGATCTCCTCATAGGATTCCTGAAGACACTCTGCAGAAGGAAAATTAGTGGAGTAGGAATTAAAATATAACCTTATTACTAGCTGCTCAATAGCTGTAATGTTGTTAAGTTCAGTGATTTTGGTGCTTAGAGAAAGTTCTGGAGAAAGACACAGAGGACCAGAGACCCAGAGAGAAGAGAGAATGCAACATCTACAGGTTAGATCAAAGTTGAATTTACCCACTATTTTACGTTATTCAGTACCCTTTCAATTATAAGTCATAGAAACCCAACTCAGATTGAGCAAAGAATATTAACAGGCCATGAGACATACAAAATGGCCAAGGAAGCAATGAAAACTTTTATCCTTTTGAAAGAATTAAAACTAAAACAATCAGCAAGGAGATCTTTTTACCTCTAAAACAGGCAAACTGTTCATAAAGATAAAGAGAAATGGTCATTTTCATGCAATGTGTTATGAAATATTTCCAGAGATTAATTTGGCTAGAAAATGATAAAATTTAAAACTGTGCTTGTCATTTATTCATTGATTAAGAAAATAATTTACTGAGTGTCTATTATGTGCCAAGCACTTTATAAAATATCTACCTCTCACAGTCATTTTGATATAAAAGTCAGATACATATTACAAAAGATAGGCATACTAATAAAGTAAACAATGTAAAACTGCAATTAAACACTAAAGGAGATGTATGTGGCTTAGAAGTACCTATAATAAAGGTAAATTGAGCAGTCCTAGAATTTTGGACAAATCACCTAGGGTGCACTGAGCTATAAAGAATTGAGTAAGTAAATGTTTACTGGGAAAGGAAGGGAGGTGTCAGGAAAATGTAATAACATGTGCAAATAACATAAGGAAGGAAAAGGAATGCAGACTATTAAGGCCAGTGTATCAGTCAGAGCCAGCTAGGCTATGCTGCAGTAACAAATAAGCCTCACATCACAGTGGTTTGAACTATCAGAATTAGTCCTCACCCACATTTCATATTATAATAATTGTGAATTGGCATTGCTCTGATCAACTCTGCTCCCTTTTCTTCTTACTCTGGAACACAGTCTTTTAAAGCAGCTACTATCTAGAACAGGCGTCCTCAAACTATGGCCCGTGGGCCACATGTGGGTGTTTTTGCCCGTTTGTTTTTTTACTTCAAAATAAGATGTGTGCAGTGTGCATAGGAATTTGTTCATAGTTTTTGCCCTCCAACAGTCTGAGGGACAGTGAACTGGCCCCCTGTTTAAAAAGTTTGAGGACCCCTGATCTAGAATATTATCAATCACTATGGTAAGAGGAAAAGCCTAAAGGGCCAAACTAGTCACAGAACCTCAACAAAAAGACCCAGGAAATGCACTCCTACCAGGTGCCCAGATGGAAAAAAGCTGAAATACTTATTGAATAGACTAATCATATGTCCAATGTGACTAGAGCTAAGTAATGAATATATGAGCTAGACTAAGAAAATCCGTCTTTATCCCACAGCCAATGGGGAGTCACTGGATGCTTTATACTTTTAGGAATTTTTGCCAAGCAGAAAAATTATGTAGTTATGCAAAGCTTAATCTACAAGCTTGTTTACCATAGTAGTGTTTATTAATTTTTTCAAATGGTAAAGAAACCAAAATATGCCACTGTTCAAAAGATAGTCGCTGTGTTTTTATAATAAAATGAAATATAACCAATGGAAATAATGTGCTTAGAAAAATGTGACATGAAAAATATTAACTGAAAAAGTATGTACAAGATACAGCACACAATGAGATCTACCTAATTTTTTAAAATACTATATATCCAGGTATGTACATAAAAACTCTTAGAAGTACATATAGTATATAGAGATATTTTATCAATAATTACTTAATCTAGTATCATGGTTTGCTTGGTTTTTACTTGTATTGTTGTTGGTTTCTTTGCTATTATATGTGCTTTTTTCATGTGCTAATTTTCTGCAAAGAATATGTATTCGTTGTCAGAAGAATTTTTTTTTTAACTGGCCAGGAAGTTATTTGTCACTTTTGGAAAATAAATATCTTTTTCTTTTCTTTTTCCATGAGTAAATATGACTACGCTTCCTATAATCTCTTATAAGGTACATAAAAGTTATTAACATGCTGTTTTTCTTATGGTTGTTTCAATTCATCTGAACATTCTGAAAATTGTGTTTCTGCTGCCACTAGTTCAGACACAGTCTCCAGGAAGAGAAAGTTGAATGTTTGTTCTCTTCTTTTCAAATTACCTCTTGCCACGAGCAGGTCCAGCTCTCAAGTTCTGGATCCATGACTGCTACTCTGGGGCAAAGAAACAGCAAGTTGTTATCTGTCCAAAGTAACCAAATATTCTTCAGGTAGCAATTCTAGTCGAGGACCCCAGACTTATCAAATAATAATGACCTCATGAGAACCTGCTCTGCCATCCTCTTTGCTGACATCCCTTTGGCTATGATGATAGGATTGTCGTAAGTGATTGTCCCACAAGTGAGGAGTCAAGAACAACACAGCATATGTGCCACTGACGCTATAGCCTATCACTGCAGAACAGGCTGCCTTATTTTACCTCCTTACTCCATCACTGGATATTACACAGCAGAAAATTCTCTGATGTTTCAAGAAAACATTTGGTGTAAAAACTCAAACTGTACTTCAGCTCTGTTTCAGCTTCCAAAAAAGTGAATAATCTATTTGACTGGACTTTGTAGGCGCTGGCCAAATGTTGGCCTCAGGTCTGTGCTTATACCTGGATGGGTTGATACCTCTGACACAATTGGGTTACCACAAACTGGGCCTTACATGTAAGGCCAGAAAAAGTTTAAAATCAGTAAGGGGTGGAAATACTTCAACAGGAAAAGTGTTGGTGGAAGAGTAGATTTGCATTTCTCGCTAGGATTATTTTGTAGCTTTGCTGTAAATAAGTTTGTTTTTGTTCTTTAAAGGGAAAAAAATGGTTAAAGAATGAGATAAGAGTCTCATTACAATCCCTGGAAACCAGCAGGTTGTTTATCCAAATTACCATTTATGAGTTCTCATCCATGTGGCCATTGATATGTCATTTTAGCTCTCATGACTCTTTAAAGCATCTTAGATACCAAGAGGCAGTTCAACTGAACTAATATTTTATGAAGAAAAAACATTTGCTGTTATTTTTGTTTGCTAATGTCAAGCTATAGCTGGTGTATCTTTTCACATAAGAGGGCTCCTATTTTGGTCTACTGAATGAAAGTGGGATTTTAAATAAAATAAAGGTCAAAATATGAAGAGTATTTACTAGACAAGTGACAGAAATACATTTTTGAAACAAGGTCTTTTGTGAAAGTACTATCTAATTCCTCTTTAGAGGCACAAGTAAGTATTTACTTAGTTGTGCAGCACTAAAGCAACAACCAGGAATTCTGCATAACATTCTGCAAATATTTCCAAAATAAAATAAAATAAAATAAAAAAACACTAATCAATGTGAAAGGAGATAATGAAAGTTTGAGTCTGTAGGAAAAAAAAATGATGAAAAAGGCAAGTCTTCAATTACTGTTTCTATTTTCTTTTATCATAAGAGAGGAGAAAAAGAACAGGGGGAAACATGAAGAATAGTTTAAAGTCTGATTAGCTTCATCAAATACTTGGTTGCTCAGGGGCTACTCTGTGAATATGTAGATGTTCTTCCTCAACTGAGGAAAAAACTATAAGAAGGGAAGTCTCTTTACTCGAATCTCAAAAGGGTAATTTAAGGGTAGGTACATCAGTCAGCACCTTTTAGGACACCAAGACAAATCCAGATTGGGTCAGGGGTCCAATGTCACTAGGAAGTAGAAAAAATGCTAAAACCTAGTTATAGTAGCAGAAGTAGAGTTAGAATATGTCCAGGTTCAGGTGTCAGGAGAACCCAAAGGGCACATAAAACTCTAATGGGCAAATGAGCGTGATAGTTAGGTCTAGATCAAGGCCCTTAGGAGATAACAAGAAGATGAGTAAGAAGAACCAGCACATATACACTGTCTTCAGCGGTTATTGGAATCAGGATTCCGCTAAGGGTTAGGTCTACATCCGGATAAACATAACTCCATATGCCTGTAAGACACAACACTCCGAGTATATCTGTCACCAAACACAGTGACTGAGTTTTAATTTTTTATTTCCAGGAGATATTTCTACACAACAAAGCAAGTGTAGAAGCTCCAAATTGTCTGAGCTCATCAATTGAAAGCTTGTCTTATTATGGACTAAACCAGCTGCATGCTCCTCACTTATCAGATTGCTTTACAGCCTTATTTATTATTTATATTCATAATTTCCAATAAATTACTTGAGAGAACTCACAATTCTAGCTGTGCATTTCTCATAATATCCTGTGCATGTGTGTCAATTTTTATTTTTATTTCATTTACTTATTCATTTATTTATTTATTTTTGAGACAGAGTCTCACTCTATTGCCCAGGCTACGGTGCAGTGGCATGATCATACCTCACTGCAACCTCAAACCCCTGGGCTCAAGCAATATTCCCACCTCAGTCTCCTAAGTAGCTGGGACTATAGGCATGCACCACTGTGCCCGGCTAATTTTTAAAAGTTTTTTAGAGACAGGGTCTCACTATGTTGCCCAGGTTGTTCTTGAACTACTGGCCTCAAGCTATCTATCCTCCCACTTTGGACTCCTAAAGTGCTAGGCTTACAGGCATGAGCCACTGCATCAGGCTAACCCCCAATTTTTAGAAGACACTATCAAAATCCCCTTAAAATCTTACCATCAGCCAGTAAGTTTCATAAAATCAGAGATTTCGAGTTGGAAGTTAGTTAAGAGATCATCTATGGCAGTTTTTTTTTAATGTTCACAAATTTTGGATGCTTTTTCTATCAAAAGTGGGATCCATGTCCCTCTCTCATGCATCCATATGCGCTTCTGACTCACAAATACTATAATGCAAAAAAAGTGATATCACATGACTTCTGAGGCCACACCATAAGAAGTAATGCAGCTTCTGCCTTGTGCACTGGGATATACACTTTTGTTTTTTAATTTCAGGATGTTATGAGGGTACAAACATTTTGGTAACATTTTATGTCTTTGCCTCTCCCTAGCGAGCGTTAGAGGCATGCCCTTCCCCTCTACAACGCTCACCGTGTCCTTTAGTTGTGAGTTCACCCCTCCCTGCAACTCCCTAATCCCTGGAGAATATCACTACCACATGAGCACCATAGTGTTAATCAGTCAGTACCAATTTGATGGTGAGTATAAGTGGAGCCCATTATCCCAATCTTCTGTCACCTCACTTTGGATAATGGGCTCAAGCTCAATCCAGGACAATATAAGAGGCGCTAGATCACTGTCGTTTCCTATAATTGAGTAATATTCCATTGTATACATGAGCTGCCATGTAAGAAGCCCAGAGACCCTGGAGCAACCAAGGACACATAAAGAGGCCACATGTATATGCTCCAGTTGGCAGCCCCAGCTAAACACTCATTTAACTGCCAGGAAAACCTGCCAGCCAGGTGAGTGAGCTACCTTGGACATTTGACCCAGTAAATCCTTCATACGATCACACAGATGGTACATAACTGCAACTGCATGAGACACCCAAGTGAGGACTATGCAGGCAAGCCCTTTTGAGTTCCTGACCCATAGAAAATGAGTGAAATGAAATTGTTGTTTTAACCCTATAAATGCTGGGGTAATTTTATACAAGGATATATAACTGATAGACCATCTGATCCAAGTCCCCACTCTGGGATAAATCTTTTGGATTAAATGATTCTAGTAAAAGGAATTCCACCTCACATATTAGCTATGTTTTGTATAATGCTATTTTATTCCTCATGTTAGAGCAAAACTTTTATCTCTTTAACATCAAACCAATATTCTAGATTAACCTTCTCTGGCTTCTTAAACATGAAAGTTTGCCATATAGACAAAGGCATTCTGAAAATATCTTCTTGGTCTTTTTTCCTATAGGAAAACAATATCCTGATACTTTCAGCCCTCCCTAAAAAGATATGATTTTCAGAATTCTGTGTGACTTCCTCTGAACATACTCCAACTGGAGAAGTCTTAATATGTAATGCAAGGTGTTTGACACTATTTCATAAATCATCTTGCTAGAACAGGATTTGGTGAAATTGTCTTTTCTATTGCCTCCATTGTGCTAGGCACAATATTTAATTAATGCAACCTAAGATTATGCTGGTCTATTTTTCTAACAGCAACCTCACACCATTGGCTTATTTTATGGTTGTCATCAGATGGAAATCCCAGAACACTGCCATCTGTACTGTGGCCAAACCAGCTCACTCTCATACAGCTGACTTTCTGAACCTAAACAGAGCTTCAAATTTGTTTCTGCTTAATCTCATTTCATTGGTTTTGGCCCAGTTGACATCACTTTTATTCTTGAGTCTGTCATTTATAATTTTAGCTATGCATTCTCACTTCTAAAACTCCATCACAATTATCAATACAAATGTTGAGTTAACAGGGCTAAGAGTATGGCCTAGTCAAACTCCATTAGAAAACTATTGAGTTATTTACCAACACATAGCAGGCGTATGTTTAAGGCACTAAATATCAACCACTCTATCATTCAATCCACTATCTAATGATGAAATTCTTGCAAAAAATATTTTCAAATGCAGTGATGTCATTGAAACAATAGATATGTGTTTTATCTGTGGAATTTTCTGTTCTCTAGACATTCTACCAAAATGGGAAATCCTGTGAATTTGGCATAATTTGTCTAGAATGAATGCATGCTAACTCCTAGAGATTATCTATCTTATCTTCCAAAGGTTTAAAAATTACATGCATTCTAATTCATTCTGGAATATTGTATTAAGCTTAAAAAGGAAAGACAATAATCACCATGATAAGTCATCATTATCATTTCTGAAAGCCAATATATAATTTTCATAATTTAGACTTCTATCAGAAATTTTATGCTCTGATATTTCTTAAAAATTAGAATACAGTTATTTTATACTAGTAGAGAATAATTATATATGGAATGAATGAACGAACTAATTAAGAAATAAGCAAAAAAATACATGAACCATTCCATTGTCCTGTTTTATTTTCTTATACAACATATCAGTCTCTGAAGGTCATCTCTTTTTCACTTTATTTGTGGTTCTCTGTCTACCCTTGCTCATGATATATAGACTTTGTCTGTCTTTCTCAATACTGTATCCAGAATGCCTAAAATAGAGTCCAAGGCATAATATACTCACTGCATAGAGACATGTTAAATGAAGGAAAAAGATTTAATCAATCTAGGCCTTAGGTCTCAAACTCACTCAAATACTCAATACCCCCTTACTTTATTCAGGCTACTTCCAGTTAGAAAAACTTTTTCCTTAATGAAAAAGACTAATTCACAATAGGAGTTCCATTTTCTTTCTGCCATTTGTGAACATATTTCCAAGAAACCCTTATAATTTGTTCTTATTCTTATGCCAAATATTCTTTCAAAACTGGATGCTTTCATGTAGGTTCCCATACAAGTGGTTTATTTTGGAGGTGACCTCAGACAGGAAACACCGGGAGGGAAGTTGGAGAAGCAAGACAGGCAAGGAAAGTATGAAGAGTTTAACTCTTCCATCCAGAGCATTCAAGAAAGCCTCCTTGAATCTTCAGAATTGCAATAGTCATTCAAATAAACATCAAGAGCTGTGGAGTAACAAATGTTTCAGTGACTTTATATTTCAAGCATCTTCCCCACTTTTCCAAACAGAAGTTATGTTCTCTACCTCAGCACCCTAAGGAAGACTGACTTCTCCCAACCAGGTTGACATAGATTTAAATGGAACATCTGTGTACATCTGACTCTTGTTTCAAAGAGAAAGAGATTCTCATTGAAACTTTTGCAACTATCATTTTCCCTATTTTGCCACTGACTTCAGATTTGTTGAAGAAATGTGAAACATGCTTCTAGCATTAGTATATTATAATTAGAATATTAATATATTCACAAATGTATGTCGAATGCTCTAAAAAACTTGATAATTATAAATAACTGTTTTAGTATTATGTAAAATAAACATCAGACATTTAATGCCATGAAAATATGATTACAGGTCTTTTATTTAAAATGAAAAATAACTTCAAAGTAATGTATGTCATAAGAGCTCGTTTTTATAAAAATGTGTGTGTGCGTGTGTGTCTCTGTGTATGTGTGTATAAACATAATTGGCATAGGTGGTAGAATTTGGGTTGATTTTGTTCCTACTTTTAATTATCTATGTGTCTGATTTTTTTTCTAAACTAAAATTACATATTTTTGTAATAAGCAAAAAAAGTTGGTAATTAGTATAAAAAGTATCCAAAATAAGAAAGCAGATCAATTTAAAAATATTATTTATAGATGCCTATGTGGCAATAAATATTTATCTAACAATAACCTCTTATGATTTTTCCTATTAAAATATCATTACATGATCATAAATAGCACTATTTTATGTGCACTTTAAATAAAATTTGGGTTGTAATATTTGACCTACCTACAATTTCCCATGTATAACATCTTTGAAAATCTTGAATAAGGTAGAAAACAAAAAAGGTTCCAGGAATTTCTATTAACTTAGTTCCAAACCCCTAATTTTGAGTGCTTGCTTTGATTAAATACAAAATACTACTAATAATAATAAGTACTAGTGACTAGGTAAGCTTAATAAATTACCTTGATTCAAACATAATAATTGATATTTAATAGTCATCATCATTATTACTACACCATCATAAATAAATAATAATAATAAAATCTATAGATATTAGGCATTAAAAACATTATATTGGTGGTACATTACATAAAACTCTTCCAGAGCATATCTTATAGTGTGAAGTCACCTTATATGATTGAGCAAAATAACTAAGATGGCAGCTGGCAGGGAAAGAACCTTCTGAAAAGCAGCTTAGCAGGGACCATACAGAAAATTGCGCTTTGACAATATCTCAAAATTTTTCTCAAATTCCAATACAGATTCCTTTGTTGTTCAGAGCCTGAATTCAGTTATATCCTAGATGTACACAATCCTTTATGATCTGTTTCTTTGTTGTTTGTCATCTTTAACTCCAAGAGACACATAGTTGGAGGTAAAACAAGAAGCATTTTAATTCATTATCCCAAAGATAAACTGCTCCCTTAACTTGGTTTTCCACTGATTGTCAATCTACAACTTACAAACTAGGTTAGAATATTTTTGTCATCTCTATATGCTTTCCAGAATTTGTATAGAACTGTTCTGTCAATATGGTATCCACAATTTAAAATTAAATAAAATAAATAAATCAGTTCATCTGTTGTACTAGCCAGATTTCCAGTGCTAAATAGCCACTACGGCCAGTGGCTACCGTATTGGACAATGCAGATGTAGGACATTTTCATAACTGCAGAAAGTTATATTGGACAATGCTAATCTATATATATCAAATCCTGTCCAGTTACTTGTTAAGATCTAATTAAAAGCTAAGGTTTTAATAACATTATAGTTTTGCCATAACCTTTAATATCTGGTTTAAAAGGTAGCCAGTATAACTTAAGGTAGAATTATTAATAAATGCAAATTTTGCTTAAATATTTAGCTCTGTTGACACACTCCAGAAGTCATCTACAAATATGCCTTCAAACCAACTGCTATTCTGGGTAACCAGGGTTTAGAATAGATGAAACCTGCTGTATGAATTATTTATTGCTATGTAAAAAATCACTCCAAAATTTAATAGCTTGAAAAGGCAATAATCATTATCTTTTACAGTTTCTGTAAGCCAAGATTTCAGGAGTAGCTAAATCGAACAGTTCTGGCTCAGAGTCTCTCATGAGGTTGTAGTCTGATGTTAGCTGAGGTTGCAGCCATCTGAAGACTCAATTGTGCTGGATGATACATTTCTAAGGTAGATTACTCAAATGGCAGTTGGTTTCCCTCCATGGGACTTACTGAGTATCCTTACAACATGGCAGCTGGCTTCTAGTAGAGCTAGTGGGGCAAGATCCAAGATACTAAGGCAAAAGCTGTGATACTTTTTATGCCCTAGTCTTGGATATCTCACACCATGGCTTCTACCCTACTCTATTGGCCTCACAGGTCAGCCCTGAATGACTCAATGTGGAAACCACTACACAAGAGCATAAATATTAGGCTAGAGACATTGGGGGCCATCTTGGAGGGTAGCTGCTATACTCACCGCACAGTGTTTCTTGCTAAAGTGTAGAGTTAAGAAGAGGGAGTGAGGGACATTACAAAGGAATTTAGTCACACTGTCTCTGGTGCCTGCACACATAGATTTGCCTAGTGATTCCCCAAAGGAAGCTCCAAGTTTCATTTTCCCCTTGTGTTTTTCTCAAATGGTCAAGATGCTGCAACTCTTCCTACCCACCAGCCTTCCCCTCAGGAAACATTTACCATATTAGGGAAGGGAACTTTACATGATCAGACCTTCAGTGGTTTTGAGCATCAGTTGCAAAATGGAGTGACCTAGAGATTAAAAACAACAACAACAACAACAACAAAAGATGCCTAAGTCTCGCCAGAGATTCTAATGTAATTGGCCCAAGTGCAACCTGAGAATCAGAAACTTTAAATACACCCCAGGTGATTCCAATGTGCGGTGAAAATTGAGAACCACTAATAGAGGAAGACCTTTCTAAATGTTCTCTCTTGTGACCCTCTCCTTCCTTAATTTCTTCATCCTACTCTCCCAACCCTTAATTTTCAAATTCTGGCTCCTTATTTTTTAACCCAATCCTAAGAATGTTCTTCACTTCCCACAAAAGTTGGAAAATTTCTTGGTCTCTTTCAGCATCTAGTTACTTCCATTAACCCGAGATGCAGCCAACCCTTACAGACCCCCAAGGGCTAGGAATTGGTTCTGTTCCCAAAACCAGAGGAGAAAGTAGAATGTTTGAATCCACTTCAGGCTCTTGACTGTGGGATGCGCTGCAATTCATTTCCTTACTAATTACCTAAGTAGCAAGCCCACCTTGTCAAAGCAAAAATTCATATTTACCTGAATAACACAGTCTAATCTAACATGAGAAAACAAGTTCCTCCCGTTAATACCACTCTGATTCTGCTTCTTGTGAAAAAAAGTAAGTAAATCACCTTAACATGGTGGTGTTAAGGCAGATTTGTCCTCTTCAATATCTGGCTTATGTTGCAAGAGTCACCACAGTGGTACAGAAGAGAGTCCCCAGCAATCTGGACTTGGGCTAGCAGTTTCACTCACATGGTTTAGACCCTCACATCTCTGCTCCTTTAAAAAGGAGAGAGGTGTCTCACTTTATTCCATCATGCCATCAAACAGAGAAACTCCGTATATCTACCTTCATAGGCTTTTACAGACAAAAAAAAAAAAGACTATATATATCAGCAATTCTCAGAACTTAGCACACATATGAATTACCTGGGGATCTTGTTAAAATGTAAATGCTGAGTCTGGAGTAGAAACTGAGATTCTGCATTTTGAACAAGCTCCTAGGTAATGTCTATGTTGCCTGTTCAGAGGCCACACTCTAAGTATCAAGGATCTAGATATTTATTGAAAAAATTCAAATAATGACTACAAAGCACTTTTCACCCCCTCCTTAATCTCACACTTGTGTGTAGAACTAAATTACTTTTTTCTTGCCCCTCTTTTTTATTCACATCATTTTTAATATTCAGAGAATTCCATTACTATTATACTTTCTATTTAATTTGGTTTTGTTGTGGAAACACTTCTTCTGAACTTATTTATGTTATAAGATTACTGACGATTTTATAAAAAAAGATAGGAAACAAATTCTTAACATAATAAAATATATTCTATTTCAAAAAAACATTGTTATATTCACTGCTGCAATTAGCCATACAAAGCCCAAATCCTAAATCCCACAAACTGTACTTAAATCTACTTTACCAACCAGACTAAATATTTCACAGATATGTGTTCTCCTAGAATTGGTATCATAAAGCATGCAGGACATAATACTTACAGAACCAAAACGACTCATTCCTGGTGCCACTGTGGTGACTTGTCAGTCGGTAATTTACTAAACTGTATTTCTCTGCTTTATCCTATTAGCCAACTTATTATTCAGGTCTCCAGGACACAGAAAAAAATATGCTCATTAGAAACATATTATAGTACCTCCTAGCTTTGCAGAGGGGGTGCAGGGGGATTTACATGTAGTCTAATTAGCTATAGAGACATATAAATTATCCTCATTGTTCTATTTATTTGAAGCATCCTTTGGCATTATAAGTACTTGGCCATTCCAGTGTATTATCTATAATGATAAAACCAACTAAAAGATCTTCTTGACATCTTCTTTAAAATAATGCCAGTTCAAGGTAAAAAAATTACTGAGGTATTCCAAATAGTAATTTCTCCAAGTTAATAATAAGGTTAATAACAAGATATTGAAAAAAGTATGCCTTTCTTTTGTCTTTATCAGTATAAAGAAAAAGTCCATCAAAAAAAAAGCAGAACAAAATATTGAAAACAACTGAAAGTACACAAAATGTGTCTTTGTTATCTTGGGTACTCACTATAATCAAGTTAAGCTTTTTAAAATTCAACTTTTATTACAAAATTCTTTTATCTATAAAAAAGTCACCAAGCAAATATGCCTCAGTATCAAGCGAATTCTATCATTCTTGAAAGTGTGATGTTAGCATTATTCCAAAATGTTTCCATTTAATATTTATTTAATTGATTCACATTTGGACACAAAGAGAAACATTTACCCCCAAATTGCTATAAAACTAGTTTTGTACACACTGTATGACCCTGAAGGAAAAAACAAATGACGGTTTATTTTGCCTCCATAGTATCAGTCTAATCATACAGTATTTCCAAACCTCGCCCAGCCCAGAATAAATAAATGTATGAAATGACATTGCAGCTAGGATGCCCAGTGTTCTCAAAAGCTGACTCTTTCCTAGTAGTCACCCTTACCACAATCTTTACCTTGGAAATTACATCTGAAGAGGCTGGATCAAACCCTTCAAGCAGAATATGTTGAAATTTTAGTCTAACTCCATGGTAACTATAGCAAATGTTTATTTCATTACTAACTAGTATAATGAACATAAAGAACTTTGGATGTAAATATTTGGCAACAATAATGAAACTGCCTAAATCTGGTAGCTGTTGTTCTGTTGGCTCCTGGGAGACCATCATGAAAATATAAAGATTAAGTAACTACATCCTCGATTAGACTCCAGAAATAAACTATAGTTTAATAGGATGATTTTCATTTGGCTAGAAGATAGAAGATGTGGATTCCTGTTCCGCTTTGACACTGACCAATTCTTAAATTTTAATAAGACAGTCAACCTGACGGAGCCTCAGTTAATTTATCTATAAAAGAAGAAAATGACTTCTTTAGTTACTTTATCTATAAGAGGTAACTTTTTTCTATATATCTGAAGTCTTTTTCATCAAAGATAAAAATATAAATTGTCTAATTATATTTTATATGTAAGTTCAAAAATGAGTGCATTGCCTATTGCCCCCTCTCCCACAGTCTCATTTTTGACATAAAGATTTTTGGAAAATTTCAGCCACTAACTCGGAATTACTAATTAAACTCCTGGCTGCCCATTCCAGACAAAGGAATATAAAACTCTAACAAATGTGGTAAACTAATTGTTAGCCAGCAAATATTTACTGAAAAGCCACTAGAGACAAAGTACTACATCAAACTGATTAGTATTAGAGCCTCATTGTAAGGCAACAATGGGGCAAGTGGGTGGTGTTCCTTCCTATAACTAGGAATATTATGAAACAGTGAAGCTCACACAGGTATGGATCAGAGTAGAGATATACAGCATCATCTTAAAGAGGCAGAACACCCTCCATCTAAGCCTGAATAATATCTTCCCACATATCCATCTAAGCCTGAATAATACCCAGATGGACAATGTTAGCATACTTGAGAAAGAAATGTGTTTAGCAGGAGCAGCATTGGTCAACCTTGGAAGCTCAGAAATAATGACCTTGAAAACTTGTCTCTAGCACAATTTAGATCCACAAGCACCCCTTGAGAAAGGTCCTCAATAATAGACTAGATATAACTTTCTGGCTAAATTGCAACCAGAATTTAATTCTTTCAACAAGTTACACTTTTGAGGTAGCCATGCCCACTAAACCACCTTCTGATTCTAATTTGACTTCCCAGGTATCTGTCATTGTTATGCATGAAAAACATGATCTCCCTCCAGAATGAAGGTTATACATTTTCTGACTAGGATTGACAGCTTTTGGTGCACTGATAAATCTATATTCTGAGCTTCTCAAAATGTTGGAGGGAGAAGGGGGCTGCCTATACTGAACTCCTTTCAATAAGGCCAGACTTTCCCAAGGAGTACCACCCATCACAGCTGAGCTTCTTTCCCCTCAAAATTCAACACTTTTATTCTTTCTCGCCGTCCACCTCTTGCTTCTAATTCTTATCTCCCCCACCCCCCAATTCCTTTTTCCCCAATAAAGATAATAAGCTGACATGGGCTTGAGTTTAAAAATGGTTGGGATTAGGCAGCTGTAGGAGGAAGGCATTTCAAAGAGAGGAGCAATTAAGCTGGGCTGGAGGATTAAGTAGACCAGCCCAGCCAATCTAAAGGGGAGTGTTGCCAAGTAAGATGAGATGAGAAACTTAAGTCGGTCAGATCCTGCTCAGGAAGACTTCCAAAGGGCATTATGGCATCTGGTCCTATACGGTTGTCTATGAGAGTTTTTAGAATGTCTTGAAAGATAATGACATAGATAAAAGTTGAATTTTAGGAAGACTGTATATGCTAAAGGCAGCTATGTATGAAGGAGTCACACTATAAACTATATTTAACACAAAAGTATATAGTCTGGTGCTTTGAACTTCAATCAAAGAGATTACACATTCCTCTTCAGTGGATGGAGTTAAGGCACTTAGAGAAAAATGACTAATGTTTACTCACAAAGAGACAACTGGAAGGAGGTGGGGGGATGTGGGTATGTCCATGAGTAATGGAAGGAGGAAGGAAAAGGCAGAATAGAGATCTCTCTAATTCATCCTGTACCTTCCCTCAGGGCTAGAGTTTGGCTTTCAAATGACCAGCAAGTCAATATTGGCAGCAACTCAGACACCACAGCAATATCCAGGAAGCTACCGGAATCACAGCGGACTTTGAAACCCATGCGTCTGGGTTTCGGTGTTATTCCCAAGAAGTGTCTGTAGTCATCCCCCAACATCTCTCTCTGGAAGGAATGGAAACTAGGGTGACACAAGGCAAGGAGGGACAAGTGGACACACCAGCTGAATCATAACATCTGGTGGAGACTTTTCTGCTATCACAGAAACTGAGACATGTTTAGTAATCATGCCAGCTTCCCAGAGTAGTTTTTCCTACAGGAGGGAGAAGCAGCCTCAGGATTTCAGTTCAGGGGGAAACACGTCTGTATAAGTATGAGAGAAAGGGAGTTGGTACGTATGCATATCTGTGTGTGCTCGAAGCAGAGGACAAACACAGCATCACAGAGCCTTCTGGTCTGATGGGTTTCCCTAAGTTGAATGTTTCAGTGATGCAGTTTGGCTCTGGAGCCTTCACCCGAGCTGAGGTTCCCTCCCTCTCTTTTTGCTACAGTTCAGTGTTTTGCTTGAATCTGAGTCATAAGCTCCTTAAGCTGGCAGGAAGCGGAGAGTCGGCTGGCAGCTCGCTCTGCCCCAAGCAGAGGGAGTGTCTTGGCTGACACCTAAGCAACCTTTTCCATCCCCAGACGCTGTAACAGAACCAATGAGCATTAGCAGAACAGAAGGCTGGGCTACACTCACAGAGCAGAAGAGGGAAACCATCCTGGAGAAATCCACTAGCTCAAGCCATGGTTTTAAAAAAAAAAATGGCTTATGGAAATAGCTTAACCACTCACCAGGTCCTTAGAATATTTTGTGTTTATCCCCCAAAGCTGACTATAGACACTCTCTATTCTAGCCCTCACCTGGACCCACAGATCTTTTTATTCTCTATCAAGCTTCTGATTGACTCTTCCCTCTAGCAAGCTCCATCCTTCCCTCTACTTCTCCTAAACACAGCTAATTCAAATAGCTAAATTTATACCCTCAGGGTTGGACCTGCCCAGGCTCAAAACACCATATCACAAACTATGGCCCCTTGGCCTGTGGAGTGCTTTGAACTGAAGGAGATTTGAAGGTCGCTCCTACCTTCTCCACTCCCTCTTCTCCCAAAATCGTGTCATGGAAACCAGAATTCCTCTCTCTGAGGCGAGTCATAGAAAATAGAACTGTTTCCCCCCCCAAAGAAGCGATAAAACCTAGAGAAGTTGCCCTCTGACCTACCTCCCCTGAAAGTCAATCATAAGACCCTCATTCCAGAGGGTCCTGCACCATACCCAGGGGGAGGGAATGCTACACAGAGAGGCCAAGAAGAATCTGAACAAATAGGCTTTGCTCGGCCCTCCCCACTCCCTCAGTCCCTTCCCTTATTTTTCCCCAATCATGTTTCTCCACAATTATCCACTTCTTTCATTAGACTTAGCATAAACACACACAGCTTTCTCTGGGTCTTCAGATCTTCATTTCTTAAGGCTCCTCTGCTATGTAAAACTTCGTTCAATAAGTCGATTATGCTTTTCTCTTGCTAACCTGTCTTTTGTTATCAGAGTGTCAGCCATGACCCTTGTGATGGGTGAGGAAAGGGCAATACCTTTTTTGTTCCCAAAGTCCTTACTTATGGGCAAGGTGATAAGATGCAGTCTGCTGGAATCAACAAAAGGCCTCTTTCCTGCTCAATTCCAATGGAATCCCCTTTTTACTGTGTGAGGAAGAGTACAGATGGGATCAGAAAGGAAGGAAACATTGAGACATTATCAGTCACTGTCACCTCATCTCCAATCAGTTGTCAAATTCACTCCAACAAGGATCAATGACACAGTAAAGAGGAAGCCAGATTTGGGGGAAGCAGAAAAACGGGGAGGGAGAAGTTTGGAGTAGGAAGGTTGTCCAGTGATTACTACAATGTGGGTGACCTTGGAAGCTGCAGTTCAGAGGGAGGGTGGCTGGGGGTCTGAACACCTGGGTGGAGAGAATCTGCCAAAAGAGCTAAAGGGTGTTGAAAAGCAAAGGCAGAATGTTGGCAACAATCCTTACCTCCTTCATAGTTTTTCCTTAAACCAACCTGGTTACTTAAGTTTGGGACAGAGCCTTGGCAGGTTTTCTGCATGCAGACCCCAACAGAAAAAGTCTGTCTCACCCAGGACACTTCCAAGACTCTGTATGTCCCTTTCCCAGCTTCCTCTATACCCCTTGCAAACTCCCACCATCATGCACTTTCCATTGGCTTTCATCCATCTCCTCAAACCCCACCTCTGACATGGGGCAAGACTTCCAAGCTCAGGGCCCAGGTCCTGCTTCTCCCTGATGTTCCTGTTTCTTCCTGTCTGCACCATTGCCTGATACCTTCTGATTGCTCAGACCAGAGTTCTGCTGTCAATCAAGTTCTTGACCTCCAGAAGGCAGTCTTCAGCCATCCAATTTAAGAAAAGTAAAAACAAAACAGAACAAAAAAAAATCTCTAAAATATTTGAAACAGGTCCTGTTTAAAAAGTTAAAACTGGTGAATGCTGAGTGTGTAAAATAACGTCTCCCACTGTCCTAGAGAGAACTTTGCAAAGCAGCTATATTTCCTATATTAAAAATATATGCAGTTTTGTTATGAATTGAGCTCTTTCTTTCCACAGACACTAGCTCTTTGTTTATTTCAGATATGAGCAGCTATGCAGCTGCTCCCCAGCTCAATATTTGCAGCATATTCGTTATGAGAGATAACACTGAATTATTAATATAAATAATGTGTTAATACTGCCCCACCTGTACCTGTAATGGGTCTCGGAAAATAGTCTCTATGCTTAATTTTAAATGATATTCAGAAACAAATTTTCATAGAAGAGATGAGGATACATTCATAACCACCAGGCTCAAGTAAGTCTGTTCCTCCCTTTTGAACTGGTTGGGATGATATATGTCCTCCAATCTTTCCCTTTGTGTCGACTTTAAACATTTGAATGCCAACCTCCTTGCAGACAGATTGATCTTAGAGTAACTCCAGCAAACTAAAGACCTTGTAGCACAGTGTTTGAGCACTGCAGGCCTTATCTAATAGTCTCAGTTTAGGGATATAAAGGAAGTAATCGGGGAACAAAGAACTTAATAACAAAGTCTAGTAGGAAACAGAAATGACTGCAGGAAAACTTCATTAATTCAATGAGTTAAGACTGAGTTGATGAAATGACTTACAGAAGAAAGAGATAGGTGAGAATCCCCTGAGAATCTAAATCTTTATCATAATTCAGTCTCTAATGAGATGTGTCACCTGTAGTGGAATTCAGTGCTTTCTAAAAATCTCACAATATGACATAGTATATCCCATGAATTACATACTCTTCTGAGTCCCTGTCTGATTTCAGCCTCAGAGAAGTGCTGTAGTCAAATGGCCACAGTTCATGCAAAAATATGAACCCTTGAGTAACTGAAATTTTCTATTTGTATTTTTTGAAATCCTTAAGAGGGCAGAGAATCTCTAGTAATACTTTTGTTAAAAAATTCCTCTTTTTCTCTCATCCACTGACAAACATACAACCCACTCCCAAGATATGTTCTTCAAAATAGCAAGAAAATATTCCCCTCTAAGCCTCCTGCCCTCCAGACATTGTCCTGGCCCTTTTCCACTTCATGGCTTTATTATGACTTGATTATTGACTACCTTTTGCTAATCCTTTCCCTCCTCTCACCTCCCAGGCACCATCCTTCTATGGTCATGCTTTCGTTCTCCAACACAAATGCCAAGAGGACTGGAGTCACCCTCCTCAGATGGCAGAACTGAAGAGGTCCAGAGTCCTATTTATGCCGCAGCAGACATGAGAGACTGAAACAGGCATGGAAGGACACTTCTTAGCCATTACAATGATGATTCATGCATGGTCTTAAGTAAAAGTGATATGAAAAACTGTGTCATAGATTCCAAAGGATTTTTCAGATAGAAATCCCTAAACATTGAAGAATTACCATGAAGTGTTGGACATTGAAGTAGACTATACGACATTCAATGAAAATTAATGCACTGTAGCTACATGCATAATGTGGATGGTTCTCATGTGTGTATTCCTTTCTTCTCCAGCATTCTGTCCTTTTAACACCTTGGTCTCCCCAGCCTTTCAGCTCTGTCTCCTCTACTCAAGTTGTCCATCAAGCTCAGCCCGTGTTCTCCCTCCCTGACTTACAGCCTGGAAACTCTCTTAAGGCAGTAAGCTGGGGCAATTACAGGGCTTCCCACACTTGTTTGTCATCGCTCAGGTATCTTTGTTCTGTTATATCTGATGACCAATGTCTTAAAAACTCTTTTTTCCCTTATATTTTGTCCCATTTTTGTTGTTGTTGTTGTTTTTATTTCAGGTAAGCAGGTAAATACAGTTAGTCTTACTCCATTTTAGCCAGAAGGAAAATTCTCGCCAACTATGGATTTAACAGAAACTCAGGCTGTATTTGGTAAATTAAATTGCTAAAGATTCACAGCTTCAGACACATTATGGCCCTTCTGCTACCAAAACCAGATCTCAAAGAAGAGCCCATAAACCTCATCATGCTTTGTGCTTTAAAAACAATGCATGACCTCTCTCAGGGTGAGGAACTTCTCCTTGGGTATATTAGATTCCAAGACCTGCTATAAAAAACTACCAGAAACATCATGCCTTAAAACAAGAGCAATTTATTCTTTCATAGTTCTGGAGGCCAGAAGTTCAAAATCATGGAGTCGAATTGTAATTATCTTGAGGCTATTAGAGTATCTTCCTTTTATTCTAAATCATAGCACCCAACATTGTACTTTGCTCCTAAAGTAAGCTTTATAGTGTTTATATAATAGTTAATTTAGTTGTAATGGCTAAGAAGTTTTCTATGAAGGTAATTTCAGGCTCCAGTTTTTAGTTTGGGAATTCCTAAATACAGTGCCAGGTATGCAATTCTATTAATAACGTTCCTATAAGGGGCACTTGGCTAAGGAACAAACAGTATTTTTTCCCACCTGTGCATAAGTTACTGGAATGCCAAACTAGGGAAATTTCACTATTTTACAAGCCACATAGAAAGAAAAAATGGTCTGTGTAAAATCAAATACAAACAATATGAACATGTGTTTTGCATGTGAGTAAAATGAGATTACTGTCCTGCAAGTTACAATTCACCCTGTCCAAAAACTTCCCCAGCTTTCTATACTATGAGATTTGCCATCCCCTAAGCCCTTCACCCCCCAGACATCCAGCCACACTACAGTTCGCTGGCCCAGTCTAGCTTGGCCAATCATATTTAAAATTTAAAACAGAAATACCAGAGGCTGGGAATCTTTATAGCCAAGTCACATTAATGGCAATTGTCTGACACATGGTGCTGGGATGTCTCGCAACTTTCCTTTAGATTACCCTTTCCAAAGGCTAAGGGGTTTAATCCTGCCTCAATTCCGCCAAACACCCCAGCATCCTTCCAGTAAATTCTTTTTTGTGGCTTTAAGTCAGCCAGAGTTTATTTTTGTGGCCTGAAACCCAGAGAACCTTAACTAACACAATGCCCTGAGAATATCTTCAGAAAGATAAACAAGAAATTAACCTTAATTACATCTGAGAAATGAATGGGACCATGGGTCCTAAAGGTGTAGAAGGCAAATTCCACTCTTAACTTATAATGCTCTGTATGATCGAATGTTGTATTGTTATCATTTGATTTGGTGTGTCCGTTTTTACATGAGTATGGAGTAATTGCATACTTTTTCCAGCTGGGTTTCATGTGTTTATTTACTTTCATATTTCTAAGGGAGTAATATGATAATACCTTTCTAATTTTTCATAGCCCACTTTTATCCCTATTCTGATCTAGCCCCCTTATTTCAGGATCATACAAACTGAGCCTAGAATAGTTATAATGCAGCTAACAATTTCACAGCTACCATGATGTCATTGTTTTAGATTAGCTCAGAATTACTCTTACCTTGTCATGGGGTGAATAACAATCTTTTTTTTTTTCTTAATGCAGTAGGTACTAAGTGATCATACATCTTCCTGTTAAGTAGCCTTATGTTCTTTCCTGCTATATGATACTCCAAATTTACTCAATTTGAGAATTTTTTTCTAGTTAATAATCACCTACTTTGAAAGGAACATCAAGCTTATATGGATTTGTTATTGATCATTTCATACTTTGATATGAAATGTCTTAACTGGATAAAATTCATCCAGACACTTGGATAAAATCACTCTCACTGAATGAATCAGGGTTCTCATGGGACTACGGTAAGTGTAGATGGTTGGATGTTACATATTAATAGAAATACTCTTCTAGCTCTCTCCTCCATCTTTTCCCACCACTGCTACTTAAAAAGGAAAAATAAATGTGATCAGAAAAATCTCATCCCCTGGAATGAAATTAGCACCAGTCAAGACAAACGAACCAAATTAGGCATCTGCAGAAATAATCCATCCTGGGAGATGACCTGTAAATATCTCCTCCATGGAGCAAAGGGTTTCCAGTCCAGAGAGGGCTCAGGAAAACCGGACAGGTGTGTCATAATTACAAAGCAGTAAACTTTGCGGTCGTATTTTACCTTCCTTAGGATGATGTCATGGTGCTTTAGCAACTGATTTTAAAATAAGAATCTGAGAGTAGAAATGTATCATTGTTTGTCCAGGACTGTCTTGAGAATCAGAGCACCACCCAAGATCACTCTGATTCTACACGAGGGAACACACTACTTTAGACATACAGCAGGTGTTTCCTAGGCCACTGAACTTAGTGGAAATGGGGTCACAAAGAGAGCAAGAGAGAAAGGAGGGAGGGAGAAAGGTGGAGGGAGGGAAAAAGGAAGGGACAAATAAAGAAATGAGGGGCAAGATAGGGAAAAGATTTGGGCAAGGAAATGGGGCAGAAAGGAAGAAAAAGCCTCCTCTTCAAAATATCAGCAAACATAATTTGGCCACTCAAAGTGTTAGAATGTTGGGGGCAGGTCTATTCCCCTGGTATTGTAATAACATTTTGAAACCACCCTTTATAAATTTAATAAAAGACTGTGAAGTGAGAACAGTGGTAGGTGCCTGAACTCTGCAAAGGTACAAGCATAGTTAAAATATATTAATATAAAACCAGGCATTGTTCCCTAGCTTGCTTTCCTATAATTGCTTACTACTCAGGAGTCATATAGCTGATGGTCACAAAGATCTTAGCTTTCTTCATTGCTACCATAGATAACATCGTACTTGTGAAACCTAAGGCTGGTCTTTGAGATATCGTCCAGACCCTGAATTCCAGTGGACCCACTGACCCAACCAGACCAGTGGCCCATACCAAGGAACCAACTCAATTGGTCTAGTGACCTGGGAACTGACTTAGCACAAGAAGACAATTTCTGCTTCCCAATGCTGTGACTTCATCCCCAGCCAATCAGCAGACCCAATTCCCTAGCCCTTTGCCCACCAAACTATTCTTTCTCCCAAATTCTCAGGGAGACAGATTTGAGAAATTCCTCCCATCTCCTCCCATGGCGCTTGTGATATTAAATTCTTTCTCCACTGTAACCCCTGCTGTCTCAGTGTATTGACTTCAAGAGGAAGTCAATACATTGAGACAGACCTCAGGAGCTCCACCTTCCAGCCACACCCCTCCTCAGTGCCCTGTTTTTTTACTGATACTTATAGTTCTCATAAATATGCCTTGCTTTTTCATACCCCTGAGTCTTTTCATATTATATTCTCACTAGGGAGAATGGAAAGCCTGACTTTCAACCCCCCAACCATCACCCCTTTTTTCTTGCTGTCTCAACCAGTGAGACTCTGCTCAAACAATATTTCTTCTAGAGAACCTTGCATGCTTCTCCATAAGAAATTGATTCATTAAGATTCTATTGGCATGTAACAAATGAACTGTAGTGATCTGACAACATTCCTCCCTCCTACATAAATACTGAGCTCCGAAGAGCAAGCCACCTTCTCAAGTTCAGCTGCATATACTGGTCTTAAATATATGCTCATAATAAACCCTTAAAAATATTTGAATTAATGAAGAAAGCAGTAGAAACTATTGTCAGGAAAATTTATCCAAGACATGAAAATGATTAAAAAAATATTTCTTGGCTATTTTAAAATTCTTTAGGGGTGGCTGTTAATTTGTAGGAAATGAATAACAATGTGAATGATTCCTGTCCATAGTAACACAAATGAACTATATAAATCCCTGCAAGTCAAAGTCTCATTTGAACCTGTTTTAACATCTTACTGGTTCCCTCATTTACTTATGAGTTGTATAAAATCTTTGACATGCATTCATGTTATATTTACAAGGGAGTCATAATTTTACTGTTTTTGAAAATTATGCTTTAACACTATAATAGACCATTTTTATTTAATGTGTCTTTGCATAAACTACCAAATAGCATAGGTTGAGTGTGTGTTAATAGACTATAGAGAAGGCTTTCTATTAAACAACTTAAAATTATGGCTGTAAGGCAATATGGAAGTGAAATTAATACATCTGTTAAAATCATAACACTAAATTAAAATACCAACAGAATAATATATGAGCCCTTTAAAGCAGATGGTTACCAAGTTAGACACCTATATATTACATATATTAATATAATACATACACACATGTGCACATATATGTGTTAAAATGTAACTGACACATTGTAGTCAATATATTTTCCATACAATAATTTCAAGTTTGTAGGTTTCTGTAACACAAGTATGTATCACACTCTATTAAACATGTGGTCATAAGGGCACAATGTTAACTCTGTTGCTTAACTCTTTTAATCATCGTTACTCACCCTTGCCTGTTATTTGCTTTTCCATCATTTTCCCTAACTAAAGCCTATGTATCATCCCCACTGCCAGACATAGTCCCACTTATTCAAGTAAAAATAAGAACCTTTCCCAATAAAGGCAGCTAAACAGACCACATTAAGCAAAAAGGTTCAAAATGTAATGGCCCATTAGTCATAGTTAACTGATGATCCACTAAAATGACTGACCAGGTAACTGGGTCAGCTAGCTCAAGGGAAGGGTTTACTATACAGCTCTCACTTTCCCAAACCCAAGAACCACAGCTTCAGCCTTTATGAACAAAGACAGGATGTGGTCCTAGAAGCCATGTGGCTCGTCACCTGTGCAGCATAAGTCTCTCATGGAGACATGCATGCTTCAGAGGACCAGGAGTACACCCCATCCCTAAGACTGAAGTTCAGATTCTCTCGAACTCTAAAGAAAGGGCATTGGAAGTTCACCAATCTAGCACTCAGGTTAAAAAAAAAATAAAACACTGCATTACTTCTTAAGATACCTATTAGATATGATTAGAACTTTATCCTATTTTTCTCCCTCTCTTAGCTGACATTCCTTGGGAGTGGAAAAAAAAATCAAAGGCATTTCCACACAAAAGTCCACATTGAAGTATGTTTAAGTGTCAGATTAAAACTAACAAAAGACAGGAAATAGGGAGTTAAGACATTAACTCAGTCCTGAACTCACCCTATTGTGCCTAGGTACCAAGAGGTCAGGAAAAAACCCCTTAGGTTCAGAATTATTTGCTTCTGTTTCCTTTCATTGCTGAGATATTATACTTCAAAAAATATTAAATAGACAAGTAATCCCCAAGCGCCCATAACCCACAGAGGGTGATAATCTGTGCATATCTCTAGTTTTGAAAGGCATGTTTCCACCTTACACCTTTTCAAATTTATAAAAACATCTGTTACCTTTGGTAAATTCCCTTCCCTATGTATCTGTTTTCCGGCTATCCAGAGTCCTTTTCCTTTCAAATATAAATGAATAAAAAAAAGAAAAGAAAAGAAAAGATGCCAGAAGCAGGAAAAAGCAGGAATTTCTTATCAGATACCCACTAGCACTTTTCTTTTCTAAGGAGACCACTAAACTCATATTCAAACTTAATTTTCTAATTTTCTAAATTTTCTAAGTCTAGGATGACTTCCAATACCAGGTGTGATTCTGATTCTTCCTGGTCATTGTTCAAATCTGTCCTAGAGTAATAATGGAACATGTCTCCAGCTTGTCTGCATGGGGAGGGTGCACTCCTCCACAAAAATAGACATAGACCCCCACTTGAGACCTAGATCATCCTTCACATCAGTGCTAGGGTAAACACTACTCAGGTATGTGTGAAAGTCCACTGACTAGAACTGGGAATGCATTTTGTACTTCATATAATGATAAACCATAGTTAGCCTTCTGTGATCCATGATATTGTTGAGGAAATTGGCAGGGGTTATTAAGACTCCAAGTACCGCATGTAACAAGAGGCGTCCTTGGGGAGAGAGACCCAGGGTTCCAATAACTCAGGGTCCCTGAAACTCTTCTCCTTGAATGCTTGTCATGCTCCATGACTTAAGACACATTCCAGCAGATTTCTTTCTCCAGATATGAGAAACTGTGGATAAGTGAGAGTCCCTGCTAGCAAAAATCTTCCAGGTGAATTTACAGAACAAGCCTGCACCTGCCACCCAAGAAAACCAGGAAAAAGCTTCTCCTTTACCATTGCTTCTGTCATATTGTCTCGTTTTTGAACCTCCCAAAGAAGTGAGCAAATAAGCACTCCTCCTTTGACCACGAAACATAAAGCCCTTCTTTACATCTAACAGTAGGAGCAACAAATGGGGTACGAATGGCAAACAGCAACACAATCACAGTTTAAATAAGATGCAAGTGAGTGCACTGTCTCCCTCAGCAGGGTAAAAGTTTTAAAATTGTTTCCTACTTGTTATTTCATACCTCTTACCCCTTCTCCCCACACGCAAACATGCATCTTTCATCTTCACTTAAATCTTACAAGAGTGAAACTCAGGTATTGAGAAGTATACTCTGTATCGTTCAAAGAAATAGCTTGATACCTTCAGAGAATGAAAAAGACTGTGAAAAAGGAAATAGTTAAGTGTGTCATGTAATTTATTCTCTCAACTGGTTGAGCTCAGAGGGTGAAAGAGGTCAGGACAAATGATACACTGGACAGAGCAACAAGTCAAGAGGCTCAAACGGGGACTCTCCCAGGCTAACCTGGATGTGGGGGGTCTCCCTAATAGTAAAGTTACATAGGTTCCTGGAGGGACTTTCAGGCGTTTGTACTTAGAGAGGCCATGGGGAGACAGATGGTTTTGAGCTATACAGTGCCTGGCTGAACTGAGCTTTGGAAAGAGCCACACAGAATTCAGACGCAAGCTGGATTTCAGGGGCCTCAAGGGAACAGGGAGATGTTTAGCTTATTGCACTAGATCCTTGAAAGGTAATAGGGGTTTACACTGGCTGATTCCAATGGCATGAATGTGAACAAACCTCTGAATTAACAGACTTCTTCAATTTAAGAGATGTGAGAAACCTTGTGTCTATAGACAGGGTGAATCAGAGATGATTTTTCTGAGTAACTGAGCAATACCTTTAGCAGTATTTGGGGGAAAAAAACTAAGGCTGAAAGGTTAAGTACTATGCACAAGTTCACCATCTAATAACACTGTGGCCTTCAGGCCTACCTTTTAGTAAAAAGATGACTATATTTCAGTGTGATAAAGGTCAAAAAGGGGACATGAACAAGAAACTCTGAAATCCTAGGAATTGCCTCAAGTTTGTAAGGTGTGGCAAGACCCTGGACTACAGATCTAAAGATGTACCTCTCGGTTCTGCTCAATCAATCTCTAACTTTTATTACTTTTGGCAAATACTTGCCCTTTTATGTGCCTAAGTTACAGATTCTGAATCTCTGAAATAGGTATGTTTCTTCATTACTATGTACCTTGGTCTGTGTAGCTCCTCTCTCCTGAGGATGCCCTTCCCATCTTGTCTACCTGAGAAGCCCTTTGTCATGCCCAAAGTCACTGCCTCTGTGAGGCTTTCCCTGAAAAATAACCCCATGGGAACAGCCTACCAATGGATCACCTGTCTGTTGAATTCTTGTGCCAGACAGAACTTCTTCCTCCCTAAACACCTTCCATCCAAGGGACAACCAAGTAGCATGGTTTAGTCCAATGGCATATAAGAAAAAATCTTTTGAAATGGGGATTCAAGGAAACCTTTTATTTCTCCAGTAAATAGAGACAGCTGTCATACTCTTTTGCTCCTTTTCCTTCCTTCTTCAAACCACTTCGAACATCATTATAGTTTTGGAGATACAACAGCCATTTTGCAACCATATTGTTATCAATAAGAGAATGAAAGCCAGTAAACTAAGTTGTGGAAGATGTGATAAGTGGATTTTTTATGTCATTTTTACACACTATACCAGCCCTGTACCTAATTTTACCCTTCCTTTTACATAAGAAAAATAAGCTCCTGCTTTCTAAGCCCTATGATCAAGATATTTCTTACAACTAAAATCATGCCTAATCAACACACTATCAGTTAGCTATAGCTGAATAACAAACAACCCCACAAATATGAAAGTCAGCTGGGCAGCTTGCTGATTTGAGCCAAGCTTCTGCTGGGCTCTCCAAGCATCTGGAGGCATGAGCAGGCTGGCTTATTTAGAAGGGCCTCAACTGGGACAACTTCTCTCCACTCCATGTTCTCTCTCATTTTCCATCTAGCTAGCTATAGCTCAGGTTTTTGCACAGGGAGGAGCAGGATTTTGAGAGAATACAGAGTATGCAAGTCTCCACCATCACTTCCACCACATTCTGTTGGCCAAAACAAGACACTTGTCTGGGCCAGATGCAAGGGAAGCAGTGGAGAATTGGAAGCATTACTGCACTAAATCTATCACACAATTGTACAGTAGAAGAGTTTGAGGGCTGGGAATGTGAGGCTTCCTATATAGGAAGCCGTCCCCAACTTTATTTTCAGCCAAATGTTTGCTCTGCTTAATTCATTGGGCTGCTGAAAGAATCCTTTATTTCTGAGCCCATGGGAGGCTAAATAGGAGGCCTTTGGAGATGCAAAGAAAGATACTACAGATACTTTACCAAAAGCTGAATTATTGTCAGTATAATTAGATCTTTGGATGCATACTTGTAGAGCAAGATTTTTACCCATCTCCAGAGACTTTGGAAAGAGTCAAGAGAGGACAGCAATACATAGAAGAGCTTCAGCTCTCAATTGATGTTTGAAGTTGAGTTAACATAGCATAGTAGTCCTTATCCTTGCCATCCAGTAATGGCCACTTATTACCAGTAGACAGCACATTGTAATTAAGTCATCTACTTGAGATGATACTTATCTTTGTCTGGAAGTAAAGCCTCACACCTGATCTGCGTAGGATGTCCCAGGACCATTTTAACCAAATCACCCTCACCCTTCCCCAGAATAAAGGATAAAGAAGCTTAGAGGGCTTGTGAGATCATGTTTTGTAAAGAAATATTCTTAACCTGAAGAAGTTGGAACTAGACAGCAGTGTGTCCACTGTCTCAGAAAAAAAAAAAATCAATGAACACTCTACCCCTGATACAGGATACATCAGAGCCCGGCTAGACACTCACCAGTTTCCTTGGGAACAGAACCAAACTACATCCCCCATCACCCTCCATCTAGGTGGGAACGTGGGAATGGTTTTTGCCAATGGAATGTGAACAGAAGACACCCTTTTTGGTTTAATGTAGTCCACAAACTATTGCCTGAAGGCCAAATATGGCCAATCACCTGTCTTTGTAAAGAAAGTTTTCTTGGAACACAGCCATCCCCATTCACTTACATTTTGTCTGTGGCTCTTTTGGCACTATAACAACAAAACTGAGTAGTTTTAACAGAGACTAGGTGGCCCACAGAGACTCAAATATATACTGTCTGTTACTTTACAGAAAAAAATGTGTTGACCCTTGATTTAAGGCATATTATATTTGAATGCTTGTTCCATTCTCTCCTCTTATCTGCTATCTGAAAGATGTCAGGCCAGTTTTGAAGTCCTGATTGGATCAAGCAGAGGTCCATCATGAAAAACTTGGATCTCTGAGTGGATACAGGAAGTAGAGGCCTCTCCCCAAACAATAGGCCCACCCACTCCCTTAGGACCAACGTTGGACCATAACATGGGCAAGAAATAAAACCTTATTGTGTTAAGATAGAGATCTGGTGATTGTTTGTCACAGCAGCTAACACTACTTACCTTGATTAATATAAATAGGAAACACAGTATTCTATATAAATATGATATTAAAAAATTGAGTAATTGCAGCACAGAAAAAAATAAAGGCAATCAGTTCAAGACCTATATCAAAACTTAGAATAGACAAGAGTGGTTATCATTTCCCCTAATACAGAGATTGATTGGCAGAGAATCACCAGATACCACTTCCAGCACTGACCTTCAGGTTCCCCCCATGTGATGGGACACAAGGAAAATTGGAGGTTCAAGTCCAAAAGAATATCTCCCTGCTGACTGGTCACTGTTGCCTGCCTGATCATTTTTATTATTAAAGGCTGCCTTGTTTTTGTTGAAATGTAAACAACCCAGAAAATCATTAGTTATTCCATATTAGGAAGGACTTTATCATCCCCTTATTTTAACAAGGAAACACAGATAAACAAGTCATAAATATGTTTTTATTATCTCATGACAGTTAGAATCCTAGACACCTGGAAGAGAGGGCTCTAAAAATAAAAGTATGTGTTTATTGGAAAGATGGAAGGCTGCCTAACTTTGCCCCCTTTGTTGGGCAAAAGACATGACCCTGAGACATTCTAAGCAGGTATCAGGAACCTAGCACCTGCCTTGAACTCAGAGGCCAAGATGTGCTCTGTCTCCAATGCCCTCTATCCCTCACCTGCTGTCTCAACTCCTCTTCACCATGAGTCATTTCCTCTGAAAATTCTTTAGATCCATTCCAGATCTATTCTTCTTTCGTCTTCTGCAACCCCTGCAATTAGTAAATGCCTCAGGAAAACATTGATTATGCTACATTGCAATTGTGATTTTCCACATCTGTCTCTCTGACCAGGCTTCAGTTAGGGCCATTTCCTGGCATAATTTGTGAAATACAGAAGATGTCAAAAAAATATTTGTGGAATTTAAGGTAAACAGTTCTCTAGGCCCATTGGCCTCCAGATCTGGTTAAGACTAATAATTTCTTAAGAAATAGATACCATTATGGCTTCCTAGACCTTTGGAATCAGAATCTCCATGGGTGAGACCCTGAAACTATTTTTCACAAAGTGACAGTAGAACATTGAGTTTTAAGCTCCAGTTTTTCTAACCAAAAGGTCTTCCGATTGCAGGAATCCAGATGGGCATTGGTCCTTTCCTTTGGTGGCTCTGCTGCACCTTGGAAGTACCATGAAAGTAAGGTGGAGAACATCATTCATTCAGTGATTTTGTCATCGTTACCGAGTGCCTGCTACATGGAGAGTACTGTCGTAGGCTTTGGAAATAGTGTCATGAATAAAATGGACAAGAAACCCTGCCCTCATGGAGTTTATAGTCTAAGAAGTTAAGCAAGATAAATGTTTGTAATGAGTGCTGAAGAAAAAAATTAAACCAAGAAAGGTCAGGAAGAGTTAGAGAGTGTTAAAAAGGGTCCAATTTTATTAATAAGTACAGCAGCCAGGGAAGTTCACAGTGGGAAGGTAACATTAAGTAAAGATCTGAAGGAAATGAGAGTGAGAATCATATCTGGGGGAAGAGTATTGAAGGAAAAGAGCAAGGGAATAGATCCTAAGAGAGGAATGTTCCTGGCACGTTTGAGAAGCAGGGAGGAGATTGGGATGGCTGAAGTGGAGTGAGGAGTTGAGTGTCATAAAACAGACTCCCCAAGGATAGAAGGTGTCGCCTTACACAGGGCTGTGTAGGCCACTGTGAGGTCTTCAGTCTTCCTCTATGTGAGATGGAAAGCCATTGAATGGTTCTGGGCAAAAGTTTGGCAAAGTCCAACTTACCTATGAACAGCATCACCATGGCTAATATGCTGAAATTAGACCAAAGTGGGGACACCAGTTGAGGCAGGGAAATCTATTAGAAAACTGTTGTCCTAGTTCATGCAAGAGATTATAGTGGATCAGATCAGGGTGGTGATGAGAAGTGTTTGGATTCTGAATACTCTGTATTTCAAAGACTGAACCACCAGGTTTTGCCTGTAGGTCGAGTGTAGAGTAAGAGGGGAGTACAGGACAACTCCAAAGTTTGCGGGGGCTGATGGCATTGTCATTTATCCGGATAGAGAAAACAGGAAACTGAGCTGATTAGGGATGAATATGGAAGCTCAAGTTTGGATTTGTTAAGTCAAAATACCCAAGCAGAGACCTAAATGAGGACAGATGCCATTGTTAACTTATGGCATTTTTTCCTCACTGACCTCCGGCTTTGACCTCCAATGCCTAATGCGAATCAATCTCCACTTTCTAAGGAAAGGGACATAATTGCACATGTTTGTAGAATTGCTTTGCAAAACCATAAAGCACTATCAGGTGAACATTTTTACTATTTATACATGGAAATCCCAAGACAATGCCATCAACTCCAAGATGGGCCTTTCGCTGGGCTATAGAAAACCAGGCTATAGGAAACATGAGTCCACAATACCCTCAGGGTTTTGGGGCCAGAGGAATACAGGCTGGATTTTTTTATAAGCAAACATAGAGCCCTTTCCGGAAACCTTCAGTTTGCTAAACTTAAAAAAGTGAAACACCCACCATTAAATCATAACCTAAGGGGACATGAAGTAACAACTGACCATGCACACCCTCTTCTCACCCAGCAAAAGCATTATGTACAGCTAGAAGAACTATGAGCTCAATTGGGAATATCTGAAACCCATAGATTTCCTTTTTAAAGAAATCAGAGTCCACTCTTGCAATCCATCTCCCACTTCCACCCCATCTCTCAACCACCAGCTCTGCCCTCGTTCCCACCCGTCAAGTCTTGGTAGAAACAGCTGTCACCACAAAAGTCATACTGAGCCAGGACAGCCAACTGGCTCTGTGTTTCACAAACAAATTAACCTTAGGATCTTATTTTGAGCAAAGGGGCTTCCTATCCTATGTTCTTCTCCTTGGCCTTGCTTTTGGATAAACAAACACCAACTCAAATGTCACACAAGGCTGAACAACATTGTGGGTTTTCAGGGTCACTACCCACCATTGCTCTTTAAAAATGTTCCTTCTTAATCAAAAGCCTTTATCTCTTTTCCAGTGAAGAAGTAGACCCAGTTTAAGTAGCCAGGCCCATGCCTGGGGTCCCACTTATCAAAGAGGGAGGGGTGTGAACATCGTTGTTCCATTAACAATTTAACGATCATTTCTCAAAGTGTAGTCATAAGGCGTAGAATTAACAGATGACATAATATGATATTTAAAAGTTTTAAGAGCCTAGTAAATATATGTGTTGCAGCACAGCACCATCTACTGACCAGATAGGGGAAAAATTATGGGGGGAGGGAAGGAGAAAGAAAGGATGAGAAGGGCTGAGAAGGCTTGGGGTAGGGGGAAAGGAAAAAGAAAAAAAGAGAGAAAAGAAAAGGAGTTGAGATTTCTGTTGATAAAATTCCCCATTCCACAGGTAAAGAAACAGAGCTCAGAACGTTTAGTAGACTTCACCAAGGGTGTAAAAGACTCTCAGTTCTCCTAACTAAAGGAAAATCATTTTTGCATTTGAAAGGTTTAAAAAATAACTAGCCTATCGTGGTATGTGAGAACAAATAGACATATAGAGCAATGGAACAGTATAGAGAATCACCCACACATACACCCACACATTGAGTCCATTATTTTTCTACAAAGGTGCCAAGGCAATGCAATAGAGAAAGCATAATCTTTTCAACAAATTGCGTTGAAACAATTATTCAAAACATGTCACTTCAACCTATGTTTCATACCTTGTGTGAAATTTTTATATACTTTGCATAAAGTTAACTAAATATGTGTCACAAATCTAAATAAAAACCATAAAACTAAAAAATTTCCAGGGGACAACATAAGGAGAAAATCTTTGTGATCTTGGCTTAGGAAAAGAAATCTTGGATGTGACATCAAAAGCACAATCACTAAAGAAAAAAATAATAAATGGACACTATCAAAAATTAAGAATTTCTGTTCTTTGACAGACATTGTTATGGGAATAACAAGACAAGCTATAAACTGGGGAAAATATTTGTAAATCCCATATCTGATAAAGAATTTGTATCCAGCATATATATTGAACTTTTAAAATATAGTAATAAGAAAGTAAACAACTGAATTTATAAATGCTCAAAAGACTTGAATAGAAAAAACACTTAACATTAGTACTCAAAAGGAAAATGGAAATTGAAACCACAGTGAGGTACCACTGTACACGTATAAGAGTATTTAAAATTTTTAAATTTTGCAAAGTGATTGAAAATCATTTATATTGCTGGTAAGAATTAAAAATGACACAATCACTTTGAAAAACAGTTTGCCAATTTCTTTATATAGCTAAATATACACTTATCATATGACACAGATATCCTACTTCTAGCCAAGTTAAATGAAAATTTATGCTTAAAAATAGTATGTGACTGTTGATAGTGCCTTTATTTGTAATCATCACAACCTGTTCTCTCAATAGGTAAAGAGACAAACTGGTATATGGAATACTACTCAATACTGAAAATGAAGGAACTACTGATTCACCTAACAACTGAATGAATCTCAAATGCATTATGTTATGTGAAAAATGCCAGTTTCAAAGGGCTACATACTGTATGATTCCATTTAATGACATTTTGGAAAGTAAAATCTAAAGGGACAGAAAACAGATCAGTGGTTGCTAGCACTGGCGTAGGGGGATAGATTGACTACAAAGGACATAGGAAAATTTGGGGGTCGGGAGAGGAACCTGTTCCATATCTTGATCGAGATGGTGATTAAATAGCTATATGGATTTGTAAAAACTCTCAGAACTGTACACTAGAAAGAGTGAATTTCGCTATATGTAATTTATAACAATAAAAAATGTAAAAAGTAATTAGTTTGTAATCCAGTATATGAATTATATTTTTTTAAAAGATGAAATTAAAAGTATTTTGTACACTTACACACTATTTGTTTATATTAATCAATTCATTCTTAAAAGAAAACACTTGCTAGATGTAATGAATACTGGCCCCTGCCTCAAATATCCTACATTTAAAAATAATAGAATCTTAGTTTTGAGTGCAACATGAATAGTTACATTATCCATATTTTAAAATATAATATATCCATATATATTTTATTATAGAGAGTGGATTGGGCTTGCATTTAATACAATTTTTGAGTACTTTGAATCTGAATTTTTATCCATGTGAAATGCCTCTAGAAATTATTTGTGGTGGCTTACATAGTACAAATAAGTGAATACATAATTCTGAATGGTGTCTCTTTTCAAGCTTTAAATCACATTCTTATCTGCCTTCATGTAGCCATACATTTGTTCTTACAACCCAGGTGACATCTCTGCCTTAAAGAGAAGAGTTCAAATGTCGCCACATATAGTCAGAACATTTATTGAATTGGATTTATGACGCCAGGAGTAAGGGCCAACCAAAGTGAGAGGAGGAAGAGAAATTATGAAAACTCTTATAGCATTGAAAGCCATTTTGCCACACTATTAATAACTTCATCAGGGATCTTATTGTTGCTTCTATTTAGAGTCTTCATCCACTGATAAGATTTTGGGCTATTAAAATCGATTTATTTAATAATTATTTTTTGTATGTCTATTATGTAAGGTACTATGCTGGAAACAAACTCATGGTATTGTGGAGGACAGAAAGACAAAGAAACTGTCCTAAAGCAACCATTCTAGGGAGGGTATATACATGCATGAAATCAGAAATTATGGTACAATAGAAGCAGAATTATGATGGGAAGCTTCAGGCACACAAGGGAGAAAGGAAAGGTCACCAAAGCAGGGGGAGCATGGTTAGTAAGGAAAAAAAATTATGAGGGCATGAGCATTAACCTGGTTGATGCCTATTAACTATCCATTAACCAGATTTATTGGGGGAAATAAGCAGTAAGAGAAGAAAATATGAGCAAAGCCCTAAAAGCTTAGGAGTCTTTAGATTTATATAATCTTATAACTAAAGCTTTACCACATGATAAAGATTATGCTTAGAAAATATGAAAACTCAGTAAAACTTTCAACAATTTCAAATCTCTGTTTAATTGATTGTAGATATCTAATTGAGGTAATCAAACTGGTGCTAATCGAAAACAGAGTGGGCAAATCTTATCTAGAGAAAATTCTATCCCAAATGATATAATTACTTTGTCTTTAATTGGGGACATATTCTAGACAACTAAGTTCTCACGGAATGTTGTCAATTGAGTAAAAAGCAATGTTAGTCTTCATACACTTTGTAAGTTCTGACACTGTGCATTTGGAGGTGGAATCTGACCAGACTGATTTCTGATACATGTCGTTTTAGAAATAGATAGAAATCTCTTATTTTTTATGAATTTCCTGTAACAAAAGCATCTTTAACATTTAGACTTGCTATTTCTTTGCACTGAAGTTCATCATTCATAGAAAAACCATTCATTCATTCAACGAATCTAGTGCCCACAATGTGCCATGATCTCGAAATCCTCATTTATGTCATACACTTGAGTAATTACTCTCATCAGTCATATAAAAGCCTGAAGATATACATAAAATTACTTAACCAGTAGCTTAAATGCTGAGGTAAGCTCTCCCTCAGACCTCAAAACCTATAATAAAACCGGGGCTAACATGTCACACATCTAGCCCTATTTTTGATCTGTGCCATTTTTAAAAGATAGAGTTTCAATAAATATTATTCCTTTAGCATGCCATGAATTCACTTCTCTATAGCTTTAATAGCTTAGTCATAGTTTTATGGTTCTCAATTTTAGTGAATTTGTTCATCTTTAACCATCAATCATTGCCCTTCCATAATATTCATGATAAATAACTCAGATATAGCATATTTTATTTGTTCCCTGATATTGTTCTTCTTGTTGCTCTTCTTTTTTTCCCCTCTTCTTTATTTCTCCTCTTTTTTTCCAAAGACCATTCTGATGTTTAATGGTGGAACCGACTTAAACAATGGGCTGAGGTACCATTTTTGAAGGAGTGTCCTGACTTTCAAAAATAGTCATGACCAAACAGCAACCTGGCTGACATTTAAAGAGTTTAAGAATTACCAAAAAGCCAACGTCTTGATTGTTTTCTCAGTGAACTAAGCAACAGTGGAAAGAAAATTTCTCTTCTTTGCATTCCCCTATAATATTCTGCCAGATGTTATTTAGCTGGATACTATTTCTTTGGGTCCTCATTTCTCTTAAGCAGTGACGCAGGGTGGGCTGTGTGAGATATTCTTTCATGTGGATAATGTATTGATTCAGGCAGAAGGAAACACTCCTATAATAAATCTTCCAAGTGAGCTTGCTCTGTAAGGAGCTTGCAAAGCTGAGCAAAACAGTGAAAGAACCAAACGTGAAACATGAGGCAGTTGTCATTGCCGACACACAATGTTAAAGACACTCATTTACCAAGTATACCAGCCCAAGCTAGTCAATTGATGAGCTTCTCACTCTCTTTTATTTTTATGTACCAAAAAAGAAACACTAGAAAATGTCTGGACTGCATGTTTACAAGAACATGGTGAATTTTACAGATTATTCACTATTTACTTTGAGTCATTATTATTAACTCCTAGAAGTTAAATCAAAAGAAATATGGGATTTCGCCAATCTTGGGCAGTGCTAGGGATTGTTCAACCTCAGTCTTCACTACATATATGTCTTGCATCCTCAAAGCTAAACACCGTAGCAGCCTGGGAAACATTTGGAAGGAAACTCACTGATACTCATATGGTATCTACAGAAATTTTGTTCATGTCCATTCTGTTAATTTCACACTTATGGGTTGGTACCCAACTTCATTCAAGTGTCAATACCCTCTTCACAAATCTGCTTGTAAGTCTTGATGAGTCCTGAACCTGTAAGCCATAGTCCTTAATTTCCCTATGCCTAAGAACCTGACATGGAGGATGAAACGCATACCAACCACATCTGCAATTCCTGCCCTCAATCCCACGTTGGCAATAGTCTCCATCCACACCTAGTTGTTTCTTAGAAAACCAAGTATAGGATAGTGCCTGCTACCGGAAATATGGCTGAGCTCCATTCAAAGGCTCTTGAAATCCCTATGTCATGTCTGAGTGCCCATCCACAAGCTTCAGTGGGCTTTGTTTCATGTGCCCTGCCCCTGTGACTACATTCGGAAGGCTGACCTTGGGCTGCTGGAGAGCCAGAAGTGGCTGATAATTTATAGCTCTTAAGAGTGACCAACCAGTCCAGGTTGCTTCAGACTGAAGGTTTTCTCAAGAATTTTAGTGCTACAAGAAAAAGAGTCCCAGGCAATTCAGGATGGTCGGTCACCCAACACCAGTAATGGACAACCCTTAGCCAGTATGAGACTGTGCAGGGTGTGAAAGCCTAGCTTGCTTGCTTCAAGTTGGGACAAACTCTCAGGTAAAACTATGCCCCAGAGCTCCTTGCAGGATCCAATCAAGGCTGGAATTTTCCTTGCTTGGCATCTTCCATTCTGTGTCTGTTTTCTCCGTATCACTACCCCATGCCTCCTGGAAGTACCTCCTTCATAAGTCACATGCACCCCATTCTCATCTCAGTGAAATGCTCTTGGGGAACCCCTCTCAGGGTACCTGCCTCTCCATGAGAATTAGAAAATTGCAGGATTTGTCTACCACTGTAATCCACAGGGGAGTTGTACATTTCATTTTACCCAAATGTTTGAGCCTCCTCTCCTGTACCAAAACTGATAATAGAGATATGGGCAGGTAGAAAAATGCTCTCGTCTTGGTGAGTTCCATTTTCTTGTTTCCATAGCTCCAGGTCAACCTGGAGGTGGCAGTGATCGCAGCAGATGATGAAGGTGGCACTGATGGGCAAAGCAGCAGTAAAAAGAGGAATAAGAAATTTAAATAATAAAACCTCGAATGATCAAGATGTGATCATTCCTTCTACAGTGGGGCTCAAAGGGTATTTTTCCTGAAATAAGACTGCAATCTCTAGCACATTTGAAGAAAATAATTGGCTTTACTATAAGTAATTGAGTTATGTAATTATATTGTTTCTATATATTTTCAAATATTTTTCTGAAACAGTAACTCTTTACAATATTAACCTAGACTGGAATTTCCCTTTAAAAAAAATATATATATATATATATTTTTAAACTCTCCTTTTCCAATGTGCTCTTTCTTTGAATCACTCAAGTTGCTATATGATGAGGAGCAATTTGCAAAAATTTACCAAAATAATAATAATAATAAGGTAGCTCTACATCCTGTGTGTTTGATTCAAGGAAAAAAGATTTTCCTTTCAGGACCCCATGAATGTACAAGGTTCAAACAAAGTGCGGGGTGCTAATGAACAGACTCTGTTTTCCTGTGCAGGGCCCCTGCACAGAATGACTTCATTCAGGGCTACTGCTCACGCATGGAAAGTGTTGGTAAAAAATCCCACAGAGTTCAGACGACCTTTTCCTAACTTTCATTTTTTTTTCCCCTTGTTTGTCTTTTCGGGTCTAAGCCAGGGATAACATAAATATTCATCAGCTGATATTTGCAGTAGCTGTGAAGTTATGAATGAGGCCATGCGGCTTGCCTCCTTTCCCATCTACAGAATGGCAGCTTCTCCACTCAGCTCCCAGCCAAAGGACACTTTCCGAAATCCCCAAAGTGTACTAGTAGGCTTTTCAAATTCAGCCTTTTTTTTTTTTCTTTAATGCTCAAAGCAGAAATGCTGTCTGTTTAATGTTTACCCTGGGATTATAAAAGAAGAAAAAGAAAAACATTGCTTTGCCAAGCTTTAAACTTTCAGATGCCTTGACGTAACAGGCAAATGTGCTAGCAGCTCAAAATATTGGCAGTATATGTCAATGGACATGACTGCTGTAGGTTTCTTTTTTATTTCCAATACTAGACAGATATCTGAGACCTTTACTGTGTGAAGAACAGAGAAAATAGCCATAGCTTTTATCTATTTCTGCTGTTTTGTTAATTATCTGGACAGGTGTTAGAGAGAGAGCTTGGAAAACACTTTTGAATAAGACAACTTCAAATAGGTCCTCAAGGTTGAGACATACAAAAATGAAAATTATGCCTGCCATAGGGTCTGGGGTGGTGTTGATCTTTCTGTAGTCCAGATTTGCCGTAAATCAGTTCTTGAGAATCTGGAATCTTTTCATCTTCCAGGGTCTCTTACTCAAATAAAACTTTAGTGGAAGGTGAGTTGTGAATGGAAGCAAGAAACTGTGCAGTAACAAACAGCCAACAGCTAATCAATCAGTCAATCCCCAGTGGTTAGTGCACAGAAATAAAACACGTTTTCATAGCTATGGGATAAATGTGTCAATGTACAATATTCTCCTTTTGAGTTTGCTCATTAATGTGCTATATTCAAAGCTCAACATTTTGGTCTTCCCTTGTCTCCATAGAGACAGGGGAATGTTATCTACATTATGAGTGAATTGGGTGATTTTAGGTCATGAGGATCACTTGTAAGAAATATTACTTACTACGCTTGTCATACTTTGAAATATCTTGTTGGGAATGTTCTCTATTTTCGAATTTTTTAAATCACTATTGCAGATCAAGATCTCTTATAATCACTGTTCTCTACTGGGTTTAGACATCTTACCTATACTTGACAGTGGAAATAATTGTCTAAACCACCAAACCAAAGAGATGAAGAGTAGGGTCTCAGGTGTTCAAATAGGGACCTGATCCCAAACTGGCAAGAGACCTGACTGCAATAGATACTCGTGGCTGGATTCCTGTCTCTGTCTCCAACACAGAGTCGAGCCTTGCCAGGGCCAGAATGGGAGCCAGAGGCAAGTGATGAGCTGCCCTCTTCCTGGCTCCCCAGAATAAAGCCTGATGAGGAGCTGTGGGAGGGAGTCAAAAGCAATGACCTTCTGCAGGAAAAGCTAGACAGTAGATAGCAATGATGGATTGTCATGCATGACCAGAGACACTTGGGAGGCCAGCAGAATTAGCAGAGGCAGGAAAACATTTCCTCTCCCTCTAATCTTATCCAGTACTGAGCATTCTGACCTGGAAGTAGCAGATAGCAGAATTAGTGGTTGATCCTTTCCAATGAAATTCAATTTTTTCAAACGGCCTCAGATCACAATGTCAAAAGTACTCCAGTTAGATACTCATTACTCTTATGTTATTGGGGGAAAAGTAACTTGATTCAACAATGGCCTGTAAAACCCTGTGTACAAGTGTCTACATTTTGAGCATGGACACAAGGAAGCAAAATGTTGTGTTTATTTGCTCATTTTCTTTGTTTTCAAAGAGCTATTTACATGTTAAAGACCACTACCTGGGTTCTAGTCTTTCTTTCATCTCTCTGACTTCTCTAGACATACTGCATTTACCCCCTAGAATTTTCAACAATACAAGAGAACTTCAGATCAGTTGATGCATATCACGGGTATAGTTCATATTACTCAATCAATGTGGTCCGTGTAATTTATAGTCCAAATTGGGAGTTTCTAGAGTAAACAGGCATTTTTAATTATGTTAGGAGAATGAGTACAAACCTGGGACGATAGTGGGCAAACTGGAGCATATGATCACCCTATACCTGGAGTCTTCTAGTTGATTCTCTCTACTTTTACCTTGTCTCCAGTTTTGTTTTCTAGATAATAAGTTGCTTTCCTATGAGGAGATTTAATGGCACCTTATTGTCTGCTGCTCACAGTTATACCAAATTATCAATATGCTTTACCTAGCCTGCATCTTTCTGAGGTTGTCTGGGAAATGTCATCTTCCTCCTGTCTCCTTGATGAATTTAGTGATCTCTAAAGCATATAACATAAACTACTGTGTGCTCTGCTTATATGCAGTGCCAATACTATCTCAAAAAAAAAAAAAAAAGAGAGAAGATTAGATGATTAGATTGTTTATTTCCATTACTCCTGGGAGATTACTTGGTGAGTTCTGATTATCCAATGTTGGTTCTCTATACTGAAGCATGTGCAGTTCCTGATGGAATCAGGATGGTTAAAAAGGCACAGAAGGGCATAGTACTTCCATGTAGTCCATGTCTACAAACGCTAGAGAAGAGCACCTTGGTAGGACAGCAACTTTAACACATCAGTTTTGGATTAGAAGTCCCTGTGATGCTAGCTGATCTTTAACTCCTCTGTGGTGAATTCTTTCCACTGTTTGCTCATCTTGAAGAGCCACTGTACCTCTCTAGCTTCATATAGTTCCTTCAGTATTCTAATGTGGCAAATAAAATCGTACCACTACAAAGTTGATAATTTCTTGAAGTAACAATTACCTGAAGTCTACAAATGCTATTTAAACTGATTAGGAGAATTCTCACAGGGATTTACATACACACATTTTTACATTTCTTAGATTAAATCTTGATGTATTCTGTTATTAAAACTTTATCAATTATCTCCAGCTCTGCTACTGTTAGTTAACTGACCTTGGGTTAGTCACAATTTTTCTGAGTCAATTCCCTAAACTATGATGAAGGGGCTAGATTTTTTTGCATTTCACAAGGCAGTCCACAGAACTCTAATTCTTTACTATATTAACTGTACACATACACAAAGTATTTATGGAAAATACCTGGTTTAACAATGTAATTAGTTTTTTTTTTTTACAATGGGACTTAAGATACATTAATGGGCAGATGTGTCTTATCAAATGATAAGACTCAACTTTAAGTTTACATGATTAATTTATATGCTTCAAGAATAAAGCCACCAAGAAGTTAAATTTGTAAGAATGAACTGGCAATGCTTGCTTTGGAATAACATGTTAAACTTCCATCAAACATTCTGTGGTCTTAAACTGACAATCTGGTTTGGATCACTGATGGGTGGTCCAGCAAACGAAGTAAGATACTACTCACGGTGGGACTCGAGGCAATTTCCTAGCCAGCATCTAATTTCCCAGTTGTCATGTGATGCTGGACCCATCAGGCGTTATAAGATTACGGTCAAAGAACTAATGTTTCCCAAGTTCCTTTTTTTTAATGAAAATGAGACCAGAAAACACTAGTTGGTTTCTAAGGAGACCCACAGATAGGGTTGCTTGTTTAGCCACACATGAGAAAAAAAATACAGGGTGCCATGTTAAATATGAATTTTAGATAAGCAATAATTAGTTTTATGTAAGTCAAGTATATCTAAAATATTGCATGGGATATACTTATACTAAAAAATATGTCTTGTTTCCATAGGAGACACCTATTATTTTGTTTCCAATAAAACTTTCTTATTCTGGAAACAATAGTACCCTTTTTCATCCCTTTTGTCCACATTACAATATTTAGGACTCACAGTGGTCCCCATATCCATGTTCATATAGTATTCTTTCTTCCTGACCACATCTGATTGGTTAATGGATGGACAAGTGTCCCAATTAGAATTTTGCTCTCAGATAATCTTGAACTGGAGTTGGAACCAGACAGTGAATTCTTTTGGGGGGCAGAACCAGGAGATTCGACTCTGGGAGCTACAGGCAGCCATGTGCCCTATTAAGAGGAGGATGCCAGTCTACACTGAGAAAGTACAAAGCCTGTATTCTGGGAATAGTGGAGAGTAGAAAAAAGCAGAAAGAGTCCTTGTTGCTTTCAAACCTATTGTCCCAGGTTTCCCAAGGCCCAATTGCATCCACACTCTTCCTGTGACTTGGTGGTTCAACACTTCCTATGATTCAGTGGGATACTAGCAACTCCTTCTTTTCCTTGACCTGGTTCAACTTGTATTTCGTTCTTTCCAACAAAGCATCATGAGTTATGAAATCTCAGTTAAACATTGTCTAAGATGCTTAAATAAAAAATAATTTTCTCAGAAGGACTAAAGGGATATTAATTACTCACCACTTTTTAGGAACTAACTATTGAACAATTGAGATACAGCAAAAACTTTCATCCAACTTATGTGGCCACAGAATCCTTTTTTCAAAGAGTGGATTATCAGACTGGTTCATAAAGTACACATGAGTAACATCTGGCCACATGATCTGACATATTCCAAGCAACTTTAAAATTCTATGACTTTGTGACATTTTAATGATTTATCAATTTCAAATGGATAGTTATTAGCTGTAAAAATAGAATCACAGAAATTTGATTCTATGGTGAAACCTATACTGGAGAAAATCATACATCTTAATATTATAATATTTTCTTTTAATTTCAGTTTTGAAAATCAAACCCATTTTTATAATGGCCATTTATGATCATAAAATACTTACATATAAAATAGATGTTCTTAGAATTTTCCATTAAATATTGTGATTTTGAATTTGTTCAATGGCATACTTTTATGTATTTGTTATATTCGATTCTAAGCATAGAATATCAGAGAAAGTTTTGAAAAGAGTCTCTATAATATCTGTGACAAATGTTCATCAATTAATTTAACAAATATTCATTGAACAACTACAATTTTCATGCAAGGTGCTGGTAATACAGCAACAAAGCACATTTTCTCCCCTCATGGACATGACAATTCAGCTACTGCTATTCTTACATAATTTTTCCATATTGGTATTTGTTCTGGTATTAGGACAACATTGAATAAGTGTACCTATATGTCTATTTAACAGAATGTAAGAAAATAAAGATCATCACATGTCAACCTTAAGACTGTGGTGTATTCTATAAGCATGACTTGATTTCCAGGCATCTTTCCCAGGAGCTTCTTCATCCCTGAATGCACTCATGGTGGCCAGAACCGGAAGTAATGCCACGTGAATAGATAGAACACCAATGAGGGGCACTCGTTCTATTGTTCTGGACACTATGTTTCTTTTCATGTACTAAAGGATTAAGTAAGTTCATGGTAATGGAGCTCTGCTATCCCTAACATAAATATTAGAGGCACCGAAGGACAGAGCAGAAAGCAATGTGCTGTAACAGAAAGAGCTCTCTGTCAGGAATCCAAAGACCTGGATGATCTCTTACTCCAGTACCCACATGGCATGACCTCAATGCTCACAAAAATATCTAATGGCATCTGGAGAACCTCTAGAAAATTAAAGGTTATATCCAAAATTTTCACCCTTTCTCTCCTTCCATATGAAACCGTTTAAAAGGTTTTTAAAATACTGTAATGTTTTAGTAACCGATGTGCTATGTATAGCCAATGACAGATATTGTTATTCATTTTACTATAATGTTTCAATAGTATAGACAAAGTCTGGTTATGAACATTTTCTGACAAGATCCAATATTTCTGAGTTTCATTCCCAACCCTTTGTTTTATGGAAGCAAAAATATAAATGAATCTAGACTGGAAAATCAGGCTGGCTCTTACATTAGATAGACCACTAAGAATGCCTAGTTTATGTTTTATTTCTGAACAAGAGTCCAAAAGTCAGAAGGGTTAGGAGTACATAAAATAAACTGAAATTGATATGATATTCGGTTCTTGCAGAGTATGAGTCTTATTTTGTCAATGTTGTTACTTTTGCAGCTGTATCATCTCTCATTTCCCTCCATTGTGCAAGGTAAAAAACACTGTAGGATCATGTGAACCTTCCTCATCAGGAAAGTTAGGATAAGCAATAAGAATGTGAAATTTATGAAAACTATTAGAGATCAAATAATCATAATTAATAAATCATATATCATTTTAATTGTCATTGAAAAATATTTAATGTTATTTTTTATTTACCTGAAGCCTTGAAATACTTTGGAAGTAAGATTGTTAACAAAGATGATGCTTTGTAGAGAGGGAAGAGACTCTTGTCCCTGAACTCTTGGGACAGGGACATCTGCAGTGGGGAGGCAGTTTGGGTATTAACCTCCCATGTCCTTTAACCCTGCGGCCCCCAAACCCCCTGGGGCCATGGATCATCAGTACCTGTCTGTGGCCTGTAGGAACTGGGCTGTACAGCAGGAGCTGAGTGGCTGGGTGAGCAAGAGAAGCTTCATCTGTATGTACAGCCACTCCCCATCGCTGGCATCAACACAGAAACTCCGTCTCCTGTCAGAGCAGCCTTGGTGTTAGATTCTACTATAAACTGTGATAGGAGGGATCTAGGTTGCGTGCTCCTTATTAGAATCTATGCCTAATGATCTGAGCTAGAACTGAGGCAGTGATGCTAGCACTGGGGAGCAGCTGCAAACACAGATTATCATTAACAGAGAGGTTTGACTACACAATAATGTAATGCACTTGAATCATCCTGAAACCATCCCCCTACCCCTGGTCCATGGAAAAATTGTCTTCCATGAAACCAGTCCCTGGTGACTAAAAGGTTGAGGACTGCTGCTTTAACCACTCCCTTCCTGAGAAAGGCCAAAACTGTGAGGAGTGTCTTGTTTTCCAAAGATCCTTCCTTCTGTTTATTTGCTTGCATTTGCATCATTTTATTTATTATTTGCCTTCCCAATAAAAAAAATGATAAGAGATGGCAATAGAGTTGAAAGCCAATCAAATAATTCTAGATAAATTGTTAGCAGGCCTGGAATAAGATTAGCCAAGAAACATTTAGCTAAAATAAGGGTTTGGGGGAAATCTGTGGATTTCATTTAGATTGTGTTTACATGACGACAAAGCATCTGGTCAATTCTGTGGATAGTCGGCAAATTGTTTATGCAGTTGTGTAGACAAAACAGTTGCTTCAATGACTGCCTTTTCAAATTTATGGATCCTGGCTTTTGTATACACTGCTCTACCCATATTTATGAAATATTTAATAGTTGTATGAATTATTTTTTCTTTTTATAAAAGGTTAACAATTTACAAATGCTTAAGTCTTCAAATATTTTTTGTTGTTCTGTCCATCTGTTGTTGGTGGTGGTGTTTATTTATTTATTTTTTATCATATATGTGGTTGGGAATCTTGAAAACAGTGAATTTTAGCTTTATTCAGTCAAATGATTAAAGAATTTTTAAAAAAGAGTTTCTTTCTGTCTACATTTTTATTGCATTTAAGCAGAAAGATTACTAAAAGAAGTTTACACCATGATACATATTATTATACATTAAATTACTGTTATTCAAAAATCCTTAAAAAAAGGCTGATAGATATTGCTCTTTAATATTTAAACTAGATATTATGGCTACAGTATCAACTAATATTCAGACAAAAATTTGAATGAACACTATAATTTTGACCAGGGGAAAGCTATTGCCTACTACAGTTCAGAAATTTTCAAAAAATCGGAGAGGTTTGCTCATTAATATTGAAACTAGATTACATAATATCAACAAATAAAGAAAATTTGGAACCAAAAATGTGCTCTTGATTTAGACAACCCTACTTGTTCATATGGTAAAGAAACCTGTACTCCTAGATCAAGAAGATGCCAAAATTCCTTAGAGAAAGACTCCTTATTGGTGCCTGTTTGCTATTTAGGATAGAGGGTTTTGTTCAATTTTGCTGGACACATTTCACTGTGTCTAACCAGCTTTGTTCATTCTTTCCAGATTTCCAAGATATAAGTCATCACATTACATTCTAAATATTATTACTATTATTTTTTATAATAGCTTACACATACATCATTTTTTCCAGTTTGAAAGCACATCCCTATTTATTATTATATCCTATTGAGTAGTGATATTACTATTCCACCTAAAGAGTGAAATCTAATGTTTGAGATTATTTTCTCAAGATGATGTATCTATTCACTGGCCATTCTTGAATTTACAGTTCAAGAAATCTATGCAACCAAGAGGTGAATCAAAGTTAAGAACCAGAGAATTGGAAAGCTATGAAGATGATAGTATGTACTCAACCCATTTAAATGACAGCAAGTATTAAATAATTTTGGAAATCACTGATACAGAAAAGAATGTTTTATGCTTTGGTGATATTATAAAAATAATATAGTAACAAAAGTGGGTGAGGAGAGGAACAAAGAAAGGAGAGTAGATGTAAGAGGCTAATTACTTAATTTTCTAAAGCAATGTGTTAACTGATACTAAAATTAAAACATATATATGCCATAAATCAACAATTACTCTGATCTTTTAAGTTTTCATAATTTTTAAAATACATTGTCAAGCACTTTTAAGCTATAATATCCCTTTCTGAAAAGAAGCATTTACCTTAATTTTAAGAATTTCCTCAATTTTACTTACTTTTCCACTAAATTCAAGTAACAATAAATTGAATATTTTATTTATATGTAACATTCAGGTAAACATGTGTATAGTCCTATTTTAGTAAAGTTATTTCTATCTATCTTCTGTTGATCATATTTGTATATAGCAATGTCTGAGATGAAATTCATCTAATATAAATAACAGTTATCTCTATGTGATAAAATCTAGGGTGATTTTTATTTTTACTCTGTTGAATTGATTGAAATTTTAACCATATTTTTCAAAATAATTAACTTTTTCTAAATGAATAATAAAAAATAAGATACATATTGGAATTTGTTATATTATCACTCCTGATAATAATCATTGTTAATAAGATTTTCCTTTGAACTCTCAAAACTATAAAAATACTCAGATATCAGACAACCTGTTCCTGAATGATCTTTGGGTCAATGATGAAATCAAGACAGAAATTTAAAAAATTTTTGAAATGAATGAAAATGGAGACACAACATACCAAAACATCTGGGAAATTGCAAAAGCAGTCCTAAATGGGAAGATTATAGCATTAAATGCCTACATCAAAAAGATAGAAAGTCACAATTTAACAACCTAATATGGCATCTCAAGGAACTAGAAAAACAAGGACCAAACCAAAACTACTAGAAGAAAAGAAATAATAAAGATCAGAGCAGAACTACAAAGAAAAATTGAAACAAATGAATGAAAAGTTGATTCTTTGAAAAGATAAACAAAACTGATAGACCACTAGCTAGATTAACCAAGAAGAGGGAAGATGCAAATAAGCACAATCAGAAATGAAAAAGGAGATATTACAACTGATACCACAAAAATACAAAATATCATCAGAGACTACTAGGAACATCTTTATGCTCACAAACTACAAAACATAGTAGATAAATTTCTGTAAATATACAACCTCCCAAAGGAAGTCAAATTACTTTTTTTTGCTGACTATATGATCTTATACTTAGAAAACCCTAAAGACTTATCCAAAAGACTCCTAGATTTAATAAATGAATTCAGTAAAATTTCAGGATACAAAATCAACATACAAAAATCAATAGCATCTCTATACACCAATAATGAACAAACTGAGAACCAAATTAAAACGCAATTTCATTTCATATAGCTACCAAAAAAAAATACTTAGAAATACATTTAACCAAAGAGGTGAAAGATATCTACAAAGAAAACTACAAAACACTGGTGACAGAAATTTTAGAGGACATAAATGAATGGAAAATCATTCCATGCTCATGAACTGCAAGAATCAATATTTTTAAAATGACAATACTACCCAAAGCAATCTATATATTCAATGCAATTTCTCTCAAAATACCACTGTAATTTTTAATAGAATTAGAGAAAACAATCCTAAAATTCATATTAACCCAAAAAAGAACCTGAAAATCAAAGCAATTCTAAGCAAAAAGTACAAGCAAAATGAATCACATTACCTGACTTCAAATTTTACTACAAGGCTACAGTAACCAAAACAGCATGAAACTGGTATAAGAATAGACACATAGATCAATGGAACAGAATAGAGAACCCAGAAATAAAGCCACATACCCACAACAAACTGATCTTCAACAAAGTAGCCAAAAACATATGCTGGTAAAAAGACACCCTATTCAATAAATGTTGCTGCAAAAATTGGATAGCCATATGCAGAAGAATGAAACTGGAATATATCATTCACCATGTACAAAAATGAACTCAAGATGAATTAAGGACTTAAATGTAATACTTGTAACTATAAAAAATTCCAGAAATAAAAACTAGGAAAAACTCTTCTGTACTTTGTCCTAGGCAAAGAATTTATTACTAAGACCTCAAAAGCAAATGCAACAAAAACAAAAATAAACAAATGGTACTTAATTAAACTAAAAAGCTTCTGCACAGCAAAAGAAATAATCAACAGAGTATAGACATCCTATAGGGAGAAAATATTTGCAGACTATGCATTAGACAAAAGACTAATATCCAGAATTTACAAGGAACTGAAACTACTCAATGCAAAAAAACCAAATGACCCCATTAAAACCTGGACAAAGGACATAAACAGACATTTTTTCAAAAGAAGGCATACAAATGCCAAAAAATATGAAAAAAATGCTCAATATCACTAATCAGCAGAGAAATGCAAATTAAAACCATTATGAGATACCATATTACACCAATCAGAATGGTTATTCTTTAAAATAATAGATATTGGCAAGGATGCAGAGAAAAAAGAACACTTATACACTGTTGGTAGAAATGTAAATTAGTACAATCTCTATGGAAAACAGTATGGAGATTTCTCAAAGAACTTAAAGTAGAACTACCATTCAATCTAGCAATCCCACTACTGAGTGTTACCCAAAGGAAAAGAAATCATTATATGCAAGGATATCAGCATTCATATGTTTATCATAGCACTAGTCACAATAACAAAGGTATGGAATCAATTTAAGTGTTCATAATGGATGATTGGATAATGAAAATGTGATATATATATACCATGGAATACTATTCAGCCATAAAAAATGGAATTGTGTCTTTGGTAGCATCATGGTTGGAACTGGAAGCCACCATCTTAAGAGAAATAATTCAGAAACAAAAAGTCAAATACCACAAGTTCTCACTTCTAAGTGAGAGCTACATAATATGTACACATGTACATAGAGAGTGGAATATTAGGCACTGAAGACTGGAAAGGGTGAGGGATGAGAAATTACCTAATGGGTACTATGGACACTGGTACAAGTGATGATTACACAGAAAGCCCAGCCTTTACCACTGCGCAATATATCCATGTAACAAAACTACCCTTTTACTCCTAAATCTATAAAATAATAATTAAAAAAAGAAAAATTCCTTTCATTTCATTCATTCCTTTGAATGTTGATTTACAATTCACCAGACATTCTACGCATCTCACCATGCTATGTATTTCATAATGACGCAGGGAGGTAGGCAGACACTGCTGTCTTTCTTTTCACGGCTGAGAATCTGAGGGTCCTAAAGTTAAATAATGATTCACAGGGCTAATCACTCAGAACTTCAGGCTCCTAATCCAGTGCTTTCACGCAGAGGTTAGCCTTGATCTTCACTGAGTGAGGTTAGTAAAGAACATCTAACATATAATGTAAAGGATCTTACCATAAATGACTCTATCAATAAGAAGATCCCACTACCAGAAACAGATTTGGGAGTTTGACTGTAATGGAAAACAAATCAGCTTTAAAGATAGATGATCTAACCAGTGAATATAGGTAGGAAACCAAGCCAGGTTCTTTTCCCAAGTGATGCTGAATCAAAGGAACCAACAAAATCAAATGTACACTCACTTGAATTCCAGCTCTTATTCTGCCATCATTCAGGGTAACACAATTCTTGCTGTTTAGAAGTTTCTGGAAAATTTACAGTTGAACATATGCTCATTATCTACATTCAGAAAAAAATCAATGGAAAAGCAAACAGGTAACTGAATTTTAAAAAAAAATGTATCTTTTTATTTCCCCCCACGAACTATGGGCAACCACATTTAGGGAGGAAAGAAGATACCTATTGCTCAAGTTAGACTTGAGTAAGGACAGGAAATTGCATCTTTTAAAATAGATAAGATTTCCCATCATATAAACATAATAATAGCCTTCTATCATTTCGGTTAACATTTATATTACCTAAAATAAACTCTCATCCTGATGTTGTTCTATAATTGGCATGTGACAGAGTACACATTGAAGCAAATATAAGTTCAGAAAGCATCCTCTGTCTTTATAAGAAATATTCAGACTTTCCTAAACAGACAAACTTTATTTTGTTGCTATGCAACGGACATGCAACATAGTCCATCAGACAGTAAATAAATTATGGATTTTACAATGAAGAGAAAAGTCTTTTCTCTCTGTTTGAGAACAAGCCACAACTTCCTTTCATGCTATCCTAATCCACCACAGCCTTCTAAAGCTGTTTCACAAACGCCAATGTTTTGGCAAGATAAACAAGCAAATGAATAACACAGCAATGACCCAAATGTAGTTTGCAAACTGCACGCTAAGAAGCATCAATACCATTCAATTTGTTCCTACAAGCCCAGGAACCTGGTAGAGAGAAGAAAGTTTATTTCACACCCACATTCTTCGAGGTAGTAGACTATAAGCAAGCTTAAATACTGGAGATTCTGGCAATTTCTGTTGGCAGGCACCCATCCCTGGTACAGGTCTTGGGCATGATTCTGCGTCAGGGCATAAGAGTGATTTTAGCCATGAGGGAAACATCTGTGAGGATAAGACATTGCAGAGATTGAAAACTTGTGGCATGTGGGCCACATCCGTGTTTAACATGACCTGTTCAATGTTCAAAACATTAAATATTTGCCACCATTTAAAATCTTCACATAGAAATCTAGATGTCGTGCTTTTTATGAAAAGTAATAATATAACACTGAGTTTGCATTTTCCCCCAAATCAGTTAGAAACAGCTACCAGCAGAAAAACTGGAAACAACCCAAACATTAAACAATAGGAGAAGAGAAAGATAAATTGTGTTATATTCCTATCATGGATTACTACAGAGCAATAAACGGAACTAGCTATTGATACCTTCAACAACATAAATGGATTTCACACGTGTTAAGCAAAAGAAACCAAATACCAAAGCATATACTACATTGTTCCACATATATGAAGTTCAAGACTAGTCGAAACCAATCAATGACAATGAAAGACAGCATAGGTTTACTTCTGTTGGAGGAGGTACTTTGGGGAATGAGAGAAAAATGTTCTATATCTTGATTTGGATGATAGTCATATAGGTGTATATGTAAAGTTTATCCACCTATGCACACAGGTTTGAGCACTTTACACACCTCACTGCATGCATTTTATACTTCAATAAGAAATGAAATTTAACGAAAAGAACAAGCTGGCTAAGGTGCAGCTGGTCTTTTAAGGTGGGCATGGTCTCTGCCTATAGCCCACACCCAACAGCTGGCTCATTCAGCTGGCTGATTCAGAATCTGTGGGGATGGGGCCCAGCATTCTGTTTCAACAAGCCCTCCAGGTAATTCTGGTACACTCTTAAAGTTTGAGAAACACTACTTTGGAACACTATATACATTAAATAACATACAAGAAAAGCAGACTCAGCCTATATTAAACCATTTGTTCCTATCACTGCTCCTCAACGTATTTCAAGAAACTCAGGAACAGAAGAGTCAGTTGGCTTCCTCAAAGAATTTCTACCAAGTGTAAGTACTCCTGGGAAGGGGATGTGCAAACAACACACCTTCATTCTGCTTTTAAACATTGAATACCTTTGATTTTCGTATTGTTACAACTGGATCCACGCCACTCATTCAAAACAAAAGTAAATACAAACAACTCTGTATCTTTCTGATTGCAGATAAAACGATCAGACATAAAGCATTCAGATATATTCCAACCCTGAAGAAATAAATGAAAATCTACCTTGGGGGAAGTATGATGGCTCAGGGGAATCATAAAATGAAAAATTCACAAATTAAGACCAGTAATCCCCATTCTTATTGTAACTTGTACAAAACTTACATAAAGCACCATGTGTGGATATTTATTTTCTGGGAAGTTGTCAACTTTTTAGCAAGCTACCACCCAGCCATACACCATGATGTAGCCAAAATGGATATGTTTTGCCAACAGCAAAGTCATTTCTGAATCAGTTGGGGGAATCAAAGAGGTGCTTATTATACCTATTAATTGATTAATATTAATCAGAAAAGAATAAAACAATCACATGATATGATAATAATATTTCCTCTGCATTTGGAGAAAAAGTTAAGGGATAACTATTTTTCTTCTTTATCAGACTTAGATATAAGCTCAAAAAGAAAATCTATGTTTGTGTCCATGTTGGTATTTAGGAATGCCCTAGCATTTAGAAGGAAAGAGAGAGAAAGAGAGAGATCTGAGAATAAAAAAACATAATAATAATAAAATAAACCATTAAAAAAACACACTTTAAGGTGGTGATTCTCTTAATTGTTTCACTCGGTGCTTGAACAACCAGAGAGGTGATGAGAAATCCAACTTCAGAATTATTTTGGCTATGAATTTCACCTCCAATTTTCAAATGTTTGGTTTGGGAATAAATCTGAAAGCCACATATCCAGGGCTTCATGGGCAGTCAACAGGGCTCCACACTCAGAAACGGGCCTCAGGCTTGGGGTTTGATGTGCTGTGGTTGTTGGCTTGAAATTCTTAAATAATTTTACCATTGAGTTTGTGTTTTATAAGTGAAGCTCAATTTGACAATGGAACCTGTGCTGGGAGCTTGGAGCCTAGCATCACACATTGTCCCATCTGCCACTTTCCCACATCCCCTGAGTGGGCCCTTGGCTACTGGCTCAGCCACCCTGCTCAGTGACATAGTCTCTCCACCCCTGGCAGGGTTCTGGGCATGGGCACAGGTAGAGTTGAGGCAAGTCGCAGGGCAATACACCAGGCACCTGGGAGGGTGTACTCTTGCCCTGTGGATATCCCCATACCCACAGAAATGTGACATGAAATAGCAAATAAAAGACATCATGACAGGTTAAAAGAAAATCTGTGGAAAGAAGGAAAAGGGTTTTGTCCTGCTTTCTGAACAAGGGGCCTACATTTTCATTTTGCATAGCCCTCACACATTATGTAGCTGTCCCTGCATATGCTACCTGCTAGAAAGAAACAAAAAAGAAAAAAAAAGAAAAGAAAAGAAACAAGGAAGTATAGGGGAATTAATGGGATATGCAGAAGGAGAATGGGGAGGTAATTAGGATTTAGGGATTAAATGGTTGAATTCCATGTTTACAAATGGACTGGATAGAGTCTTTTCAAAAAATCCTTTATTTCTTTCTGATTACGAAGCAATATACATCATAAAACAGTGAGCTATCTAGTCAGACATTGAAGATGTGATTGGAAAGCTACATTCAAAGAAGTATCACAAATCACCACCATCCATTCCAGTTCCATCCAGTGATACCTTCTCAGTGGTGTGAACCAGGTACTTGCAACACTTTGAACCTGAGCTTACAGTTTAAGAACCACTGCCCTAAAGATGTCTAAACACAATGCCGGTTAACACACAGTGAGATCGTTATCTTTTTACCTCAGCATCCACTACCTCTAGTTTTACCAAAGGCTATCTTTTGTTTTCCAGCACTTTAGCCTGCCAGGGGATGACGTTGTCTAAACACATTTTCAATGTTTTCTTTTTAACAGTTAATATATTTCCAGGATGCAAGTCCATTTCTTTCTAAAAGGTTCCTAGGACACCCATTGAAAAGTCAAAAGCAATGAACTAAAAGGGATTGCTATTTTGTGGGAGAAGAACGACACCCTTTGTATTGAAGTGGGGAATTACAGACTGTGGTCACCCTCTGCACAGTGTCTCTTTGTCAAGTAACACACGCTGAAAAAAAAAATAATACAGATGGGAAAATATTGTGCACTGTCAGATCTTGGAAACGGCCAAAGGATTTTTCCTCACCAATGTCTTGTCGATGACTTTCACATTCTGGCACCCTGAAAAAATAATGCATACATTTAATATGAAATGAATGCAATAATAATCAGGCAGGTAATCGTTTTCCCAAGGAATGTAAAATTTGACAAATGTAAGGTTTATGATTCAAGGTAGGCTTGCCAAATCTTATGTGGCATGAGACCATTTTTATTACCTAAACAGCCCTTAACACAAAATGACTGGCACATATTTTTATTAACACAAAGAGTATATTCTTTCTGCCACATTTAATAGAGAGTCAGTGGCTGAAAGCTCTCTTTTAGGATATGTCTGTAGCAAATTAAAATGCGTAGTGAGGATTCACAGAATGGCATTCTTCTCATTGAGGCTCTGTTTGCACAGGCCTTGCACAGTAGTGAGTAGACCATTTATCTCAGGAGTTCTATCTATGCAGACAATCCAGATCACAGGGATTACAGAAAACCAAAGCCTCTTTACCTTCAAAAATGGGGTAGCTGATAATTAACTCAAGGCCATTCTTTGCAGCTAGAGGTTCATTCTGAGTAGAATTCAAAATAGTCACTAGCAATAATGGCACAGCTGATTGATTTATTTATTCTTTCAACAAATATCTATTATTTGTGTGCCAGGCACTGCTCTAGGCACAGGAAATACTGGAGTGAAGGCAACAAAGACACTTGCCTAATGCATCTTACATTTTAAAGCAAAGATAGATAACGCATAATGTATATAATTTAAAAGATAAATTATGTGATAGATGATATATAGAAGATGATAGGTGCCATGGACAAAGAATGAAACAAAATAGAGAAAGAAAACTGAAAATTGAATAGCTGAGTGGAGGAAGGATTGCTATAGTAGATAGTCAGTGTGAGCCCCTTTGAGAAAAGTATCTTACAATGCATATGAAAGCTTGAAGGACATGAGGAAGTTATTTATGTAGCTATGAAGCATTGGGAAGAGCATCCAGGCAGAGGGAACAGAGAATGCAAAAGCCCCAAGGTTGAAACATATTCGATATAGGCATGGGAGTTCAAGGAGGCACATGTGGCCTGGGGGGAGTAAGGAAGGGTGACAGTAGCAGGAGTTGCAATCAGAAAAATAACTGGGGTCAAACCACAGGTGGCCTTGTAACCCACAGCAAGGACTTTGGCATTTACTCCGAGTAAACCAAGAGCCATGGGAGGGCTCTGATCAGAAAAGTAACATGATTGAATTCATGTTTAAAAGGCTCATTCTGGCTGCCATGATCAGAATAGACCCAGGAGAGGGGAGGCAGGCAAGAACAGAGGGGCAGACCCAAGATATCCACAGGAAGAGAGTTAATGATGGCTCCAGTGTGGCCAGATTCTGATTATATTTAGAAGGCAGAGCCCCTGTGGATGTGAGGGTGTGAGAGAAAAGAAGAGTCAAGAATGACTCAAGATTTTCCACCTGAGTGACTGAAACTATGGGCTTCGCCTGATCAGAGACTAGAGAGACTACAGGTGGAGCAGGTTGAATGGAGAACCATAGCAGCTTAGGTTTGAACAGGTCAAGTTCAAGACACCACTTAGACATCCAAGTGAGGTGTTGACTACCAGTAAGATTTATGTGTTCATGTGTTATGAGATGAGAAAGAGCATGATGTAACATCTACCCTTAAGTACTTCTACTCACCAAAATATTCCTAATAAGGCTGTCAAAGATAGAGGCTAAGTGACTGCTCATAGATGTGCACATTGCAGAGTTTCTTAGTTCAAAGAGAGCTCTGCACTGGAGCTATAAATACAGAGTCAACTTCAAATTTAATATGCCCCAAAGGATTCCACCCTCTTCCCTTTCCAATTCACTTCTCTCCAGCAAGGAGCCTGACTTACAGACCACAGAAGAAAAAGAAAGTTGTAAATGAGAATGGCGAGCTTACCACTCAGAGCCATGGCCAGCCGGAATTCTTCCTTTAGTATCTCAAGGACATCTTGGACACCTTTCTCCCCCTAACCAAGTAAAAGATGAAGAACTATTGGGTAAGTCAGCCTGATTTGTTTCATTCATTTGTTTCACTGTCCAATCATCCTGTTTTATACATTTATCTTTGTATAATTACCTGGAAAGCCAAGCCCCATATGATTGGTCTCCCCACAAACACAGCCCTGGCACCCAGGGCCAGAGCTTTCAGAACATCAGTGCCTTTCCGCACACCCCCATCCAGGAAGACTTCCACCTTCCCTTCCACAGCCTCCACAATTTCTGGCAGAGCATCAATCTGGAGAGAGAAGAGGTCAATAATGTAACACTATTAACATTGAATTGTTACTCAACTCGGCTTCCTAAATCACTGATGCATCTAACTAGGGCTTAGAGTTGAAGAAATTAAGTAGGTTTGGGGTCTTCAATAAAACTATTTCCTTTTGAAAGAAAAGAGGTACAAAGGCTAGCACAAAAAAAAAAGAAAAAAAAAACCAAATTTGGAATTGAGTGGCTTATGTTTCTTTCAAAGTCCAAGGAATTTTTTTCCATTCCTGACATTCAAATTCAAAGATCATAGTCAAAAAAATTAGAAACATAATTTTAAAACACTCTATCTTTTATAGCATTGTTTTATAAAATGCATAAAAGTAAATGAAGTATTTTATTGATATAATTATTCTTAACATTACTCATTGCAAATCAATTGTTAAAATTCATACTCAGATAATAGTGCAAGCAGTGGTGTATAAAAAATGCAAACACAGCTAGTAATAAAAAACTTAGACTCTGATTTCCTCATCCAATATACATTGTATTCAGCCATATGTTAGAGAACTCTCTGTGAAAATATTTTTCTTGCTTTTATTTTTGTTTCATTTCAAAGTATTAAGGGGGTACAAATGTTTTTGGTTACACAGATTGCTTTTGTAATGCCTTGAGTCACAGCTGTAAGTGTGCCCATCACTCAAATAGTGTTCATTGTACCCATTAGGTAGGTTTTTGACCCTTTCCTCCTCACCCCTTCCCCCCTCCCCACCCCCACCCTCTGCTTCATTTCTTCTAAGTTTTACATTCCTCTGTGCACATGTGGGCTCATCGGTTAGTTCCAGTTTAATAGCAAGTACATGTGGTATTTGTTTTTCTACTCTTGTGATACTTCACTTAGAATAATGGTCTTCAGTTCCATCCAAACTGTTGTGAAAGGCATTAATTCATCCCTTTTTATGGCTGAGTAGTACTCCATGGTATATATATACCACATTTTGTTAATCCACTCATGAATTGATGGGCACAGGTTGATAACACATCTTTGCAAATGTGATGCGATAAACCTTTGGATGCAGGTGTCTTTTCTTATAAAATGACTTTTTTTCTTTTGGGTAGATACCCAGTAGTGGGTTGATGGATTGAATGGTAGGTCAACTTTTAGTTCTCTGGGGATTCTCCATATTGTTTTTCATAAAGGTTGTACTAAATTGCAGTCCCATCAACAGTGTGACCACATGCACCTTGAAGATCTTGGTCTTTATTGACAATTGATGATGGGCTCAGGTTAGCACTAGAGAATCAAGATCCTCATAGAGGTTGATTTTGTGGATTGCATTATTGTTTCTAATCCTTCACACATCTCAAAATCCACTCCCTTTCCAAGGCGACTTCACAGTTTCTGCCACTAAAAGAAACAGAGCACATTTGCCCATTCCTTGACTTTGACCTTGACCATGCCACCCACTTTGGCCAATAATATGTGAGCAGAGATGGCAGAATGCCATGTCTAAGCATGGGCCCTAAGCAACCTCATATATTTCTACTTACTCTTTTGCAACTTGCCACTTGCCATGAGAAGAGCATCTTCTAGGTAATGTTTCCTCTCCAGTTTGGGCCCCAGGATAAATATTTAGGAAACGTAGCTATCAAAGCCAAATGCAGCTGGACCTGAAACTTGGAGCACAGCCACCTAGCTAGCACCAAGCCTAGATCAGTAGACACTAGTTGACACAAACTTTCATGGGAATAAATGATTACTGATTTAAATCACTGAATTTGGGATCGTTTGTTTTATAGCATCATGTGGCAATAGGTGACGCAATTGGCTACTTTGATGTAGATATTTGCATTTGAGAACAGAAACAATTCACAAGGTAACCTATATAGATCAAAATCTGTAGAAATTGTCCACATTCATCCCAAAATGTTAAAATATAAAATTAAGTCCAGTTCCCATTTAAAATGTATACAGAAGAAGCTACCATACACTCGAGTACACTTTTTCCAGAAATAATTATGCTGAAATCACTCAAAAGCTTTCCCACTTCTCCTCTAAAATTTTAGAGGCTAAACTTAAAGAGAGTTTTATGTAAAAGGCTAAAGACCAAACACAAGTACAGATTTAGAGGAAGTGAAGGCAACACTTGGCATGTGCCCCTAAATGTTTGGCAGGTAATGTGATTTTCCCCTTTTCTTTTTTGCTTCTCTGCCTTGCCAAACATGCTTTGGATCCATTTACATATGTCCCTTTACCTACACATAGCCCTCCTTTTACATTCAGGCAAGTTACATCAACATATAAATGCTACAATTTCCAAGCGATGATGCAAGCTATAATTAAGCATATTTCCCCATTTGAAACCAGAACCAAAGAAAAATATTAGCTAGCTTGGGTTCAATTCACATTTTCAAAGTCAGGCAAATCAAGTCTGTTTAGGTTATTTCCAATGCCTCACCTGGCCTAAAAAGTAAACTAATAAGGATACTTAAAATGTGAATCCTGGATTAAAACACAGAGTCCAGGTTGGTGTTTCATGTGTCCATGGACAAGAACTTTTATCCACTGCTGAGCAGTTCTATCCTCCCCTTTTTCTTTCAGTGGCTGCAGTATTAGTAGGCATATATTATGCAAAATAATTCTGATCAGAACAGTTTAAATAAATAAATATAGTAGACAAACCCATCACTTTATGGCTCTGTTTCTGTTTCCTTCTTTTCAGTTTGCTACATGTCTGTGAGATCATTCATTTCAGTTGTTATTTCTTTCTTCAGTGCTTCTTTAGAAAATTAATTAAACTCCGATGGAATTAATATTCAGAAAATATTGTAAGATCCTTATGTAGTGTAGCTCCTCTGTCCCTCTATTCACTGATTTATCAAACACTTGGTTGAGGACCTGGTATATTCAAAGCACTAATGTCAAGCAGGTTAAGGGACATGAGAAGAATCCCACAGTGATCTGACTCTCAAAGGGAATCCTCTTTCTCCTTCCTGTTGAAGTCACCCTCTTCCAGGATGCTCCCTGCCCAACCACACCCCTGCCCCCACCCTAAACAAAATTTATACTCACAGGGAATTCTCACCTTTCCAACTGTCCCATAGCACCCATTGCTATACTCTTGATTTCTGACATTTTAGGTATGCAAACCTTTGTGCGAATTAAAGCAGTTAAACATAAACAAAAGCAGATAAAAAACAGAGCTGCTTAGTGAAGAATGAAGGAGACAGAGTCCAAACCACTGTCCATAAATCCTCCCCAGACTCTATCCCACCCCACCCATTGCACTTCACTAGGCAGCCCTGGGGTGGTTTCTACTAAGCACACTTAGAAAAATCTCTGGTTCATATACATTTAGCTGATTGTTTGAATCACAAAAATGGCGGTGATGATGATTTCCCGCTCTATCTTCATTTCCTCATAGAATCATGGGGGAGGGGTGTGTCGTGTAAGGGAGGAGGGTTCTGTTCCCCATTCCTGGAAGCTGAATTGGCCTATGCCTTGCTTTCACCAATAGAATGTGAGAGAATTGACGGTGTGCCAGTCCCAAGCTTAGATCTCAAGAGGCCTTGCATACTTCCACTCATGCTCTAGGAAACATGCCACCTAAGAGAACAAGCTCACCTACGGGCTGGGAGACATGTGACAATGCAGAACTGTCCCTGCTGAGCTCATCCAGCCCCAGCCTGTCCAAGTGCATGCAGCAGCTGACCACAGACAGGTACCAGTGAGCCCAGCCAAGACCAGAAAAGCTCCCAAAAGATCTCAGCCCAAATCGCCAATGCACAAAATTGCAAAATGGATAAATGGCTATTGTTTTTCAGCCAGTAAGTTTCAGAGTGGTTTGTTGCACAGCAAAAGACAACTGAAAATTAAATGTTTCTCAAAGATGGAATTGCACTGAACCCTTTTTAAGAAGACAAATAAAATCTCTTAGAGTTCACAGAACATGCCCAAGGACTCAATTTGAGAAACATTGACTGACTTAACAACCCAAATGCATATTCTGTGAAAATGTTTTGCAGTTGGAAATATTCACTGGAAAAGAACATCACATTTTTAAGCTTGAGGTAGTTTAGGTCTAGTTAGCATCCAAGTAAAAATGTGAAATTGAAAAAAAAAAATGCTCCTAGGATTCAAACATGCCGGAGAATGTCTTTAAACCCCAGTTTGAGAAGATCTAGAAATCAATTTTAGAAATCAATTTGATTCTATCCCATTATTTTCTAACTACTTCAAAGCCAATCTGGGTCACATTATTACCATGAGGACAAGGACCTTGACATGACCTTATTTTTTAATTCCTTTTGGGTAGAGCAGAGGCCTGGCAGCAGTTTTCAGAAACTATGTATTAAGATGAACTGAAGTTAAATTCCTGTTCTAAAACTCTTAATGATAAGTATTTTCCCCATACAATGGAACTCAATGATTTATAGAAAAGGACAAATCATATAATTCACTTTCTTTTTGAAACCAACACAACACTTTGAAAAGGCTCAAGCTGAAAAGTCTGACTTGCTCACCTAGCTCTTACCCCTTATGAGCAGTGAGACAAGGGCTCGAACCCAAGACAGTGCTCTTCCCGTGACCTCATGCTGCCTCTGTGGCTCTGACTTATGATGTAACAGAATCTGCAGGACAGCGAGACCTTCTGTGCATCTACTGAAAAGCTTCACACCACAGCCTCCTTCAAGCCTTTTGCCACCCACTGCAAAACCCACACACTGAGGGAAAGACACCCTTCACCATAAACCAAATCTGCTCTCACATTTCTCTCACCATCATGAACCTAAATTTTGCTCTTAAGTGGGAGGCAAAATTCAAGCAAGTATCTCCTCCCATGCATGCAGCACGCAAAGGGGAGGGTTATTGTTTTTTTAAAAACCGTCTCAGAGACCACAACTCAAAAAGCCCTTTTAGGTGTTTCCATATCCCCTCAGCCAGAGGGAAAGAAACCACACCATTTAGATATTTTTCCCTTAAAATTTAGTTAGATTTTATTTCAGTAGATTTATATTTTATTTTTAGAAAACAAACTTAATTTGGCCTGCACACTAAGTCTATGTCTTTATACACAAGTGAAGCATAAATTTGAGAAAAAGCCTTGAGTTGTGACCAACTTCTCCACCCTCCTCAGAGGAGGTCTTCACTTTCCACCTCTATTTACCTGCAGGCAACATTTAATATCACCTAAAAAGACGTGTCTCTGGGAGTAAAGCTGAGTTGGAAAGGGCTGACAACTTCCAGGTTCATGATTTTAAATTCTTGACTATATAATCCTACAGTGTACAAAGACTTGGTTGGTTCTTACCCTTAGTGTTTTAGAAAAAAACTGCATATGTAATATGCATACCCAACATTCCCTGCTTTACCATATGACCTACAAAATTGGTCTATGAATGTAACTAAATTAACCTGCTAGTGAGTTCAATGAAATAATAATCCACTACTATTGGCTAAATTATTTGTTCTACTCTTTTTCCAGTTGTTCAGATAAATTCAACTGGTCATCCCAATTACAGCCATCCATATAGTAACTGTGACTGAATGGTTCTGATAAAAGGGGGGAAATACACACACACACACACACACACACACACACACACACACATGATCATCCAGTTCAGAGAGAGGTGGTGGTCTGGGAAGTTCATCCACATTATTTAGTAAATATATTTTTTTAAGTTTTTTTATATGATGCTACTTGACTTTGCCTATGTAAATCAAATTATAAAACATTATAGTTTAAAGCCACCAAAGAAATCATCACATTGATATTTAGACTTTAAAAGATGAGGAAACCAAGGTTCAGAGTGGCAATCAATTCCCCCATCCCTCAATGGTCCAGGTACCCCTTCCATGTTTCCTTGTTGGCTAAATTATGGTAATCATTAAGGCCCCGTAATTGGTCTTCCTGCCTCTTGTCATGCCAAAATCCAATTTATGAGACTCATTGCTACTAAACCAAGCCTCTTCTGTTGCATAGCCAATAACTCATAGTATTCAAGAATCTCCTCCCTTATCTCTCCAGACAGATGTATTTCCCAGGACTCACTCCCACCAGATACTGCAAACAAAATGAATTGCTTGGTATTCCCCAAGCATATCTCACTTCTTCCTGTTTCACATTTCCTGTTCACACCCCTAAAAACAAGGGTCACACAGGGACAAAGCAAAGGTGAAAGGTAGCTGCAGCATCATTGCTTCCTCTACAAGAATCTTGGCCAACTCTCCACAAGGGGAGAGCATGTAAGGGAACCACTTTTAAAACCCACCTATGCTCCTGGCCCTATCCTGGACCCTGGATCCATAAAACCTGTGTCTGTCTCCATGGCTTTGATCCACTTCTGGTCCACCAATTCTTGACATTAAAATCTGCCCCAGCACCTCTGCTGGCTTCCTTGGATTTAGCCCTTTTTGGGGGCTAATTGCTCTCCATCACAGTTCTAACTCAGTCCCATACCTTCAGGCCAGTTTAGTTCCCTTTTATATCTAGATTCTGGACCCTGATTTGCCCAGCACAGTGTATGCAGTGTATAAAAACCATAAGATGCATGTTGGAATCCCCTGAATAGCTTTAAAAAATATTGGTGCCTGTGTACCCCACTTCCCTGCCAGAGATCCTGATGAATTGATCTGGAGTATAGCCTGAGCATCAGGATTCTTGAAAGTTCCCCAGGGAATTCCAATGCACAGCTCAGAGAGTTCACAACTCAGCCAGAGTAGCCTAGTGCAGCCCACTCCTTTCCCCCATCGCCACCACCCTCTCTCTGCAGCTTTGCAATCTCCACCTACACAGGAAATTCCAATCTGTCCCTCCTCCCGACTTCTTGTCACAATTGTACCCTGATCCCAAACTTTACCAAAGCCTTTGGTAAGCCCCCAATTCTGTTAGTTCATCTTCTTTGGACTCTCATGGCATAATTTTTTCTTTCATACTACAGTTTACATTATGTCTATTGGTGTACCTGTGAATACAAGAATGATTTCTGCCCACAAATGTCTTATTATTTAACAGAGACTTTTATGTGTTTACAAACAAATGTAATGGGCTAACTAAACATAAATGTAGTAGTTAATTTAGGTAGTTATACCCTGCCAAACTCAAAATCCAAGATCTCACATATTCACATATATTGCAGCTTGAGTGATCACACAAAAATATACACACACACAAGGCAGACACAGAGATAGAACTGTGATTGAAATGGGAACTCCAAAGAGAAATCCCAGCATTTTCTAAAACTCACAGTGGCTGGTACCCCATCAAGTTGTCGAGCCCCATGATTTGACACCAAGATCCCATCCAAACCGTGTTTAACTGCCTCCCTGGCGTCATCACCTGGAAAGAGCAAAATAACAAGAAAAACACCTTATAGGAACTGCATCTTAACCTAAGACTTGAGTTCAGAGGCCTCAGCATCCCAGGTAAAGGGAGGCTGACCTCCCACACACACACACACACACACACACACACACATATACCTTTCTCAATACTCTTAAGCATAAAAATACACCCCAGGGTTAGATCTAGAATATTAGTGGTACTTTATTTGGCTAAAAAATGTTAGCACTTGTAACAATTTAATTATGAAACAAAATTATCAACAAAGAGTAAATTGACATGAAGTTTAAACATTTATTTATCTTTATAAGGTCGCCAAATATTTTTTTCAATTAATATGATCATACCAATTTATCATTAAGCAGAATCATTCCTCTGCAATACAGATAGCATAAAAGAATATATGAATGGCAAGTACTTTAAGTGTAATAGGCAATGAACAAATCTATTTCAAAAACATTCTTTAATATGAAGTTGTTATAACTTCAGTTTTTTTTAAGTTATATTGTTCTATAATTGTACTTTGCCCATTGAAATATATAAAAATAATATTAAAATTATATGCTACATCTATATCCATGTTCCAAAATATATTGATTTCCAAAAGTTCGATTTTAAAATAGATTAATGGTCTCTTAAATCAATGTCCAAAACCTTAAAAATATTTTATATTCTAAAGTATTATTTTCAGTATGCTCCCAGTAACAAACCATTTGCTAATAGAATCATGAAAACAATACTGGTTCTCAAGTTTATCACTCAAAATGCAATACTATGTAAAACCGCTTGGTTCAAGGTTACAATAAAAATCAGACTTTGGAAACTTAAGCAAATGCATACAGAATATTGTAAATATCTATAAATTCAGCAATGGAGATTAAGGCAGACTTGAGGAAGAATAATTTAGAAATATATAGAAGAGAATCTGTAATTCTTATTGTTTTTAAAATTTTATGTTAAAATACCATTTTCCAAACTGTGTTTCATGGAGTATTAGTTTTGAAATATTCCCATTTAAAAAAAAAACGATGATAGTAATACTTTTCTTCTAAAATAATTGCTATATGAAAATGCTAAACCTGTATGTTATGGACTATCTGTGTCCTCCCAAAATTCCTATGTTGAAGCCTTAACCACCAACACGATGGTATTTGGAAATGGGATCTTTGGGAGGTAATTAGAATTAGATGAGTTCATGAGGGTGAGCCCCTCATGGTGGGGTTCATACCATTATAAGAAGACATACCACAGAGCATGCTCTTTCTCTCTCTCTCTTTCTCTCTCTCTGTGTGTTTGCACAAAGAAGAAATCATGTGCACACACAGAGAGAAGGTAGCAGTCTCCAATCCAAGAGGAGAGCCCTCCCCAGACACTGTCTCTGCTGGCACTGTGAGCCCAAACTTCCAGCCTCCAGAAACATGAGAAAACACATTTCTGTTGCTTAAGCCACCCAGTCTGTGGTATTTTGTTATGGCAGCCTGAACTAACTAAGACACCATATTATATTATTATCTGTACTACTATTTGAAAATCCACATTTAAGGAATACCACAACAAATTCTAAAATGCAATGAAATAATATGAAAGATCATCTGATAAATGAATTGCCAGTGTTTACCCACTGCTTTGTATTTTATCTATTCGCTTGTAGCCTGGTGTTTTGTTATACATTTTGTTATAGGTTCCATATGTAGTTAGCAATCTATATTTATTTTATATTAAATATAAGGGCTAATGTTCCCATGAGACTGTTTTGGCTGTCTGTTTTAATCCAAGCATGCATTACATTTTGTGAAATCTCATTGGTAACTTCTGAGCCATTCATGGGGAAAAGGCCCAAGCCTCTAGATTGAAAGATGACTTTTTCCCCCCACCCCATTAATTGCTTAATACTTTATATTTTATTGTTATTTCATATTTTATAACACATATTTTATAACATGACTTTCTTTTCCTGGATTTCTAATTGCCTTTTCTTTTCTTTTCCATTCATTGTGAGACTTTTGAATATCCTCAAGTTCTTCAAATATTTCTACCTTATTCACTCTAACCTATCTAACCTATTTAAGTCACTGTATTTTCCTCCTAGGGACAAACCCTTGGAGCCCTCTCCCCTCCTGCTCTGTTCTTCTGAAGCTATACTCTTAATACCTACTGTCTACCTTCATCTTATAGGATTGCTCCTGTTCTCTCTGGGTTGAATATCTTGTAGCCTGATGCATGCCCTCATTTGGTTTCTGTTACCATTTATTTGTAGTACATTCCCTTGTAACTTCCTAGAAAAGAATCCCAAAGAGGTGAACTTATAGAGGACTTGAATAGTTCCTCTTGTGTTTGAATGATAACTGGATTGGATAGAACATCCTGTTTTCCTCCGAACCTTAAAGATGTTACTCCATTGTCTTCTCGCACCCACTGAGGATGTGAAGTCTACTGCTGCCAGTTTAACTCACATTCCTTTATAAGTAAAATGTTTTATGTTTATTTTTTCTCTTTATACACATTATGTTTCTGAAATTTCATAAGGAATGTGATAAATGATGATTAGTTTTCATTCTAATAACTTATATCAGCAGTATTCATACATTCCTAGTCTTTAACAATTGCCCCCCTGCCTCTTTCTTTTGTGTTCTGCCTGAAACCATATCAGTTGGATATTGGGCATGTTAAAGTGGTCTTCGTGTTCCTCATTCATTTAATCATATTCCCTTTCCATTTATCTTATTGTTGTTGTTGTTTTACATTTGGGGAAATGTCATTAACTTTATTGTTTAACCATTCAATCATTTCACTTTTAACTTCAGAAATCATGTGTTTAATCTTTGAGAGCTCTTTTTTATCCTCCAATTTTCCTTTATTTAAAGAAATCAGAAGTCATATTTTCCCAATGTTAATCATTGGGATCTCTTTCTGATATCCCAATTTTCTTTTCATGGCAGACTCTTCTTATTTACATATAATATATTTTCTACATCTTTGGGACAATTATTTGGATTTTTTTAAAGTTCTTTTTTATCTCTTTTTTTATCTCTTTTTCTGGGGATCAGCTTTTCTATAGATTTGTTCTGGTCTTTTATGCTTTGGTGTTTCTGATATGACTTGTGATGCTAAATTTTCCATTTATATTTAAGGAAGAAAATGATTGAGAAGCTGCAATAGGATTCCTGGGCTGTTTTGTCAATCAGTTTCATTCCTGCCAACTCTTTGCCTGGAGTGGAAATTCCATGTGGGAAAAGGCAGGAAATGTCAACTAGAGGGAATTGGACTGTGAGGTACTCCAGTGTCAGAATGAGGACAGCATCATGTCATATTGGAATGCCACCCACCCACATGTCATCCCAGGCATCCATTCATTTCTTTAGAAAGGATCATACTGCTTCCTTATTGAGCAGTGAACAGCAGGTTGTCCCTTGTTTCCAAAGCAGAGGGGCAGGGAAGGATTGCTGGCTTGTAGAAAAATTTCCCAAACAGATTTTCTATTAATCCTACTGCTTTCATTCTCCACCCCCGACCCTCTTCCACTTGCAGACTATACCCCAAGCTTCTCAGGCACTGAATTACATAATGTGCCCTTGCCTCCTCTATGGTTCTCCAAGAGCCCATCTTAAGATGCAGTTTTCTTTGCATTTTCCTCCTATCAACATACTCCCATACATTTTGTTTCTTTCATAAATTCCTCAAAACTTCTCTCCTGGTTGTGCCCCTCATCTGCCTTTGCTTTGCTGTCATTGGCTTAAATATATATGAATTTCTGTGCTTTAATTTTAGTGTGGTCTTCGGTTTGATAAGAAGGTATGCATGGATTCCATGATTTTGAACCAAAGCCTGATACACTATCATTTCCAACATATTTGAAGAATGTCCCTCTAAATATATGACCTTAATGTACTGCTGTCCAATAGAAATTTCTGTGATGATAAAAATGTTCTAGATCTGTGCAGTTCCATACAGTGCTTACTAGCCACATGTCACCATTGAGCAATTGGAATGTGGCAGGATGACTAAGAAACTGGAATTTTGCCTTTATTTAATTTTAGTTAACTTATATAGCCACATGTGGCAAGTGGCTGCCATATTGTACAGCTCAGCTTTAGAGTTTACATGAGCTTACCTATTCTAATAAAGACACATAGTATGGCATTTTTTAATTTAAATACACCCATAAATAACCTTAATAAACAGTATAAAATTATATCCTGAATTGGTGTTGTTTTCTCTGGTTATCTAGTTGCATGCATGATACTAAACATCAAGTCAAATGTTAAAAAAAAATGTTTAGTATGGTATTTTTGAACCCCATAACAGAGCATGTGTGCAGTCCTCCAATTTATATTTGGATGTCTGCCACTATATAACTACTATCTGCATTTTGAGAAATCAAATATTATCAATAAATAGATCCTATACAGGTTGAAGTGATTAACTGCTTAGGGTAAGTCATCAGACCACTTGGACTTAAATCCCACATTTGCTATTTGCTTACTGTACAAGTGGCAAGTTACTTAACTTGTGCATCATTGTTCTAAACCATAAAATGAGGATAATATTAATAATACACATAAAATAAGCTTGTGGATTAAATAAATTGGATGATTGTTTAGAAAGTGCCTGACAGATGTCAAGCACTCAGATAAATATTAACTATTATTATTATTATTATTATTTTCCTCTGATGGTGCAGGTAGTATAAACTAGGAAGAGGAGTAGGTAGAAGAAGATTCATTTGCAGTATGATTTTGGCAAATCTATTTGAGTTCTGTTTGTAACAACAATATTTCAGCTTAGTCAGGATTTCAATTATAAAGGGTCTTCCATTTGAAGTAATTGCTACTTAAGTAACAATTGTCCTCCATCATTTCAAGTGGTTTTCCATGTTCTCCAGGCAGTGCTGGGAATACAGAGGGAAATAAAAGAATGACAGAATGGTTTACTTAGAGGATAGGATCATGGGTTTCTAGAAAAGCAAACACAATAAGAATAATTTGTGAATAATTTGTGATATAAGTCCCTTTTATTAGCTGCTTATGAAACCTTGTGCACAGTTTTTCATTTTATTTCATCCCAGAGAGAAAAGCAATTTTGCATTAATGAGAGAGCCAAAATGTTCTTACTTAGCATGATGTTCGTGAATCTTCAATATTTTCATTATTCCTTAGTGTTTACTGGTGTGGCATTCCACATTGGTTAATTTGCCATTAAATATGTCGACCATTTGAGGAACTCAGTAGGCAACAGGCAATAGCACTGTTTGCCCTTTTATTAACATATTACTTCCATATTTAATTTAAAAGAACAAAGCGAAACGTAAGTATTCATGATTTATCCTCAAGTCCTTGGAGCTTTTGGCCTAGGACTCTGTTCTGACTCATAGGAGTTTAGTGACTAAATCCAAGATACATGGCAGCAGGTTTGAACACAACCATTGAGCGAATATTCTACGAGAGTATCCTGAACAAATGTATACAGGCATTCCTTGTTTTATGGTACTTTGCTTTAAAGGAATTTCAAAGATATTGTTATTTTTACAAATTAAAGGTTTGCGGCAACCAACCCTGAATCAAGCAAGTCTATTGGCACCATTTTTCCAACAGCGTGTGCTCATTTTGTGTCTCTGCATCACATTTTGGTAATTCTCACAATATTTCAAACTTTTTCATTATTATTGTATCTGTTATGTTTGATGTTACTGTTGTGGTAGTTTTGGGATGCCACAAACCATGCCCACAAAAGATAGTGAAATTAATTGATAAATGTGTATGTTCTCGCCACTCCATTGGCCATTCCCACATCTCTTTCTTTCCTCAGGCCTTCCTATTCCCTGAGACACAACAGTATTGAAATCAGGCCAACTAATGACCTCACAATGGCCTCTAAGTGTTCAAGTGAAAGGAAGAGTCACACATCTCTCACTTTAAATCAAAAGCTAGACGTGATTAAGCTAACTGAGGAAGCCATGTCAAAAGCCAAGATAAGCTGGAAGCTAGGCTTCTTGTGCCAAAGAGCGAAGTGTGAATGCAAAGGAAAAGTTCTTGAAGGAAGTTAAAAGTGCTATTCCAGTAAACACACAAATGATAAGAAAGCAAAACAGCCTTATTGTTGATATGGAAAAAGTTTTAGTGGTCTGGATAGATCAAACCAGCCACAACATTCCTTTAAGCCAAAGCCTAACCCAGAGCAAGGCCCTAACTCTCTTCAATGAAGGCTAAGAGAGGCGAGGAAGCAGCAGATGAAAAGTTTGAAGCTAACAGATGTGGGTTCCTAAGGTTTAAGGAAAGAAGCCATCTCATCTCCAAAACAGAAAATGCAAGGTAGAGCAGCAATTGCTACTGGAGAAGCTGTAGCAAGTTATCTAGAAGATCTAGCTAAGATAATTGATGAAGGTGACTACACTAAACAATAGATTTTTCAGTGTAGCTAAAACAGCCTTATATTGGACGAAGATGCCATCTAGGACTTTCATAGTCAGAGAAGATAAGTCAATGCTTAGCTTCAAAGCTTCAAAGGACAGGCTGACTTCACTTTTGTTAAGAGCTAAGACAGCTGGTGATTTTAAGTGGAAGCCAATGCTCATTTACCATTCCAAAAATCCCAGGGCCCTTAAGAATTATCCTAAATCTACTCTGCCTATGCTCTATAAATGGAACAATAAAACCTGGATGGCAGCACATCTATTTACATCATGGTTTACTGATTATATTAAACCCACTGTTGAGACTTACTACTCAGAAAAAAAAAAAAAAAGATTGCTTTCAAAATATTACTGCTCATTCACAATGCACTTAGTCACCCAAGAACTCTGATGGAGATATACAAGGAGATTAATGTTGTTTTCATGCTGTGAACACAACCTCTATTCTACAGCTGATGGATCAAAAAATTATTTTGAATTTCAAGTCTTATTATTTAAGAAATACATGTTGTAAGGCTATGGCAGCCATAAATAGTGATTCTTCTGATGGATCTGGGAAAAGTAAATTGAAAACCTTCTAGAAAGGATTTACCATTCTCGATGCCATTCAGGACACTTGTAATTCATGGGAGGAGGTCAAAATATAAACATTTATAGGAGTTTGGAAAAAGTTGATTCCAACCCCCATGGATGACATTCAGGGGTTCAAGAATTCAATGAAGGAAGTCACTGCAGACATGGTGGAGATAAAGAGAGAACTAGAATTAGAAGTGGAGCCAGAAGATGTGACTGAATTGCTGCAATCTTATGATAAAACTTTAACAGATGAGAAGATGCTTTTTATGGATGAGCAAAGAAAGTGGTTTCTTGAGAGAGAGAGAGTCTACTCATGGTGAAGATGCTGTGAACATTGTTGAAAGGACAACAAAGGAGCTAATATATTACATTAACTTAGTTGATAAAAAAGTGGCAGAGTTTGAGAAAAGTAAATCAATACAGGAAACTTCACTGCTGTCTTATTTCAAGAAATTTCCACAGCCACCCCAACTTTCAGAAACCACCACACTGATCAGTCAGCAGTCATCAACATTGAGGCAAGATCCTCCTAGCAAAAAGATTAGGACTCATTGAAGTCTCAGATGATTGTTAGCATTTTTTTAGCAATAAAGGATTTTTTAATTAAGGCATGTACATTATTTTTTAGACATAATGCTATTGCACACTTAACAGAGTACAGTATAGTGCAAACATAACTTTCCTATGCACTGGGAAACCAAAACATTTCTGTGACTCGCTTTATTGAAGTTGTCTGGAACTGAACCCACAATATCTCCAATACTAAAATTCTGTATGCCTGTATATGAAAATAGCCGATTAGAGAACAATTTCTCAGAACCAGAAAGCCACAATGCAAGTGAGACAGCGTAGTTTCAAAATTAAAAAAATTAAAAGAAAAAGAAAAAAGAAACTGTAAAAAGCATTATGGCTTTGCTCATAAAAGCCATTTGTTTGTTAGCGTGAGTTCTGAGGAAGACCAAATCCTGTCTCAAGTACATGTTTGAAGCTTGTGTCAAAAGCTCTTCAAGGGCAGTTTAACCACAGCTAGAGATTACATCTTGCATTCCAATTTGCATTCATAAAAATTCAGTTCTTAAAATGGTGGTGAGGATGGGATGTTTCATCTAGGTCTTTCCAGGTGCTCATGATTTTATGTTTCTACAAACACAATCTGCACTTTTCCGGTGAAATGAAACTGAGACAGGATGAATGACTCTCAGTCAGTGCATGGACTTCTGCATGAAGACCTGCGAAATGGTGAAGACTGGATTTCCTAGAACTGGCCCTGTCACCCCTGCCCCCGTGTCCACATAGAGCATATGTGTTACTTGATGCAATTGTTGTCATAGAGATGATTCTTGTTTGTTAAATAAATGAAACAAATAATTACAGAAAACTAGACAATGTAAACTATACATGTATAAATAAGCTATTTCCTTTCAAATTCCAAATGTCTTTCTTTCTCTTGCTTTTTGACTTTCTATCTAATTATATAGGCTTAACATAGTTTTCACTGAGAATTTTCATCAATAAACATTTGGGCTATCTACTATGTGCAAAGCATATGAAAATATATAGAAACAAGTCATATATATTCTATTTGGTTGAAAAGAAAAGAGAGGTGATGGTGGTGGCGGTCCTAGGTAAGGTGATCACAGAATGAAGTTCTAGAAGCCAAAATATTTGTGACATAACCCATGATAGTAAATCTAATTCAATGGATTTGCTTCATATCCTAGAAGCCAAAGTTGCAGAAAATGATATGAATCAGAAATCCTAATTTGAAAAGTTGGTTAAAAATGAAATCACTCCCTTCTTACATGTGTTCCCTATTAACTGACAATTATGGGACCACACTAAAATGTTGTCCTTCCTTAGTGTTTCAAGCCAGTCCACCTGGGCCATCTCTGTCATTAACTGTCTCAATGTTCTAATTTAATTAGATCTTCTCAGTCCCCTCCCTCCCTGCCATTCCTCTAGGGAAGCCTACAATCAGCTCTTTTCTGGGCAGCATTTCCTAAATGTCCTCCCTGACCACACTTTTGCCACCTTCATCTTTTATCACAACCTCAAACTCCTGGGCTCAAGCAATCCTCCCACCTCAGCCTCTTGAATAGCTGAGACTACAGACCATGACACCTGGCTAATTTTTCTATTTTTTGTAGAAATGGTGTCTCACTCTTGTTCAAGCTGGTCTTGAACTCTTGGCCTCAAGTGCTCCTCCCATCTCAGCCTCCCAAAGTGCTAGGATTAAAGGTATGAGCCACCACACCCAGCTTAAGCCACTCTTATAATTGTCTGCACCCTTTTTCTAAGCCACACCCTTATACAGATTTCTCTCTCAGTGCCTTGAACATTGTATTGCACCCAGAATGCTTATTTATATGTCTGTCTCCTACTAGACTCTCCTTTCGGCCAAGGATTTCAAATGATTTTATTTCATAAAACAATGTTAGCATGCAGTGTGATGATTGTTTATGGAATAAATGAATGAGTGAATAAAAAGATGGGTGAATGAATGAATGGCACAGAACCTGCAGGTTAATGTTTTTTAGTATATATGGTTGGATGTGGCCACAAGAAATAGCATTAATAACCATAGATGACCATATGGATGCAAGGAAGGTAAGTGAAACCATTGTTTAAAGGTGTCTCTAAACCAAGATATACTCACTGAAGTTATAATCCATAGAATTTTGAACCAAGACAATGATCAATAGGAAACAGTATAACAATGTTTTCTTAAAAGCACAGAATAATGTTTGAGATGATGGATATGCTAATTACTCTAATCTGATCACTATACATTATATGTTAACAAAACATCACTATGTGACCCATAAATGTGTACAATTATTATATGTCAACTAAAAAAATTAAATTAAAAAAATCACAGAATAAGATAGTTCTGGATTTACACGTATCTCCACTACTTAAAAGGTTGCACTGGGTCCATTCTTTTACTTTTATGAGCTCATTCCTGCATACATAAGATTAAATAGTCAAAGTAGGCAGCATGCCTAGAACTATATAAATAGGGGCCACGTGACTCACACATGTTCAAGTAAAACCTACGAAAAAAGTTTTGATTCAAAGTTGTTGTTAGACCCTGAGATAAGTTAATAGACTCTCATCCCAGAGTCATTCACTGAAACACTTCAGTTAAAAAAAAATGTTTTGGCAGTTATCTATATAACCATACTTATTTTTTAAAAAAAAGGTTTTTCAAAGACAAGGAAACATTTTTGTGGGTAAACACTTTCACACTCCAAAATTATTATAGTCACCGGTACCTCCCTGAGGGATTTGAATACATATGGATGCTGGGGAAACAGTCATGTTCCTTATTATCCATGACTTGATAATTGAGGATTTTACTATCCTAGTCAGCCATTCTCTACAGAGAGGCTATGTGGGTTTGACCACACTCAAAAATTAGTCCTAGCCATTGGTACTTGGAAAGAGCACAAGATAAAGAGAAAAAGCTCTTAAAACATCCTTGGGGCATCTCTTTGATCTGAAAGCATCTGTTGTAGCTTTCAGGTAAAGCAACAAACTCATAACATTCTACCAAGATCTTGCCAAGCTCCAAGATTCAGTAACAGCTATGAAATAAAGCAATGGCATCACAATACTTTGAAAAAGCTGACTTTCTACTTCATGAAAGTTATTCTATTTCAGAGTATTTCCTAAGAACAAGAAGGTATTTACTCAATAACATGAAAAGACAGAATTGAGAGTTGGAATGTCTCTTTTGATTTCCATGTTAATATTTCCTGATTAGTTATTTTCCCTTAAAAATATCATGACTGTAACCACAAAGGATCATAAAATCAGTATAGATTCAAGCAGAAAAATAAACAAACCTCTCAAAATTCCCTTTGCAACAATAGGCAGTGACGTCAGTCTTCTCAGCCATTTGATATCTTCCCAGCTGATAGATGGATCTATTACTTTAGATACATACGCAGCAAGTCCACTATTGTCTCCAAAATTTTTCTTAGGAGAAAATGTTAACTCACTGGTTTCGAAATTTTTCATCCTGAAATAAAGAGATGCATAAAATAAGAAATGTCCCAAAGTTTAGAGATATCTTTACAATGATTCACTCAATGAAAAAAGAAGTTACGCTTTTCGAATCAATTGGCTGTTCACTCCTCAACCATTTTTAAGTTGATTGCATGCATATTTTTCATACTTCGATATAGAATTCTAGGTTAAATGTAACAATATAGTGATCTTAATTGGTCACCCACAGTTTATTTTACAACTCAGGCTGTGTTTATACAAACAAATAAATTCCAAGGAAAAATACGTGGCTAGGTACAAATATCTCCTTTTTAAGCCATTTATGGATATAGACAATAGACTTGATGCTATTTCCTGCCATTATTGCAAATTAATCATTATGAAAAGCATTTGTATGGTACTTTATAATTTACAAAGGGTTTTCATGTACCAAAATCATTATAACTTTTTTTAAAAAACTTATAAAAAGTAAAATTGATACTCTAGGATTCCTATTTTAAATAGAAAATAAAAACAGACTTGCACAAGTTGTCCTAACTATAAAACTCATGAATGGCAGCATTTGGACAACCTGGGTATCTTGACTTGACCCCTAATTATATTCTCTTTGCTCAGATCTTACTTGCAGCAACTGTTGCACCTAACCTCAGGAAACTTCCAATGCCCTTGTAAAAAATCCTAGAGGATGTTGAAACTTCAGTAACATGTGTTAACACCTTCTGTCTGTTGCTACTGCAAAAGCTTTCCTGCCCTGCTCTTGTGGTGGTGGTGGTGGCCATGTTGCTTTTTCTTGCTCCTGGAGCCTGAGTCAACCCCCACACAGCAGACCGGAAGTGCCAAGGATGTTGAAGTGTAAATACCCCAGCTCCCTCACCCCTAGGTAGGGATGAATCTGAGATGAATTCTACATAAACACCCAGAATCTTCTAACAGGATCAAGCTGCAGTTGCCCACAGTTGTAGCTGTCTTGATAACATGCCCTTTGATCAATGCCTTCCCTCTTTTGTTCCATTTTTTGCCTTTCAAATGAACTATTTACACTTAAATCACAGGTTCACAGTCTGCTTCTAGGGAAACCCAAACCCAGACACAACACCACTGAGTTGCTGCCTTCCCCTGTGTTTAATTTTGTTGACCCAGCTTAGCCCAGTATTTCACTAACTCACCTCTAAGATTCTGCTGCTGGCTGGCTCACCCTATGCCAGAAGTCTTTTCTCTTGGCCTAACATCCTGACTCAATTTTGGCAACTCCCCCAACTAGAGCAAAGACTTTTCTGCCTACACCTCTGACCACTAGCTGCATGGATGGCTGTCTGGATACAGGAGAGCATCATCCCTGTGACTTGGCTGCCCTCAGCCCCAAATCCATTTGGGAACTCTTTTCCTGAAATGCTGTCTTTGAATGATGACAATGACCTGGATTTGCCTTGCTCTTTTGCATATTATAAACTACCCTGCCAGCCAATCTCCGTTTGGGTAAAAGTAGAGCTATATATAGATGTCTGACTTAGTCCTAGTTCTTCCTTCCCTGCCACCAGCTCTGCCACTGAACATAGAAAAGATCTTGGAGCCATGACTATAAAAATTTATGTATAGTATAAACCTGGAAGTATCTAGGCATGCTATTTTTTTTTATAGATGGGAGTCTCCCTATGTTGCCCAGGCTGTTCTCAAACTCATGGCCTCAAGTAATCCTCCCACCTCAGCCTCCTTGAGTGGCTGGGACTATCTACAGGCATGTGCCACTGCACCTGGTTTAGGCACCTTATTTTAAAAATTTTTTTAAACAATCATGACTTCCTTTAATAGGACCAAACAAAACTATGTTTGATGTTTTTACATTTTAGTGTATTTTAGTTAATGTAACTGACTGTATAGTTTGGGTGGCATATATTATCATAAGGACATGAACATCCATATCCCACATTACTCAATTAAAGCTGTTGACAAAGTTTTCTTAATGAGGATTGAATAGTTAGTCCTAGAGTTTCATGGACTCAGCTGGCCACTAAACATCATGGAAAGTTCCAGTGAGAGACATATGGATGGATACCCATCTAATTTGGGGGCTTTGATAGGGATTTCAGCTGAAATGCTTGGGCATTTTCTTTTTCCAATCAAATCACTTAGGGTTGTACATTTTATCACAGACCTTGGTCTTCTGTGGTCACTCTAACTTGAAGTGACTTAAGCTAATCTTCTAGTCAATAAATATATTCTTATTATAGAGACCTAGTTCATTACTTACAGATAATATTAAATTCCAAACTTTTAAATAATATTCTTAATAAGAAAAAGTCCAATCTGTCTATCCCATAGCAAGACCAGAAAAAGAAAAACATCTGTATGTGCACATACTCTGCATGGCACCCCACCCCCATCCCAAACAAGCTACAGTGTTTCAGCAGGGGTGGGGTGAAAGGGTGAAATGGATAGGAAAAAACAGAAACATGGATAAAATTATATAAATAACTGTTGTTATTCTTGGACGGTGAAATACAGATCAACACTTGAATGAATGTTGCCTTACAGAAATTTCAGTGCACAATGAAGCCTTGTTGTGACTCTAAAACTTTGTTCAAAGCCAGAAGCCAAGAAAAAGTTTTCAGATATCTTGACAGAGACCCACGATGGAGTGTTTTACCAATGGCTCCGAAAGAAACCTCCATCAATGCTATTTTTATTCGGATTATGACATATATATATAAAACATTTAAAGCGGCTTCTGATAACCAAAGTATTCCATTTCGTAAGGAAGGAAAGGGGTGACATCAAAATAATAACATACTTAGGGTTTAATTCCCCGAATCCTGATCCGTTTAATGCTGCAAAGGCACAGGACAAGATTTCTTCTCTGTAGGGTACTTATTTAGACTTTGAGTGGCCTTCAAATATGCTTTTTAATCAAATATAGAAATTGGTTTAGCTTTTAGTAAGTTATCAAAAAATAAAACAATACTACAACTACTAAATAAAGTTTAACATTAAACAACCAATAGTAACACTAATAATGAGTATTGAGTAATATGCAATATTTATTATAAATATTGATAACCTGACATTAAAGATAAAGCCACATGTCTCTATATTGGGTAACTAAAAAATAAAACAACCAATAGAAACCACAATATCAACACATTATGAAAAGAAATAAAGATGTTCATAATTCATATAGGGATTGGTGCCTGGGCCACCAGCATTTAATTCTGTGGTTAATTTTTGTGTTGAGAACATAGACCTGGTGATTTCTTCCTCAATGTGGCTAGACAGAAGAAAGATTCAGGGCATGAATTTTGAGTACAAATTCTTGTCAAATTTTTTACTGGTCATGTTATATTAGGAAAAATCTCACAAGTTCCAGTACATTTTTATTGATTGATTCAACAATTACACATTGAACACCTACTCCATGCCAGTATTTCAGATATTTAGGATATACTAGTAAATAAAAGTCAAAAATTTCCAATCCCAAGAAACATAATCAATAAGTAAATTCTGAAGCACGGCAGAACATAAGTACTATGCCAACATTACTTTTCTTTATACAAGAAAAAAAAAAAGAAATAAGGAATAAAGAAAGAAAGAAAAAATAGAACAGAATAAGAGGAAAGTGCGTTGCCAGAGCCTCAAGTTCAAATTTCAAACATGGTAACCAGGGCTGGTTTCACTGGGAAGCTCCCTGGAGGAAGAAATAAATAAAGTGGTGTTATTATATTTGTTCCTTATTGCTGCTGTAACAAATGACCCCAACTGTGGAAGCTTAAAATGACACAAATGTATTATATCACAGTTCTGCAGCTCAGAAATCCAAAATGGGTCTCGTTGGACTAAACTCAAGGTGTCAACAGGGCTGCACTCCTTTGAGAGAATTCAGGGGAAGACCTGTTCCCTTGCCTTTTCCAGCTTCTAGAGACCATCTGCTTTTTCTGGCTTCTGGCCATCCCTGCAACCTCCACTTCCATCACCTCATCTCTCTCTGGCTCTAACACCCATGCCTCCCTCTTATAAGGACTCTTTTAATTACGTTAAGCCTACTGGGATAAAACAGGACAATCAACTCATCTCAAGGTCTTTAACTTAATCACATCAGCATAGTCTGTTTTGCCATGTAAAGTAACAGGTTCCAGAGATTAAGGAAATGGACATCTTTGTCCTACCACAATTATCAATGTGAACATTTTCCTAACCAAGGTGTTTCGAGGCTACTGGGATACATAACAAGTCCTCCACCAAGCTCTCTCTCCCCAGCTACCCGCCCCTGTACCACCCCCGATGGTACTATGATGTACCTGTCCTGGTCTGTACCATTGATTTTTATTGTGGTTCCCAATAGAGAGACATGTAGATCCATCTCTAATGTCTAGGCTTAAAGGAATTGAGAATGTTATTCATACAATGATTTCAGAAAAGAATGTTACAGGCAGAGGGAACAGCCAAGGATAAGGCCCGGGCACAAGCATGCCTGGCATGTGGCAAGCACATCACAGTGGCCAGAGTGGAAGAGCCAGTGACGATGGGAGTTCTGGGCAAGAAGGCAGAGAGACAATGGGGCCCATGCACATAGCACCTGGCAGGCCTGTTTTACCCTCAGAGACCTGGGAAGACACTGGCAGCCTGATGTGCTTTAGGGTGATCTATTAATAAATCACTTCTGGCCTTAAGAAAACATGTCACTGGGCAAATCGTAGAAAGGGTAATAAGCACTGTAGTTTACCTTGATTTTAGTCAATGATCAGAAATTACTTTTCTCCTCTTTAAACTGCCCTGGTACTGAACTAAAGAGCCGAACCTTAACCCTGAGAAAGGAGCCATCTATCTCCATGGGGAATGGAGAAAGAAAAGACCCCTGCCTCAAAGCCTCAGGAATCAGTCTGGTGAACTGGCTTCATTCCTTGCTTCTTCCGAGAGCAGACAAGAACGCTACTCACTCCCTCTCAGTTTCAGGAACCTCCATGTCATTAATAACGTGCACAGACACATACATGTGTTTTGCATATGGGCCAAGCAGAGACTACTGAAACTCTGAACTCTTGCTGGTCACAGATGCCAAGAGTCGGGCAAGAGGAAGTAGCAAAAGCTGGAAGGAGCCACTGCGTTACAGACTCATTCTCCTCTGGATTTCCTGCCTCTCTCGCCTGCCAAACCTCACTTCTGAAAAGCCAGGCTTCACCTTCTATGAGTCAGGTCAGTTACGGAAAGAAACCAATTTCATATCAGAGTGTAACAGATGAGCTTTTGGGGTGTATGTGGCCTCAGGCGGAAGCCTGGACCTCCCATTAGAGCGCTCTGCCTTCGCGAGCTGAATGCGGGCTGCTGGGGAACTGACCAGAAGGTGCTGGCCTGCTCTGGAGTCCACCAGGACAAACAGCGCCAGCGTGGGCTCTGGGGGCCTGGGGCGCACCCCGCTGCGGGGTGTTTCCCGTGTTCCCTATAACCTGGATATGTTGCTCATGATTTGATCCTATTCAGACCGGACGTGTGACAAGGCGGGGAGCCGCAGCAAGCCATGTGCACACTGACAGCAGAAAAGGGTCTTTGTTTTATGGCCCTTCACGTCATCTGGGCAGGAGCCCAGGAGCCAAAGAAAAGGGGAAAAGCAAATCAACCTTCCCGCCACTCACAGAGTGACCTTGGCACTGAAGGGGCAGGAGGTACCAGCCAGGATTAACAGCAGTGCCATCTCCCCCACCTAAGTAGATGCCTCTCAAAACACATTTTGCTGTCCCAAACAAAAAAGTGCTTCTTAGGTTTCAAAAAAACCAAAAAACCAAAAAAACCTCCCCGTATTTATTATTATTACTATTGTTAGTAGTAATAGTATTAAGAGGACAAGGAAAAGGAAGAGCAAATTCCTTTTCAAATGGCCAAGGGGAAACAATGAGGAATGGTTCCTGTAAGAAGGCTAGATAGTGGGAAAGTAATTATTTTAGAAAGTCGAAAAAAAAAATAAGGTAGTCAAAATAGAGAAATAATGTAAATATAGATTTCATATTAGGGAAATTTAAAGTCATCAGCTTTCTGATGAATTTGGCAAGGCATAAGACTATGTTAGGGGCTTTCAAAAGCAATTTATGTAACCAAATCATTTGTACCCCCATGATATTCTGAAATAAATTAAAGAAAGAAAGAAAGATACCAGCATCAACAGATTAAACTTTGATATGCTAAAATAATAAATAAATAAAAATTTTAAAAATAAAGACAGGGCATTTTGAACTTTCCAGCCTTCCCTGAGTCTGGGATACATGGGACTGTGTTGGCACGTCTGGCAGGAAGAACACTTTCCCTTTTTTGTCATTGTCCCACTGCAGGTATATCCATGGCAGAACTAATATGACAATTACATGACATGCATACAAGACTGTACACCAACTTCTGTGGCGGTTGAGATAAACCTCAAGCTGAGTATAATATATATGAAATTCTTAGCATCCACTACTTTTCTTGTCCTTATGTGGAATGCTGATTTGATTTTGAATCTTTTAGAAGGGTGCACACAGTATGTTTTCATGTGGCTTCTTTCATCTCTTCTCTTTTACCTTTTTAATCTTCTTAGCCCCAGTTTTTACAAGTACAATTAAAACACAGGCAGAGTAAGTAATGGCCTATGTGGAATGAGGGCTAGGTGCCCAGGAAGGGATCCCTCGTGGTCTATCATACTCTGATCAGTGTTTTGGGGATTCCATCACAAAAACGTCCTTCCTTAAAACTGAGAGTTCGATAGCTGCTCAAATACATATAGCCCTGAGGGCTATTGCACATCAAATCTGAATTGATATGAAAACCCCAAGAGCACACTTGGGAAATGAAGAAAGAAAAAAAGTGATGGGGAAAAGAGTTGAATAGCTTAGGGAGGTTGAGATATTTTTCAACAAACTACACTGACTTCCCAGCTTTGACTCGAGATGATTCTAATCATAAAATACTACAAGGAAAGAGACAACAATTCACTGCTGATGGACAGGATGGATGAATGACCTGTTAAAACCATCATAGTTCAATTTTAGATTATTCAATACATTGTTTTTGTAAGATGAATGAGTGAGTGAATGAATGAAACTTGACCCATGTATCAATGACAATGAAAGAAGAATATTGCTGAAAGAGGAAGTAGAAGACTAGGCATCAAAGTTGTGGCTTCTTTCACCTCCATTCTTTTCTCTTTTTTCAATTTCTGTAGCCTTAGTTGTTCCAAATGCAATTAAAAATAAAATTCAAAGGTGGATCTTTGATTTCAACAAAGAAATAGAGTATCAGGATCTCAATAACAAATTGTTGCTTGGGTAAATATCTTCCAACTGTATGTCAACTAATCCTTCCCAAAGCACTTAATGCACTCTGGTACAAAAATTTACTTGACGTTTACAAGTATATGCACAATTGTTGTCTTTGCTTTTTAGCTCAAAGAAGTGTCACCCACAAAAGAAGTGTAATTTGCCAGAGATTACCTGGATATTTAGCAATGATGCCATCTGTAAGAACCAGATACTATCATTCCTAGACAAGATCCCTTTCAACCCAAACAAGCTCAGGGCCAACGTGATCATGGTTACCTGAGTTGTGGCGGCAGCTTGAATCTGTTACGCACATCGTCGAAGCGGTTGCCCAGGTAAGGGGTGTCCACCGTCACGAATATGGCCTTGTAGCCCATCTGCTCTGCCCGCCGCACTAGCTGCTTGGTGACCTCACGGTCCTTGTAAATATACAGTTGCAGCCAGCGAAGTGCCTCGGGACCAGCCTCTGCAACTTCTTCAATTGAGGAGGTGGCCCAGGAACTCAGCATCATGCCAGTTCCCAGGGACCGACAGGCTGAGAAAGAGAGGAGATGATCAAGGCAGACCTGGCATTCCTCCCCCTCCCAAGACTTCAGGTTGCAGGTCAAAGGGTAAAGACTATAAGGGCCATTTGGCAATATGAAGTTAAATCTTTTAAAAGTTAGAAATATACATTCCTTTCCACACACTGTGTATTGCTCCTAAAGGAAAAAAAAATGAGTCAAATAGGCAAAGATAGGCTATATGTATGTAAAAATTGGGAACAACCTGAATGTCCAGCCTTAGGGGATTGATTAAACTACAGCTCATCTATAAAATGAAATATGTATACCCATTAAAGGCAATGTTATGGTGATGCTTAGTTTTATGGATCAACTTGGCTAGGTTGTGGTGCCCAGATATTTGGTCAAACACATCTGGATGTTGCTGTGAAGGTATTTTTTAGATGAACTTAACATTTAAATCAGTAGACTTTGAGTAAATCAGCTTCTCCTTGTAATATAGATGGGCCTCATTCTATCAATTGAAGCCCTTAAGAATAAGACTGGCCTCCCCTGAGGAAGAGGAAGAGGGAATTAAGCCAGCAGATTGTGTTCAGATGGGAGCTGCTACATCTACTTTTCCCTGGGACTCTAGCCTGCATACCTACCCTGCAGATTTTGAACTTTCCAGCCTTCACAATTGGATGAGCCAATTCCTGAAAATAAATATGTACCTATCTATGGAGAGATATAGATAGATAGATAGATAGATATAGATATAGATATAGACATATGTGTGTATATGTGTGTGTGTGTGTATATATATATATATATATATGTATGTATCTCCAGAGAAAGAGAAAGAGAGAGGTGGAGAGAGGGAGAGAGATCCTGCTTCTTCTTTTTCTCTGTAAAACCCTGACTATTACAATTATAAAACAATATTTACAGATGTAGAAAGATGTATAAGATATATAGATATATTAAGGAAAGAAAAATTCTGCAAAATGACAGATATAACATGATTCCATGTTTAAACAAATGTAATTATTAGTATATGAATGTAAACAAGCTAAATGCCAATGATGGGTGGGAGAATTATGGGTGAGTTTAATTTTTTCTTCTTTTAATTTTTTCATTTTATCTTCCAAAGTTTTATTGAAGATACAGTCTACCATTTATGTTGTCTTTCAAAATTTCATAAAATGTGCCTGTTATAAATATCCCAAGCAAACTTGCATCCTTTTGAGCAAGGTAGCAGTTACATTCTTTTGGTAAAGGTAGCAAAAAGTGAGCAAATAAATGAAAAATTAAATAAAGTCATCTAACCAATATAGTTTTCCAGAATATTTGAAAGAACATGGGTGATAGGATTTCCTCCAAAATTAGGTGGTAAAATTGGAGTTAGCTTTAGTGGAAGAGAAACCAATACAATGTTTATGGGCCATATGCAGAATACGCCAAGAGATAAATTACCAGTGTAGAAAACTGATTCTGTGACTCCAGGCCATTTAAGGTATCTGAGTGCTCACCATGTATCAAATGGGAGTAAATACAGTTGTCTAAGTGACACTCATAGAATAATTATGAAAATCAAGTTACTCACTGTTTATAAAGCTACACTGAGAGGTTAAAAAACTTCCAGGATTCTCAAATTTTAGAGGACAACCAAGTCCCCTGGAGGGTTTGTGAAATCACAGATGTCTGGGTCCCACCCACAGAGTTTTCTGGTTCAGTAGGTCTGAGATGAGGCCCAAGAATTTGCCTTTCTAACCTGCTCCCACATTTTGCTGATATTGCCAGTGTTGGATCATACTCTGAAATTTAAAGAGCATCATAACCATTTGATAGTAAAAGTCTAAGCTCAAATAGTAACAAAATGAATTTTACATATATATGTATATATATATATATATTACTTTTTAAAAAATGCCTTTCAAGGTGTTTTTCATCCATATTCTCCAGGTCACTGGTCAGATACTGAAGCTCTGAGCTGGAGAGCATGATGTCTGCAGGTCGCTAATCTGTCCCCCCAACCCCAAGAGTTCCTTTGAGAACTTCTGCCATAGGGACTCAGGACTTGCAAAATATTGTCCAAAAAAATATTTTATTAAGTAACAACACATATGAACATCTGGACCATTGTCTGATATTCATTGATTTGGAAATATGGACAATAACTCCAGGCCACCCACTGCTGTTTAGAGGGAACACCAGGGGACATTGATCACTTGGGTCACCATCCTCCATCAATTTACCAAAAAGAATTTATGTCCTGAAGAGGATGTTACCTAACTAAGGTCACACAGAGATGAGCAGCAAAGTAGGTCAGATGAGAACCCAGCATGTCTGACCACTCCCCCAGGGCAATAACCTTTCTAGAATTCCCAGAGTACTAAAAGACTCCCTGGTACCAAACATAGATAAGTGTGTTCCCTCACTATTTCAGGACCATTACACCCAAGAGAGTAGGTTGCCATGTGCCTAAGAGATATTACCTTGCCAACAGCTCTGGGAAGGCATAGGATCTTAGAATTCAGTGGGAAGGTCTGCCACATAATGTAAGTGTGGATGCACAAAAGGGCACCACTCAAAGAGAACCACTCAGATGACAGGGCATCTTATTGTAGTTAATACAAAGGCCTCATGCAAGCCAGCAGCAGCTCTGCCAATAGGATTTCAAAATCCACACAAAAAAATGTTGACTTCATAAGAAACATCTGCAGGCCATTCCACACAGAATTGTATAAGTGCCATAAAACAATGTGCAAGTAATATCTACTTCACCTAAACTGCCTAAGGTTGCAGGAATTGTCAACCCTCACAAACATTCTACCCAAATTACTGGGATATGCATGTCCAGAGAGAAACAAGGTTGACTCATTCCATCTATTTTCTGAATCTACCTGCTCTGATACAAATAGCTTCAGGAGTCATTGCTGCTCAATGTTTATTTTCCAATGATTAAATCATATGTGGTTGAAATTTTGAATTGGAGTCCCCAAAATTCTAAATTACCATTGTTTCCAGTTATAGGAATCCAATAAATCTTTGGTGATTTAATAAATTATCCCAAGAGAATTCTCTTGGATGTAGGGAGAATATCAGAGTCTGTGCTGACATATTGTCATTTGAGGCTAAGATATTATTCCTAGGACAAAACAGAGAAGTAAAACTTAGAAGACTTCATGCTCCCTGGAACAAATATCAGTGATCACTAGGATCTCAATTCACTTGTGATTATTTTCTGTGATAAATGAAAATTATTGATGAATTATATCCACTATTTTCAACACAGTTTTATATTAAAATGAACTAAGGGAGCCTGGGATTTTAAAAACTTTATGAATGAGATAGCATGGTCAGTCTTTGTTTAAAAGTTCTAATTATAAAAGAGACACTGGCAAGGTCTCAGGCATTGATGCATCAAAGAGAAAGGTACATAAATGACCTGGTTGATAATATTAATACTTATATCTCAGAACAACAGGGCATAATGGATTAAGAGTCAAAAGGCCTGGGCTACAGTCCCAGCCTTGCCATCTGTGTGGCAAATTCCATCTGCAAAACAGCCACCCTTCTTACTCCATAGCATGACTAGATAGTCCATTGAGGCAATGTTTGTGGATACTTCCTGTGTAAACTCTGAAGCCATGCAATCATAAAGGGTTAGATGAGAGAATGCCTAATACTATTTGGAAAAAGAAGTCCTACATAGCCTTATAAACTTCCATAATTTTGCCAAGGATTTGGGTTTTTTAACATCATTGTTAAATGATGTTAAAAATTAATCTTCTCCACATTCAGCTTTCCTCTGAAATTATTTTTTAACTTTTATTTACTTTAATTGACAAATAATAGTCAGATATATTTATGTGATACAATGTAATGTTTTGATCTATGTATACATTGTAGAAATATTTAAACAAGCTAATTAACATATCCATCATCTTACCAACTTATTGTTTTGTGTGTGTGGTGAGGACATTAAAAATATATTCTTTTAGCAATGTTGAAATATACAATACATTATTATTAACTGTGGTCACCATGTAGTACAATAGATCTCTAAAATTTATTCCTCCAGTCTAACTGAAACTCTGTACCCTTCATCAACATCCCTCTCTCTCCTCTCCCAGCCTCTGGTAACCTTACCATCCTGTGGTAAGGTTTTAGATTCCACATATAAGTGAGATCATATAGTATTTGACTATCTATGCCTAGATTATTCCACTAAGCATAATTTTCTCCAGGTTCATCCATGTTGTCACAAAGGACAAGATTTCCCTCTTTTTAAAGGCTGAATAGTATTCTATTGTGCATATATACCATGTTTTCTTTATCCATTCATCTGTTGACAGACACTTAGTTTTGTTCCTTATCACAGCTATTGTGAATAACACTGCAGTAAACATGGGTGTGAGGTTATCTCTTCAACATACCTATTTCAATTCCTTTGGCTATATAGCCAGAAGTGTCATTGCTGGATTGTGGGTTAGTTCTATTTTTAGCTTTTTGAGGAATTGTATCAAACTAAAAAGTTTCTGCACAAGTAAAAAAAAAACCCACAATTAACAGAGTGAAGATACAGCCCATGGATTGGTAGAAAATACTTGTAAACCATACACCTAATAAGGGGCTTATGTCTGAAATACATAAAGAACTCAACTCAATAGCAAGAAAATGGATAATCTGATTTTTTTTAAATGGGCAAAAGGTCTGAACAAACATTTCTAAAAAGGAGAAATACAAATGACCAACAGATATATGGAAAACAAAATGCTCAACATTACTAATCATCAAGTAAATCTAAATTAAAACCACAATGAGCTATCACTTCCCACCTGTCAGAATGGTTAATACAAAAAAGATAGATGATAACAAGTATATGAGAGGATATAGAGAAAAGATAACCCCAGTATACTATTGGTGAGAATGGAAATGTAAATGTGCAACCATTTTGGGAAATGGTATGAAGTTTCCTCTACAATGTTTTTGCTGCTCAAGAAATCCATTCCTCTTTTCCATTGAAAATATAGCATCAAATTCTCACTACCTATAAGTAGAAAGTTCTTAAGGGAGAATGGAATCTTCTCCAGGCCAAGGCCCTCCCTGTGAGGATCTATATAGGGAAAGAATATATAAAGAGATAATTTCTGAATTCCCAAGGTGTACCTTCCTTTGGAGATCCAGGAACAAGATAATAGCACATAATCCAGGAAGTACAACAAAAAGATGCCTTTCCCCACCCCCCACTTTCCCACTTGTTTACAGATTTCTATGGAGGGAAATGCAGAGTAAGTCTAAGGGGCTGTCAGCATTTTCATAGTCCAGCCATCAATCAATAATACTGGAAAAATTTTCAGAAGTTCTCAGTGTATATTTTCTTATTTCTTTACTCTTCCATTTGTAATACAACTATAAATATAATTATATGGAAATAAATGAAAGCAACATCATTGCTTACTGTCACCCCTACCTCCCTCTCAAAAAATGGGCTAATGGAAAACATTTATTCTTTCTGTATTACAGGATAAAAGTTACCTTCAGACCCATCCACAATAAAGTTCTTATTAGAGTTAAATCACATGCCCTAGGGTGGAGAAATGCTACAAGGGTCTGCAATAACCTAGTATAAGTTAAGTGTAGTTCTGACTTCCCAAACTGCCATTCAGTAGAGGCTTAGCTGAATTTCCTATACTAGAGAACCTGTAATCAACTACTGAGGTTTGCATCAACTCATGTCAAACATGAATGCAGATACATTTGGAATTGACACAAATCCTAAACTCTAACTTGCAGTCATTTATTAATAAATGGGCTAGAACAGGTAAATAGCTTTGCAAAACAGCGTGAATTGGTATTGCCTTCCCTGTGGCTGAGAAATACAATTGTGCTTTCAGAGTTTGGCAGAATTTTTTGTTTTGTTTCATTTTTGTTTTGTTTTTGGCATCGAGCCTCAATGAAAACATTGATTTCTGATCCAGGTAATCTGGATGTGAAAGAGCAAAGAAAGAAAACCTATTGAGTACTTAAATGTTAGGGACCTGGATACTAAGTCTGCCCTAGGTTTTTAAATGAAACCTACTCTGAATACATCACTCTCATTTGTCTAGAGTCTTCATGTGACTTCCTGTTCATTTCAGGTGGTCATTCTGAAATCGACAAGGTCTTCAGGCTACATCCAATACTGTTTCATGTTTGAGGATTTAAACCATACTTTTGGCTAAGAACCAACAGGCACTTTCATACGATGCTCGTCCAGGGCTTCTCAAGATTTGGTGTGCACAGGGATCAGGTGGGGATGTTAACGAATTTCAGATACTGACCCAGTAGGTCTCAGTAGCGGGACCTGAGATATGCATTTCCAACAAGCCCCCTAATGATGCTGATGCTGTTTGTTGTTCCATGGACCATACTTTGAGAATGAGGAGGTAGATATTTTCTTTCACAAGAACTCGTCTGAATTAATAGGCTACATGTGACAGGACCTCATAGAAAATGGGAGAAAGAATCTAAGCAGTGGTGGTGGAGTGTGGGTTGTGGTGGCCACATGGCTTGCCACTTGCCAACCATGCCCCACTGATGTCTGTCTACTCTGTTGATTCCCCTCTGGAGAGGGCACAGGTACATGTGCCATGTTTACTCATCCATCCATCCCTTATTAAAGTCAAGAAATCAAACTGTGTTAGCGTGGCAGCCCCTTAGCACCCTTAACCATCATTGTATGTATTTTATAAGCTTTTATAAGGATTTGTCCAGATTTCAGATTTCAGAATAGAAACAAAAATAAATGAAAAAATAAAAATAAAATGGCAGACGATACGATGAAGAGAGAGGTTACTCAGAGATGAGAAGGCACAATTTACCAATTATAAAATAGCTTCCAAATGTTTAATGTATTTCTAACAATCTTACACAAAGAAATAAGATGTTGAATCATCAAGCAGAACTAAAATCCATCATGCTGGGCTTGACAAGGAAGGGAATTATAACACGTTTAAGAATGATGTTCATCTATTGCCACCACCACCTCCATCAAACGACAGTAAAGAAAAATATAAAATATTAGTTATCCTTGAGAGTAAATATTGATTATTTGGAATATTAATTCATGTGGGACAAATCATATACCCAGATTCAAGGCGAACAATTAAGCTGCATGTTACTTGGGTCCAAATGATTTCTTTGAAAATAATTCTCTTTCATGGAAAAGGAGAGTTGACTTTCCAAAATTATGGTTTTAAAGGAAAAAAGTAAAGGAAGAAAAAAGAGGTAATATGTTCAAAGGGCCTAAAATTGTTGTTGTTCTTTTTAGGTGCATTTGAGTAAAAAGCTCCTGCATAACTTAGTCACCAAAACAGCTGCACTGAAAATAATTTTGTTGAGTAAACTTATTTTGTCATCTGCACAGGAAGTCATTACATAAGGGGGAAAATTTGCAATGACCACGTACCAAGCAGTTGTGTGGTTCTAAACTCAGGATTTGACATACTGAAGTGTTTGCATAACTGCACACCGTTGCGTGTGTCAGCCTTTCTTCACAGAGGTACTACCTTTATACAGGTTTGTTAAATACACAATTAACAGTGCTGTGTAAATGTCTAAAATTACAGATTGAGATTCCCCAGAAAAATAAAGTTCTGCAATCAGTGATGTAAGAGAAGAACAAAACTTCCACTATAATTATGCTTGAAATACTTAGAAGTGGTCAAACAAATCTTAATTTGCAATTTATGCAAGTTAACCAATTTAAACATTGCCAAGAAAGGTCAGGAAACCAGACTTAACCTTCCCAGTGCTTTCATGTTGGTCCATTATCTGAATCTGGAGTGGTATAATCTTGAGTGCTCACACTGCTATATACCTTTAGACCTCTTTCCTACTGTATGCAAATATTTGCAAGGAACAATTAGTCCCAGTGACATCTTAGCTCTCTCTTCCTTGCTTCTACTTTATTTCTGGGGCAGAACTCTGCAATGAACTAAAACTTTAGCTCTACTATAATGATTCTTGGGTTATTATTCTGTCCTCTTTTTTGAATTGTCAAGTTCTGGCACAATTGGCAGATCACATGAAGACCATACCACAGTGATAGGACTTTTAATGATGGTTTCAAGAAGTATCCGGTTTGCACACAACAACTTCAACCAACCTCTCATAATTTAGCAGCCTCGGTGTTGGGATACACATGTGAGCCTCGGACTTCTCACTATCACATTTTAATGTCATCAGGTACACTAACAATTCAGAGAAGAAGCATTCTCATGTTCTCAAGAAAGCCACCCAATAGCTTAACTTTTGGTGCAAAATCCTAGAAATCATACTATTTGATAATGGTCTTTATGTTTTTAGTTATTTATCTTTCTTTCTTTCTTTTTTTTTTTTTTTTTTTTTTTTTTTTTTGAGACAGAGTCTTGCTCCGTAATCCAGGCTAGAGTGCCATGGCTTCAGCCTAGCTCACAGCAACCTCAAACTCCTGGACTCAAGCAATCCTCCTGCCTCAGCCTCCCAAGTAGCTGGTACTATAGGCATGCCACCACACCTGGCTAATTTTTTGTATTTTTAGTAGAGATGGGGGTCTCGCTCTTGCTCAAGCTGGTCTTGAACTCCTGACCTCATGTGATCCTGCCATCTTGGCCTCCCAGCGTGTTAGGTTTACAGGCATGAGCCACTGCACCCTGCCTGATAATGATCTTTAATATAGCTAGATTCTAATTTTTGGATAGGTGTTTTTGATTAACAATGTTTGTCTCACTGCAAAGTAATTTCACACTGAAGCTACCATTTTAATGAAAATACTTTAGAGATAAATTATATATTTTATAGACATACAATATAGCACATATGCATATATAAAAAGGAGGTCCATAATCTTTTAATACAGATATATGTATATGAACTTAATGTTTGGGCATGCACACAGAAAGAGTATGACCACTGACGTTTTATTGTTGGAAAAGTAAGTCCCAAACAAAAAATTGAGCTGAAATTGTTTGGAATAAAGGTGAAACAAGATGTGAACTAATTTTTTTTACTACAATGACACCAAGAGGTATTCCCTTGCAAATGTTTTTCTAATATAATTCGGACAAACCTTTAGTGAATCCTTTCTCCTTTAGTTCTCCCTACTTTTGTTTCTTCTTAGTAAAAATGGACAAAATAATGCACAAAGACACGTAACTTGGTCACACTATAGTGTAAAACAGACCTAGGTTCGAAACTCATCTCCACCGTTGACTGGCACTAGGCTTTGGTCAAGGGCTTCCTTCTCCTCCACTGTCAAATGAGAATGAGAATTACCTCGCAGGTCTATTGTAAGGATTAATCACAGGGACATAAAGTCCAGGCATTACACCTGGTACATAAAAGGCCCTCCACTTCAGAAAGAGTAAAAAAAAAAAAAAAATTAAAACAAGCTTTGCCTAGATTAGGTAAAATTGAGAGTAATGGGGATATTTTCCTAGTAGGTAGACTGAAATGTGTATCTACTTGGTCACCTAGTACAACACATAAATATATAAATCAATAAAGCTTTCAAAAGTACATCGTTTGGGTTTGGAGCAAAGGATATGACAGTTTTTCCTGTTGAATGGTCTTTCACTCAATGTTAAGGTTGATCACTTAATCTCGGAAAATCCAGAAAATTCAACAGCTAAAGATCTCACCTACACCCTAATTCAGTTCTTTGGGGTCTGTGTGGCTCTTTGTGTTACTCTGCAATCTGTTCCACCTGCACCTTAATAGGTGGTCGAGGCAGAGCTGAGTCCCAAAACTTCACTTTGGAATGTTCTGCCCTTTTAGGCGCAAAAAGAAAGTGTTTAGATTTAATGGTTTTATGGCCCATCAAATCCTGTGTGGTAGCCTCTAATTGCATCCAGGGGCTGGAATTTCTTTTAAACTTTTTTTTTTTTTTGACAGTTTAATAAGAATTTGCTAATATGCTGAGCATTCCTGGAACGCATTAGGTAGGTTTTAATTTTTCTCTATATGAGGTCCCAGCACTCCCTCATGTGGTGTTTGTCTACATAACAAGTCAGAAGCCAAAGGATAGATGAATATTTAATCTCTTTTTCTCTTTATTTTTATTTCTTGTGTTTAAAAGGAGAAAAAAGAAGCTCATATAGATCCATGGAAGATGAAATAAAATGTTATTATAGCCACTGTGCAAAAAACATAAGAGATTTCCATGAAAATGTTCTTAAAGCATCAAGTGTCAGAGTAAAGCAGTTTATTAATTGGTTCTTCGAGAAGTCAGAGATCCTATACTGGTCTTGGAAGATTGAAATTTAACATAATGATATCATTTATTTTATATATTTCTAGTATTTATGTTTATCTTGTCATTTCCTTCAATATGTTAATTATTTGTGGAAATGATTCTGTAGTCTCCCCCTGAAGAATATAAAGGAGAAAACTAAAAAAAAAATCAAAATCAAAAAATAATCTATTAGAGTTTCAAATGGATATGCCATTATAAGTAGATGCACTTATAAGATTGCTTAAATATTATAGCAATTGACAATTAGTAAAATATTGATTAATCTACAGCAACAAATCTTTTATTCATAACATGACGCATGACAAGTTGCCCTTCATCCGGTGTTTTCCAGTTATTTTCCTTTCACTTTAAAAGAGTTTTAGAAATTTTAATTCTTGTTTGTTTGTAACTCAAGACTTTTTTAATGCTCTTAAATTTTCTAAACAGCTCAAATTTCCTAATAATTTCATTTTCTGTAACTTATTTCATCTTCTCAAAGTTAAAAGGGTAAAACTATTAAAACATAGATGTTTGCAATTAATATTCTAAGACTATAGCCTGGGGATTCCCTTAGGGTTCTGGCTGCAGTTAATTACTTTTGGAAATATCAGTAATTGTCATATTATAGACAGTATTATCTAAGTGATTAATAATATAACCAAGGTATTTAACCTCTCCAAGCCTCAGTTTCCACACCCACAAGGCTTAGAGAAAGATCCTCAAGGCTCTGGGTTCATTTTAAGTTGGTAGTAAGGGATAAGTGGGATGAAAAAGTCAAATTGCCTGATGCACATTAACTGCTTAATAAATGCTGATTCTCATTATTTTTCACAAGATTTTGAAGTATTATTTTCTAAGTTATGCAGCATTTATTAAACACCTATTTGTGTTTTCAGCAAGATACAGAGATAATGACATATCTCCTTCCTCTCCTATATTCCAAGATTGCAGTATGAGAAATGGAAATCAAATGAACACAAGGGCTGACATAAAGTGTAGTGGAAAGAAGTGGGATTTCAGAAATACAAGAAAGGGCAGCTCAGTACTTAGAATTGCTTGTATCCCTTTTTATATTTGATAAAATATTAAATGGGAACAAAACCATTTATTTATATACTAAAAAAATTGTAAAGGTCATCCACTCCTGTTGGGAATTTTCTGGTTTTGTTTTCGGAGTTGCTTTCTCATTGCGGAGGTTTATTTATTTATTGTCTTTGTTTTTGACTTAGCAGAAGAACACTTTCTTTAAAGATCTCTTCATCTGAAACCCAACACAAGCAGCTGCACGCACAGTGTCACACCTAAATTCGCTAATATCCCTAGAAACAACCGCAGCCCCCTTGGGACATGGTATGCAAACCAATGGTCTTGCTTAAGCAGCTCACTTTATCAATGAGGAAACATAATCCCAGAGAGTGACAATATGCTGCCATAAGAAGTGAAACTAGTTAGCAGTGAATTTCCACATAAATCAGATGTCCCATCTGGACAGCCCAGGGGACACTTGTAGCCCACAAAGTGTTTGCTTTGGCCCACACCTTGTTGCTCCAAGCAATGTTTTGGGGAATTTTGATTTATTTGTCAACATTTAAAAACCAGAAAGATTGTTCATAAAAATCAATATTCCTGGCTTCTCTTAAAATTTGTGAAGTTTTGGAAACCTCACATCCTCACTCCCTTGGGTGAGCAAGAGCTAAGATGTGGCCACCCCCTTTGGATGGAACATGCCATCTCAGGCTTGCTGTAGTGTCCACCCTGAGCCGCCTGCACTGTTATTTTCTTAACTTCATCCCTCTTTGAACATTCACATTACAAGCCTGGCCTTCAAAGGCATTTTTGAGATTCCTGCACAAAGCTTAAAACAAAAATATTTTTAGCAAAAAAAAAAAAACTTTCATTTCCACTTAGGTATACATGGAGTGTCCTTTTCTGAAGATGAGTTTTTATGTGAGAAAGAGATTGGGGGACTTTGGGCTCTGGGGGGGTTGTGGGGGCGCAATAAAAGTGTGTATGTCCTATTTCTGTAAACTTCTCTAACATTTATTTCATGAATCCTCACAAAAAACCCTGGAGGTAAGAGTTCTTATTCATCTAGGGTTACCAGATTGGGCAAACATACAGAACACGGAGTTACAAATGATTTGTTGTTTATCTGAAATTCAACTATAACTGGCCCATTGTGTCTTATTTGGCAACCTTATATCCATCACCATTTTGAAAGGAAAATAGTGTAGCTTCATTGGTCACTCTGCAACCACACAGCAGTGTAAAAGAGCGGAATTCTGTCCTTGGGCCCAGTTCATACAGGGCTTGTGCCCCACAGTGGTGAGAGGAAAGGCAGAAGCGGCCATGAAGTCAAGCTCTGTGAGGAAGTCTGGAGAGTCGACCGGGACTATGTGAGACTATGTGAGATAAAGTGAGACTATGGTGCCATGGACACTTTCAGAACTTTCTGGAGGCCCATTCTAATTACTCAGGCCAGACCATTGTCTGTGGACTCAGATGCCTTTCATTTACTCTCATTGACCAGGCTGACGGGAACACTTCTCCAGAGAGATTGCTAACCACCTTCTGTCTTCTGAACTTGGCCCCAACTTCTCTTCCTATCTAGGGGCTAAGTCCTTAGAAATGGGAAAACGTAGGTACCAGATAATTAGGAGGGTAATAACAACAACAAAAAATCCTCCAGAACAACTTCCCTAGATTTTCCAAGGATCAGACTTGCTTGAGAGGATTTCCATATTCTTTCTGGGAATGATGAAATCAATCAAATAATATCTTCATTTTCTGAAAGAAAAGTAATGTTCTCATGCTCTTGCTTAGATTAGCCTGTGGCTACCTATACAGCCTTCAGTGAGCTATTTGTTACCCTGGTTTGCACACCTCCAGAAGCCAACAATGACACAAACATGTGAGAGCAAGTCATTTTATTTGGAAATGATCTCGAGATGAGTGGAAGGAGTGGGGAAGTGAGAGAGGCAGGAGAAGACAGCCAATAAAGGAGAACGTGTCAAGGGGAAGGTAAATTCTGTGGGCAACTGGAGCTCAACCCTTCTAGCAAACACTGGAAAAGGATTCAGTTACCCTGATCAAAGCGAGCTGAGGTATTTATCCGCCAACTGCTGCACATCATTGGCTGAGGGACCCACTCCCACTTGCCCACTCCCAACTCACCTATACGTGGGCTTCTGTTGCCAGGGAAACTGTCAGAGAAAAAGCAGCAGGTTCTGACAGAAAGGGGAATTAGCAAGGGGATATATCCAAGGCACCAACAGCATCAGTTCCAGGCATTCCTTCTTTCCTTCCATGTGACCCGTTATTCCACAACCAAACCCACCAACCAAGGACTACTCTTTGTTACAAGCTAATGGCCGTTGGCTCACAGGATACATCTAGATATTAAATAGGCAACAACCCATAGATGGTCACTGGAACATAGACAAAAACCTCAAGAGTGTTGAAATCTTTGAGAGAGGTTTCTAGTACAAATGCAGAATATAAACTGATGTTGCTGCCATGAGCAGAACGTGATGGAGGATCTTAGATGCTTGACGGCAGCGTGTATAAACTTTCATTGCCATCCCCACTTCCTCTGTCACCTCAGTGTCACTACGCCCTCCTTGTTCTGCCGGTTCCACCTTATCTATTGTGTATTTCACTTTCCGGGGGCCTGCTTTGCCTGGACCTAAGACTATAAATTAATTACTTCTAGGGGGGGTGTCATGAGCTTCTCTTCATGACACTGTACAGGATTTTCTGGAAATTAAAGGCAGCACCAAGTGGTTGGGAGTCCAGATTCTAGAGACAGAATGCCTGGATCTCTGTCATTTATGAATTGCTGCGTAACCCTGGGCAAGCACTCATCTGGCACGTTGTGCTTCAGTGTCTCATGTGTAAAATAGGCTTAATAATATGACCTATCCCTTTGGGCCTCTCCGAGGATTCAATGCTTTAATGCTTGTAATGTACATAGAACGGTTCCCAGAACACAGTCATTGCTTTGTAAGTGTTTGTTAAATAAATCTAAAGGGATGAGATCCTAACAGGCATTTAATATTCCCCCATGGTTAGTGCTGGGGGAAACAATGCTGTATAAATGAGTCCTCCCTGGGCTATCACATCATAATTTCTAAGTAAGCTTCCTTCTCTTTCTGCCCAGTCCAACACCACCAAGAATAAGCAGCAGTGGTCTCGAAACCATCAGACGTGAGTTGGAGAGTAAAGCTTGTCATTGACTAGCTAAGAAAACCTGCTTTCTCTGGAATGCTAGCTATTTGTCCACATAATGGGGATATGTAAAATATAAAATAAACTAATATATGTAGAAATAATTTGCTTGCTGCATGCTGTCTTACCAGGTGAGCTCTGCTTACTGCCTTCTCTGTTTCCTTCTCTCATTTCCATTCAAAGAATAGTTCATAAATATGGACCAAAAATCAGAAGAATATAAAGCCAGGAGTAATCTCATCGTTCATAAAAAAAACATTTGTAAACTGTGGTCAGCATCTTGGTCTTTAAAACTAAGCATATTTTAGGATCTATGAATAACTATTGTTCATAACTGCTTTTTAAAAATATTATTATAAAATCCTTCTATGCCACTATACTCTTTCTATGATATAGTTTTTAAAATTTCATGCTATATTTAATGCACCCTACTTTTTTGCAACCTATCTCCAATAATGGGACATTTGGTTGTTTGTTTTTTTTTCCCCTAATATTGCTCCTGTTAAAAATAACAAAGGCATGAAAATCCTTGTAGAAAAGTCTTTCCTCAAAAATCATAATTATTTCCTTGGAAATTTTAGAAGAGAATTTACAGCATCACATGAAATTCACAGTTTTAGAGCTTTGATATAGGGTGCCAAATTATTTTTTAGAAAGATTGTTTCAATTTATACTTTACCCATAAGTGTTTGAAAAATGCACATTTCCCCAATATAATCATACTATATAATCTTAAAATAATAATTTTCTATCCATCAAATAAAATATATGATTATAATTTACATTTCATTGCTTATTAGTAAAACTGAATATTTTTCTTGTGTTTATTGGCCAGTTTTATGTATCCATTTGTGAATTTACTATTTATATCTTTTTCTCACTTATATTTTTTGTCCCTTTTGGAACATATATTATTTTTATTCAAATATAAAGGCTTTTTACATAAAAAGGATATTAACTCTTTACAGTCTCATATTTTTTCAATTGTTTTCAGTTTGTCACTTGCTTTCAATTTTTATAGAAATGTGAGAACACTAAAATTTTAGTTTTTTTATGTTCATTAGTTTGCTTTTATTTTAATGGTTGTTGCCCTATAGCATCATGCCTGTAAAGGTCTTTCTTATCCCAACTTTAAATAGATATATACTCACTTAGTATTTTCCTTGTTCTTTCTTTTTTCTTTTTTTCTTCTCCTGCCTGTGTTTTAGGATTACCATAGATAGATGGCTGAAGACCCAAAGTTACCAGCCTCTGACCTAAGTCTATCCAGCAAAACCTTATTGTATCGTTCTGATATCCCTTGCAAAATTTTGTGTTAGACATTTCAGGAAGGAAGGCAAATTCACGAGATCCTTAATTTTTAAAACTGAAATACTTTAAAATAGTATTTAGTTCATGCTCTTTTGATCTGCATTTCCTGCCCTGCTTAGCATGAAAAGAATTCATTACGAACTGTAATATGAGTTTCTGAAGCAGAATTTGGGGAGAGTTATTACTATGCATAACCTTTCAAATGCTCATAGTTGCTAGGGAACTGGAAAGTTAATAAATTAGCCCTAATAAGATATTTCTTTCCATCATATTTGATTTTCTCATCGCTCCTTACTAAGGCAGCTGGAAATGCTCTATTGGGAATATAACTCATCCATAAAAAAAGAGTCATGATCCAAAACCAAGGAAGGAAACAACCAACCAGGTTCCTGCATTTGCTCTTTCACTGTGGGAACACTCTGGCTTAGTAGAAGCAGAAAGGCTTTGAGATAAGGTGGTCATAAGGTTGAATCCGGTTTCTGTGACTACCTGGCTACCTTGGGTGCATCCATTTCTCAGATCTCCATTTCCTGAGATGCTGATATTAACATTCATAATATGACAGTTACTGAGCCACTACTCTGTGCCAGGCACTTTGTATGTGTGAAGTCATTTAATCCTCACAGTAACCCAATGAAGTAGGTACTATTTTTAATTCCCATTTTACAGCTGAGGAAATCAAGGCACAGAAAGAGTATCTTGTCCAGAGTTCCACAGCTAGAAAGTAGAGGAGCAGGACATGCAATAGGCATTTCAACAGTAGAGTTGATGAGCTTAACTTTTCTGAGTGTAAAAAGATCCAGGGAAGCATTTGCTTGGTGCATATAGAGAAGGAAGTTGCTAAATGTTAGCCCCCTTCTGTCACTTTGATGAGACCCTCTTCCTACCTCGCACAGTTGCAACTTCCCCATCCTCATGAGCCATGCGCTGCATGGCAGTAGCCCCCGCACATATGGGCATGCTGACCCTCTGTCCTAGAACAGAAGTCGACAGGTCTATTTCAGCAACATTCCGGAGCATCCGTGGATACAGCTTCCATCTAGAATTAAAAAAAAAAAAGTTTTAGAATTTCAAAAACATAATCAAAGCTTTGACATTGTTTTAGTTAAAAAGAAAAAATATATATATTGTTTTTCCCCATCAAGCAAATTATTATTTAAAGCTAAAGAAAAAGAGGCAATTTTAATGTTTGTTAGGATAGAAAATTAAAATAAGATGATAATGATATTCCCAAGCAATTTATTTTATTAAATTACAATTAACATACAGTAGAATTCACCCATTTTAGTGTATAGCTTTGTAAATTTTGACCAATGCATATGATGTTTTAATTGCCACAACAATCAAGATCAAGAAACGCTCAAACATACCCAAAAATGTCTTCATTTTCTTTTGTAGTGAAATTCTCCCCAGTTCAATCCCCTGACAACCACTGATATTTTTATTTTTTATTTTTTTGGCCTGATAACTTTGCTTTGCAAGAATATTATAGAAACAGATACATGCAGTATGCAACCTTTTGAGTCTGGCTTTTTTCACTTAGCATAATTCGTTGCATATTGTTGCATTTATCAGTAGTTTGTTTCCTTTGATTGATGAATTGTTTCCATTGTACAAGGGTACCACCATTTGTTTATCCATTCCCAGGCTAAGGGATATTTGGAATATTTCCAGTTTGGAGTGATTATAAATAAAGCTACTACAAACATTCACTTACAGGTTTTTGTGTGAACATAGTTTTCATTTCACTTCCCACAAGCCATTTTGAAGATGATACACAAACGCATAGATGTTAGATTACAATTGAAGAAGAGAGGATATGTCTACTTTGTCTTCTTTTTATATAATAGGCAGTAGCTTCAAGCGATTACTTTGAAAATTACAATTTGGTTTCTTCAAAATCCTTGAGCTCTATGCTGTATTCATTGAAGTATGATAATAAATGAAGATTTTTTTAGTTTAATTGAACATTTTCCTCAAAAATGTTTAACAGGAACTAAAATTTTTAAAGAGTTTTTGACTCCTAAAAATTATTCTAAATGACTTTTTCTGTGATTCTTCTGTGTTGGAATGAAAAGTACCAATAAACCAACAACCAAAAATTCAGTAGTAAAATTTACAGGAGAACTAATTCTCTTTCCTCCCAGGAAAATTTATATCTCCTGTTTGTTGGAGTTTATTATTCTCCTCATTAGTGCTCTTTAAAACTGAAGAAAATACAGCCTTATTTCTAATATGTATTAGTATAATAAACGTGCTGTATAGACACACATAACATCCCTAACCAACACTCACCTTTCACCACCTAGATTTAACTCTGTTTCCAGAGAGATCAATATTTTTTAGTAAATATAGTGATGCATTATTCAGTAATGGAGTAACCCAAAAAAATCCTTAATTGAAGCATACTTCCTAGAACGGAAAAAGAAATTCTGCCTTCGTGTCGCTTTGTGGAGTAGCTCGGGGTCTGTAATCTAACCCTTCCTCACATAATAAAGTAAAAACATCCAGTCCCTGAAAAGCATAATAAAGAAGTTTTACTGTGTGATTTCTATGCTATTCCTTTGAACATCATAATTGTCATTATTTTATGTCACACCACATGCTCTGTTGCTGGAAGTCTTTTCTTCTCGACTGACCCTCACAGCATGATTCTTTGATCTCCATTTTGAAGGGAGAGAAGCAGAAGCCTTGAAGAGAGTTTTTATTACCAATCATCTTTAAGTGTGTTATTAGAACGAGAGAGAATGATTTTAATAGCAGCCATAGGCATGCCAGCCTTGGAAGGCATTAATATTTACTTAGAGCTGGAGAAACAATGAAAGCTTTTATGAAGAGAACATACAAAGCTACAGGGCCCCAGCTCGCTCTCGCTCTCTCTCTCTCTCTCTCTCTGTCTGTGTGTGTGTGTGTGTGTGTGTGTGCACAACAACAAAGACATTTTTAAATGTCAAGCTCCCATTTATAAGACAGGGCTGCATCCTTCTATCCCCAGACAGTAGTTTGACGTTTCTCCACGTGGTGGCGCAGTCACTTTACTATAAATTGTGCGCTCTTCCCGGTAAAACACTATTTTCTGCTCGGCGGATATTACAGAGACTTATCTACTAATGCACAAAATGAAATTCCTAGGCAAAATTAGATAAACATCAATGACATTAGAAAACGTATGTTCTCTAAAGAGTCCTCCAAGTTTTGATATTTTTCAAATAGCAATTACAATAACTTTATCAGATAGTTTAATAGCAGCTTTTTACTCCAAATTTAAGTAACTTTCCCATAATCATACATAAAATAGTAGCTCACTTTAACTTTGGACTGTGCTCTAATGGAGTCTCCACTTTGGAAAAAGGATATAAAGATTGGCAAACAGTTGAACCAATTAAATAATACACCTCAAATTTAACTTATCAAAAAATTAGGTGATAAGCACACTCCCTGTGACGTAGCTACTCTATTGAAGGAAGAAACTCACGCATCAGCCAGCTTTAAAACTTTGTGCTGTTTTTAAATCACACCAACTGAACACAGTGAATTAAAGTTTTGTAATTTTTTTTCCTGTCCCAAAGTTACTCAGTACATACGTAGGATGGGACTACTCACTCAAGTACCATGTAATTCACATAAGGCATGAGGCACTTTGCAGTTCACAACTTGGAAGTCACCAAGCCTTCCATATCTCACGAAGTTTCTAGAATTTCTAGGTTTGCAGAGGTGGTCAGTCTGCTTTGCCTCACCCCTTTACTCTAATTTGCTCCAAATTGCATTCCAGTATTCTCTACATTGAATTTTTATTATAAATATTTAAAACATATAAACCAAAAAGCACCTTATTCACCTGTTATGGATACTAGCTGAATGATTTTGTGACATTTATGCCTATGAGAAGAATACTGAAAATGTCACTAAAAATTGATATTGCTTCTCAAATATTAAAGTGAGAGAATAATATCACTTCTATCCATTGGTTATTTAAAATAAAACAACACAATTTTCAGAGTCAGTGGGTGCTGTGACAGAAAAGAGACAAGCTTCCTTTTTTAAAATCATGAGGGTTTCTAAATACCTAAATTATAGAATTATTTTTCAGTAAGAATTTCAGAAAAAACAAGCAAAACTCAAAACATGTACAGACCATAGTTGAGAAGGCTACTTTGAGTTAATGTGTAAGCAAAACAAAATACTATTCCTTTCCAAAATAGCCTCAATCAGTTCAGGCCATGCAAAATGTAGCAAGCTGACATTTGCCCTATTTTGTCATATTTGAAATGAGACATTTTGATCTTCTGGGTGGTTCCATGTTTTTATCTTTTTGTAAGTTTTTTCTTTTGCCACAACAATAATATTAGAGTCTTTAGTCTTATTCATAAATGTTTCCGAACAATTTCTGGGTCACATGATTGGCCCATATCCCCAGTACTCTGAAATGTGGTTGTCAGAGCTGAGCACAGAGAGATAAAAACTGTCACTGTGAATGACCTTTTGTTGTATTTGTGGGAAGGAGAGGTGTATACATTTCATAAATGTCTTTGAAAAACCCTGACCTTGTGCCACAATGGGTTATCTGAGGTTTGGTTGAACTGTTCTTTTCATTTGGATCAGAATGAGAAATTTCAGGTTGATTTTCTTCATGCCAACAACCCAAAGCCAACACAACCCTGGCAGAAAGTCTATTCTTAGTTGCATGTGACCAGCTAGATGATATGGGGTGAGGAATCAAGGGTCAAGTAGCAAATTACATAGCAAAAGAGGAATTGAGATGTTAGATAAGTAACAGCCCCTAACATTTGTTGTAATAAACTATCAGGTAGTTGATAATAAATAAAACCATCAGCTGTCTGCCAAAGAAAGTAGATTAATACATTTTTTTTCTTTTAAAGTTAAATGAAAGGGAAAGATCAAAGTTCATGGAAAAGGTAGTATTGCAAACTCATTCTCATTATCTGTGTCCTGTCCCTAAGTTACTCAATACACATATAGGATGGGAATACTCACTCTGGTGCCACGTTATTCACATAGGCATGAGGCACTTTGCCAGTTCACAACTTGAAAGTCATCAAGCCTTATATTTCTCTCAAAGTTTCTATTATAGAATTTCTAGGGCTGCAGAGGTGGCCCATCTGCTTTGCTGCACCTCTTTGCTCCCTCTCTGAGACCTCTACTGGGCCAAGTGTTTTGGGTCCATTTTGCCTCAGGTCAATCCAACAGCATTATGGAGGTCAGTGTGCATCCAGTGGAATGTAAGCTCCTGTGGATAGGAACTTTGTGTGGTTCATGGTGCTATCCTCAATGTGTAGTGTAGTTTAGCCTGTAAGACCCCTAATCAGCCCAAGTGAATTAACTAGCAGCGGGTGGAGGGGACGCAGGAGTGAGGAAAGCTCTATGTAAATGAAAATAGGTTGTCACCTGAGCACTGTGACCTGAGTAATGTGGAGACACCAACCTGGAAATCTGTCAAAGGTCTGATATTTCCTTCTTTCAAATGATCTCTTTGGGTTAAGGAGATCACTCAAAGGCAAACTACATTACTTGGTGAATACAGTTGAAATTGACCCAAGACAGGGGTATCTGTTAAGAGCAGAAACTTTTAAATGAGTCCAAAATATTAAATAATGATTGGAAAAGCTCATGCAGAATCTGACACCCCTGTCTTCTGAGCCAACTTTCCCTTCCCATGACTTCCCCAGCATGTGGAGCTCATTTGGGTTCCAGGGAAAACCTAAGATAAAGTCAAGGCTCAAAGGGGTTGGGAGAGGCCCTAACCTTCACCCCGTCACCATTCTCTGATTTGTGGGTGAATCAGTGCTATCTATGAGGAGCTGCATTAGTTAGAGCAATTTCTTTCCTCCTATTTTTACATATAGAAAAGTGATTTGGAGTAATTTTATTATAGACTAAAGAAGAAATCAGGAAGGAAAGCCAATCCTCTCCTCCTGCATATTTTTTGCCTTTTTAAAATTTGCCCCCATAAATAAGTACCCACAATATCCATTGCCTTTACTAAGAGCTCTATAATGCTAGATGGTTAAGTCTGAAAGAGGGTGGTGTACTGAAGACACTCCTCTCCTACTCCAGCAAATAAACCATTTTTATAACTGCTGAAAGAAAAACATCCTTAAAAATTATTTTATTTCTTGTTTCTATTACAAACAGAAAACATAAACCATGACACCCACCATCTTGTGCTTTGAAGTATGAAAGTCAAGGGAAAACTAATTTAGGAAGAGAAATGAAGCGCTCTGGAGGAGAGATGAAACAGCAAGGTTGAAAGATTAATGCTACATAGACAAATTGAAATCTAAAGTGAAAGTTTAGACAACGGTAATCAAAATGAATGATAACACACGGAAAGCCAGCAGGATGGGAACATTTGAAGCAACAATCCAATCTGGTTCAACCAGATAAGATGATTATCTTGCATTTAATTTCCTACACCATGAACATAAACATTCACTGTCATACTCAGAAAAAAAGAAAATGGAGTCATCAGAATTTATCTCTATTTTTCTATATGTAGTTAAATTAATTATCATCATATTTCCAAGTGAGGTAACATAGGATCGGCTATTACAGTCAGTTGTTTAAGATTCTATTTCTATTTTATATATATATTTTTTGAGACAGAGTCTCTCTCTGTTGCCCTGGCTAGAGTGCCATGGCGTCAGCCTAGCTCAGAGCAACCTCAAACTCCTGGGCTCAAGCAATCCTTCTGCCTCAACCTCCCAAGTAGCTGGGACTACAGGCATGCGCCACTATGCCCGGCTAATTTTTTTCTATATTTTATTTGGCCAATTAATTTCTTTCTATTTTTAGTAGAGATGGGGTCTCGCTCTTGCTCAGGCTGGTTTCGAACTCCTGAGCTCAAATGATCCGCCCACCTCGGCCTCCCAGAGTACTAGGATTACAGGCATGAGCCACCACGCCCGGCCTGGAATATTTTTAAACAACTTAAAAGCCACTATTTCTCACAGCCCCAAGAATTTTTCTACTCTCTACCAAGCACAAAGATAGACAAATAATTCTTCATCAACATAAAACTAGATTTTATTTTGGTACAATGTCTTTCTGTAATTTTAAACATAACTTTAAAAAATAGATTTTCTTACCTGGAAAATGCTGCCATATTATCAGCCAAGGTTTCCTGATCATTTGCCCCAGACTTATAATAGTCATAGATAGACTTTTGAAGTGTGGATTTAGCATGTTGTTCATAATCATTGATACAAAGCAGCCGGGGGAGCATTTTCAGTTTGTTGCAACCCCAGATGTTGTTTTGGTTATTTTTCTTCATGCATTGCCTTCTACACCCTGACTGTTCCGTTATTTGTCAATTATTAATAGACTTTTGCCAAAGTTCAGGTTTAGTTCTTTGTTGATTAAGTCAAATAAGCAAGCATTACATGCCTAGACTTTTACATTTCATTTGCAGACTGTCTGCCAAAGAACAAACAAGTCATAAGAAGTTGGGGTTGGGGAGACAGTAGGTGGGGATTAGGTGTCTGTCACATTTAAAAAGCAGAGGAATAAGTAAAAAATTAAGGATTTAGAGAAGGACTTGCATGAAACCCAGCTTGCCTCAGTTCTGCCTACGGCTGCTTCTTTCTCATCTTCTTCCCTACTAAGCCTTTGCTCTGTGCTTGGAACCCAGAAAGGGCTGCCCATTCATTTTCCTTTCATGTTTGGATCATGTACATATCATGTGAAAAAGAAACATATAAACTGAATGGGGCATCCAGTAAACACAGGGATTCTGCATGATACGAAATTTAGATGATTATAAACATTTGGCTTTCACACAGAATATTTAGACCAAATTTACAGCTAACTCTTTTTTAAAAATAAATTTTGTGTATATTTGAGGTTTACAACATGAAGTTATGGGATACATATAGATAGTAAAATGGTTTCAACAGTGAGGTAAATTAACACATCTGTCATCTCACATACCTACCTTTTGTATAACAAGAGCAGCTAAAATTTACTAAAATGATACGATTCTATTAAGTTTAGTCCTTATGTTGTACATTGGATCTGTAGACTTGTCCATACATATTTACTCTTTGCATCCTTTGACCTACATCTCCCCATTTCCTCTTCCTCACTCCAACCCTTCCCACTGGTGGTAATCACTGTTTTATTCTCTGTCTCTGTGTATTTGAGCTCTTCTTTAAAAAAAAATATTCCTCCTAAAAGTGAGATCATTGAATATTTTTCTTACTGTGTCTGGCTTATTTCACTTGCACAATATTCTTCACATTCTCTTGCAAATGGCAGGATCCCCTTCTTTTTTAAGTTTGGAAAATATTCCATTGCATGTATTTTTTATTTTCTTTACGCTTCTGCCCACAGGCATTTAGGTTTACTGCTAATTCTTAAAGAGTCTTATCTTGCCCGGAAGAGGACATAGAGAGGTGCTATTCCAAAAGACCTTGTGGTCTCAATCTAAAATTTCACTCAATCATGGAACATGTGAGGAAGATTCGTATTAATAAGATGTGATTGAGACTTCAATGGCTTTCAGGTTTTTACTGCAGCCAGATTTGGGTTTCAATCTAGGAGCTTCTGCTCAAAGCTGCTCGCCAGCTGTTCATTCAAACAGCCTACACTTGTATGGGAACTTTCTTTTAAACTTGGAGCCTGTTTTTCCTTCCACAAGCTATGCTAAATGTTATGGAATTAATACTCGTAGAACAGCCTTCAACTAAGGACTTAGTGGGGTTGGCACATAAATATCCCAAATCTCTTATTCACCTGGTGGAATTAGCCCTGGGTTTTACGTTCCACGTTGCAGGCTCTGGTTGCCCACCGTGTGAGCTGGTTGATACCCATCCTGTGTTGACTGCTACCCCTTTCAATCTCACTTTCCTACCCTTCATGGGTCCTTCCTCCACCTCCCAAATAACCCCTTGCACCCCTTGTACTTGAGTGCTTGTCTCATAGTTTTCTTTTGGTGAAACTCAAACCAAGACAAGGAGACATATTACCGACTGCCCTGAAGAGTGACTGTGAGGACCAAAGGATGTATCATCAGTGAAACACTCAGCACATAACAGGTAAAGTTGACCCTTGAACTGCACAAGTTTGACCTGCATGAGTCCACTTATATGTGGATTTTCATTTGCCTCTGCCACCCCTGAGACAGCAAGACCAACCCCTCCTCTTCCTCCTCCTCCTCAGCCTTCTCAACAGGAAGACTGCAAACATGAAGACCTTTATGATCCACTTCCACTTAATATATAGTAAATACATTTTCTCTTCCTTGTGATTTCTTAATAATATTTTCTTTCTTTAGCTTACTTTATTGTAAGACTACAGTATATAATACATATACAAATATGTGTTAATAAACTGTTATCAGTAAGCCTCCTGATCAACAATGGGATACTAGTAATTAAGTTATGGCCGAGTCAAAAGTTATACACAGGGGACCAGCACCCCTAACCCCCACGTTATTCAAGGGTCAAGTGTATTTAGTAAATATCACCCACCATAACCTTCATAATATATTTTGCCAACAAATTTTTCTAAAAGTCTTTTGCTTAGCCAATTATGTAAGTACAAACCCCTAGCATGCAAAAAATTGGACAAAGGGATATTTGGACTTCTGGAAGGCCACTGCAGTTCTTCTTTGAGTTGACAAAGCAACTAGAAACCAAAGATGTTAGTTCCATAGTGGTCCACTGGAAAAACTGGGAAGGAAACCACAACCCAAACTATAAGCTACCCTTTCCCAGCAATAATGATGTACATAGTAGCAAAGAGTAGAAGGTCTTAATGTAATCAAAATAGCTTTATGCTGTTAGGATTGACATTGAATTATACAGTACATAGGTTTGTTCTTAAAGTTCACAAATGCTTACCTTTTGCATCAGTGTAGTGATAGGTCAAATGACATAATTGCTATTGGGATGTGAAAAATCTGTTAATAAGATAAGCAACTTCTAAATAACTCAGTTTCACAACTAACAAAATCATTATGAAAAGTTGATCTAAGGGATCTTAATTCCTAGGATTAGTTCTCAAACTGATTCAAAATTTGCAGATTAAAGCATGACCTTTTGTTTACCTATTTATTCATTTGCAAGTTTAGCCATTATTAAAACTATTAGCACCTTACAACTAATGTAATTGGGATGAAGAGGTAAGTTAACATTCTCTAATGAACCTTAAGCAAATCAAGTCCTGGTGAAACTAAAGAAATCATATAAAGGCCAATGGTTCTCAAAGTAGGTCCCAAATCAGCAGAATCAGCATCACATGGGAACTTGTTAGAGATGCAAATTCTCAGGCTCCACCCTAGTCCTACCAAATCAGAAACTACAGCCGTTGGTGCTGTAACAAGTCTTCCGAGTGATTTGATGCACAATATTGCCTGAGAACCATGGTTTTGGCAAGATGGAGAATAAAGGAGGATTTTTTTTAAAGAGGTGTCAATTAAAAAAAATCCACTCTCCATCACTTGTCTTAAGATGCAATATAGGCTATTGCTTTCAGAATTTATTATTTTCTGATTTTGTCTTTGTAGGAGGCTTTTTATTTTAAATGAGGGAGAGCATTTGGTTGAATCTTAGTCATTTCAATGAGTGTAAGCACTAGAAGAGGCTAAGTTTCACAATGTCTCAAGCACCAATGGCTAGTGAGATGCCAGGGTATCCCACTGGAGAGAGTGCCTCTTACAAAGATAAAAAAAAAAAACTATTTAATTGCAGTCTTACTGTACATCTTTTGATATGTTTATTGGCCTTTCATTTTTCCACTTTTGTGAAATGTCTTGAGTTTTGGTTGTTATTGATTGTACAAAAGTTGTTAAAATCAAAATGGAGTCACTAATGTTAAGAAAACCCTGACAGAGCTGGGGAAAGCCATGAAGAGCAGGTTCTCACACTTTTCTTTCTGATAATGAAAAAGATTCTACAAAAACCACAACTTGGTACAAAGGCCATTGCAACCTTACATAAAAAAATACTGCTGCAAGGACATATGCTCAGCAACTGCCTGTCCAACCGGAGACTGGCATCACCCTTGTTATTGACCTTTGTAGCCAAGAATAATTATCTCAAAACAATTTTATAATTCTCATTTTTTCTTTTAAAAACCTTTGTCCTCTGTTGTTTCTCTGAATGTGCACATGGCTTACCATGGCATGCATTTTCCTGTTGCAATGCTCTGTTCCCAAATAAACTTCTCTTCTTTTAGAGAGCCTCTTTCTGTTTGTTATTTAGGTTGACAATTGATAGGCTTTCTTTATATACTTTGGACATAGATCCTTTGTGGTTACATATATAAGGTACACTTTTACTAAGTTCTCGACTTATTTTCACACATTAAAAATGCCAATGTCAGCCTCAAACCTGTAGTGATTGAGAGCATGTGGTTAGATACCCTCAGATTTCTTTCTTTCTTCTTTCCTCCCTCCCTTTCTTCCTTTTTCTCCTTTATTCATTTTTTTCTTCTTTTTAATTTTTCTTTCTTTGTCTCTTCTTCTTCTTCTTCTTCTTTCTTCTTCTTTTTCTTCCTCTTCTCCTCCTCTTCCTCCTCTTCTTCTTCTTCCCTTTTGTCCTCCTCCTCCTCTTCATTTTCTTCTTCTTATTATGCCTGCCTCTCTCTCTCTCTCTCTCTCTCTCTCTCTCTCTCTCTCTCTCTCTCTCTCTCTCTCCATATTGCAATTAGAGCCAAGTTCTAGACAGGCCAGTTGCCTCTAACCAGGTGGATTTTCTTTCTCTGGTTCATCCTCTAAACATGTTGCCCTTTGAGGTCCTGGCTTTGACCTGGGATGAAGGAGTATGCCAGTGATTACAGACTTTTGGGAAGAATTCCCTCTTTCATGCTTTGCAACAACAACATAATTTGTGGCAAGCGGTCACCTGGAGGTGGAGTGAAAATGGAAACAAGAGTGGGAAAGGTTTGCTTGTGTCCCTCCACTCCCTTGAGTTAACAGCCTTGTGAGCATCCACCTTTGAAGTGATATGGCTTCCCTGTGGTCCCCTCAAGGGCCATAAGGCAGTTAAAAATAGAGCTCCAATGCAGGGTTGGGTTCAGCACATACCTTTGGGGAAAAAGTAGCTTCAAGATTCTGCTTATTTCTCTGGGATCTTGCTCCCACAGATTTTGATCTGTTTATTCACTATTATTTTATGAGCATTTTGATGCCTTTAGAAATATGTTTGTTATATTTGAAATAACTGTTAATTATTTTCAGCAGGATAGTTGAACTGGCATATTCAGATCACTCAGTATGAATATGGGCAATAAATCATTTGACTACTAACTACTGATCATGAATTATTAGTTTTGTTTTGTTTTATACCATTATCCCTTATCCGGTGTGGAGATAAGTAATGTTCCCTTAAATCTCCCCTTGCACTGAAGGATTCTTTCTCCCTCACTAATCTTTCACTGGGGACATCATCCTATGGGTTCCCATCTTTATGTGGGTGTCGCCATGACTTAGTCTCCTTGCGCCCATGCAGCTACAAACTCCAGCCCTCTATGTGGACAGGGGTTTGTAGAGGACCTTGGGAAAACTTTATGCTTCATTGCCATTAATCTGCTGTTTGAGGTTTTACTTGCTTTTGTTGTTTTTTGTTTAGTTTTTTATTTAACTTCTTCAGAATATCTTTCTTTCTTTCTTTCTTTCTGTCTGTCTTTTTTTATTTTTGAGAGACAACAAAGTCTTACTCTGTCACTCCCAGTAGCATATAGTGGCACCACCATAGCTCACAGCAATCTCAAACACCTAGGCTCAAGTGATCCTCCTGCCTCAGCCTCCCGAGTAGCTGGGACTACAGGTGTGTGCCATGAACACCTAGCTAATTTTTTTATTTTTGGTAAAGATGGGGTCTCACTTTTGCTCAGACTGGTCCCAACCTCCTGACCTCAAGGGATCCTCCCACCTAGGCCTCCCAGAGTGCTAGGATTACAGGTGTGAGCCACTGCACTCAGCCTTCATTACTTTCTTGACATTTCAGCAGCACATTGTAAAATATGCTTATAATATTCTATCTCACATCTGTAGGTGTTTTATGAAAGACTTTTTAGTAAAGCTAGTCTACATATTTCCAAATACTTTAAGTATGGTTCTTTAATTATGGGCCTTTTATTGTATAGAAATGTAAATGTTTAATTTAGTCAAATGTATCAATATTGTTACTGATGGTTTGGGCTTTTTAATCTCATTTAGAAACTCCCTCAAAGATCTTAAAAACATTCTCCCATATTTTCTTCTATCTGGAACTGATCTTTGTGCACTGATCTTTGTGGTCACTATTTTTTATCCGTAAGCAAAATGAGCCAAATATTTGGTTCAAAAAATATATCCAGTTCCTCCCTTCAAGGCACATAGTGAAATTGCATGTTCTGGTTCCCCTATGCACAGGGCCATGCTGGTTCTGGCCCATATGACCAGTTCTGAATGAATTACTCGTGTCTGGTAACCATCAAATTGCGGTTGGACCATTTAATTGCCAATGCAAGACCCTTCCTATCTCTCCTCTCCTTGGCAGATCAGCAAGCTCTGTCCTCATGGTGGCTGCTTTGTCAGCATGGGTGGTGATGAGAAGACCCCCAGGCAACATATGACTGGCACATAGTATGATCACACATTATGTCTTTGTCATTCTAAGTCACATAATGTATCCCAATCTGATACATACAAGGCCCAAGGTAGAAATTACTTTGCTTTTCCAAATAAATAACCAATTGTCTGACTATCACTGATTGAATAAACCAGATTTCCAAACTCATTCAATAATATTCATTAGGACAGAAATATTTCATACTATGAATGTAACCAATAGAACCTAAACCACGTTCTTTTGATTAATACAAAACTAATTTATGCCACAATATTTCCTATGTAGATGTAGGATATTTCCAAATTTAATAATGAAATAAGATAAATAATGGATGCAATAAAATATGTCCTCTGTGAGCAGTGTACAGACATCTCCAAAGGGGGCTATTCTTAACCCACAGCTGTACTTGGAACCAGTGAGCAAGAGTAGATTGGCTAATAATTGGATGTCATGCTCTCTGATTTTATAGATTAGGAATCAAAATGAAATGATCTTAAACAGTGTTTTGTTTAAACTATAGTTTTCTGCTAAGAGGAAAATCTCTCGATGTTTAAAACAACAAATTTCTTCAAGTAGATCATTTGAATCTACGCAGGAAAGATAGTTCTACCTGAGAGGTGATGCTGAAAGGAAATCACTGCACATTGGATGCACATCCCAGAATAGATCCTCATTCTGCAGACACCTTGTCTTAGAGGATAAAACACAGATACATGCAGTCTTCTGAAAGGCATTCAACTATTTGATCCTCTTATAAACGTTATAGATGATTATTAATAGTATGTTTCTTGAAAATTAAATCTGAAAGCTAAATACCCATGCCAAATGAAAAACTCCTTTTAGCATATTTTAAAACTAAAAAATTTGGGGGACCAGCATATTTTGGAAATTGGTAAAATATGAGAATATTTATGTGAAGTGTATGTAGAAACCATGCAAACTTATTAAAAGCAAATGGACTTAGGAAAAGGAGCAGACTGGATAAATTTCTATCCTCCCTCTCCTCATTTTGTTGCTAAATATAAAAAATAAAAATAAAAGTCAGTCTTTTAAGATATGTAAAAATGCTTTTTTATATTCTGACACTTAAGCTCAATTGCTGGGAATATCATTTGTGACAAGCAAAAGTAGCTGCCCTTTCATAAAGGATAGCATAAGAGGAAAGAAGTGTTTATCTTCTAACTTATTACCATTGAGGGAACTGTTTGGCAGGAATGGTGTTTCTTTTATCTGCTCTGGGACCATTGGTAGTGAATGTTCTGTATGAGATTTCAGACCAACATAAGTCAGTTTTGTGTGGATTGATGTTCAATTTTATAAACTCTTAATGAAATCATGTAGGGTCTTATACTGATAGCCTCAATATAATCCGGAAGACAAAGACCTCTTTTCAACTTCTGTGCAGCATCTAAACAAAGTGTATCAGTTGGCTAATTATGGAAAATAAAAGCAGACCATTTTTCAGATGTCTCAGGGCTATATGCCTCTGTAGAGCCCCAGCACCAGGCAATTCCGTTAGTAAAAAGACAAATCACAGGTTTTCCATGGCTGCCTTTCTTCGGTCAGGATGAGACAATATTATTATATAATGAAACCTTGTAGCTCTTTTCCTCTCTAAGCCATGCTTTATCCACTGTGAATAACTCTTGAAAGTTAAGTACATGTGTATTTAAGAGTCCTATTTTACTCTTCCTTGTTTAAGAGGAGAGAAGTCACCAAAGAAAGGATAGGTTGAAATGTTGACAAGAACATGGTAAATTTGCAACAAAAAGACACCTAGAAAAAAATTTCATTTTAATGTGCTCTGTATCAAGTGGCTGTCAAGTTATTATCTAAGGCAATTGTCCCCTCTCAGCTGTTAGGTCACTTGTGAAAACAAAAACAATAATTAGCCTTGTTTTCTCACAAGTACTCAGCACACCGGCTTCTACCCTTTCTGTTCTCTTAGTATCTACGTTCATGTCTTCAGTTCAACAGTAGTCAGACAACAGTGGGAAGCAGGCCAGTTCACAGCTTTTAGCCCTTTTGCCTTAATGGGATTTTCCAGAAATCATGTGCATAGGGATCATACAAATTATTCTTACCTTTCAGCTTGGAGTAACAGGAAAGTGTCTGCTAATGAGATTTCAGCATTGACAGACATCGGTATTATCCAGAAATGAGATGGTATCGTTTTCAATGTTCAGGAAACAATTTCTTAATGGATAATGAGGTTGCAAAAGCAAAGGACTTAAAAATTATAATAATATGGGCAGGTTTTTATTTTAACCAATATTTCTAAGCATAAATAAAATGTGTTTTTTTGGTTCTTTCAGTCTGGAGTCAGTACCGACTGCTGCAAAAAATCAACATTTAATAATGTTAAATAGTTCCTGCCCATAGAGGATACATAAGGTCTCAGAATGTTTGGATACATATAAAATAGGCAGTACCTGGAATTCAAATTTGATTAGTGAGACACATAATCTTTATATCTGCCTCTTTTCATTTCCCTTGATTGGCACAATTACAGAAAAGCAGCAGTTCCTAAAGTAGTTTCCCAAACTGGGTTCCATGGATAACTAACAAATACTCCTTCACAGAAAGAGCCTATATACAGGAAGAAAATATGTGGTTCAATGGAAAACTATGATTGTTTAGATCACAACCTCCCAGGTTATCTGATGGTAGTTGTCACTGTCTTTGAGCTATTTTAAAACTGCATAAGTTGTAGATGTCTGATGGAAATGCAAAATAACACAAACATTCAATCCATAACAGCAGTTTAAGCGAATTAATTTCATCTTTCATGATCATTTATTCCTGGTGCTCAGGCCCAAACCTAGGAAACATTATTTATTCTTTTTCCCTTTTACCATCTACATCTAATCCAGAAACAAGTCCTACTGATTTCAACATTAAATTATATCCCACTTCCTACCATTAAACAATACATTTGTTCCAACCAACCTGGTCCACGCCACCAAGTTCTCTCACTTGAACTGTGGATCATGATGAAACTTAAAAACTTAAGCCAACCCATGTTATTCCCTGGCTTTCAAGCCTCCAGTGGCTTTTCATCACACTAAGAATAAAATTGATATCCTTACCAGGTGACCTTCAGGGTGTTAAATAATCTGCTGCTCCCATCACACACATTTTTGCTTAAAGATATCAAACCTATTCTAGCTCCAGAGCTTTTTATCTCCAAGAAACTCTTATTGTCTAGACTTTTCTAGGGCTGACTCCTTCTCCTTCCAAAATTCTGGGCAAGTGGCACTTTTTCAGAGAAGCCTTCCTCAATTACTTTATTTAAAATTGCATTCTTCTTCCCTAGCCTTGCTTCTTATCCTGCTTTATTTTCTTCATAGCACATATAAAAAATCTGAACTTACATTATTTATCAGTTTGTGTGTTTATTATTATCAGTGTTCTCTACAAAAATGTAAGCTCCTTGAAGTCACAGGTTCATTTCTCTTTTTCACAGCTGAATCCCCAAGGTCCAGAACTGAGTGTGGTACACAGGCTGCTATGGCAGGCTGAATAATACTATCCCTCCACCCCTGCCACCATCTGTTCACATTCTAATCCCTGGAACCTGTGAATATGTTAGCTTAAATGGCCAAGAGACTTTGCAGATGTGATTAAATGAAGGACCTTAAAATGGAGAGATTATCCTGAATTGGGCCCTCAATGTATTCACAAGGTTGTCGTAAGAGGGAGGCAACAAGGTATATGTGGGGGAAGACAGTGATGGGATGATGAAAGCAGAGATTGGCGTAATAAGACAGGAGCCAAAGAATGCTGGCAGGCTCTAGAAACTGGAAGAGGAAAGGAACAGATTCTCCCCTGAAGCCTCCAGAAGGAATGCAATCTGCTGACACTTTTGATTTTAGCCTCTTCAGACTCATAACTTCTGGCCTCCAGAAATGGAAGATAATAAATTTGTGTAGTTTTAAGCCAATAACTTTGTGAAAATTTGTTACAGTAGTATTATAATTGCAAACTAATATAGATGTATTCCATAGATATTTGCTTAAGGAACCAGTTCCTTAACAGAGGTAATATACAGTCATTCATAACAATGTCTTGGTCAAAACATGTATGGATAGGCTGCATATTCAATGGTGGTCCCATGAGATTATATCATTATATTTTTACTGTACCTTTAATATGTTTGGATATATTTAGATACAAGAATACTTACCACCATGTTACAATTGCCTGCAGTATCGATCATAGTAACATGCAGTCCAGGTTTGTAGCCTAGGAGCAGTAGGTCACATATAGCCTAGGTGTGTAGCAGGTTATCCACGTAGGTTTACGTGAATTCACTTTATGATGTTCACAGAGGGATGATCTTGCCTAATGATGAATTTCTCAGACTATACGACCGTCATTAAGAACACATGACTGTAACAGTGATGTAGAACACAGACTGTGAACTAAGATTTATTGGCTTCAAATCTTACCTTTTAGATTAACAAAATGGTACCTGTAAAGCACTTTATACAATCACTCAATAAATGCCAGCTTTATGTTGTGTCTCATAGTTCAAAGAGAAGTCCTAGCCCTGTGTTTCTTAACCCTGGCTGCACATTAACACCACTTGAAGAGGTATACAATGCTCATGCTTTACCTCACAAAAGCTACATAATTTGTAGGGCTCCATGCAAAATGAAAATGCAGGGCCCTCATTCACAAGCTATTAATGATTTCAAAACTATAACAACAGCATAGCATTTAAACTCAGCACTAGGCCCTTTCTAGACATGGGACCCTGTGGGACTGCACAGGTCATATTCCTGAAGCCCACGTTGTTCAAAGGATTGTGAAATAATTTATCGAGGGTAGTGTTCTGGTATCTGTAATGTTTAAAAGCAAAGCTATTCTAGAATACAACCAAGGGTGAGAGTCACTGATGTCGTCCAACAGTATCATTTAATAAATCAAAAACACTGAGGCCCATGTTCAATGCTGGCTTCCCACAATATCTCCAAAACAACCTGTCAAGAAGACAAAGTTGAGCTTATTGTTTACTTAGTAACAGCACTACCTCAACAGAGTCTTAATTGCATCTTACTCGGGGGAATGGCAAAATTGGGATATTTATCAAAACCTGGAAGTCTCCTTTAAAGTATATTTTAGAGAGTGGCAGGGAGGGTTGTTAGGACTGCCTAAGGATCCGAAGGCAATATTATAGGATCAGTGAACACCATAGAGCAACAAAACTTTGATGCCTTCTAATGAAGAATCTTCTATTAGAAAGTCTCCAGAAAGAACGGATCATAGTTATTTGTAATTTTGATCTTCCTGGGAAAGTGTTTCCTGGAATAGTGAAGTTATGTTGATGAAGTGGAATAGTGAAGTTATGTTGGTGAAGTGGAATAGTGAAGTTATGTTGGTGAAGTGGAATACCAAAGTCAAGTTAATATAGACAGGAAGCTGTGAGGATAGTTTGAATTCTCACTGGAAAAGTTAAAGGATTACACAAGTAGTGGTTGAGTTAGACCATAAAGGTTCTGACTCAAAGGTAATGCTCGTACCAGGCTGCTGCTATGGAACACAGGGATATAAATAAAACCTCTCAAATTATGGTCAGAATTTTCACAACATACATTTCAAAAGACAGTATCCTCAATAAGTATTGCACTTCCAGGAAAATTGTGAAAAAGCAACCTTCAATTGGGGATTTATAAAAGAAAAGCTAAAAGCGATGATTTTTTAATCATTAAAAAGATAATATTTGATCCAGCAATCCCACTACTGGGCATCTATCCAAAAGAACAAAGGACAATCTACAAAAAAGACACCTGCACTCGAATGTTTATAGCAGCACAATTCACAATTGCGAAGCTGTGGAAATAACCCAAGTGCCCATCAATACATGAGTGGATTAATAAAATGTGGTATATGTATACCATGGAGTACTATTCAGCTCTAAGAAACAATGGTGATATAGCACATCTTGTATTTTCCTGGATAGAGCTGGAACCCATACTACTAAGTGAAGTATCCTAAGAATGGAAAAACAAGCACCACATATACTCACCAGCAAATTGGTATTAACTGATCAGCACCTAAGTGGACACATAGGAATAACATTTATTGGGTGTTGGGCAGGTGGGAGGGTGGAGGAGGGGGCGGGTATATACATACATAATGAGTGAGATATGCACCATCTGGGGGATGGTCATGCTTGAAGCTCAGACTTGTAGGGGGAGGGGGGCAAGGGCATTATACCTTAAAATTTGTACCCCCACAATATGCTGAAATAAAAAAAAATTTTTTTAAAGAAAAAATAAATAAATAAAAAGATAATATTTTTGAATGTAAGGTAAATTATGAGAAAGTTTGCAAGGAATTTAAAATTGTTATGCCACATATGTAATAATATCTCTAAATCTTAAAATTAATTTTGTAGCAGAGAAGACTGAGTCATTTGAGGAATCAGAATTAAGAAGTCTTCATAAATTATTATTTCATAGCAGTTACTGTAAGTTAAAACCTATTCCAGTCTCTCAGGCTAAGTGTTTTCCTTTTCTTCAAATGATGCAGCTATGCATATTTTAGAAATTTTTCCAAGAAGTCCCTATCTTTGTGTGTTCACTGAGTTATGTCAAGAATAGAAGTCTTTGTTGAATTTTAACTAAACTAGAGAAGTTGTAGCTCCAAAAAATCAGCCCATATTTTTCCAAACTTTCACAATAAGTTCTTTCTAATTTCCCATTGGTTTTAGCTTTTTATTTTTAAGAATACTAATTAATAATGCTTTATTTGACTGGGGGTAGAACTTGAGTAGACAAGGGTGTAATGCTGAGAAGAAAGTAGTCCCTTGGAGAGATTTTTACATTTAGATGAAATTTCAGACAGAAAAATAATACTTTAGCCATTGCACACTCCTAGTTGGGACCTCACAATGGTGATATGGAGGGAAAGAGACAGGCAGAAGGAAAATGCCTTCCCCTGCTAGAGCAGCAAATGTGTAATTTTCTTTTTCTGCACCCTGAAGGCTCACTCACTTCTGGACAGACAGGAAAAACTGAATGGAATTAATAGCACTAATGTGAGAACTCAATATAACATCTTCCACTCACATGTGAAACCTGCTATAAGTTAATGATGAGGAACGAAGAACAGTTATTCTATTTCTGGTTTTATGTTGAAGACCCAAAGCATCCAACTCAGAGGAAAAAAGTCCGGAGAGTGGAAAGATGATGAGCAAAAATATAGTCCACAGAGGAAACAGGTTATATCAGCTGTAATTCATTATTATTCCATTGTAATGTGGCAATGACAATATGTCACTTTATGAGTATTTAATGATTCTCTCCTGCCCCAGCAAGGAATAACATTGTCCTGTTTCTTCCTTATACAAATTCAGAGCAGACAGGTGAGGAGAAGAGAACAAAAGAAGATAAAAAAAAAGTTTGTAGCAGAAAAGATTAAGACTTATAAAAGAGAAAAATTAAGATATGGAAGGAAATGACAAGGATGAAAAAAGCAAGAGCATATGCAAAAAGAATGCAAGATAAAGTCTGTGGGGGAAGAGAATGGAGAAGGAGAAAGGGAGTAGAAGTTGAAGGGTGGACCCTGTACCCGTGCATGAGAGTAGAATACAAGAAATAAGTAGAACTTTTAAGGAATGTTAATCTAGATAATGGGTTAGACTCTCTTTCCTATTTTTCTGGAGATAAAATTAATTTTCTATGTTTCTGGCTCCTGAGCTAGATTTTGTTGGTTTACAAGACTGAACCACGTAGAGTCACTGAATTTAGATGGGTTACATTCTGGAAGTGAACTGCAGGTCTTTGGATTTGTAATGTGATACTCCCCTGCACCTTGAATTAAATCATTACCTAAGTCAAGAGTGCATTTTTAGAGTGAAAACCAGACTCTTGGAACAATGGAATAAAGAAATGGGAACCGAAGACTGAGTTCTTGCAATAGCTCCAGAAAGTCAGAGCAATGTGGTTGAGGCTTTGATAAAATGAAAATTGTAATTTGGGGGTTGGGGGGTGATGCATGGCTCCAATTTGAAAATCAGACTTATGAAGCAAATATAATGCAATAAAATTGAGATTGGCTTTCAAAGAAAAACTTCCCTTGTGAAATTGCAAAATGAGTGTTAACTCTAAGGAAGCTTCAATGACAATCCAATTTCTCAAGATATTATATTCCATTTTTAACAGAGAAAGGCCATCCATGTTGATTCTGCTTGGACCAGTAAAAATGGCTGCCCTGCTCCAGTGATCTGAGCAGATTTATTCCAAATGGATCGGGCTACTGTCATGGAAGTCAACTTCAGGAAGACTTTGGAACAGTGAGAACAAGCTAATGGCACCCAGAAACTTAGGAAATTTGTGGAAAACACCATGCCAAGGTAGGACCAAATCAAAAAACCCTGAGTTGTGATTTGAGCATTCCACTAAAATGATACAAAGATACACAGACATAAAAATAAAGAGATGTCATATTTGATATCCTCCACCAGGGGTGACCTATAGAGTAGAAGCTAGAAAAGCCACCATTAATGTTATGAATGGTTTTGAGAGGATGTACCCATAAGAATTAAGTGACTGAAAGAATTCCTAAGGTGACGTCTGCCAAGAGTGGTGGAATGAGGTTTGGAAATCTCCTGGTTGGAGCAGATAGGGGTGCAAGCCATGATTTGCTGGGTTTTAATCCTGAAGCAAGAGCCACATGAACTGTCACTATTGGCAAAACTGACCTAACCCAAGGAGGAAAAAGAGTGGATTGTAATGGCCTTCAGGACCACCTAATGACCTAAAGGGGCTCAGACCAGAGGCCTTGAGCAGATTTAGGGAGCTGGAAGTCAAAGAAAGATACTCCATCTTATTGAAGTTTTCTTAGGTGAACAAAAACAGGGTCCAAATCCTAAACATGGACCCACAGAGACAGCCCTTCTTGGAGACTTGGCACCAATTTGCTTCCAGTGCAAGCAGCTTTCCTATGACAAGGGATTTGGAAGAACTCAGCTTGGATGAGTCTATATGAGGATCACCCTGGCCTGCCTAGCTAAACTTGGGGGGGCTGGACATGGTCAATGTCAAGCATCTAATGTTAGCTTCCATCCAGAGGGTGTTTAACGGCTGAATCATCTTTCTTTACATGAGGAATGGGACTAGAGGAGGGGACTAGAGATTCTTTGAATGGGAAGAGGGGAGAGAGTGTGATTAACTCCTAAATCTGATATGTTAGTCATCAAGGAGCTTTCCCATTCTCCACCTCCTATGTTTGCTAGAGGGACAATGATGAATTCTGGCAGAGGTATCTGAGCCTCCCACACCTACTCCAGGAACAGTAAATGCCCTCAGGAGAAAAGTAGCCCCAAACATCAGAATCACATTCCTGATCTTTCAATATCCCCTAGATCTTGGCCTGATAATCCTTTATTATCTTATAAACTCTGATGCCTTCAAGTACTATATGGATATGTGATATGTCTAATATAAAGCATATTAGATATTATATATTATACATATGCAATATTTTAAATGCAACTTTTCAGTTGTCCTCATTGGGAGGGTTGAGTAAAATTGTCTAGACCTTCATGAATGGACATGAAAGTCTCATTATCCCCACTGTAAAGAGGCACAGAGAAGTTAGGTAACTTGCTCAAGTTCACACCACCAGCAGGTAAGTAGAGGACCTGGGACTCAACTACAGGAAGAACAGCTCCTCCTCCTCCTCCTCCTCCTCCTCCTCCTCCTCCTCCTCCTCCTCTACCCCTACTACCACCACCACCACCACCACCATCACTGAAGGCAGTTTCAGTACCAGATCATATTTTTTGCCTCACTTCTTTTTAAAGACAATCTGCTCTGTTAGAAGAAGGTAATTCCTACTTTGCTGTCAGTAGAACAAATGGCTCTGAAGGTCAAATGACTTGAAGACATATTATAATCATATTGGCTTTACCCACAGCTGATTCCCATCTATGGAGTAGTCAAGGACATGAAAAATCTTAGAATACTCTGTACAATATTATTAGTCAAAATAATTGAAAGTGAATGCTCAACCCATAACCTACTAGTTTTTAATGTTATATATTAGATAGAGACTCATGCTTAGAATTTATGGCACAGAGGGCTAGAGTTTGAAAGGCAATCCTATACAGTGATAGCTCTGTAATTCTGTGAACCTACCAGGATGTCCTGTTAGGGCACACATGTTCTCTGGATCTACCCTATGATCTATACCAAAGTAATTGATTATAATAAATAATTTTAGAAAAGGGTTCCACCAGTGACAACAGAACACAGAGAATTTTGATGGCATAAAGCTTTCCAAAGGGTAATGTGTAAGTTAACATGATTAATCAGATGTCTACTAATCAGAATCCCATTTGGGAAAACTTATGGAATCTGCCAATTACTGAATGAATGCCAAAGATACCGAAATGAGAGGAAAAAAGCTCATGCAAAGATGAATAAAAAAAATCATTCCACCCTCCATTACCCCCTTCATAAAAAAGAAAATGAAGGCGAGAATTTACTCTGGTAGCTTAGCAAAGACCCTCTCTTTGAGATAAAACACTAGTCCTATGTTTCCACGTGTGCAGGTTAAAGGTTGCTTGTGTGTACTTGAAGGGTCACAACACCCTCTGCCTCTGTAACTCCTAATCTTATCCTCCTGGTCACATACATAACATCTAAATCCTTGGGCTAGATCAGTTTCCTTTTTTATAAACTCACATAGTATTTCTTAACTTTTCCATTTGCAACTCTTATTCCACTTTTTAATGCCCATCTTCCCAAATAAATTATCAAATCCAAGAGATCACAACACTCATAGTTTGAAAACTCTGGTATCTTGAAGACTAATAATGAAGCCCAGAAGGAAGACAACTCACATTGAGCCCATATGTATTCTTTCCTCTCCTGCCATGCATGTGTTCTTACTACCACTTATCAGGAGCTTACTCCATACGGGGCACTAGGGTTATAAAGGTAGGTAAGATAAAGTCACCATGGCAGAGATTGCTCGCTCTCAGATTTCCCTTTGTTTTTAAACATGCAGTAAGATTACACATCTAGCATTCCTTTCAGTTAGGTATGGCCCTGTGACTAAGTCTTCTCATAGGAAATGTGACTATAAGTGATGCATGTACGCCCCTTAGCAGCCTAGCTTTAAAATCTCTCAGAAATGCTCCTCCATATTCTCTTTCCAACTGGTTGGGGTGGAAATGATCAGAGCCACCTTAGAAGCTACATGTTAGACAGCAAAGCCTTCCTTGACCCAGACCCCACAAAAACCTACAGGAAGCAGAGCCACTACTGCCTGGGAGGTCTGACCTGGACTTTGTGAAACAGTAATAACATTCTTGTTCTTAAAGACGCTAAGATTTGGGGGTCTATTAGCACAGCCTAGACTAGCCTAATACAGCTATCAATCTCAAGAAGTTCACATGTTCTAAGAAAAGAATTCCTAATTTTATAAAATATATTTCTTAAAGAGCCTTTGAGATCGGAGCAAAGTAGAGGGTTGAATTTTATAAGTTAGCATTGTTGGCTTCAAAGCTGCAGGCTTTGCTCCCACCAAGGATGGATAATCAAGGTCATATAGGTGGATACAGCATAATAGATATATTTCTCTGCATAGACAAATAGTAAGAATTCTGAGCTAGTTTCTCTGAGGGAGGAACTTGGTGGCATGCAAGTTTAATAACTGTCTTCTTACTACACATCCTCCTACATCTTCCAAAAGGAAAAATCAAATCTGCATTTTTTCATTCTCTGAGGGTGTTTAAAGAAGTCACCTCACCTCCTTTCTGCTTTTCTACTGTGATAGCGGTCGGGAGGGTTAGATATAGAATGTTTTCTGAAAGCCCTAGGAGACCAGGTCAGCCCACAGTGTCTTGGAGGATTAGCAGCATCCCTTGCCATCTGCTCCAGCCCTGGCCTCCCCTAGACCTCAGGACAAAGAGTTTCTACAGGCAACACAATGGTCTGTGATTCTTGAACTTGTCTTCAGTTTAGTGCATTTTCCAGAGCAGCTAAAGGGCACATGGTTTGGGTTTCACCAAGCCAGGTAGGGACAAAGAGAGAGAGTATGAACAGACTGGATGGACACAGAGAAAAATTATTTTAACAAAGTAATATTTTTTACTGCCCAGGCAAATGGCTTTTGTGAAAATACTTATATGAAAAGCAATATGCCACTTTCTTTTTACTTATTCATCACTTTCATTAAGTTTTGATGCAAATGGGAATTTACAATAAAATGAAAACATTTAGGATCAAGGATTATGTACAATACTGAGATCGAATGATTCGTGATTCAGGCAATGTACTTGAAACACATTATCTTGATTTCTCATTCCAGTTGCTGCAGATGCTGTTTGAGGAAGCAAAGAATACATGAAGAGAAAAATAAATACACTGGGCTAAATAATCAATACTATTACAAAGAATATAAATAACAAATTTATAACACATTGCAGTACAAATAAGCAATGTTTTTAGTATAAAAATTGTATTTCCACAAAGCTGCCTAATAAAAAATATGATCAAACTACTTTGGAAACATGTCAAAGTTGTATGAGTCACACATACAGAGTGTCACAGTCTACATAAACCTTTACTGAGAATAAGCCATCTGAAGGCCACATCCTGGGCTGAAGCTATCAAAACCCTTGCCGGTGACCTTCCTGTTTCAGGACAGCTATTCAGAAAGCTGCCCCATCAGGGTTCATCAGACTTGACACCACATTTGGGTTTTTCAAGACAACAGATAATCTTCTCAAGAGAATCAAAACGTAGGACTGAGGTAAAGAGATATTACACAAAAAGGAACTTTGCTGTTGGCACAAAATATTACATGAGTACTTTCCAAAATGTTGGTATATTTGACAGGATGGGTCAACCACACATTTATAATACTGGCAGAAATAACACTGCAACACCGAGATGAAGGATACAGATAACCTACTGATAGACACTAGCAAAGCACCAGTCTTCCCCTTCTTTCTCACTTCAAACCAAAGATTTTATGATGAAATCTAAAGTTTACCCTATCTTTTCCACCTTTCTATTTTTTTTTAATTTTTCTGTAGATTCTTCAATGTTTCCCATCCTGTAAAACAACATATTAATACAAGCTCTACTCCTGAGGAACTTGGTAATAAAAAGTCACATGGTAAGTACTCGCCTTAAAAATCATTTTTATCATCTACTCTGAAGGTGTTACAAGATTCAGGTTCTGCAGACTTAAATATACTCAAATCATGTTGCAAAATCATAGCTAGCAACAAAAGTTTTAGTCATAAAAAGTCAAAATTTGGCTTTCTCCACTGTCAAAAGCCAACCCAGTTGAAGCTTATTTACTTTTTACTACAGTAGTTATTTTGAATTTATGCAGTTCAAGAGGCCTGTGGCTAACAGACAGGGCTCCTGTGCAGAAGGTGAGGCTGTAAATATGTGCCCCTGCAGTGCCAGACCCTGGGAACTCCAAAGGCCCTCTCTCCCACTCCATCCAATGATTATACTTCAAAGGGAAAGAAAGAATTGGGATTGCTGGTATGTTGCTCCGATATGAGATCTCTAAGCAAGCTGAATTGGTTTGGCAGATATAGTAAGAGATGAATAATAAAAAAAGGTAATTGGAACTTTCAAATTTACCTTCTAATCAAAGAAAAGGCACCTGCTCCAACTACCCACACATAAAGCACTGCACATCCCCACTCCAAAATCCAGTTACTTTCATTTCATTCTCTTAATTTTAATTCATATAAACTACCATTCTGTAATTAAATATCTCGTATTGCAATAGAGGGAAGCTTGATTTTTAATTTTTTTTTTAAATCACAAGCATGTTTCCAAGCACTTGACTTCTAGATTAAATATATTATCTACAGGAAAAATCTCCAAAGTCTTATTGAAATGTTGATCTGATTTCAAGTTTAAATTATTTTAGGTTGATTTTTTTCCTTTAGTTTTATATTTGTTAAGGATTAAAAACAAATCTAAAGCCTTCAAGTGGAAAGAAATTAAATCAGATGTATACTTATCAGGCTGATTGGTAAAATATAACCCATCATTTGCCAGGATGTAAAAAAAGGGGAAATCAGGGAAAAGTGGTTCCCATAAACATATACTTAAAACTTTTAACAGGTCCTCTTCTCTAAGATGTTTTGTGCCTTACCCTCCAATTTTTTCTTAAAGTATTGCTGAGAAAGAAAATGCATTTTTCTTATTGCATAATTAGATACAGGTCAAGTATCTCTTATCCGAAATGCTTGGAACCAGAGATGTTTCAGATTTTTTTTGATTTTGAAATATCTGTATATACATAATGATATCTTGAGCATAGGATCCATGTCTAAACATGAAATTCATTTATATTTCAGATACACCTTATACATATAACCTGAAGGTAATTTTATACAAGATTTTAATAATCTTGTACATGAAACAAAATTTTGACTGTATTTTTACTGCAACTTATCACATGAGTCAGATGTGAAATTTTCCACTTGAGCCATCACAGCACTCAAAAAGTTCTGTATTTTGGAACATTTGGGACTTCAGATTTTCAGATTCGGAATACTCATACTATTTGGAGTCCAGTTGGAAACTGGGCTTACATTTAGAAAATCCAAGGTAGATTGTATTTCTGCATGCCTTCCCCTCTAGTCACATATTCCACTAAAAAATATAAGAATATTTCAATTTTGGAGGAGAGAATTATACAGAAAAGCTAAACTATAAAACCTTTCTTACTCTGTACCTCGGAACTTGAACATACTGTTCTCTGAAAACTTTGTTTCAGGTGATTATGAGAGAAAGAAATCCAGGGACAGGAGGAAAGGCCCAGCTCAGCTCTGATCCAGAGAAGATTCCCGGCATCAGGGAGATGGAAGTGCCATGACCAGAACTGTGGCACTTTGGGTGAGGAGGTGTCAGAGACCGACATGGCAGGAGGGGCTGAAATGGGTACCTGTCAAGGTTCTCCCAGGCTATCAGTTCTGTGTTATCCTCAACCTTGAGGGTGCACTGCTGAACAAACAGCACAGTAACTGGTGACTCTTAACAAACTTCACTGTGCTGGGCAAGGAGACTATTAAGTAACTGAGTTGGAAAGATGAAAAATAACTGTTTCTAAAAATCGATACTGTCGGAAGAATAACCTCCTTTGTGTAAGGTTTGCAATAGTCTCATTCAACCACAGGAGGGCAGAGAGTTTCAGAATCTCTCCTCACCAGTGAGCCCCATGTCCATGGTTAATACAAGGAAAGGGTTATCTAAACAGCCAGATAGAAATATACTGCATATTCCGTTTTAAAGATGACAGAAACTTTTAGAATTTCATATACCTGTACTCATTATTTTTCATGGACCCAAGGGGCATAGAATCAACTTTAGGCATCTTTCATATGCCTGGAATCTAATTTCATGAATTTATTTGGAGACATAAATCAGGTAAGAGAGAAGTAGATGGATGGTTTTTTAAAAGAAACTGGGCTCCCTAGATACTTATAGTTGATTGAGTATTGAGAGATTTATAAAGATATAATTCTTTAGATTATGAGAGATGGAAACAAAATCAAATCTTTCATTTCCAGATATTGACTTTCATTAATTCTTTCACCAAAAGCACATCACTGAAGGAAAACCAGAAATGGTTTTCCAGTTATTATTAAAGTGGTTCAAGAGCCAGGGAACCCCTTGAGATGGAAACAAAACAACATAGTATTCAAGTTTTCTTCACAAGACTACCTTGTACTGGCAAGACTTAGAGGGCTTCTGGCTTCAAAAAGAATATTGCTAAAGAAACTTTTTGAAAAAAACTACTACATTTTGGCCAAAAAATATAAAAGATCTGTCCTCTAAAATCCCTACTTCCTTTTGAATCTCTTACGGTTACAACATTTCATTCGAGATGCTTGGCAGTCACAACTTCTTGGGCTGTGGTTGCTGATTATCTAAACCCTTAAGTCAGAATAAACATGGTTGACATAAACCTGGCTGCTAAGTCCTCTCACTAAGGAACAACTGTGCAGAGTGTGGGGAGCCTGTAGGCCCAGGGTGAAAGAGTTGAAAAAGTTAAAGGTAAGGAACAAAATATCACAAAGGAGATTTAGAGGTTTAGGATGATTTCAGAGCTCTTTTCTAAATCCAGGGCCCTGTCAATTTCTAACTCTAAAAATGTTCATGCACTATGGTGCCTGATGTTTCCCGCAATTTGACGAAAATAAAAACACAAGACAAGGAAGCAAGACTTCTGCTGCACAGTGAGGATGCTCAGAGCCAAGGCTCCTTTGTTTTCATTTTATGAGGCCTGAGGCCTTCTCTCTAGAAGGGGCTAATGAGGGCTGGGGGTGGCCTCGACTGGTCAAGACTCTCTAGCCCCAAGTAAGTGAACTTATTCCCATGCCAAGTCCATGAACAGATCCTAACATCAGCATCATGTTTGTCTTTCCATATCATGATTGTCATACCGGAAAGATTCTCCTTAGTATACATGAGGCTTACTGTCATGAGACCACATGACTAGAAGTCATCTTTTATGAGAGAAGCTTGCTTATTTAGAAAAAATTAAGGGTTTGGTTTAAACTGCAGACCAGAGGGAAGCTGACATATTCTTTTGGTCTGTATTCTTGGAAACGACGTCATTAAACCTACGGTCCCTTATCAGTGCGCTGACTTTTGCGTTGCCTCAACGAGTCCTCCCCCTGCTCTGTGTCAGCTGAACGGGGCTGCTCAGTGATATCTTCTTCAGTCTCCTCAGGCTCCACTTCCCCCTGGGCTGCACTGCCCTCCCTTGGTGGTCCCTGGTCATTGGCATCACTCCTTTCCTCATCCACCCCAGAAGCTGGGTTGTCTTCTTCCTCTTCTTCCTCTATTTCATCATCATCACCAAGGTCTTCTTTCTCTTCTTCATCATCTACAAGGCTGTCCTTGTTTTCTTCTTCATTTGAGTCGTCTTTTTCCTCCTCTGCATCCTGCAACTGTTCAGCCCTTTGAGCCTCCTCTGACCTCTGATTCTGCTCTGTGGAGGGAAGAGAGGGGAACATCCTCTGAACAAACAATGGTAATTCAGTAATCAGTTGAATGCGGTCAGCTATGAAATGAAAAAATGGGGGGAGTGAAAGTTTTTCCACATTGGAGCTGTGCTGTCACACAGGACAGAGTCTCCAACTGGCATCCTAGTCCCAGCCAGGGCTTCTCCGTCCCTCTCTGGAAATTTCACTGATCACGTGGATTTTGGCCGAGCATGTAAGCAGGGACAGCAAAAGTTCCTTCATGCTCTGTATTTTGTACCTTGTAGAAGGCTCAGTGACCCCCACTGCTCATGGCAATTAGTTCAGAAATGAGACAAGCTGAGCCAATCCAAGTACTCCCCAGGCGTTCTAGGCCAGAGTAAGGAGGAAAAGCCTCTCTTTCTTCAAGGACTGTTAAACAGAGAAAATGTGAGTTGGGATTGTGGACAGCCACTGAATGAGCCACATGGAGCAGAACCCTAACATCACTTGGGTTGTGCTTGAAGCTAGAACATCTCTGGGCTTTTCAGGTATGTGAGCTAATAAATTTTCATTTTTTTCCTGAAGATGCTTTATACTGGGTTTCTGTCACTTTTAAGAATTCTAAGGATCATATTTTCTAATAATCTATGGAAATCTCAAAGCCTTAAAATTTCAAGAACTAAAAAGAAATATGAGAACTCCCACATAAAATTCAATAATTACAAAGAGTCCTTATGCAGTCTCAAAAAGGGTCAGGAATAAAGACACGAGAATCCAGGGCCACCTGGTCCCAGAAACAGTGTCGAACAGTGTCAGGATTTGGGGAAACTGCTTTTAAAGGACTCAGGAGAGGAACTGGAACATGTGAGTTCCCTCCTCCCTTCCAGTTCTAGTTTGAATGAAGGAAATGACGTCCATGATTAATGAAGAGCACAAGCCTAAAGGGAAAAGACAATTGCCAGAATGAAATATTCCCTAATTTAAGAGAGGAAAAGAATATTTTTGTTCAAATCTACCTACTACCTACAGTATATATTTTAAGGAGTTTGGTAGTGGTGATGGTTTGGTCAGCTAGCAAATCAGAGGGAAAATCCACTGTCTATATAAGCACAAAAGGGCATATCACAGAATTCCAAAAATACTCTACGTCGCATGAGGTTATCATACTTACCGGAACGTTCCGATAAATGCCTTGGAAGTGGCACATAGAAACATTCTGATATTATCACCAAGACCTGAAGGGGAAAAAATGATTTTACAGTGAGTAGATAGGATATTTATTATCAAAGGGCCTCAAAATTAGGCCCTGCTTCTATAACCAGATATTCTCAGATAAATAATTAGCAGCTGGTCAAAAATCTTCAACAAAGACAAGGATATAATTAAGAATTTCCTACTTTTCAAATGTGGCATAATACAGGAAAATATTAATTTAGAATGGGGGTGGGTCACAAAGTCAAAAGTCTATGGAGAGCTCATTATAAATAGATTAATCAATCATGTATAAGAAAATAGACAGCATCAGCCAAGTCTAAAACAAGTCTTTTTAAGAAACACTATTCTGGACAAACACGACTACTCTGTACATGAGGTGCTCCTCACCAATGGGTGACCCTCATTGAGTGGAAGGACATTTTAGGAATGTTACAACCAACGGTGGGGTGGGGAAGGATCAGGCATGGCAGTTTGTTTGAAGGAGGAGACATTCAAGGCCCTGCGCACAGTCAGGAGAGGATGGGTAGCACCAGCTGCCTGGCTGCTAAAGCTACACCATGTTGGATCACCACGTTGGATCACCACGGGGGCGCTTGGATCCAGAGAAAGCCCTAAAGGCCAGGCTGAGGAGACCAGGAGGTGGAGCAATGAGATGCAGGGAGCTTTTGTGGGTTGGGGAGAAACAAGCTCTAATCTGAACAGCAAAGAGAAAAACATTTCCATCTGAAAAGGCTGAGGTTGAAAACCTTACATTTTTAATGTGACAGTCACCGTTTATTAGCTATTCACAGAACATAATGTTTTTTACAATTTTTCTTATTTTTCATTTATAATTGACACATAATAACTACATATTTATGTAAGTGCATATATTTATGGGGTGCAATGTGACGTTTCAATGCATGTATACACAGTATAACAATCAAATCGGGGTAATTACCATACCCTTCACATTAAACTTATTATTATTGTTTTGTTAAATAAAGTTATCTTCCCAACTTCTTATAAAGGAACTTTAAGATAATCTTACTTAAAAGTTTGTTCTTTTATATAAATTTTTAGTAATCATCAATTATTCCTATCATATAATGTTTAGGACTTCTGTGATTATAACTTCTTATCCTAATAGTAGTTTAAAATGTATTCAAATTGATCAAGAGAAGGTTAAGAAAAAGACAAAAAATTATTTATAACAAAAAATAAAATATGCTAAAACATTTATAGTTGCCTATATAGTTACGTAAATAAATGCATTATTCCAACTCTCATCTGAAACAACTAGGGATAAAATGGACAGACACATACTGGATACTGATTTTCATGCCCAAAGAAGACATGATGATGTACTTTGATTCTTAAATGTTTTTTCCACAGTAATGATTATGTTGTTTTATCTACATTATCTTACAAAATCCACCTCGAGTGTATCCACCAGCATGTATGTATAAGCAGTTGGTCAGGATTAGAGGTTCAATTGGAGGGTATGTACAAGAAAAATATCTTGCATCTACCCAAAGGAACAAATTTAAAACTTCAGCCTTGTCACTGCAGGGTTCTAATCAAGTAGACAAGGTGTGAAATCACAGCTGATTCAGTTGTCTTGGAAACTATCAATTCAAGCAGTATCTCTATTTATTTTTTTATCACTACATTATGGGCAGTACATATCTTCAGAATATGCAAAGACTGTATTACGGAACAATAATTTAATGAATTTTCCATTATATCTCACATTACAATTGAAAGCAGTATCAAACAAGCAAATGTGATTTAACTGCTTAGATGACACGCAAAAGAACATTTGTTCATGTGCTTTTTCTTTCTTGGCTGCCTTTTAGTTTTACATGAAATCCATTTTGCTTTTAAGACAGAGAAAAAGATTGGTTATTTCTTACCAGACCCATGAAAAGGCCCAAAACCAAGGTGGCTATGACGAAAAAGACATAAGAACACCAAGCAGGAATCCCAAGGGTCCCTATGAAATAGTTGTGAAGATGCTGTAATCAGAAGAAAACAAAAATATTTACTTGTAATGAAATTCCAATGTAACTTTTGAATCTCCTTCTCTAGCTATAACTCAAATCTGCAAATCATCTCTCTATATATAAGTTCACCAAAAGGTTTATATATCTAAAATGATTCCTAAAGAATAGGTCAAATTTTATTATACTGCGAACTGAGACTAATAATCAAGGTCATATCTAGTAAGAGTTACTTCCTTAGAAATCTGGACAGAAATCTGATAGAACTGTTTTGCTAGTCTTCTTTTCAATTACGATAGATTTTTTTGGTCCCTTTCTCCTAATAAGTATATGTATCTCCATGTTTACTCATAATATGGCATACATAAAAAAATGAAATTTCTTTGGCCTTTACCAATTTTCAACTAAAACCAAATTCCTATTCACAGAACACCAACAATTTAGAATGCCTCCTTTTTCTAATCAAATTCTCTTGGCTCTACATCTATCCATCCTTAAAAAAGTTTACTAAATTATCAGAAAACATAAAATGTAACATTAGACAGCAGAAATATTTTTTCTGGCTAATGTTTATGAGCAAATGAGATTCCATCAGTCTTTGAGGAGAGTGAACATCCCTTCGTGCTTACTGTTCACTGTTCCTCTGGACTCCATTTGATGACAAACACTTTAAAAATGAGTGGAACAATCTAAGCTAGAAAGTATTCACATACTAAATCAAACAGCAATTATATATATGAACCTGCTAGTTTAAAGTCAAAGTCACTTAGACGTAGAGTTGCAGGAGCCATGCTTTCCATGAGGAAGGATTTAGTGAGCTGTTTTAGACACATACAGCTTCAAAAAATAGCCATTAACTATAATCGAAACAATTATTGGACACAGGATGAAATGGCTCCCAAGTTAAATATCACCAGCAAGAAGAGATAATGACTGAATTCCTTGCCTAAAACCAATAAGGTTAATGAAAATGAGTCTAAATTTTTATTTTATTTTCACATTTTTCAAAAATCTAAATAATTCTCTCACTGGCTTCTTAGTTTATGCAGTTAAATAATATATTTTATTCTGGCTTAATTCTTGAGGCAGGGTCTTCCTGTATCTCCAGGCTGGTCTCAAACTCCTGAGCTCAAGAGATCCTCCTGCCTCTGCCTCTCAAGTAGCTGAGATTACAGGTCTGAGTCACTGCGCCTGGCTATTCTGGCTTAATTTTGAATGATAAATAAATAAGCAAAAAAGCTTGTTAACTGATCTAGAATAATCTGAGATCTCTTTCTACAATTTCTTAACAGAAGGGATAACTCTGAAAACTCAGCAAGTACTTTCAACACTGACACATGTAATCCAAGTATTCAATATTTGTTGAATAAAGAAAAGATGTATCAAATGCATGGACTATTCATAGGAAATACAAACAAACTCTTGATTTGTAAAACTGTCATCTTTCCTATGTTGATAGCATTAATATTAGTCTGTGCTCAGCCAGGAAACTGTTTTTGTGAAGCGTAACCTAGTATTTTACAACCCAGTAGGTAACAAGGGTATTTGAGATATCAAAAGATTGTTTTATTCAAACTCTTTTCAATAGAAGTTCTAAATCTATTGTACAATTCCCTACTTTAGAAAACACTCTGTATTAAACACAGTTTATACTTTTCTTAATGACTCAGTGATATCATCAAGATTAAACCATGAAATATGCCAAAGAATTAGAAGATGTTGAAAGCCAGTCTGCCTCAGTGCATTATGAAACTTACTTTATAAGGATCTGGTGATTTACCTTACTCAAATGAATAATGTACAGTTTGGGGATGAATAATATGCAGTGTTAAGTGTTCTTCTGCACAATGTCTTATGCACTTTCTGTAAAATAATTAAAGCAACCTTCAAGAAACTTTCTATTTTTAAGTTTTCATTAAATTATTTGCTTTTGAATCATTATATTCTGAGTCAAACACTTCTTAGTACTTTCATAACATCCTCTTATTTTAATAAACTCTACTTCAATTTTCTTATATCAATTTACTCTTTAGGGGGTTTCATTGAGTTTCTTAAAGAAACCCTGCCATCTTGTGGTCTTTTAGGTAATTATAACTAAAGGCCTATTAGTCAAATTCTATTTTTAAAACTGCAGGCATAAATCTTTATCTGTTCACTTTGTCTGAGTCCACAATGGCTTTGGAGCCATTTAGAATGTTAGTATTTGTGGTACTAGGTACTTGAAGTTTTGTTTATATATGTGTATATATATGTATATGTGTATATATATATATATACACAAAACTATATATATATACACACACATACACACACATATACACATACATACATACATATATATGTTTCCAAAGGAATAACTGATTAAAACAAATCTAATTCAGTTTTAGATTTTTGTGTTTCTATTTCTTTGATTGGCAGGCAAAGTGACAGTTTTTACTTGTAGAAAATACCAATCCTTGTTCAGTATTATACGTGCTCATTACAAGGAATTACCCTACTCTGTTTACTGAAAATGCACTAAAATGTCACCTGATAGGCATGATACCTTAGACCAAACATAACTCCTGAGTTCAAAGCAATTCAGCTATGTGGGTGTCTCATCACCGGAAGATCCAAGAATACGAAGGACCAGCTTTTACCTCCACAATGTCAGACCTGGCAAGTTGGCTTCACTCTTAAGGCAGAAACTCAAGGACTTTAAGGAATCACTAGTTCAGTAGGCTCTGATCTTCTAGATACTGCTACTATTTTAATTGTTGTCATCACAAAAAAAAAATTAGAAATTACAGAAAAAGATAAAAGGGTTTTAAAAAATTAGCCATAATTTCAATATCAGAGAAAACTACTGTTGATCTCTCTCTACTCATTTTCCTATACATTAATACTTAGGAAAACTCCATACAAACATTAACACTATATGTACTTGTTTTGTCTTTCCCTGTGGAAATACTTAAATGTAGCCAGTTACCCACACAGGGGAAACTGTTGCTGAAGAAAGACTGACTTCTATCTGTCTATGTATTCACAAAATCTCAATAGGGTAAAATAGACTGTGGATAGGTATCAAAAATCCTGCCTCACTGGCATTAGCCATTCTATAAGCCTTCATTCATCTCTTTATCTTCTTTCTCTGAGACTTTATACTCTTCTGGTTCTATCCCCATCCCCACCCCCTGGTATCTGTCTGTCTCTCTTTCACCATGTGCAGTGTTTCTTCTGTTCATTGTTAATATAGTTGCACTGCAGTTTTATATTATCTAGGTATGAGTTAAAAACAGATTATATGCCCCACAGTTATACAGTCAACATTGATTTGAGGATCCCAGACAAAAGGAAGAGCCAGCTAAAGAGCAAACTGAGTAAGCAGGGTAGTTACAGCTAGGAGGATTGGCTCAGTAAGTGGCTCCATGAGGGCAACAAAGCAACACTGTATCTAGAGGTTGAAGCGGGAACCACAGACCTGATGGGCAGCCAAGGACTGGGTCTCACCAGGCCTGAAATCATAGACTTTATGAATAAGAGGACAAGAGCCAGATTCTAGAAACACAGGTGTAAGAGCCCTGTCGATATATTTGATAGAAGGATGGGGACTTATTTCTAAGAATAAAAGAAATGTCAAGAGGTTTGGAGAGGCTAGATGCTGATACAGAGGGCAATAGCAGATTTCTACTACAGATTATTAAGGTAATGTACATATATACAAGGAGGTCAAAATAATCTACAAATCTACCATTTATGTTCTTTTATGTAGACCTCTCCCGTGCCCCCTTTAACACACACACACATACACAAACACTACCTACGATCAGAACAAATGTATTAGTGGTTCCAATAAATATAAATGGATTAAATTCATCAGTTGAAAGAATTACTTCTTACTACATGCTTTTTATAAAACTCTTTTAAAACATAACAACAACAAGAAGGTATAACATGAAAAAAAATATTCTAGACAAATGCTAAACAAAACTAAAAAATATGGTATTAATACTAGACAAAACTGACCTTATAAAATATAAAATATAATTATTTGTGTGTCAAATTTTAGTTTATCTTATAAAATGATCTATATTTGGTTCCTTTTTGAAATATCTGGAAATAAATTATAAATATATATTTACATACTATATATATTCTACTTGTCATCATTAAAAAGAATATCTTAATTAGTTATTCAGAAATGGGTCATATTCTATTCTCCAAATGGTTCTTTCTATACAGTTCAATGCATCCACACAGGATCCATATGTGCTACCCACGGCTGGGCACTGTGTATACAAAGATAAAACACCCACTCCTGGCCCTGACACACCCTAAATGTCACACATTGTAATCACTTGCATAACCTAACGAAAAACTATAACTTCTAATTTAAACTCTTATTTATCTAAATGCTAAATGACAAGCTATATGAGGTCAGAGCAATAATATATCTTCTGCAATATTGTCTTTGAAAGTAAAACTTCTCTTTAACGAGCAATGAAGGCCATGCTCAATTTCCATCTAGGCTTTTTTAACCTGAAGAATAAATTCATCTCTTGATCTGCACTTATCATAGGTTCTGTGCTAAGAAATTGCTGTCAATGCTGCCTGCTATCCCCCTATTACAATCATCCTGTTGATGTAGACATTATAATGCGACAAGGCTCAGACAGCTTTCAGGCTATATGACTTTGTCAACCTTGAATGTCAACATAAGGCAGAAGGCAGAAGCCCTTACTCGTTTCCAATTGACAGTTCTCAGCCCTTGATTAAAATTCTCACAAATGTAAGAAAACTGTAGAAGGAAACCACGTGAAAGTCAAACTATCCTGTAAAAGGGAAAATACTAGTTATTATCTAATATGATAAACAAATGCCGAAAAACATTAAATTTTAGCCAAATAAAGACTGAATCCAAGTATCTCATTAGCCACTGCTGTAAAAACCAAAACAACCAACCAAAAAAACCTATAGTATATATTCTATCTCACAAAGTAGAATACATAATAATTGAGAAGTGGGATATAAAAGGTTGTTCTTAAATTTCCCTCCACATGTATCACTGTGCATGAGAAAAACAGTCTTCATGAACTCCCTGAGTATTAAGTTCCAAACATGACCCCATAAGCTACAAAGCATAGCTTAGAAAACATATATAAGAAAACTCACTTCTAAGATTTTTTAAAAAATATTTTGAGCTATATTTAATTCCAGAGCAATTTTGTTAAATCTGGTTGTATTTAGCTGCCCCCTCTACAGAGAAGGAACAAAAAAATTATGGGATATATTCAACATTATATAATAACTCAACATTTTTTTCTGAATAATGGTTTGAATTCACTGAAATAACTCAGTGAAATTACACAATCACATATAGTGAGGGTCTACAAACTTCTTCTTAAAGGTCAGGTTGTAAATATGTTATGCTTGTAGGCCACAACTCTGTGTCTCTGTCACAACTAACCAATTCTACCACTGTAGCACAAAAGTAGTCATAGACAATAGGTAATGAATGAATGTGGTGGTCTTCCAATAAAACTTTATTTACAAAAATAGGTGGCACACCCACAGGCTGTAGTTTGCCAACTCGTGATACACAGAACCACTTTCAGGCATAAACAATCTTTGATCTGTGTGGAGATATGCCAATGGGAAAATAAGATGAAGTAAAACCACATAACCCTTTTGCTTTGATGGAAGGACTTTATTACTCATCTAAGAAAATTTGACTTTGACAAAGTAGTTACAGGTCCCTATTCAATTACCACTGAGAAACCCACATGAGAGTGGCTATGTGGCTTAGGAAGAAAAGGGAATCTATAAAAGTATTTATAAAGGCTTATTCTCCAAAGCTTAAAAGCTACATTTTTATTCTTAAAAACCTCTCTGCAAATATAACTATAAAGTTTTATTTAAGATTACTCACCCATATCTTGCCAGAGATGCTAAAAAGGCCAGCCATTCCAGACATCCTAAAAAAAGAAAAGAAAGAGTACCACTGATCATGTATACCATGAAAAAACAAAACAAAACAAACAAAATTCAGGTCAGGAGGACTGCACCTCCACTGATCCCTCTACTTGTTGCTATGTATTGTCCTCATTCCTGGATTTCACTTCTGTTCTTATAGAGCTTAGCTTCCATAGCCATCATTTGAAGCATTCTGCAGCAAATACATTCCAATTCCTTGACACTTTCTCCCTCCATTGTACCTACCTAGCAAAAACTTCATCCCTAAGCAGCTGAATGTCTCTCAGGGGGAAAAAATAATCACATGACCAGTGACTATTCTCACTGCCCCACAGTCCCAAACTAAAGCAAACTGTCAATACTGCCCAGTCCTACTGCATTTTTTAGGCTCTGAGATAATATAGTAGCTCACATCCTTTCCTTCCAAACTTACACATTCTCTCCTCCCCCTGTACTCTCAGCTAATAAACACTCCTCATATGTCACTGCAAAATCAGAAGCCATTATGTGATCTCGCTTATCTTCCCACTCCTAAATCTGTGCATGGTGTACACCTGCATCCACCTTCTCCTGTTACCACAAAGAAAGTCTATCTGCCCTACTACAGTCCAATTCCTCCCCCATGTGCCTGGATACCATCCCTTTTGTCTTATTATTGACTTGGCTCTTTCTCCCAACCCCTCTTCCTGCATGAACAATTGCTCCCTCTCTGCTGGATCAATCTCATTGGCATGTTTGCTCTTTTCCATATTTTAAAAAGAGCATCCTTGGACCTCACATGGTCCTCCAGCTTCATAGACAAATTTTTCCAAAGAATAGTCTACACATGCTGTTTCTTCTTCTTCACCGTATCTCCAACCCATTCAAATCTGCCTTCCATCCTCACCACTGCACTAGCACTCTTGTCAAGGCCATGATGACCTCGCCTTGCTTCATTCAATGTCCATGTCTCATATTTGATCTTCCTTCGCTTCTTGGTAACATGGAACACAAGGGACCACTCCCTCCTTCTTGAACCCCTACTGGGTTTCTGGAAAATGGCACTCTCCAGGTTTTCATGCTGCCTCACCAGTACTCATTTTCAGTTTCCTCCTGCTGACCCCTTAACTCAACTTCTTAATTTGAGAGTGGCTCATGGCTCAGTCCCAAGCACTCTTCTCTTTTTCCTTCTTTCTAGGTGTTCCCCTTACTTCCAAGGCTTTCAATGCTGCCCATATGTTTTGTATTTGTGTTCCTGAATTTTCCATGGAGACCTACCTCCATACATTCAATCTGACAGCATTATAAAATCTGCATCTCAAACTCAACATATCCAACACAGAACCCTGGATCTTCTCTTGCCCAAATGAGTAACTGGTACCAAGATCTCCCAAATCAGACACCAAGAAGATTTTACTTGTGAATCCTTCCTATCCTTCACCTTGGCCAAGTCAACCTTCAAAAGGTATTTTAAATCTACTCATTCTCTCCTTCCCCACTGCTGCCACCTGATACAAGCTATAGTCCTGAGGTTGGACACTACAACAGCCTTCTAACTCATCTCACCTCATCCATCCTGGCCCTCTCCAATCCTTTCTTCTGAAAGTCAACTTTTCCATGTATTGAAAACCTCCAAGCTCCTCACCATGGCTGCAGGCCCTACATGATCTGGCTTCGGGCCTGCCTCTCTTATTCAGTTTAGACTACTCCCCCTCCCTTTCATTGTGCTCAACCCTGGCCACCACTCTGCTCCTCAAACACACCAAGCTCTTTTCTAAGTTGGGGCTTATATGCATGCTATAGCCATTCCTGGGAATATTCTTCCCCCTGCTCTTGACCTGGGCTAGTTCCTTCTACTCTTCAGATGATACCTAGAGGCCTCTCCTCAGAGCAACCTCTCCTAACCCCTCCATCTAGAGCAGGTCTATGACCACACAGTTATTCTTTGTCTTGGTAAAGTATGTTGTTTTGTTAACTGTCCTTCTCCAGACTACAATTCTTTGTATTCTTAGTTTTTTACTTAATCTGTCTTACTTTAAGTTACCAGAGGGGAAGGGAAGGACCATGTCTGTCTTATTCACTGTTGAATACCTAACATCTAGAATAATATCTGGTATAAAATCAGTGCTCAAACATTTTTAGAATGAAATGCCAGAAGTAAGCTGCTTTTAAAGTAAGCCATGAGTTTCTTAGGTATTAACATAGATGACTAGATGATTTATTCCTAAAATATTGTACAGTTTGTTCTCATTTTAGTAGGAATATTTCTTACCTTTATATATAAGAATATAAAATTAATTACAAATATGACAGTTAAAATTAAAACTGTGGAAAAATTTATTATGGTTTGGCCTTATCTACCTCACCAAGTATTAGACAGTTTGCCATCACAGCCCGAAGTCACCCCCAGCAATATTCTTTTAGGCACCAAAGACACCATAGGTTTTATTTTCTACATAAGATGCAACAGCCATTCTGTCATGAACTATATTCAAGAGTTACTCCTCCATCTTTTCAATAATTATAGGAAGGAAAGAATGGTAAATGATATCCAATGCCACCTTCTGTAAAGAGAAAATAGTCAACATGGCTTAGTATAAAAGCTAAGGAGGAGAGGCTTTCTAGAACCCACCCAAATCTGGCTACTTAACTCACAGTAAACTAAAAACTAACTGAAACAAATGTGCTGTGTGTCACAAAACCAGAAATACCACATGGTCCAAGAGTGGCCATATGCGGTCCGGATAATTAGAACAGATGTGAAGAAAAATATAGGCTTTCAAGGCCCATACGCTGTTAACTTGATCTCTCTTTTTTATTAATAATATCGTGTTGTTAAAAAATTAACAAGTTACGTTAGAGAAGCTGGGGATTTCCATCCAGTCAGAGGCTCAACTGATTGCCATTTCTTCTCTAAGATATAATTCTGCAGGTCTTCAAAGATTCCTGGGCCACGGTAACGGCGGAATATCCCATCCTTTGCACTATAAATTATAAAAACAAGTAGAAAATAAATGAATTAAAATAACAGGTGTTACAGATAATAAAAACCAAAATAACTATTGGTCAGACATGTGACTGCACTTGAATTTTAAATTAGCTCAAATGAAGATAAAAGTATAGTTAGGCATAAATCAGAAAGCATGCATAAGTTTTCATCTATTACAAATCAGAAATCCCTAAACTGAAAGCATTAAACAATTTATTTTATCACTGCACAATGTGTGACTAAAAGCAAAGTTCTTGGCAGTGTTTACTTTGCTAAGTTACTCTTCATTATTTTTGCTAACAATTATTTTGGTTTTTTTCTTGATAACAAAACAGCCATTGTTATCAAGGTAAAAAAGAATTGTATCCACATTTCCAAATTCATGTTATTCAAGTCTCTCCCCTCAAAATCAACAAAAACCTTTTAGTCTCACATCCGCCTTCAGCCTTCCCTCCCTCTTGCCTTCTTGCCACAATCAAGTTTCCCAGGAGAGGAGTCTACACTTGCCATTTTCTCCTCTGTTACTCATTCACTATTCAGTGCAGTCACAGGTTCTGCCCCAATGACTCCACTGAAACCGCTCATATTGGAGTCTCTGATGACTATCGGTGCGATAATCCATGGAGCACTCTTCTGCCATTTTCCCTTCACCTGTCACTGGCATTATCCACTACTGAACACCACTGTCTTCCTCCTTTGAGTTGGCTTTTATGACACAGGCTATCTGGACTTCCTCCTACTAACTCTGATCATTCCAACTCAGGTTCCCTCACTAACTGTCTTCCTAATTTTAGTCAACCTCAGGTTCAATTCTTGACCTGCTTCTCTTCCCAGGATATGTGTTTTCTCTAGATACAATTCAACTGCTATCTATCGCAATCCTGAGGAATTTCCAATGTGTACCGCCAATCTAGATCTTTGTTCTGAGCTCTAGATCCTGACATCAAACTGTCACCTAAACTTCTCCATTTGGAATTAGCATAGGTACCTCACACTTATCTCTTCCATTTTTGCCTCCATCTTCCAAACTTTATCTTATCCTAATGGCTCCTTATCTTGAAGGCAGGCAAGGGCTTTTACTAGTTACAGGTGTCCTGTTGGTAGTCATCACAGACTTTTCCTTCCCATGGCTAATAATCAGTCAGCAAGTCCCAATGATCCCACCTCCTATGCATCTCTGGAATCTATCCCTTCCTTTCTCTTTCCCCTGCCACTACCTGAGCCCAACTGTACCTGTAGACCAGCCAAACAGAATGAGTTATAGTTCTCAAAAAACATCTCATTTTCTCTTGGGCTTTTGTATGTTGTCTCCTTTACCTGGAAAGACCTACTCAGTTTGTTGGCTTAACCCATCCCTACCTATCTATTAAGAATCATCCTACCTTTGATATCATCGGAGAAATTTTCTCTGACTGCTCCTCCCCACTACACCCTGCTGAAATCATGTCTTCCTTTTCCATAACACTCCATGCATCCTTCTCTTATCCTCAGAGCAGACCAGTCTTTCTCCTCTCAAACATTAAGCTGAATGAGTGGTGGCCAAGGAAAACAACTTAGACTTCTTGGCACACACCTACTCATTTCTAACCTTTGCAAGAGCAGAAGATTATTTAAACTTACTGAAAAAATGCTGGGAGAGTGGTGACAAAGAAGCGGCCACTCAAACCTACAAGAAGCATAAACAAAAAAAAGATCACAAGTCAGGCCCAAGCACTTAAGTTCCAAGAAAAAGCATCCTTGAGATTGCTTTCATAATCACATGAAAATACTGCAATTATTGAGTCCAATACACTATTTATCTTTGTATTAAAGAAAGTTCATTTTTGCTCATTTTTATTAACACTTTCCAATCTCTGACACAACCTGGTTATCTTCAATGTGTTACTCTAGAATTTCCTGGTTTGTGCATCATTCTGGGAGTGTGTGGGGGGTAAAAGGATAGGATTTAGAGTTATATAATATGGGTTAAATACTAACTTCCTCATTTAATTATTTAACCTTTTTGAGTCTCAGTCAACTCATCTGGAAAATAGGTGTATTAAAGCCTAAATGTTCTGAAGTTAGATTAGATCACGTATAATAGAGCTTAGCACAGTGCCTGGCACACAGTGAAGGACTCAATAAACTATTGATATTATTACATCAGTTATCAGTTTCAAAAGAATAAAGAACGCAAAATACTAAAGATCACATACAGTCTTTGCACACTTATAAAATTTGCAAGTACAATAGATGGAATATATGTACATTAACTACATTTTTTTCAAGTTGTCTTAGCAAACTTTTACTGAACACAAAGTACCAAATGCTATGCTACATGCATGTAAAGACAAATAAAACCCTTGGTTACTTAGCAAATATTAACTAAACACCTACTTTGTTCCAGGGACTATGAAAACTGCTCAAAAATCATAGATGAGCAAAAACATGCACAGTCTTTGTTCTCACAGACCTGACAGTCTAGTGGCAGAGGGAAAGAATTTAATTGAATAATCACAATCAGAACTATAAACAGAGAACAATGATATCATGAAAAAGTGGCATGCAACAAAAACCTGAAAGAGACTAGGAGTAAAGAACAGATCCCTGCCCTTTAAATGTTTATAAATAAATAATATTTACAAATAAATATATTTATGTAGGTACCAAGAATGAGTAAAGAGAAGGACAGCTATAGGAACCTCCTGGCCAGCATGGAAAATGACATTTTCACATTTCTCATCACTCTGCCTTTTCCATGGAAGAACAATCTAGACAAATCAAATATCTATTCAAATCAAGTTACTCAAATTTTACTTTGAACAATTCTTTGGTAACTTGTAACTCAAAACACTGAAGCTGTACTTTTGAAATGGGAAATTTTCTTTTACCCATTTTAGAAATTAAATCCATATTCAATATAATAATTTATTAATTAATGATAAGGTTTCTCAAAAAAGGATTCTCTATTTTATTTTATATCAGACCAAGTGGACTCTAAAAACATCCCTATGATACTTAAAAGGAAACACAGTACTCAGGGTTAACTAAAGTTAGTGTCATGAAAAGAAACATTTACTATATAGATTTCTCACTGTACACTGAAAATAACAGTTGCATTGGTAGTAACAAAAACACAAGTGACCTGAAATGAGGTTAACTGAGGATTGTAACAAGCACCTCTGTCTAAGGACATTTTTACCTCTGACGATGCTTGGAATTCCATTCTAGTGGGGAACAAAGGCTCCCACGGTATATTTCCAACTATAAATTGCCAGGGAAAAAAATACTGGTATTCCTAAGTGGTTAAAAATTATTACGTCTTTGGTTTAAAATAATTATTATAAAACAGTTTCATATCTCACTTCTTTCCTAGCTATAGATTATTATGACTACCCAAAATTTTTATTTCAGGAGAGTTATGATTTTAGAGAAGTATTTTATTTATACTGCCTTTTAAAACAGAATGAACAAAATAAATAACTTATCACTTCTTGAAGTGTTCTACCTAGATTTTATTTTTATTGGAATAAACAGGGTTTATAATAAATGTTAGATAACAGAAAGCATATTTTAAAATTTTCTCTCTAAAATCCTTCATATATTATTAGTCATCATTGGTTATGGCAATAAATAAAAAAGCAAAAAAAAAAAGCAGAAAAAATATTTCACTGCGAGGACTTCAAAAAGTGTGGAAAAACCAAGTATACTTCTAAGCTTATAAATAAAAAAGACAAAAGTCTGACTACAAAGCCTCCCCAAATTTCTGCATGCCTTTTTTACTTTAAGGGTAATTTCCACTTTAAAATGAAGACATGGGAAAGGTATAAATCCGGAATGTAAAAAAAAAATGTAATTTCTTACCAGAAAACGTACCTTAAACATATGTAGCAAAAGAGAATTAAAAGCTTAGAGAAAGTAAACAAATTATGGTAGGAAATTATATTTTGATATGCAAAAAATACAACAGAAATTATTTAATGCCTAAGAAGACAGGGATAGCTAATAGTGTGTATTCTTCTATTTATTAGCTGTGTTACCCTATACATGCTGCTAAACATCTCTGAGCCTCAGTTTTCTAAAATAGAGATAAATGGTTTGTTCTTCATAGGGTTGTTACAAAGCTAAAACATACGTAGGTGTGTAATATAATTATAGGCTGAAGTAAATGTTCACTAAATGTTAGTTATTATCACCAAAGAGAACAGCAGAAGGAAAACAACGAAAAGAAAGAACTAAATTTATTTTGAGATTGAAATAAAGTTGGCAATGAAATACAAAACAAAGATTATTTTTATAATTATCAAATTAAAAATGTAACACTAACTGAAGTATAGCAAACTTAATTGGCTTCTGTATTAAATTGGTGGTTTTAAACAGAATGCTTATTCTTGGCTGTGGTAGGGATCTAATTTATCTCTAATCTAATGAAACAGCCATCACCAACAGGTGATCTATGAGCAGATGCTGTTTTCCTGCCCTTGACAACTAAGCCCTTCTGCATGGAACAGAAGGTTCAAGTACATACTCATTAAATTTAATTTCCTAAATTCAACTCAACTGAAACATCACCCGATCTATGCAATATTAAACAGGCAATGTAATGTAACCTAATCTAAGGCCTGCCCTTTCCTTGACTTGTACATCTCAGCTGAAAAAAGGAAAATGCTTATACACTCTTGATAATTCTGAAATTTTATTTTCTGTTTAAAATACCTAAAAGGATCTCTTAATTTAGACATACTGATAGAAGAGTTAATATACTCTTACTGATAGCTAAAGAGTATACATGAACACTTCAAAAATTCTTGTATTTTCCTCTTTTTAAATTTTACTTGCAGGGAAAAGAATTCAAATTATTCCTTACTAGCACTCCTGTAGCAAGGCTATAAAGAATATACTTTATGTACGGAGATCAGTAATCAAATGGAAATTTGTATACTGAAATATCAAGTAAAGGACTTAACCATAGATAAAATAATCAATGTCATTGTAATGGTTTTCTACTGCTCATTTAGGACATTAGATTTTGTAAAAATGAAGTAAATACTAAATTGTTTCCAAGATGGGGCAAGCTGCCCTGGTGGCTCTCCAGTGAGTCAGTACAACATAAGATATCTCTCTTCACTTGGCTTCCACATGCTCCTACTTCTCCCTGTCCTCCTTCCTCACTGGCTACTCCTGTTCCTTTGCAGCAACTTCTTTTCTTCTTCTGAACAGAGTGCCCAGTTCTCAATTCTCTAGCACACAGCCCCTAGGTAATCTCAATTCTTCCCCTAGCTTCAAGTACCATCTACACTGAAGACCACCAAATTTATATCACTAGTTCATCTCTACCTGGATGTCTATTTAACATCCCAACCAATCCAGCAGGAAGTCTAGTATCTCAAATCCATTCACTTATCACTACTGCTACAAGTCCAAGCCACCATCTTCTCACTCTGGACTACCTGCTTCCATTTCTGACCTCTTGCAGTCAATGTTTTAACAGAGTAGCCAAAGGAATTATTTTAAAACATAAATCATATCATGTTATTTTCCCTGCTCAAACCTTCCAGTAGCTTCCTTTCAATCATACCTCATATGAAATCTAAACTCCTTGCTATGGCCAGTAAGACCCTGCACAGTCTGGTCCCTAGCTACCTCTCCATTCCCATTTATCTTGAGCACCCTACTGGTTGTCACATCGTTCCTCAAATACACCAAGGACACTCCCATCTGCACATGGTGTTTGCTCTGCCTGGAATGCTCCTCCCCCAGACTTGCTAAAGTTCAATTTATCAAGAACTCTAGTTAAACAGTCCTTACATAGCCATCGTATTTTTAAAATTAGTTCCAATCATTTTCTACATTTTTATCCTATTTTAGTTTTCTTCATAGCTCTTGCCGCAATCTCACATTATCTACCTATTTATTTCTGTTACTATTTATCTCCTTCACTAGAAAGTAAGCTTAATAAGGACCCAGACCTCTGTCTTCCTCATTCACCTCTATATCACTGGTATCTAGAACAGGGCCTGATGTGTGGTAGGAACTCATATATTTGTTAAATAAACATGTTATTTCTAATTCCTATTAAAAGATTAATTGAAACCATTAGATTTGTAATTCAAAGTAAAATCTTAAACTTAAAACAAATATAATCTGAAGTGAAAAATTCTCTAGGCCATTCCAACAATTATGCATATAGAAGAATTTTGCCTCCTAATTTTTGAGTTACACTTTTTAAGTTTTTATCATTTAAAAGAATTCTAAAGCCTCTGCCTTTAAAAACTTGTTCTAATACATAAAATAATTAATAACTTTTCTTTTATTGGATTCCTACAGAATATCAGACAGAAGTTTTTTCCTCTTTGATGAGTATTTCAAGTATATATAGTTTAGATTTATATAAATTATGAGTCAAAACAATCTTTTAAAATATTTCTTTAATTTATCTTACTTCATTATCAAAAATAATCCATTCCCAATGGAAAAAATAGTTATAAGTCTATATTTTTAGATGAAAAGAATATATTTAATTAAACATTAGATTTGTGAACTCATCACAAAGCTGTTTAATCCTTTAAATTCAAATCATGCTGTAAATTCATGGCAGGTATACAAAACGACTGAAATGTGAATAAGCCAGTTGGATTTTTAAAAAACCCATCATAAAATGTGCCTGGTATCCACTAATTTACAAGTCTTACACCTGATTTTACTGGACTCAAAGTACTAAAAGATGAAAACAAGTTTTTAGCAAAAATGTAATTGCAATGATTTGGTGTCCAAACAGAATAACTCATTATGATGGCCAAAACCATGAACTAATAACTATAATTGTCCATCTCTAAATAGAGGATGGGCAGAGGTCGCTTTGTTTCAAATGCTTACAAATATGAAGGCTCAAGGACTCATGCCTTTTAATAGAAATCTCTCCCCAATTTTATTTTTTTTTTGATTTTTTTAAAATTATTTTTGAGACAGGGTCTTGCTCTGTCACCCAGACTAGATTACAGTGGTATAATCATAGCTCACTGCACCCTCAAAATCCTGGCTCAAGTGATCCTCCTGCCTCAGCCTCCTGAGTAGCTGGGACTACAGGCGGGTGCCACCAGGCCCAGCTGATTTTTCCTTTTTTCATAGAGACGAGGTCTCACTATGTTGCCCAGGCTGGTCTCAAACTCCTGACCTCAAGTGATCCTCCCACCTTGGCCTCCCAAAGTGCTGGGATTATAGGCATGAGCCACCGTGACCAGATGACAAATCAATTTTAACATACACCATCCATTTTGTTGTCCAAGTAATTGGTCTTCATTACTTTGTGATTTTTGGACTCACAGTAATTACAGAAAGGTTAATAATTATATTTTTCTGTCTATCTTCTTTTTTCCCTGATAAAGGATACAATAGGTAGAAATTGAATGTCAATAAGAAAAGATGACTGTTAAAATTTGATAATAGCCATATTTTAGAGATCTAGATCACGGAAGGCCAATTTTTCTTCTCAATTTATATATAATACACAAAGTTATTTTAAAACTATAGATTGACTGTATATATTTTTTTCAGAATTTAAAAGTCTCTTCTATCTCTCTCCACTCTTTGAGGTAAAAGCAATTCTTTCTTTCTTCTGAAAAATTACGTCATTGGCAGATGATAAGTGTAAATGGAATGACAGAATTAGAAATTCATCATTCTGGAAACCATAATGGAATATCTGCTTCAGGCCAGATCATCGTGAATCTTAAAACCCCAAAGTATCACCTCACAGATTACTTGCTAATCATAAAGTAGGATTATTTCTTCATAATGGAGATATTTAGTATCACCATCTTAACCAAGTACTCAAATTAACATCACTAATGTGACTGCATGTGCTTTCTGCTGAGATGCAATATGAAATCGCAGTATCATCTATGTAGTACTCTTGCCATAAATGTTTGGCCTGAATCATGCCTCTAGATTTGAACTTCTAGTTTACATAGAAAATGCAGAAAATATTATATATATTCTTATAAGTTAAATGTCACTATAAGGAAACACCTAAGAAAATCTTAGCTTGTTCTCTTCAGAATATCAATGTTATAAAAAAAAAATGGGGGATAATTCTAGATTGAGAGAGGCTGAAAAGATGTAATAACCAAATGCAATTTATTAACTCTGACTAGATTCTGGTTCAAAAAACTATAAAAAGACACATGGGAAATAATTAGGAAGATTGTAACACGCTAAAGAATTGAAGGATAAATTATCATGATGTCTACAACTTACTTTCAAATGGCTCAGTAAAATAAAAATATAAATATATATGCACATATGTATGCGCAAATACACACATAGATCCAGATATGTCAAAATGTAATCCATTTATTAAAGGTAGTCAGTTGACAGGTAATCAGTATCCTAGTCTTTCAACTTTTCTATATACTTGAAAAAATTCGAGCTAAAAATTTGTTAAACTTTCACATTTAATGTTGAACATTTACAGTACCTGGCTCCTGAATGACATCTATCTTCCCCACACTGATCTGAAGTATTTCACCATTCTTTGCAAAAGTCTCCCATTCTGAATCAGTCTGCTGGCAGGATGGACACCATGGGGCGTAACTATAAGGGAAGAATGGCTAATCAATATAAACATATGGAAAAACATGTAAAATAGACAAATAGAGTATTTAAATTAAAAAAAACAAACTCTTAACTAAAGAGAACTATAAAAGCAAGTTTTTCCAAAGTCATTTGATATATAAAAAAAAAAAAACAGAAGCATATTCTTCCCTAGGATTTAATGTATAAATGTAAGTTCCATTGAAAAAATTTAGCCAAAGTTTAAAAATATGTTCAAGGATTATTGTAATACATAAAACAAGTTTATTTCAATGGTATTCTTACAATTTTGTCACTCTCCAGATACCTTTTGATCTTTGAGGGTGAGCAGTTTTTATTGCTCCACTAAGTGGGACAATTGTTGCAAGGCTCTCCCTAAACTAGCCAAACCAGTTTCAGATCTACCCAAACTAGAGATATGGGCAGAGACCAGACATATTGCTTGAGAGTCAAGAATGTTTCCAAACATCAGAAGATCTATGGCATCTCTGAAACATTCTGAAAAGGAAAGTAGATACTATAGGCTAACCTAGTTCTACCCAACACTTTCTTAAATAGAAGAGGCATTAGAAATACCTGGGCCTTCAAGCTAGAACCCTATTTTCAGTTATTTTTCATTCAATAAACATTAACTAAGCATTATGCTAGAAGCTGAGGCTACAACTGGGAATGACACAGACTTGGTGCCTCCTCTCCTGTGGATCATCAATTCCAGAGATGAATAGAGATAAGCACAGGGGTAAACACAATCCAGGTGACAAATGCTATGACTGAGCATGTGGAACAGATGCTATGGAGACACTGGGGAGCTGGAGTATCTCAGAAGGACCCAGAGAGAGAGAAATCTCTGTGCTAAGATCTCAAGTAGGAGTTAACAGCCAGAGAGGGGTGAAGGAATGCTCTAATCTAAGCATAGAGAAAAGGATGTGTAAAGGCTCAGAGCACTAAGAGGGCAGGGTGAAGACATCATCCATGGTCTTTAAAAAAGTTGTATAAGGAATTAGGACCTCATTCGAAGCTCCATGGTAAGAATTATGATCAGATTTACATTTTGGAAAAATCTCTCTTATAGCCCTGTGGATAATCAATCAAGGAAGGACAAGATGGAAGCAAAGAGAACTAGAAGGCTGGACAGTCATCCTGGCAATATGTTAGTGGCCTCACTCTGCCCTCCTATGTCCTGGAAAACATCACAAATACTCAAACCATAAAGCTCTGAAGTTCTCCAGGATTTAATCTGTAGATGTTAAAATGATCCAGAGAAGTCTGCTGCTTAGAAAGTGTAGTGAACTAAACAGTAGTCCCTAAAAAGATAAGTCCAAGCCCTGGTACCTCTGAATGTGACCTTATTTAGAATAAGAGTCATCGCAGGTATAATTAAATTAAGGATCTCACGATGAGATCATCCTGGGTTTAACGTGGGCCCTAAATCCAATAACAGCTGTTCTTATAAGAGAAAGAAGAGGAAGATTTGACAGAGACACAAGGAAAGGCCATGTAAAAATGGAGGCTGGGACTGGAGTTATGCAGCTACAAGCCAAGGGTTGCCAACAGCCACCAGAAGCTAGGGGAGAGGCATGGAGTGAACACTTCCATAAAGCATCCAGAAGGAACCAACCCTGCCAACACCCTGAGTTTGGACTTCTAGCCTCCAGAATTGTGAGAGAATAAGTTTCAGTTGCTTCAAGCCTTCAAGTTTATAGTAATTTGTTACAGCAGCTTGAGGAAACTAGTACAGAAAGGAAGATATCATTTGAAATTAGAAGAAATCAAGATTGAATAAGCCTTATAGAGATTTAAAGAGCTGGCAAGGCTATGATTAATGTGAAATATCACACTAACATGACATGATTAAAAGGAAAACTAACATTTACAGAACAATGTCACAAAAATACATTAGTACAAGTGGAAAAATATTTTGTTTTGCTTAATAACACCCAGAAGATTAAAACAGTAAATAAAATAAATCGATCAATGCTCACGAAATAGAACAGAAAAAAAATCATCAGGCACTTTGAATAGTATTTCAGGATGCCACCAACAACTAAACATGTTTTTAAAATCTGTTTAAATTAAACTTTTTAAAAATCCTTTAACTCAAGTCAAAATATTGAGGGAATAAATAAAACAGACATTTAAAAAAGACTTGATATCACTAAATTTTTCATGTACAATGGGTAAATGTTAAAGCGTATAATATAAATTATACCACCAAGGGAAAGATGGCAAGAGGTAGAGATGAAACAAGAGTGGCAATATGCTGATAACTGTGGAAAGTTGATGATGGGTAATGGTGATTCACTATACTTACTCCTATTTTTGTGTCCATTTAAAATTTTTCATAATAAGACTTGAATAGAGAAATACACTAACTTGTGGATGAGTAGGCTGAGCAATGTAAAAATGGCAATTCCCTATTTTTCACTTTTTCCATTCCTAAACTGTTTTTTACAAAATGTGGCACCTATTGTTTCTGTATTAAAAGGGGAAAGGGATAGTAGAAAAAGACAGAAAAGAATGCCTGCCAACAAAACAACACACGCACAAACACACACACAAAATGCCATATGAAAGGAAACAAAGTAAGGCAGAAGGGTATGAAACTAATCAAATTCTGTAGCAAGATTTAGGCTTAAAAGTATCTTTCAGGTTATCATTTACAAATTTTTTTAGAATAAAATCTTGAACTGTGCAGAAACAGGTTTATAAGTACCATTCAAATATCAATGCAATGATACACATAAACCAACTTTGCTAAATAACAAAACAAATATAAAAAACTGAAATCAGGCAAAATTTTGATCTTTCACATTATAAAAGGTGATGGGGGGAGGGATTAAAAAGCCAAGACTAGGGAAAAGAAGGCATTTATTTTAGGATAAGTATTGAAAATTAGGCGGAACCCAGAAGAGAAACGGCTGCCCAAAGCCAAAGCATGCATTTCTCTCTCCAGCTGGGCCCCAGAAGCAGCAACACATAGCAAGCACAGGTGTTCACCCTCTCTAACTGCACCTCTAGAAAAGACTATTATATAGCCAATTCCAAGATCATGCTAAAAGCTCATCATCTTCCCATTACTCAAGACCTGGGATCCAGGAGACACATACCAGAGAATAATCTGTTGACATCTTTGAACATAGATTTGGATTTTTTTTTAAACATTCATGTCTCTAGATTTCCAAGGCAAAGTATATTCTTGGTTTACAGTGGGTACTCAATAAACTTTTGCTAAATAAACAACTATATATACTTCAATGAAATTTATATTATTAATCTGAGAAAATAGTTATTTTCTACATATTTTCTAAATAACCAAATGGCAATGAGGTTCAGTCAGACAGCTGGCAAACTTTAGGAATAAAAAAAGGGAAACATTGAATTAAGTACATTTCAAGAGGTATTTTAGATTATGGGATAAGAGTTATGCCAGAGGAATCAGAAAGACCAACCAGGATTTAACCATGTGACTTTGGGTTGATTAATAATCTCTCCATGCCTCGGCTTGCTCAACTGTAGCTACCTTAGAAGATTAGATGACACATGCAAAGCAGGCACATATTAGACCAATAATTAATACTAATTAAATTTGCAATATTCTGTTTGGTATCCAAGACATTTTAGGATGCATTAGCTCATCTGACTTTGCAACATTACTGCCAAACAGACAAAGGTTTAGAGACTTGCTTAAGGTCATCTAAGACCACTCAGAGCAAGAACCCAGACAAAGGTATTTCTGTGATAAAAATCTTCAAGGAAAATAAAACTCCATACCAACAACCAGAGGGAAGGAAGGAGTGAGAGGGAGGGAGAGGAAGGGAGAGAGAAGGAGAGAGAAAGAATAAGAGAAAAAGTAACAAAATATTGAAGTATAAAATAATGAACTTTAGATCTTTATTTCCCTAGGACTCTATTTTACAAATAAGTCATGGACACATTTGCTACATCAGCAATTATTAAATCATGCAAATTTCATAATTTTGAAAACTCCCAGTCCCTAATCTCTAGATTGGCTATTATATAAATTGGATTTTTGGTGAAACTGACCTTCAGATATACAATGATACACAATGATACCTTCAGATATACAATGATATTATGATACACCCTTAGATATGCCATTGAGGTAATTTTAGATATGCCATTTTCTATGTAGCTGCTACCTGCTGGTATGCAGCATTGTTAATGCCATTATTTAAGAGATTTAAACAGAGCTGATTGTGTTGGAATGCACCAAGATGTTCTTTCAGTGGTGGAGATAAGCCAGCTCTGAGTCTTTGGTGTGTGTCTGGTCCATTGTTGCTGCAGCTTTTTAAATTATTAGTATTCTTTTGTATCTAATGGATGGTAATTTAGACAGGAATTTAGAATCTACTGTAAGTAAAATATCTCCAGGAGTGAAATAAATGCAAGGATAAGTCATGAGACCTTCATGCTCTTCTCTTTCTCTCTCTCTCCTCTCTGTGAGAGTGTAGACATATATATGCATGTATATTTAATTTCTGTGTGCATATATAATTTACGTACGCATGTGTGCATGAATAAAGCTCATCAGAAAGAACTGAACGTGATCTTCATTTATAATACTTAAAACTATTTCACAGTAGCAGTCGTCTCCTAAGAACTGTTTATATAAAAGATATGACTGCCATAACTTTGTCTCCTATACACAGTCTTTCTTTGATTTAAGAGCTTCAGGGGGAATTAGCTCCATTATCATCATAGAAACTATAAACCAGTATCTTTTCTACTTAAACTTTTTGCAAGCTCACAGTGGTATATAAAATTAGTACACTTCATAAAGATATTTGGAATATATTCTGGATAGCCAAAATACTGTTAAATTATATCAACTTAGATATCAGTCCAAGGTTTTTAACCATTTCTGAGAAAGAAAATTCAACAGCAAGCTTTTGTTGTCCTTGTTAGTATTCATGCTCAAAGTACACTGAGGTTCTGCTAGATGTAAGGTGGTTGGACGACCTTGAATCCTTTATTGTAAGAAATCACTGAATTTGGTAGGCTATCATATAATTGGTGTACTAAACATTTCATTAGGTGCACTAAATCTTTCAAAGGAAGGACCTACTTAAATATATTGGGTAGAAAGAAACTTTTACTAAAAATAAATTTTTATTGACCAGGAATGGGCAATTTTTCTTCTGTCTTGGCTGTAATTTTACCAGGCTTTCTCAGTAAATTCTCTTTTCTCAGTACACTGCCCTGACTTCTTATCCTTGCAGAAATGAGATAGTCAATGATAGATACAGTCAATTTTCACTTAGTAAAACTTACTTTGATCAAAGTGTTCAAAATACTCTGTGACAATGAAGAGGGAAAAGGTACACTAGGTTCATCTTTCTACAACTGAATAAATAAAGCTAAATCAAAATGTCAACAAAAAATACCTCAACTACATCAAGTGTTATTCTTTCTTTCAGAAAATCTGGAATGACTCAGGAATTGAAAGCTTTATGCCTGCGGTCCCCAACCTCCAGTGCCTGTTAGGAAGCAGGCAGCACAGCAGGAAGTGAGCAGCAGGTGAGTGGGCATCTGTGTTTACAGCTGCTCCCCATCACTCACATCACCCCCTGAGCTCCACCTCCTGTCACATCAGCAGCAGGGAAATCAGATTCCCATAGGAGTGCAAACCGTGCATAGGAGTGTAAACTGTGCATGTGAGGGATCTAGGTTGCACACTCCTTTTAAGAATCTAATGCCTGATGATCTGAGGTGGAGCTGAGGCAGTGATGCCAGCCCTGGGGAGCAGCTACAAATCAAGATTAACATTAGCAGAAAGGTCTGACTGCACAATAAATGTAATGTGCTTGAAGCACCCTCAAACCATCCCCCCACCCTACTCCCCATCAGTGTGGAGAAATTGTCTTCCATGAAACCAGTCCCTGGTGCCAAAAAGGTTGGGGACCACTGCTTTAAGTGCAAATGTACTTCTCTAGAAAATCATTGCTGGACCATGTCATCACAAAAGGTAGAGAAAAAATAAAAATTGACATCTCTGTGAAAATCATGACACCTGCTAGAGAAAGTGGAATTCACTACTTTCACTAGAATGAATGCTCCATGAAGGCAGTAACCATTGCATCACTTGCACCTAGAACAGAGCCTGGCGGGTCCTACACCACAATAAATACTACTGCAATGAGCAAATGGGAGATGATAGTGATTATACTTAAAACTTAAGAAAATATATACAGATGTTCCTTCCAGGGATATACTTGTAAAATCTCTTGATTAAAGAAACAATTGAAGTCTATTATTCACTCATTCCTTTAGTTAAAAAGTATTTATTGAGCACCTACTACTTGTTATTAATACGTATTAAGACTTTGGAAATAAACAAGAAAGAAGAAAAACCTTGTTCCTCTACTTAAAAGCTTATAATGAAAGAGTCAAAGAAAAACTTAGCACTAAAGCATATAAATAAATCTATAATTACTAGTCATGGTTAGGACCATGTTAGACACAACCAAGGCGTAGTGAAAAGGAATATTCCTGGGGTGTTTGGATGTAGGGAAGGCAGGGCACCTATCTAAGTGGTGAGCAGTGTCAGGAATAAGCCTGTAGTAAAAAGGCTCTTCATTTACAGAAACTAGAGAGATGGTAAAGCATGGATGGGCTTCTGAATCCTACAGGAACAAGGCCTCCTGTTGTGGGTCAGGCTGCTGACCAGCTGAGACCTAAGCAAGGTCAGCTGGGCCCTGTGCCTTCCTCCAGGCTCCCCTACTACCCTCCCAGGATTGAATCCACGCCTGCAAAGCTCAGGCCTGCATTCTAGTTCTGGCCTTGCCCACCTCTTACTAAGGATTTGACCTTGGCCAAAGCTTTAACCTTTTCAAGTTTTCATCTCCTCTAGTCAGAATGGGAATGATAACGCTGCACCACATTTTTAAGATGAGCAAATAAGATAACATTTGGAATATGTGATGTAAGCAATGTAACTGTTTAATATGATTGTGATGATGATGCTGATGATGATGACAGAGGTGATGTAGATGACAAGTTTTAATGAGGCTTTACACCCTCTGCGGAAACTATCTAAAATCAAATATTTGCATTTTTTTAAATACCCATAACAGTGCCTAGAGAGCAGTGTTTTTCAATTAGAGGTATTTGGAAGTATGCACAGGGAATGAGAGTTGTAATATTTTTGCTGTCACAATACTATTGGAATGTAATGGGCTGGGATGCTAAAGGTTCTGCAATGTGTGGGCCATGCTCATACACCAAAGAACTGTCCAACCCAAAATGCCAATAGTGCCCTGTTGAGAACCATTGTTGAATGTCAAACACAGAGGAAGCATTCAGTAAACATTTGCTAGGTCAAATAGCATGACTTATACTATTTATTTCCTTCACAGCACTCTTGAAATCAAGGCTGCAGCTCATTCATCTTCATCTTCCCAGATCCCCCAACGCACATAACCAGCATTTAATGACTATCTCTTAAACATTCAATCAATAAATCAAGAAAATCTATGAAACTACAAGAAATTATAACTATTTGACATGGGTAGGTTAAGGTAATGATGTTCAACACAGTCTCTCCAGGTATAAGAAGGATACTGGGAAGACAATACTAAAACCTAGACATCCTAGGAAAATAAAGGAGGCTCTGCTCCATCACCAAGTTTTTAATTTCAATTTGGAAACATGAATATCCTAAGAACAAAGAGAGAAAAAGCAGTGCTTTAAAAAGATCTATATGCTTTACAGAGGTAAATTAATTTAACTCAAAGACATAATTTTCCTTTGGATGTCAGTTTGAAAATAGGTGGGTCAAAATTAAGCCACTTGGATTTCTACTTATTTCTTTTTGGGGGAAAAGCCAACAGAACAGTACACAGAATGAATCATACTGTGTACTTTTGTGTTTCAAAAGAACAAAAGTAGTATTCTCAAGGAGATATATCAGGAGCCAAGCAAGGGTTTAAAATAGCAAAAGGTTGCAAAGTAACTGAAGCAGAGTATACAATGGAAATAGAGACAAGTAAGGATCAAAAGGTATTTTAAAGATTAGATCATTTTTCCTCATTCAGATAAAGGGCAAACTTTGCATTCAGAAGTTAAGAGAGTGGAAAAACACAGCAAGCCAAATTATAGGGACATGGCAGAAATAGGGCTAAACACTATAAAAACAATCTATGAAAGGTAACAACAGGAAAAGTGAGTATACAATAAGGCCATAACATTAAAAAATATAAGTAGTAATGGGAGAATTTTTTTGATTTTTAAAGATTTTCAGTAATGGAGAATTACTGCATACATATTTTTAACTGATACTGAACTGACTCCTTAATACAGAAGTGCTTTTCTAAAACTGAAAATTCAATTGCAAGAATCCAAAATATTGACTGAAAGACAAAGAAAATGTAACCAAATAAATCTCCTAGTAGGAGCTTTTCATGTCTCAGAGCTGCCAAATACTGCTAGGTCCTTAAAAATAAATTAAATTCTCTATACCAATATAACCAGGAATTGCATTACAGGGGCTTTATATGACATAGGATATTAAAAAAAAAAAAATTCCCAGAAGGTAGCATGTAAGCAAATGAACAAATAAAGAACTGTCATTCAAAGTAAAGTCAATTTTTTAATATCAGAAAGCTTCCTAACTTGCTTCTTTGGAGAAAGAAATACATCCTCTGCAGACTCCTAAAAGTTTCCATTTATTATGAGCAGTTCACCTGAACAAGGTGTTAACATGGAACTAGTATCAACGTACTTTGTTTTTCTTTTATATACATCAGGAAAAGAAATCTGTTAACTTATTGTCGGTTTAATGAATTCTTAGAGCCTTATAGTAGGCCTACAATGGTGGAGAATATAATGAATTTTATATTTTTTAAAGTTTTGGATATTTTTACAGGGAGGAGAGGGGATAATGCAGAAAAATAGATCACAAGTAGACAAGACCTATAATATTTCTTCAGGACGAGCACTTAGGTTCTTTGGTACAAAGAAATTGGATGTAATAGTTTAAATCATCTTTCCTTTATAGGCTTGCTTCCTACCTACCTATCCTAAAGTATACTTGATGAAAAAAGAACTTCAACTAAAATGACCTCCAGTGTCTACAGAGGTTATTTCCAGATTGTAAGACTCACCTTGCATCATAGCTCATGTATATTCTATACAATGGGACACATAGCAAGCTTGGAGCAATTGATTACTATGCCTAGGCTTGTGTATTTATAAAAAAGTAAAATTTGAACCATCAACACAGCCAAACATAGGAGTTGGTGTGGTCACTCATTTATAAACTTATTGTAGCCTTAGTGTTCTTAGTTCTTTTACTTTAGAAAAAAAAAATAGTGATTCTAAAAGGAACCATAAGAAAGTTGACATCACTAAATATAAGGAAAACTTTCTGATTTGATTATCAGCATGAACATATACAAACTCTGTTTTAACCAGAAAATTGACATCTAGAAAAAGTCCACTCTGTAAAAATCTACTGGTAAAAGGAACTTTCTGTAGTATTGGCTGACAAAATGCATAGTTTCTCTAAAACTCTTACAATTACAAACATGGCAGTCCTAACATAAAGCTCCACTTACTTACAAAGTTTCTGTCTTAAAAGAAATATGACCTCCTCATTTCCTTCCAAAGTATTAAGAGTTAAATAGAGTATTTTAATAAGTTGTTCATGTCTATACCTCTAATAATTTCATTGATTTATTATGAAAACAAGGGTATTTCATTTCTAGGTCTTAAATATCCCCTTTGTGATCAAAAGGTAAATGCACATTTTAAGGGATACTATGCATTAAATTCTGTAAACAATGTAATCTGCTAAGTGACATAACTTTTGGCCCTGATCTTACATTGAAGTTTTCACTCCATAGGCAACTGCTTGAAATCTAAACTGAAAGAATAGAAAATTGTTCTTGGATAAATAAAGGAAAGATATAATTTTGTGAGTGTCTATGTCCTCAATGCAAAATTAATTATAAAATAGTAGTGATCAAGTATACATATTGCCTGAGACCACAGGCTAAAGAGATGCAGTCTCAGTGATTATTTCTCCATTCTTCATTTTCCCTGCAAGCTCACTATGATGGTCTCTCAAGTCTATTCAGACACCTGCCCATTGTCAACATCAAGCCTCCTTGCAAATGATCGCTTCCTTACTATAAGAAGTTTAATTTTAAGCTGCAATCAACAAATCCCTGCCCTTCACCTAACATAAAAATAGTTTCCCATCTCCTTCAAACAAAGACACTATCCACCATTTACCTTCTATTGTTTAAAAGGGACAATTTTTAATGTCCAGTTTTTATGACACTAGTACAATTATGATAATCTACCCAGAAAGTCCTACCTCTAAAAATAAGAACACATATCAACATTTATTTGAAATCTTATTTTCAAACTTAAAAAGGCACCCATGTGTATGTTTTATTTTCACAATGACATCTCAAGGTCTTCAAAAGGGAGACTAAGATATTTTATATTATACAAATGGTCTGCCTTCACTGTGCTGTAATTATTCACTGAACTAATAACTTGCCTAGCCTCTGCTACGTATTCATACCGTACATGAATGTCACTGATTGCGCTTTCTCTTCCACATACCTATAAAAGCACACATTTTCTTGCAGATTTTCTCCCTGCCCCACTCCTTCCCCTTGGCAAGTTGCTCCATCCCTAAAAAACACTTTCCCTCAAAGCAAGGGGCCAGCAAGGCAGGAGATACTTTGCACCCAAAGCTGTCACCAGGGAAGGCTGGGTGCGCATGCGCAGCGCGAGAGGCCCAACCCCGGCGCCGCAGGTCGTTTGCAGGGCGGGTCCGGGGCCCCAGGTTGAGTCAGGCGGCAGCGCGGGATTCAGAGCTGCCCGCGCGGGTTTGGGGGGTGGCGCCCGCGAGGACAGTGTGGCGTGCGGGGCGGGCGGGCACACTCACAATTTTAGCATCCACTCGCCCTCCATCACCAGCGTCCAGTTGGAGGCGGTCATGGGCTGGACCCGGCTCTGCTCCGGCGGCAGCGCGGCCTGCTCGGGGCTCGCCGCAGCCGCCACCGCCGCGGCCCAGGCGGCCAGGAGCACCGTCAGCAGCGGGCCGCGGCGCCCGCCCGCCATGTTGGGGCGCCGGGCGAGACTCCTCGGCATGGGCTGTGAGGAAGGGGAGCGGCCGGGACCGCAGCCTCGCTGGCCCGCCCGTCGGGGTCTTTCCAGGCTGTCGGAGGCACCCGGGCCGCCCCGCCTCCGCCAGCCGCGTACACTGACCCCACTCGCAACGCGACGGCGGGCGCCGCCTCTTATCCGCCCGTGCCGGGCGAGGCCACGCCCCCTCCCGCCTCGACTTGCCGTTGCCCTGGGTGTCGGTTGCCCTGGCAACGGCCACCCTTTCTTCCTGACCGCTAAACCCACGATAAACAGATGAGCCAATGTTGCTTAAGTTAGAACATGCACCGCCGGCGCTCAGGCTCCAGTCGGCGGAGGGTTGGCGCGTGTGGGCCTCTAAAGAGAAACATGGCCAGTAATTTAAAAATCCGTCCCCTCGTCAACGGCAGCGCAAACAACAGCAGCGGACTGCAGGGTAGACTTATATTTAATGAAAAATGGAGGGACGTGGTGAGCCTCTCTTGCTCAAAGGAAGAGGAAAATTTAAGTACTTTTTGCATGTGTATATTGAAGCATCGCTGCCCGATTGGGGATAATGATGATGAAATTAGGCTATGCAATTGCATTGTTTTGCAAAAAACTAATTTTAATTTCATAGAAACTTTTAGTACATGGACACTAACAGATAAAATGAATCAGTTAAGAATATTGCCACTTGCAATAAAATGGACCTCGCATTTCTCTCAGCTACAGTTTTGTAATATCTAAAATGAAAGTAGCCTTAAATTATTTCCAAATTTCTTTCCAGGTACACATTAGATGAATCCGTACCTTGGGACCACTGCACCATTAGTATGTAAGACTTGATTACAATTAGACCGCGGCGAAGCCTTTTGAAAGGATGCTTTACATTCCTTCACTAGGTGTGCAAACCCATGAAACTGGGTAATGTGGTTAATAGACCATGACAAAGATGTAATTTCGCTCCTGGACTTAAAACAGAGACAGCAATCTGAGAGTACTTTCAGGGCACATAAGATCAATCTTCCACCAGTACTTGTAAGAGAGAAGATTAATTTTGCCTGCAGAGAAGTTCTTGCCTGTATTAGGTGTTAATTAGCAGTAGCTAAAAACTGTGGGCCCAGCCCTTATCATCAAAATATAACACTCAAGGGTTTACAGACTATTGTAAATTAGGAAAATGTCTTTGTAATGAATGCCGCTAAGATTCACTGTTATTATGTACATACACATCAATCCTATAAACTCAATGGAAAACATTCTACTGTGCCTATAAAAAGAAATGGTTCACAAACAGGAATTCTATCATTCTTTCCAGTACAGCTTTGTGTGTGTGTGTGTGTGTGTAAGATTTGTGATTTTTAAAAAGTTCTTAAAAATAACATGTGATATTAAGTAATTATGTTAATTTTGTTGACTATGATAAATGTGTGATAACTATATTTTTTAAATTCTTTATTGGTTACAAATAGTGAAATATTTATGGGTGAAATAGCATGCTGTCTAAAATTTGCTTTAAAATACTCCAAAAATAAAATGTGGTGACTGGAGGGAAGATGCATGAAACAAGTGTGGCACAACATCAGTCAATGTTGAAACTAAGTTCGTTTTGCCCTCTTATCTACTCTTGTGTGTGTTGGGAAATTTACAAAATGAAAAGTTAAAAAGAAAGAGAGCTTCTGAGGTGCAAAAGGAATTTCTTGGTGAAGAGCTTCCTATCTCTAACACAAATTATGTGTTTGAGGATTGCATTCTTGGCCTTCAGACTGAGGACAGTAGGTAAGAAATATAGAAAGAATGTGTGGGAGGGTTTGTGGTGAGGAGGCACAGACCAGGATAAGGAAACGGTTGCTGTCAGACCATGATAGGCATCTCAGCCCTGACATTTCCTAGCCTTGTGACTTGGGGATAAAATTAGTTAACACCCAATTTCTGTTGAAAACCAGATAATAAACTAACCTGCTCCAAAAGGCAGCTGTGAAGATTATATGAGGCAAGCATAATGCCTAGCACATGGTATGGCTCAAAAGAGCTTATTTATTACTATTTGAAGACAACAATATGCTGTAATGTTCCCAAGCCTATTTTTCCTATACTGAAGTCAAATTCACTTAGCATGATACACAGTGTCCTTCGCAATCCAGCTTCAGTTTTGCCTACCTTACATTCCACCATTCCACAATTGCTTGTGCTCCAAAAAGCTACTTGCCATTTCCTAAGCAAGCTATGAGCTTTTATGCTTCCTTGCCTCTTTGTTCTGCTTAGCACACTAATTGCCTAGTGAGTCGTTATTCAGCCTCTATCACGTAGCTCACATTGTACCTCTTACAGCACATGTAGAATGAGCTGCTGTCTGTTCTCAGATGTTCTTTATAACTCTTCTGTGTAACTCTAACATAACATAGTGTAATTCAATTACATGTAGTTATCACACTCTCTCTTCACTTCTCCAGCCCTTACTAGGAACTCTTCAAGGTTAAGGGCACTGCCTTGTATATCTTTGTGTGTATCTCTTCCCTGGTTGAAGCATTTAATCACTGGTGCAAGATGCTCCAGCGTTCCCTTCTCCTGTTGTGGAAATTTTAGAGAAAAGATTAGGATCTAGGCATCTACAAGCCCAGAGTTGCCTGAATTGCTGAACTGCCCTATGAAGAACAGTCGCCCTGGATTTTCAATGGACTTCACATAGGCAAAAGATAAATGTTCATTCGGATAGCCTATTCAGGTCAGCTACTGCTGCATAGACAACTACCCCAAAACACATTATACATGGTTCTGGGGGTTAACAAGCTCAGCTAGGCTGTATTTGCTTGTATTCCTTCATACGGAAGCTAAGGCTAAAGTTAGTTGAAGCCCTCTGCACTCATGTCTGGCACCTGGCATCGGCTGGCCAGAACAGATGGGGACTGCTCAGGCATCCCTCTGATCCATATGGTCTCTCCATATGGCCAGCTTGGGCTTCCTTACAACATGGCAGTTCCAAGGCTGTCATACTTACTTTGTCTAGAGCAGGAGTTCCCAGAAGCCCAGGTGGAGCCTGCATTGCTTTGGAAGTCTGAGAATGTGATTTCTATGGGATTCAGTTGATTAAACAAGGCACTAAAGGCCAGCCTAGACTAAAGGGGAGAGGAATTCTATTTATCCCTTAACAAGAAGCAGCAAAATAAATTACAGCCACATTTAATCTATCAAAAAGGCACTCTGACAGACACTGAAACATAATCCAGTCTATTCTGACTAACCCACTGTCTTCCTTTGACAACTTACTCAGGAGTAGCTGAAAGGGGATTTTTGTTTGTTTGTTTTGTTTTTTTCTTTATGGGAGTGATATTTCCAGGGAGCGGAATAGGAGCTACCACGCCCCTTTTGCCTTCTGTAAACAGGGTCTCTGTGATGCATGTGTGGGCAAAGGTATTGCAGAGAACAACTTTCCTGCCCTTGGCAGATAGATGGTCTGATGCCTTGGAACTTAAGTGCTCATGGGACGTCACAGAATTTTTGTCAAACTTATTCAAAAAAAGATTCAAAAAAGTGTTTAGATTTGTGTAAATAGATCTATAAAGATCAGATAACCATCTTTTATATTTGAACTCTTTTTAGCTTTGAAGAGTGGACATAAGAAAACAATTTACCAAGAGAGATAAGAATTCATTTTCTAAGAGTAGAAACTTATAATACGTAGTTATTAGCAAAGACTTCGATCAAATTGGCAACTCAGGACTCAATATTAAGAAGATAATCAATGAGAGATAAGGAGAGTGTATTTAGATTACAAACTCTATAATAATAGGGTATAGAAATAATATACAATGATTTTCTTCTTAAGGATGGTGAAACTGGTATGGAAATATTAAATAACCTAAGCAATGCTGTAAAATTAGTCCATAAAGTAATAATAGTACAGGAATTTAATTACACAAACAGATTTGCTAAATGCCTTACAGGAACAAGAGGTGGAAGAGAGAATTTAAATAGGACACAGTAATATTTCCTAGAACAGATGGCAGAAGAAACCATGAAGAATGGAAATAGACTGAATTACACTCAGGCTTGCGGCTGGAAATGAATTCAGAAGGAGACTTGAGAAACCTCTAAGAAACAACCCCAGGACCATGTTGTGGTGAAAGAAAATCAACTCATTATTTTCAGAACTAACAAGTGAGCTCAGGAAAAGAGCAACTGCCTGCAAGAGAAACATATACACATCAGTTCTCTTCCTATACACCAGTTGGAATTAATTTTAAAATCTAATAAAGTCAAAAAGTCCATTCAATAGTAAAAAAAAAAAAAAAAACTATTTTTTAAAAATCCTAATAGAAATATGCAAGGCATAGGAAAAAAGCCAGAAGACTTTATATCGCATGGATGTCATTAACTCCAAATTAGTCTGTAAATTTAATGCAAAAATCATTGAAATCCCACCCAGGTCCTTTTTATAGAAGTCTAAAACATCTATACTAAAAAGTTAATGCTTAAGACTAACCAACAGGATTTTGAAAAGGAGCAATGATGTAGGTCTTGGTCCGCTTAGGACCAAAATCTGCTATAAAGTTATGATAAAAGAGGGAGGTACTGGCATAAGAAGCAGCACGTAGATAACTGGATCAGAGTAAAGACTGAAGAAACAAAACCATATATATAGGTATTTATATATCTTAAAGGTGGTAAATTAGTAAGAATGAGGTAGACTTAGACTATGGTAACAAACAACCCCTAAAATCTCAGAGGTTTAATTTACAAAGCTCATTTCCCTGTCATGCAAATTGCACCTTGTATCCAAGAGACTCTCCAGGGAAGCTGTACACTGGGCAGTGTCTACACAACACACACTGCTTCCATCTTACAGCTCTGCTATCCCAGCACGAGACCTCTTCCATGACCATATCAGGAAAAGAGATGTAAAAGGCTACAAGGAGCTTTTTGTTTCGTTAGTCCAGAAGTAAAACAAAACAGTTCAGTTCAGAGTCCATTGGCCAGAATGAATCATAAGACATTGTGTAGGTGAAAAGAGAGAGGGTCTTCCATGGGAACTAAATATTGATGAACATAATAATGTCCACAAATGACATTTCATATCAACAGGGAAAATTGGACTAATACACAGCAGTGTTAGGACAATTTTCTCTTTGCCAAAAAGAAAAACTATATCTCTACCTCAAACTATATCCAAAATAAGTTCTAGATCTACTAATAAAAAAGCATATAATTTAAAATGCCCTTGAGAAAGCTTTTGGAGAATAATTTTGTAATCATCTAGTGGGCAAAGCCTTCCTAAGTAACACACGAAATACGGAAGTCACGAAAAAACTGTGAAATTTTCCACACAATGAGAAAAAAAAATTATGCAAAGCCAAACTGGATGAAATGATCCAAAATGCACACAGCACACAAAGGTTTAATACATCTGAAAAATTCAAGAAGTTCTACAAATAATTAAGAAAAAGACATACAACACAATGGGAAAGTAGAGACAATTATCAATACCTACAGAAGAAGAAATAACAAAAAGCAGATGACTATGAAAAGCAGTTTGTGCATATTGCTAATCGAGAAAGTACATTTTGTAGTTACTAATACAGTTTATTTGATGATTGTCTTTGACTCCCTTTAGGTTAAACCAATTGTGATTAGGACTGGCCAGCCCAATATTGTAAAATCAAATCATCAATGGACTCAAATGACAACAGCTTCCCTTTTGTAACTACTTCCCCATGCCGTTACTTTTTATATTATACACCATGATTACAGGATATTTGGGGACACAGCTTACGTGTGTAGATTTTAAAGTAAGACTGAACGGAAACTGGAACAAAAGGAGCATAACTTTTACCCTATAGCAATTGTGTGCCTCAAATATGGCAAACTTTACAAAAGGGAGAAAAACTCAACTTCAGTGTATAAAGATTACTTATAATGTTTGGTGCTCTCTAATAATCAATCAGTAGGCCCTGTGCTAGGCTTTGTGAGATCAGGAAATATAGGAATCTCCACTCTTAATTAGGCAAGGCAACTGATAACATGTTAAATAATAAACGTCAAATAATGTTTGGAAAATTGCAACACATGAGATGTTATGAAGGACATATGAAAATTGCTAAACAAATTTATTCATATACTATGTGTCTAGTGATTTAGAGCACTTCAGAATAAGAAAACGGGTATATCATGGAAGATGTTGAACTTTAGAACTACTCAGTTATGTAAGTAGGAGTAGAACAGATGAAGAAAAGTGGCAGAGAAAATTTTAAGTGGGGAAAATGGCATGATAATGAGAAAGCTTAAAAACCTGAAAAAAAAGAAAACCAAAAAAGTCTAAACCATGTTTATTATGAACAAACATCTGTTCTTGTCTTTTGGCATTTGAAGGTTGGGAAATCAGGAACTGTATTTATGCTCTTACCACATTTAGTCAAGATTTCTTTTTACTGAAGAGAAGAAACTGGAATGGAACAAAGATGTCCATTGAGTTTATTGCTTTGCTCCAAGGCAATAAAACAGGTTAACTAAACCATCAGTTCTTGTGTGTCTACCAAGAATTCACTTTACTTTACAGATCTCATTTTAGGAAATATTTGTTGATATTTGAACCAAATATCTTTCAGCGTACTTAAATCATGTTAAATCATTTTTTAAACTTTGTTTTGTTAACATTTCAATGAAGGTAGAAAACAACTGTTCACCATTTAATGAACATAATTTTATAATCCTATCATAATCTTTGCCCTATTTCAAGCTCCTCTCCATTTGTCTTCAAGTAAAATTTTGAAATCCGAAAGTAGAGATAAGCATTAAAATATTAGATAATGCAAGGCATAAATTCGACATCTTGTTTTTATCTAATAAAATAATGGGATCATTGCTAGGCAGTAATTTCTATGTTAAGATATATTCTGTAAGAGAAAACACAACTAAAATGTAACTAAAACAAAAATCTATGTTTCATATAAATCAGTAGTACAATTTGCTACCAAAACATAAACATAATACTTGAAAATTTTAAATGTAGTAGGATAGATTCTATGTAACACCATTTAACCTAAACACTAGTGAGTGGCATGCTGGTAACGTTTAACAACTCACATCCCTGAGGTCGTGCAGCTCTGATTTGTCGAGTTTGCCTATTTCCATGGTGTAAGTACACTCCCATTATGGCTGATTTCAAATGACCCACTTGATATCCACCAGCTAGTAAAATTTCTGAAGTTTATCAATTAGTTTTTGCAGTATCCTATAAGGTGACTACAGAACCACACTGTGGACACTAATAATAATATACTATCCCTTAACAAATGCTTACCCTTTACTTATTAAACATATTAATGGGATGGATTAAAAACTCTATAATACATTTATAAAATATATGAATATAAGGGTGTGTGTATGTGTTGCATATTTATGAACTTAAAAAATAGCACACTTGGCTCAATCCCTATGCTTTTAGGCACTTATTCCATTTCATTTTAAAATGTTTTTTAAAACATGACCAAAGAGCACATATGTTGTTAAGCAAATTTTTATATTGTATATGAATGTCACTGGTGTTGAATTACGGCTTGTGTCTGTTGCTGCACACACATACACACACACATATATTCACGTACACACACCCTTGACTTTTTAAATGACTCGATTTAGTACAGGTGGTTGGGCTGTGGCAATGATATTCTTTCCAACATAACTAAATGACGCTTTTCCTATGTTCCATGGCAGATTTATGGCACTGCCTAAACCCTAATGAATCACGACATTAATTTTTTTCTCTAAATGCACTTACATAAAAGACAACATATACTTTAAGACATCTGTAATGTAAAACATGCCCTGTGTTGTCAAGTTTTCAGCTCTTACCTTTTTTTACCAATAAAAATGAGAATAAATCTAACTAACTTAAAAATACTTGTTTTCCCAGATCAAAGGGCCAGAAATATTAGGCTAATTTTAAGACATTTAATTTGAAAATATAAGTATTTTTAATTTCCATTGATCTTATTTTATACCAGGCAAAAGGGAAAATTTTCATCAACTCATTGAAGGTGACTTAAAATTCTCCTTCTATAAAGTAGTGGCCTCTAAAACTCTCACCGAATAAAGGAACTAGGGAATAAAAGCAACCCTAAACCCAGCATCAGAAAATGCTCCTGGGAAAAGGGACACAAATGTCCCATAATTTTTCACTGATGTAAAAGGTGGTAGGTTCAAGTAAAAATTGTGTTGCTTGTTGTGACAATAATTCTTGTAGAAGTAGAGGTTTTCCTAAGAGAACGGCTATACGAGGGGTTCTCAGGGGAGGGTGGGAGGTGACTTTGCTTCCCAGGGAACAATTGGCAATGTGTGGAGACATTTCGGTTGTCAGACCTTGGGGTGGATAGTGTTACTGGCATCTAGTGGGTAGAGACCAAGGGTGCTGCTAAATGTCCTTCAATGCACAGGACAGCACTCCACGATAAAAAGCCAAAATGCCAACAGAAACCTGGCACTATACCCAAGCATTTACACACATGTAAATTACACAAGTGAAGACACGAGCTCCACCAGCACCACTGAAGCCCTTCTCATGGCCCTCCCCAATCATACTACCTCCATCCTCTCTGGAGGTGATCTCTGTCTCAACTTATGTGACAATTAGTTCTCTGCCTACCATTACAGTTTTTTCTATCTATGCACACATTACTAAATATTAGAGAAGAATATTGTTGGCCTTGAATTTTATATGAATATAATTTTTAGGTGAATGTTATACTTTCATTTGGTATTCTTTAGCATCTTACTTCCTTCACCCACATAAGTCTCTGCGGCTTATGCATTTTGTTGAACGCAGCTGTGGTCTCTTTTTTTAAATTGTTGCATACTGTTGCACTGTGTGAACAAAACACAGTTTATGCATTCAATTTAATGTAGATAAATGTTTAGATTGTTTCTGTTTTGAGACTACCAAAGACAATGCTGTTGTGACCATTCCTATACATTTCTGAACCTTGGGACAGATGTGTACCAGTTAATAGCATTGAGATACTAAATCCCAGAGTATTTGCATTTTCAACTTTACTAGATAGTACCAAAATTCTTTTCCAAAATGGTTATACCAATTCATACTACTACAAGCAGTATATGAGAGTCCTTGTTAAATGATATCTTCTCCACTGTTTGCTATTGTTGGACCTTTAAATCTACTGGTCTGGTAGGTCTGTAATGATATCTTATTGGGATTTTAATCTATTTATCTGATTCCTAAAAAGATTGATAATCTTTACAAATATTTATTAGCCAGTTCTCTTCGTTAATGAATGGCCAGGTCCATCTTTTGTTCATTTTCTTCGACTGGGTTGTCTTATGTTTTCTTATTGATTTGTAGGAGTTCTTTACATAGTCTGGAAATTAGTTCTTTGCCAGTTACATGTAGTTTGTTCTTCACTAACTTCATGCTGTCATTTTGATTAATAGATTTTCTTAAAGTTTTGAATGTGTTTACCTATACTTTCCTTTTTGTTATTATCTTTTGTGTCATATTTAAGAGATCTTTTTCCTAATGTAAGGCCACAAAGCTACTTTTCTCATGCTATGCCAAAAGCTTTCCTATTGTGCCTTTAATTTTTAGGCTTTTACATTCCTTAAACTTTTTCTTATATGGTGTGAGATATGAGTTTAACATAACTTTTTCTTACATGGATCCCTAATTGTCCCAGAAACACTTCATGAACTGTCTTAACTTTCCCTAGTGATCTACCACTCTTCTCTACTGTCATAGAGCAAGTATTTGTACAAGTATAATTCAATTTCTGACTTGTCTATTCTGTGTCATTGAATTATTTATCTTTCTAGTATCAATGTCATACTGTTTTAATTAGTATATTTTATGACACATCTTCATATCTGTTAGAGAACCCCTTCGTCGATCTTTTTCATGAGTTCCTCGAGTATTCTTGTTTTTCTATTTTATCATATACGTTTTATTATAGAATTATTTGAGTTTAGTCAATCCTAAAATCAACCAAGCAAACAAACAAAACCTGCTAGGATTTTTTAAATTGAGATTATGTTGGGTCTATGAATTAATTTACAAGAACTGAGATTTAAATAATATGGAGTTTTTCAATCAATCAACAAGGTAGAGCACTTCCTTAAATACACCTTATTTACTGTCTTTCATTAAAGTTTTATGATTTTCTCCATGTAGATAACGCAATTTTTTTGTCCTATTTACTACTAATGAATCCATTTTCAAATTCTATTTTAAATGGTCTCCGTGTAATTTTTTTTTTCTAACTCTGTTTCTGGTACATAAAAATACAAATGTTTTTGTATGTCAATTTTGCATATACTTAACTTGCTAAGCTCTTTTTAACTAAAAAAAAAAAAAAAATATCTGAAGTTTTGTGGCAGGAAAAGTTCTAAGATGGTCCCCAAGATTTCTGCCCTCTGGTGTACACTCCCTTTGCAAGTGGGCAGGGCCTGTGAGATGATGGGATCTTGTTTAGTTTGGAGGCAAAGTTGAAGGGATTTTGCAGATGTCGTTAAGTTCTTCAGTCAGTTGATTTTGAGCTAACCAAAATGGAGCTTATTCTGGATGGGCCTGAAAAGTCTTAAGGAGAGACTAGGCACTTCCTGAAAGAAAAAGACTCTCCTGCTAACCTTGAAGAAGCAAAGCAGTGCCCTGTGAACTGCCTATGGAAAGAGGTGCCCTCTAGCAGCTGAGGACCTCGGTCCTATAACCACAAGAAGCTGATTTCTGCCAACAGTTTGTATGAGTTTTAAAAAGAGCCCTGAGCTGCAGATGAGAACACCGAGGTCAACTGAGGAAATGAGCAGAGAACCCCGCTGTGGTCCTGCATTGGCTCCTGAGGAAATAAATGTGCATTTTTTTAAGCCAGTAGATTTGTGGAAATTGGTTACACACGCTTATTTTGGGGTTTTTGATACACACAAATGTATTCTAAATGAATAATGAGAGTTTTATGCCTTCCTTTCCCATCTTTATACCATTTATGTCTTATCCTTTTCTTATTGCTTTAAGACTCTAACACAAAGTTGGCTAGAAATGGTAGTGGCATTATTGTCTAGTTCTTTATAACAAAGGGAAAGTTTTAAATGTTTTGATGTTAAGTGTAATATTTACTGTCGAGTTCTTTTGTAGACACTTTTTAACCAGCCTGAGCAATTCTTATCTATTTGCAATTTGCTAAGAATTTTTGTCAGGAATGAATATTGACTTTTATCAAACACTTTTTCTGGACCTTCTAAATATACCGTATAATTTTTTTCCTTCGAATAGTTAATATGTTGAATTATATTATCACACAGTCTAATGTTAAAGCAGACTTTCATTTCAGGGGAGGGGAGGGGGGAGAAGTAGTTTAGTCATAGTGCTGTATCCTTTTTATAAATTTCTGCATTCAGCTTACTAATATTTGGTTTAAGATTTTTGCATCTATGTTAATGACTAAGAATGATTCTTAATTTTCTTTTATTTTTCTGGGGTTTTGTGTGTGTGTTTTGGCATCAAGAATATGCCAGTCTCATGGAATGAATTCTATGGAAGAGTTGTGCAATATTTTTTTTTCTCGCATTTGTTATAGAAATGAGTGGTAAAATGTCTAAATCTGGAGGACTTCTGAAAAATGGGATGTAGTGTCTTCAGGTTGTAAGAATAGATGTGTTAAATATGCTAACACACAGAAGCACCCAAATATAGCAGCTAAAGATGTTTAATCAATTGATCACTGTTGTGGAAACATATTTACAGAAATTGAATGAGACTATAAATTAATGCTTCCTGCACATATTTGAATACTGAACACTTCATCAAGTTTAATTTGTGAAATAGAGTTTATTTTGTTAATTTAAAACTTTCTTCTTTCATTCAAAGATCCAAGAGAAAGAATTTGTTTATTATAGTGTTTCATAAACACTAAATCCTGAATGATGTATCAAATACATGCTGAATTTAAATATTGAATTGGCATACATCAGTTAGTTAATAAATGCTACTTATGTAATAAAGCTCCAGATTTTGCATTCATGACCATAGAAAAGTATAAGCCATGTGGTTTAGTTACGAAGCAAGAAGAGTACAATGCCATACTTGAAAGTAATGTCAAAATACTTGTATTTTTCAAGTCTTTTGAAAGTGACACTTAAACCACATAGTGCTTTTTACAAAAGAATATAAAAATAAAATTCTATTTCTTCTCCTATTCAATACCTCCTACATCAAAGCTGTTCTTAAGTCTCTCTCTGGCACACACACACACACACCTGTAAAACATAACCACTTTTCTTAGACCTTGGCCTCCTGCTCCTTTGTTCCTTCAACAAGAGCCCCCAAAGTTATAAACTCACTCAAGAATGGGACAGGAGGCCTGGTGAGGTGGCTTATGCCTGTAATCCTATCACTTTGGCAGGCCAAGGCGGGAGGATTGCTTGAAGCAAGGAGTTCGAGAACAGCCTGAGCAAAAGCGAAACCTAGTCTATACAAAACGTAGAAAAAATTAGCTGTGGTGGCATGCGCTTGTAAGTCCCAGCTACTCAGAAGACTGAAGCAGGTTGACCCCAGGAGTTTGAGGTTGCAGTGAGCTACTATCACGCCACTGCACTGTAGCCCATGCAACAGAGCAAGAGTTGTCTCAAAACCACAACAACAGCAACAATGACAACAACAAAAAAAATAATGGGAAGGAGAAGAAAGTACTAGAGGAGACAAGGCTGAAGTCACTTCAGCAGCCAAGGAGAAGGCTGGAAACTGATACACATGAGCCTTATGGATTTCCTGTCATACACTGATAAACCACACCATATATAGGCAAATTATGACATGCTAACAAGAGCAATTATAGATACATATTTGGTAATTTTAACTTATATTTCTGAAGGTTTGTCCAAGAAAAATGTTTTCATTTGATTGATTTTTTCTTTAACAGAACATCTATCAATTTTCTATAGAATATTTGGTTTCTGAGAAACACAATTTTCAGAAAATTTAGTGTTTTTAAAGCAGCATTTTGTATTTAGACACCATTCTTAATGACTTCTTCCAAATCACCATCTTTAAGGTGACTTACAAATGTCCTTGTTGAAAATTTACTAAAAAATTAAATCTGTAGGTGGGCATATAGTTCAGTGTCAATCATATAAAAGATATTTGAAAATTCTGGCTTTAGTCATGTAAGTTTAAATGGATAATTTCAGCTTTACACATATCAAGTCATAGACACCTCACAAGCTCAGATCTGCAAATGATCAGCTGAGGTTTTAGTAAGAAGAGCTTAGTAAAAGAGCTTCCAGTTGATTAATTGTCAGAAATTACAGCCATAACTGACCCTATATTGCTAATGGAAAATATTTTGCAGTCTCTAAAATACAAAATTTAGAATAGATGTAGAATGCTTCCATTTGTTAATATGGGATTCTATTTCAAAGAAGACTGATTATGGATTCACGAACAAGTCAGGAGAGAGTAGTAGAGGTTGCCACAGGTGCTCTGAAGTGTGTTTGTTTACTTTGTGGTAAGTCATTGAGCTATATCCTTGTGGTTTGTACACTTTTCAGTATTTGTATGTTAACTTTAAAGCATTTGAAAATTCATATTGTTGAAGTTTATTAACATGAGATTAATGTTGATCATGTTGGAGAATATAATAAATTAAGTTATAAAATAACATGTTTATTATATGATATTTGAAAAATATGTGTGTTTGATCACAAAGAAAAAAATCCTTGAAAGATATACACCACCAATTTCATAGTGGTTAATAAAATGTGTTGTAGTGTGTGCTGTAGCTAATATAGTTTGTAGATATTACTAAATCAGTACATACAGAGCTTCTTTAATGCTTTATGTATTTATGAATAATTAAATCAATTTTCCATTAATGGCATTTAGGTTATTTCTAAACTTTTACTCTTGTAAACAAGGTTGCAATCAATAACCTTGTACATACAGTGAATTACATATGTGTAAGTACATCTATAGAATAGTTTTCTAGAAGTAGAATTGCTGACTTAAAGGAAATATGCATTTCTAACTTTGACAGCCTTGGCCCTCCATAGCAATGGTCCTCCATAGAGATTGTTTCCATTTAAGTGCCTATTTCCACACATCCCTGCCAACGCAGGTTGTATTTATTTCATTCCCTCCTCCACAAATTTTTGCTTAATACCAAAAATGTAAAAACCACAAAAACAAATATTGGTGGTATTATAAGTGATTCTCTCCCCCTTTGTCTTTTTTAATTTTTTTGGCTTTTTTAGATTTTCAAATTAACAGGAAAAATCAAGTTACAGAACAGTGTGCATAATATACATTGCTATAAAAACGTTGGAAAAAGAATAGAAGTATGTATTTATGTATAAGCATATACATCCTTTAGAAGTTGAGATAACACAGACACTATCATGAATCAGAGAGGTATTTCCCAACATCAAGTGTTATTAAGAATGGCTAGGGCCTACAGGATCAAAATGCTCAGGTGATACAGAGAAAGCCCTGCAAAGTCCCTGTGGCTCCCCAGCTACCATCCCCTATACCGACAGTCTCTAGGTGAAATGCACCGGAATGTAAAGTATTTCTGTTTTACACCTAGGTATAGCCCAAGCCTACCCTACCTGAACAGGCTGCTGAGAGCCCCACCTCAATGATTCAGGACTCTATTTACTACAGGCTATCCTTAGCTAGGGACGGCCTCCTAATAGCCTTTCAGAGACAATGCCTCTTCCCCCTACAGATATTAATAAGTCTATCTATTTTGAAGTCCAGATGACTTGGAGGTAAGATCAGATCCCCGGGGGGCATATCTCCTATGAAGGAAGTGAGTTGATCTCAGGCAGTTAACTTAACTCCTTCCTCACAGAAGGATAGTGACAGTATTCTGGGGAAGCGGAAGAGGTGGGATCAGGGTAAATGGAGATTTTAAACTGAATATCCTTCTGTTCCATATGAGTGGACTAATTGAAAAAATATTAAATAAATGCAATTAGCAAAGGTAATAGAGTAGAAGCATGCAATTTATAACGAATACAACACGATATTTCTGTATGCTAATTTTGTCCATATTCATGGAAAAATGCTTCTATGCTATGCTTAACCATTGCCAATTTAATTTTGGTAATGGAATATTTGGCACAGGGAAGATTGGAACCGAGCAGGAGAATGTGACAAGATTAAAATCCTTTGGCTAAGAACATTACAGATTCTTGTTTGGTTTTGGAGCCCTGCCTAATAAAAGCCTCCCCCCCCACCTCCTGAAATATATTATTGGATTTCATAATTTTATGTGCTTTCTGAATGAATTAATGACATTACCATTTTTAAGTTTGACCACTTGTGTTTTATTGTGCTTCCTGAATTAAAGCAGAGGCTTCAGGACAAAACCATCCTGTCTTTGTCACTTTATTGCCTTAAGCAAGACATCACTTTTTTGTCTTGGGTGCAGGTACAGTATGGCATAGTGAAGAAACCCAGACAGACCTAGGCTTTGGACTGGATTTGGCCTCTAGTTGCTATTTATGTGAGTCAAATTTTCTTATTTTCACTAATATTATCCCTACCTATAAAATAAGGATATCAGTGCCAATCTATTTTAGTCCAGATTCCCCAGAAAACAAAACCTATGGCCAGGTTGAAAGCACTGGTACTTACTTTGAGGCATAGGGGTGAAAATCTGGAGCAGCAAGAACAAGGAAAAGAGAGGTGAGGCGTAAGAGGTCTAGAGCCATGACAATCAGCAGATGTGTCCACCTGGCACAAGATTTCCTGGATCATTGAAAAGAGAATCCATGCATCAGATTAATCCACCAGAAGGAGGAGGAACAGGGAGCACAGCTGCCTGAACTTCACAAGTCTCCTCTTTCCTGCTGGCCCAAGTTTGCCTCAATGGACTTTAACTTCATGCACAGCCTAGAGGTATCCTTTGGCCCCTTCCACTGCCTCTTGGAATGCCGTATGCCAAGTCCTGTGGTGTGATGTTTCACTGAAGTCCTCAAGTGGCTGGAGGAGTCAGAAATCCAGATGGATCTGCCTGGCTACTTTGTGGTGGTCATAGGGGAGGTTCCAGCACTCATGGGACAAGTGACTGTCAGACCCAGGAGTTGAGCATGAACCAAAATAGAATTGGCATGGCATGGAGGTGACTGAGACATGGTGGGTAGCTGAGAGCTTCTGGAAGGTGTCTCCCAGGGAATCGAAGACATGCATAATAACATTTGCATCCCATATATTTATCTTATTTGTGTGTGTGTGATGGCTAAATAAAATAATGTTTCATGCCTCATACCTAGAAGTGCTCAACAATGCTAGTTTTTACAAATGGATTTAACAGCTATCCTATTTATCTCTTAGGGATATGATTAAAATTAAGAATATATTAGGTATATTTATTCTTTGAATACTTAAAAATCTCCTTCAGTAATCACCTAGCTTTAATAATCAGCAATATTTTATGTATCCCATGTTTATTGGGGACTATTCACAATAGCCAAGATACGAAGTTCACCTAAATGTCCATCAACACATGAATGGGTAAAGAAAATGTGACATATATACCCATTGGAATGCTATTCAGTCTTAAAAAACAGTAAAATTCTGTCATTTACAGCAACACGGATAAGTCTGTGGGATAGTATGTTAAAGGAAATACTAAGAAGTCAGGCACAGAAAGATAAATACTACTTCTCGCTCATATGTAGAAGCTAAAAAAACACTGAGGTCATATAAGTTGAGAGTAGAATTTTTATTAGAGGCCAGAAAGGGTAGAGGAGAGAGGAGATGGGAGAGGTTGGTTCATGGATACAAAATTAACAATATTGCGAATATAATTAATGGCACTGAGTTGTACACTTAAAAACTATTCAAGTGGCAAATTTTATTTTATATGTATTTTACCACAATTGAAAAAGTGGTTATAAACAATGAAAAATAGGTTACTGAGATAAATTTTGATCAACTTTAGGAAAAGAATGAATAGAAAGAATTGTTCATGGACTGTGAGACTGTACTACCGAGACCAGAGCACAGATGAAAAAGAAGAGGATTATGACAAGAAGTAAGGGATAGGCATGGAGTTTTGATGACACTGAGTTTGAGATGATCACAGGCCATTGGTAATGTGATTCCAAACAATGGAGAAATATATTTGGAAATCATTAGCATTTAGTGGTAGCTGAAAAAATAGTATGATAATTAAAAATTGAGACAATTTTAGGAAAGCCTAAGTTCCTCTTAGGCTAATTTGGTTACATTATACTAAAAAAGAAAAAAGATGGAAAACCGCTTACTTATTAACAGTAGTAATAATTCTTTTTGTAACTTTTCTCAAAATAGAAAAATTAGAGTGAACATTATTCTGCCACTTCATAGCAACAATCTAATTTAGTTTTCTTTTGTTTACTGCCAAAAATTTAATTAGATACATAATCAAGGGTCATTAATGTCAGTCTATTTACTCCAGAGGACAATGGGCTTTTCAAGGCTGGTTCTGAGAATCAACTTACTTATGTGCCCTTTGCCCTCTGTGGGAGAAGGGATTGTTGCTGGGACCCCTAGATACAAGAATTTGGATATTACCAGAAAAGATTAATTGGCTTTATCCTGGAATGAACTCACTGTGATGGTGTCCCAAGCCAAGGTTCAAATGAGGTAATACATGAGAAAATCCTGATGTAGTTTAAAGCTCTATGTAAATATTATTTACTGTTATTGTTATGATAAAATAAGGCTGGGTCATTGGATCAGCTTGCATCACCAGCACACACTTGTGAAAAGGGACCTTAGCAGTGTGTTATTTTTGTGTGTGTGTGATACTAACAGGTTTCCCTAAGGATTAGGGGACCCTCATATAGTTTCTTAACAATACCAAAAAAACCCAACCAAACAACAACAAAAAAACTGTGTCATTAGTGAATTTGGAGAATCTCAACCTCAGCAGTAATAGCATTTTGGACCTGACATTTCGTTTTGTGAGGGGTTGTCCTGTGCATTGTAAGATGTTTCTAGCATCCTTGGCCTCTACCCACTGGATGCAAGTTCCACCTCCCCAGTATTGACAGTCAAAAATATCTCCAAATGTTGTCAAATGTTCCTGGGAAGGGACAGAGGGCAAAATTGGGTCCTGTTGAAATACTCCTGTAGGTATTTACATCTTTACTCTTTTATAACAGAGAAAAACAGTGTTCAAGAGCAATGCTCTAATTGTCACCCAATTGGACTATTGCCCTCCAAAGATGCTAAGTGAGAGATGCTAAACTACTGGAGAGCAAGGGAGTTATTCAAAGTGTGGCAGTTGACACTAGAATGCCTAACAGTACAGGGGGCAGTTGGAGCAAACCAAATGGAGCTATTATGTAGGGTGATTAGGTAAAGATTTTCCCACCCACTGGAGGCCTCTGTCATCTCTGCATCTGTAGTTTCACTTTCTTAGTCTCAACCCTCTCCCAACAAAGCCACTGATAGAGTACCACCATCACAGAATAAGTCACTCCTAGGCCAAAAGGATGGAGTGTGCCCCATTTAGGGTGGGATGTGTAATGTTTTTCACCATATTTTTATCAGTTTCTCAAACACTGATAGATCATTAGAGCAACCATGAAAATTCTAAACTGTAACCTCCTTTGTAGCTTTCTGGTGTGGGCAAGAAAACATGCTGCGTATTTACAGATAATAGATAAGATATTTAGGAAGTTCCAGTGTTTTCTTGTTGCTGCTGTTGCTCTTGTTTTTAAAGTCCAAATGTGGAGTTCAGCTTAAGGTGCATGAAAAATTAAGCAGCTTTTTCTTTATTGATAAGTAAAGGTAATAAGAGTTCACTCAAGCATAGAATGTAACTCAGAAAAAAAGCAATGTTTAATAAATGTACACATATATAACTTTTTATTTTTAAATTATTTTAGACTAAAAGAAATGTAAAAATAATTCATATAGTTTCCATATGGGCCCCCTCCAGGATCCTCTAATGTTAACATTTTACAATTTCCAACCCAAGGATATTAACATTGGTACACTATTATTAACTAAGCTTTCTCATTTGAAGTTTACCAGTTTTTCCACTACTGTTAATTTTCCTGTTCCAAAATCTAATCCAAGATCCTACATCGCATTTAGTTGTTATGTCTGCTTGGACTTCTCCAACCTGCAAGAGTTCCACAGTCTTTCCTTGTTCCTTATGACCTTGGCAGGTAGACTATCCCTCAATATTGGTTGACGTGATGTTTTCTCGTGCTTAGATTGAGTTCCGCGTTTTTGGCAAGAACAACAAGGGAAGTGATACTGTGTCCTTCTCTGCACATCCTATCAAGTGAAAATGTGTCTTATTACCAATGAATGTTATCCTTGTTCCCTTGGTGAAGGAGGTGCCTGCAGGGTTTTGCACTGTAAAGTTACTGCTTTTGTTTTTGTATTTAATTTATATCTTGGGGAAAACACTTTGAGACTAGGCACACATTCTGCTTCTCAAACATTTGCCTACAAAGTTCAGTGTTTAATGGTCTATCTTGTCTGCAACAATTATTTTTCTGCTGCTGGCCTACTGGTGATTTTCTATTTCCCTCAGTCCTTCTAAATTTATTAATTAGAATTCTTGTTTTGGTAGAGCTTTTCATTCTCACCCATTTGTTAATTTATTCAAATATTCCTACTGCATGAGTGCATGGATATTTCTTTTATTCTCTGGGTTATAATACAAAACTATGATTTATTTAGTTGCTCAAATTGTCCTAGCTTTGGCCACAGGGAGCCTTTCAAATTGGTGCCTGTGTCCTGGTGACATGTCCACATCCTTCTCTGAGTATGTCCTTACTTCTGGCACCACAGTAGAGTCCAGGCACATCTGGTATTCTTTTAAATTAAACCTTCTTTTTCTTCTCATTTTAAAATGTAGGTTGGAAAGGATTTTCATGCAGTTAATAAAAAAGAAGTAGGATTTGCACAAAACAAGTAATGATCCTTAAAAAAAAAAACACCCAAGATTTAATTTCTAAAGAGAAGGGAGGCAGTAGATTTTGGGAGGAAAACATAAAGAGACCATAGAGGAAAGCAATGCACGTGGCACATTTAGGAAACAGGTGATTTCATGAAGAGGGAAAAGTGAGTGGGATCAGAAAAAAAAAAAGATTTTTAAAAAATTTAAATGACACTAAAGCACAGTAAATTAAAAGAAAACAATTGAAAAAGAGAAGCGCAGTGATGATTTAAAACAAAAAGTAATTTAAATCTGAGTTTATATGACATTTGGGCAATTTATAACAGTAAAATTAAATACTTCATGAGCACTATGATAACTTTCATGAAAATGTGGGAAAATATCCAAGTTTCTAATCTTTTATCGCTCAGGGTTTTTTGGTGGTTTTGTCTTTCTAACCACGCTTCTATTGTTTGCACAGAAGCTCTGTTCTAGACAAGTTCTCCCCAGGGTAGGAATCTGGGCTCTAGGTAAAATCAACTTCAGCACAAATGAAGACATGCTACACAGCCATAATAATAAAAAATAGTCCTGGAACAAACCCATGTACATATGGAAACTTGGTACAGGTTAGCGATGGCTCTTCCAATCAGCTGGGAAATGATGCCTTTTGTACTAGAAGTTATAACATTGATAAAACTGGATAAATACATAGAAGAAACAAAGTTGGATTCCTTCTTCACACTGCATGACCAACTGAGTTGGAGTAAGGACTTCTTAAGAAATACTCAAAAAAACCCCACACAAACCAAATTTGCAACAATAAAATTAAGAGTTCTTGTTCAATGTAGGACACTATACACAAAGTTAAATACTCTGTCAAAAATCTCTAAGATATTACTATCAATAATATGCAAATATGTAAAGAAAAGAATAGATGCCCAATAGAAAAACAGGCAAAATATATGAATAAACAATTCACAATAGAAACAAAAATGGCTAACAAGTTTGTGAAGGGATATTTTACCACACTGGCACTAAGAATAATGAAATGGAGCAAAAAGGACCCTATCTTTTTGGCAAAGAAGATTTGCCACTGTCACATAATACTAAATTAAGCAAGGCCATCGGGAAATGGGAGCTCCCTGCACTCCAGGTAGAATTTTGGGCAGTGCAGTATTCTGAAGAGAAATCATTCCTTACTTTATGAAATTATATATGTAAAATCCCTGTGAAATGTCCCTGAAAATATAAATCAGGGAAATTCTTGCATGAGAACCATATACAAAGATGCCTATGTGAGCATTACTTGCTTACCAAAAGTAGGAGGCAGCCTGGATTTCTATTGCTAGAAAAAATGGAAACAAAAAAGTGGTAGATACTATGTAGATGTTGGATACAAATAAGTAGAAGTAGAAACAGCAGAGGGAGGATCCTGAAAGGAGTTTGGGGTGAAAATAAATAAGAAACAAAATGAAATCTAGAGTGAAATAATGGGGAGTAAAACAAGAGAGGAGTTTAGTATGAACTAGTGATAGTATTCCAAGAATTGGGATGTATGATTATTTTAACTCTTGCACCCAGCTAAACCAAATCAAACATATCTGCATTTTTCTCTCAGTGCAGATATGCAATCTGTCTTATTTAGCCTGTCCTTTAGCCAGGACCTGTGTGATGTATGGACATTAAGGACAAGGCAAAAATAAGTTTATATCCTATACAGTTCCTGTTTTATACTCAGCAAATTTATTTAAAAAAATAATTTTTATTATAAAGATCAATACATGTGCTTACATATTTAACATAAATTAGGAAACTTTAATATAAACTCATTTATTCTCTCACACACACATGGCCTTTTCCACAAGGTCCAGTTAAGGCTTCTATGTCTTTCAAAGTTTAACTGGTATGTGTTATGGCTATTACACCAAAATAACCTTAAAAGCAAGAGTTGATTCTTATTTTATTTTTTCAGGTTTCTGGTTTTTACTAAATCTAGTTATCATTCTTCTAGTTGCTATCAAAATCAGGAAAACAAAGCTTAGAAAAAAATCCCTATGCCTTCAAATGGTTTAAAGAAAATAATCTTAGATAATTTTCATATTTTTACTTAAAAGAGAGTATTATAGAAATTATTTCTGAGGCAATAATTACCCTTGATGTGCTAAGAGGAAAGTGAAAATTGTTCCTAAAGTGATGATAAATTAGGTATTTTACCAGATGAAATGACGCGTAAACACATTTTATATTCCATTGACGTGATTTCCTTCCACATCCTTCTAGAGTTTAAATAAGAAAGTCATAACTAAAAAATTAATATTAACTCCCACACCATTCACTCTACTGTATACTGGCCAAGAACAAAGAGAGAAAATTGCATTCTACTGCATCCAATTCCTGAGAGTAAGATTGAATGCTCCTAGGCAGATGGAGTTCTGAAACTGTTCCTGCTGATTGGTTTTAGCTGGTTTTTAAGACTTTTGCCACTAGATGGCAATAGAGTTTATAAATAGGCAGTCAATTCTTGCATGCTGTGGGATCTTTTCAGTATTCCATTATTCACAGGATGATTTGTATACTTTTAAATTATCCTTTTATTATGCAAATATAATTGTGAGTCAGATAACTGCAAAGTACCATGAATTCCTAGAAGACAGAAACCTTTTTCTCTATTTTTTGTGTAATCTTTAATATCTCTATGTAGATTTAAAGTACTATAAACACATTAAATATATGAATTTTAAGTAATATAAAAGGCAAGTGTTAAACAACAAGAACATGTATATCTTTGTTCACTGTAGAATATATTCATAATCTTAGGGTCAGAAGGCGTTTTTTTGTTTGTTTGTTTGTTTGTTTGAGACAGAGTCTTACTTTGTTGCCCGGGCTAGAGTGCTATGGTGTCAGCCTAGCTCACAGCAACCTCAAACTCCTGGGCTCAAGCAATCCTTCTGCCTCAGCCTTCCGAGTAGCTGGGACTACAAGCAGGTGCCACCATGCCCGGCTAATTTTTTCTGTATATTTTTAGCTGTCCAAGTAATTTCTTTCTATTTTTAGTAGAGACGGGGTTTCGCTCTTGCTCAGGCTGGTCTCGAGCTCCTGACCTCAAAGGATTCACCCGCCTCAGCCTCCCAGAGTGCTAGGATTGCAGGTGTGAGCTACTGCGCCCGGCCAAGAATGCGTTTTTAATGATAGATGAATTTGGCAACTGAAACTAAAAAATTGAGAATGTCTATAAATGTACTATGACATAAAGAAAGCCAAAGGACAGACTGAGAAAAAATATTTGCCATGTGTTTTAACCAATGTATGGTGCATAGATGTAACAAAAATTAACTTTACTTGTGAATCCCAACAGATATACTAAAAATTATTAAGTAGAAGCCCTCAGCAGGCCCCATGACTTTTCTGTACTATGTTCATGTTACGTCAAAAACACACTCTCATTTAAGTTCAAGACATTAATTAACATTGCAAACGTCCTTCTGAGACAAGATTTCTCCTCTTTCTCTCTAGCTCTATGCTGCATTTTGTGGGGCCCCCAGCCTTTAGGAAAGGGGATCTGGTTGGCTTCTGTTTATTCTTTTATTTCTTCTTATATCATACCCTTTTGCTAGCTGTGGTTTAAAACCCTACCTGACAGAAAAAGGGTGGGGAGAAGGAAGGGGAGGTAAAGGGTTAAAGTTGAAAAGTTCCCACTTAGCTGGGGATGGGCTCTGTCATGTAGTTTTGGCCTGGCTGAAGTTTAAGGGGACTCTCTCACGTGGAAACTTAGTGGGGTCTTTAGAGGTCCCAATGGTCTCTTCCAACCACAACCAAGGCATCTGTGCCTCCCTGGTTCATGCCTCTAGTTCATGGGTGGACCATTCCTTTTACTCTTGCTGTTAGAGTCTCCACACCCTCCCAGATGGTTTGGGGCACAGTTGGGAAAGATGCCCACATTCCTGGCCCCACTGTGAGTGGGAAAATTGCTACCTTCCAAATGTAGCCCTTTACACTCTCTCACTAGTCCATCTCTCACCTTCTAGGCATCTTGAACAAGAGGCAGACAACAGTCTGCTTTCCCCCAACTGCAACCCCATGGAGAATGTCACTTGTTAGGTATGAAGAGAAGGGAGACACATTTCCTGGTTACAATGAGACAGATGCTGGGGCAAGGGAACTCACACTGGGCAGAGCCTCTCTTAAGAAATCTCTTACATATCCCTGCCCATCTTCTCAACTTCTTGTGGATAAGGTTGTTTATTTGTTTGTTTTAGGTTCAAGCATGTTCTTTTTGAAAACACCCCTTCACAATATATAATAAAAATAATTAATATCTGGAACTTATAAAGAGCTTCTACAAATCAACAAGAAAAGGACAGAGCACAGTAGAGAAATGTATGAATGGTATGTGTAGTAGTTGCAGAGAAGACAAATACAGAAGAGAATTAAACAAAGAAAAGATGCTCACAGTCATTGATAATCACCAGAATAGAATTAAACTCAATGGGCATGTGGGTTGTCAAAATTAAAGTGATTCAAGACATCTAGTTTGGCAAAGATGTGGGGAAATAGATATTCTCTTTCACTCAGTGAAAAGAGTGGGAGTGTGAATTGGTAATTTGATAAGATCTATGAAAATGTGGGAAGGTTATTTGGCTGTATAATAAAAAATTTTACATCCCTCATATCCTTCAATCCATTAGATGTGACTATATTAATTTTCCCAATGATTGGTGAAATGTATCATCAGCAAACAGAAAAATATGAACAATTGTAAAATAGAAATTTAATTTTGTGCACATTTGACTTGTGGACTATTCCTGTGTGTCCACAGTATATGTCTTACCTGAGTTTTTACAAGAATATATTCCTGCAATACTTATGCACTTAAATTAATTTTAAGATATCATTCTAGTTTTATTATCATTTTCCAATAACTTAGTTCCACAAATACAACATTTGTTTTATAAAACATAAAATGAGTTCACAAACACATTCTCCTTTTGCCTTTCCCAGCCTACTAGCTTTGGAGGAGATGAGCAACACCATCTTAACAATAATTTTATTGCAGTTTGGGAAGAATTTAAAAAATGGCAGAATTAGAAGGGCAAGACATTTCTCTAAGTCCTGGCTTCTCAATTTCACTGGGCCATTTCCTATATTCTTTTGAGATTATAAACATCAGATACAACTCCAATTTTCACAATTAAAATAGTTTCCTTGGCCACAAAATGAAAATCATTTTATTTCCATGGCCAATCCATATATTAAAATCATCATCTACTTAAGAAGGTGTCTGCCTGTCCCCTCTCTCCTTCCTTAGAGCTGCCTTTCTAAGAGCTTGGATTTCAACCACTGTGTTTCTACTACGGTGGGACCCTGTTCAGCCTGTTTCTAAAGCTGATTGGATGGGGATTTTCAGATGACCTAAAATCTATTAATCAAAATCTCTCCCCTTGGTATTTGGGAGTGAGATTGAGAAACACTAAAGACTCTGGACTGGTTGCCTGAACAGAAAACACAAAAGTTCATGAGAATCTGGGCAGCAGAGTTAGACATGTGCATGCAGAAGGAAGTTAAACCATTCTGCAGAGAGAGCGGGATGTTAAAAGCAAACACAGAAGTTGAGAGGAAGACAAGGAGCGGCTGCCTGCTCCATAATTCCATAACAGTTCATTCCATCATGATTCATAGTATTAATAGTTTTCTTTACATTGGAAATAATCATTATCAGTAATGACATTTGCTGAGAATGTATTGTGTGCTAGGAACTGTTCTAACCACTTTGTGTGTAGTATACTATCTTTATTTTATTTTATTTTATTTTATTTTATTTTATTTTATTTTTTTGAGACAGAGTCTCACTCTGTTGCCCTGGCTAGAGTGCCGTGGTGTCAGCCTAGCTCACTGCAACCTCAAACTCCTGGGCTCAGGCAATCCTACTGCCTCAGCCTCCCAAGTAGCTGGGACTAGAGGCTTGTGCCACCATGCCCAGCTATTTTTTTTCTATATATATTTTAGTTGTCCAATTAATTCCTTTCTATTTTTAGTAGAGATGGAGTCTCGCTCTTGCTCAGGCTGGTTTCGAACTCCTGACCTTGAGTGATCCTCCCGCCTCGGCCTCCCAGAGTGCTAGGATTGCAGGCATGAGTCACCGCGCCCGGCCTGTATACTATCTCTTTTAATTCCTACAACAGCCAGATGGCTAGGGACTCATAGCAACCCTATAAATGGAAGCAGAGTTTATTTACCAGTGATCTCAGAACTAGTGATGCAAAGAGCAACAGTCTGAACCCAGGCCGCATGACTCCAGAGCCTGGTTTGCTCTCTCCTTCTCTTTCAATTAACTTATTAAAAAAATTTTGCTTCCTCCCCACACACAAGGTTTTATTTTTAAAATTCCCTTTTTGTTCCCAATATTTTCTTTAGCGTCATCCCCACCTAGGACGAGATCAAGATCATGTTTTGCATCTAGTTTTCAGGTTCCTTTAGTCTCCTTGAATCTAAAATATCCCCTGATTATTTTATTTTGGTTTGATTTTTGGCTTTTTGTCCTATGTGTGTTCATAGTTACCTACTGTTGCATAACAAACTGTCCCAAAAGTTAGTGACTTAATGCCACTGAACAATAACCACTTTATACAGTCCTAGATACTGTAGGTCAAAATAAATGGACAGGACACAGTAGATATGGCTTGTTTTTGCTCCATGATGCCTGATGCCTCAGCACTTCAGTGGCTGCTGGTGACTTGAATGTCTGGGAGCTGGAATTATCTGGAGCCTTCTTCCTTGACATGTCTGGTGCTTGGACTGGTATGACCTTAGAGCTGGGTTCAGCTGTGATTATTAAGTCACTAAATATGAAATGTCCAATTTTGAATCAAAAGTGTAGTTTATTATATCTCAAACAAGAAGCAGTACAATTAATCAAAGTATGTGCCTAAACTATCCACACAATTTTGTCATCTTAATAGTAGTTTGTTTATGCCAGCAGTGAAGAAGCCTGGAGAGCCAGTGGTGATGAAATCAAAAATCACAAAAGGTGTTTTCCACAGCTTTTGGAGAATTGAATATTTTTCCTTGCAAGAAGTGGTCCAAAGCCTGGAAGAAGTGGGAGTCAGTTGGTGCAAGATCTGGTGAATACAGTGAATGACATAGAGTTTCCAAGTCCAGCCTCTATAGTTTGAGCAGCATTGCACGAAATGTGGTCCAGCGCTGTCTTGCAAGGGGATTGGCCTGTCTCTTTTGACCAATCTCAGCTCCTTAATCTCAAGCATCCTCATCATTTCATATAGTTGGTTGCAGTAGACATCCCCTGTAATGGATTGACCAGGTTTCATGAAGCTGTAGTGGATAATACCAGTGCTGGACCACCAAAGAGACATCGTTAGCTTTTTCTGATGAATATTTGGTTTTGGACTGTGTTTTGGCACTTCATCAGTATCTAACCATTGTGACAAATGCTTGCGATTGTCAAAAAGAATCAATTGTTCATCATATGTAACAATATGGTGTAGAAATGGCTTGCCTTTATGTCATGAAAGCAAAGAAAGGCAAGCTTTGAGACAATTTCTCTTCTGATGCTCATTTAATTCATGCGGTACCCATCTATCCAGCTTTTTTTTTTTTACCTTGTCCAATTGTTTCAAATGGTCCAATATTGTTGGAATAATACATCAACCCATATTACAGGAAGAAAAAAAAGAATGATGTGCTATTCTTTTAACAAAAAGAGTGGTGTGCTATTCCTACTAACAAAAATTAGTAGGAAGTGTAATTCTCAACTAAGAAAAAAATTTAAAACAAGGTTTATTGATCAATTATATGTAATTTACGTATGGTAAAATTTACCTTTTTTTCCCTATCTCACTTTATGAGTTTTGACAAAATATAGTCTATAGTCATAATCACATAAACACTACCACAATTAAGATATAGAACAACTAATTCCATTTACTTCAAATGATCTCCCACTGTGCCTTTATAGTCAACTCCCTTCACTTAGTCCCAGCCTCTGGCAACTATCATAGTCTAAAAATTTTCCAGAAGGCCATATCTATGTAATCAAACAATAAACAGCTGTTCATGTTTGGCATCTTTTATTTATCACAATACATTTGAGATCCATTCATGTTGCCGCATTCCATTTTATTTTATTTTATTTTATTTCATTGCATGAAAACACCAACATTCTTTTATCTGTTCACTCACCAAGGGAAATTTGGGTAGATTTCAAAAGAGAACATTTTAAAAATAGCAGAATAAGGTAAAAATGAATGTTGGTAGAGAGTCTTTAATTTCCTGACTTCACATTTTCAGGTCACACTGAGTTTCTTATAGTAAAATTGAGAAATCATCAATCTGAAGGGAATGATGCAAGTTTTGGAGGGAGCAATGATCTCTTTCTAATCAGTCCTTTTCCCACTGAATTCCTTCTGGTTTGATACAATTGCTCTTGTTTCTCAACAAACATGATTATGGAAAGTGGAGTGTGGAAAGAGAAGTATGTTCCCATCGGTGACAGGTGACTGCATAACAGTTGAGTATCCAAAGGATTATCTAAGTGCATAACTTCAAAAATTTGGGGCAGGGGCTGGGTCAGAGGATGGAACAAACACCCTCTTTGACTGACTTTTAAGCTTTAGTTCCTCAAATGATGCTGTAGATTAGACAACTGTGGACCTGCTGCAGGATGGAGAGTGAGAGGTACCGTAGAGAAAGAACCTGGAAATTTCTGTTTTTTCCATTATCCATCTCCCTCTGCAATAATCTGAGAAAGCCATTGCACATCCTGCGCATGATTTCAAAAGGTTAGAAACTTATTTTAAACCCATTAAAAATGAGCCCATGTCAGCATTATCTCCATGACTCCTGGCCTTTGAAACAACAGAGAACAATGCTGCCTTGCTGATTTTCTCATGCTATTGTATCATTTGACATAACACAGGTGTGCCACAGACGTTTCATTGTCAACGCAACATAATGCATAATGCGCCTGCACAATTCCCTAATTTCACTGTCGATGCAGAAATCTTTTCTCCTTTGTTAAAAAGCTCTCAATACCATTGTGAGTAATGCCAATGCATACTGAATTTAAGTCAAATAATACAGGTGTCTTTCCCACTAACTTTGAGTCCTTAAAGCGAGATCTGAAAAATGTGCCCTGCAGTGAGTCAATCTATATTAAGTTTTGTGACAGCCAATATTTCTAAAAAGAAAAAAAAATAGGAAAAGAAAATAATGTTCTTTAGTATGCTTGAAGCCTCAAGTTATATGTCTTTTATTTATTTCTAATCCTTTTCATTTTGTAATAGTTCTTTCCTTCAACGAGTTTCCATCGAAAAATGAAATGACTATCTATTTAGATTCATATGCTAAACATCTCTGTCCTTTTCCTCTCCCACCTAGCTCCCCGCTAATGTTGATTTATTAATAACTCTCATCAGCAGTGTCTTGGTTAGCTACACAATGAGACACTTACAGAGTTATTCATAGTTACCTCAATCGGGATCACAAAATACATGCTTATTTGTCTACACTGATCATTTGTGTGCAGTAACTGAGAATGAAAACAGATTCCCTTATTTTCATTACCTGTTAAACTTGTGTGTATAAATAAATGACAGATGTATATATGTGTATATATAATGTGTGTATAACTATTAAAATGCATATCAGCACCTGGAATTCCCATGATTGAACCTTGAGTGGCTTCTCTCCCATGACAGTACCTGCCCCAGCTCCTGTACCTGTCTGACTACACCCCTTACCTTCCTTTCTTGCTTCCTTCACTCTGGCCCATCAAGCCTTCTCTTAGCTTCTCGAACACACCAACATAACTTCTGCATCCTGGTCTTTGCCCTAGAAGTTCTCTTGGCCCCAGAAAGCTCTTCCTCTGAAGTGAGCAATACCAAGTGCCTTTTGTCTTGCACATCTCAGTTTAATATCACACACTTAGAATGGCTTTTATTGGCCAATTTAACATAGCTATCCAGTCATTATCATTCTCTTACGTTTTTCACAGTTTTTACTTTGCTAATCACTGGAGTATCACCTGCCTTCCTGTAGCAGAGTTGTAGGTGCTTCTCTAATTTCTTCTCATTCCACTTAGTTGCCTCACTATGTGGAATAAGGCCTGTGAGTTCCCAAGATAAGTAGGCACCTGCTCCTCCCTGCCTGGGGGCTTTCTCTGTCCACAGGGACAGGCGACTTGCACAAGGGGCAGGCCAATCACCAGTGAGTTCATGTCCCAGGAGCAGCTCTTGATCAGTGATGACTAGAAGGTGATGGACCCTGGGGCGGGATGACTCCGAGGTGTCATTTGTGAAATATCCCAGAGATCCACAGCAGCATTGGGCCCCAATTGTCATAGCAGTACCAGCTCTTTAACACATGTTTATTGTCTTCCTTCCCTTCCTTACTTTTCCTCTCCTCTCCCCATCCCCATCACCTCCTGAGTAAACTATTTGTGCCCATAGACTTGTTTCAGGATCTGTTTCTGAAACAATCTGACCTATGACACTCCCTCAGGTAGAATATAAGAACCTCCTCTAAGAGCAGAAACATCTAACCTACTGGTCATTAACCACCCCCTCCCCCAGAGCTGGGAACATGCTGAATGCAAGATAGATATTGAATAGGGAATAAGTGAATAGTAATAAATTGAATAAATGATCACATGTGTATGCATACATACATGGTAGGATATAATACAGATATCTTAAGAGGTCCTATCCCGGACTCATTGCACTTTCTCTGTTGGTCTTAAAACCTGTCTATCTCCCAATATAGAAAAGCTTTTTATTGCTGTGGGTCCCAAGTAGCAAAGAGAAAACAAAAGCATCCAGAGGACATGAAGAAAACAATTTGAAACTTTGGGAATACTAACTTGACTTAAACTGTGTCTGAGGTTGAAGATTTAATTTCCAAGAAGGTAATTTTTTGAGTGAGAAAAGGCTGTTCGAACATTCACGTTGTAAGAGAAGTCCTGGGTGAAGTTGCAGGGAGCGAGGAAGACAGGTTGGAGGAATCTGATAAGTTCCACGAACTGCATTCATCCGGGAATATTTCTCCACCTACCTTTCTCTGCTTCACCTTAGCAGAAAAGAGGGATACTTGGCTTCCTGGAGATTTTCAGTGGCTTTAATAAAGTCCTACATTAATATCATTCAATCGAAAATAGTTATCAAACACCCAGATGTATTTCCAGGGACTGTTTTAGGCATTGTGGTTGTCATTATGAGTTGAATAGCACAAAATCCCTATCTCTATGGAGTTTACAACTGAGTTGTCAGAGGAAATTTAATGAGCAAATTTTTAAAATGACACAGACAATAATATCACTGGTGAAAATAAGAGGAAGAGGTAGAATGAAATGATACTATTTTATATAGGGAGGTGAGGGCAGGTCTCTCTGATGAGATGATACTTGAGCAAAGGCCTAAAGGAAATGAAGAAGTGAGCTCTGTAGATATCTCTGGAGGGAGAGCATCTGAAACAGATGAAATAGTTCAGGGCAGAGGCTCTGAGGCTGGTTGGTGCTTGGCATGTTTGAGTAGCCGCAAGGGGATTCTGAGGCTGAGCTGGGTGAGGGAAACCAAGAGTGATGAAAGATGGGACCAGAGACACAGCCAGGACATCTTGGCATGAAGTTTAAACTCTCCATTATTTCCAAACCTTCTTTATTTTAGTGACAATCATACGTTAAGTGAAGAGCTATTTTGTGATGAAGTTGCTGCATGGTCACAAGATGGCTGCTATGCTCCAGCCTTGGGTCACAGTGTTGAGTCAGACAGAAAATATTACTTTTATGTATATCATTTCAATTGAAGAACAACATGCATGTTGAAAAGTGCAAAAATCTTAAGTGCGAAGCTTGATAAATGTTTGCAAACTGAACACATCAATGTAACCAATATCCAGATCAAGAAATAAAGCACTATTCTGTCTCAAAAGGCTACCCACTATTCTAACTTCTACCGTCATGCATTACGTTTACCTCTTTTTGAACTCTATATAAATGGAATCAAATATGTATTATTTGGCATCTGACTTCTTTAGCTCAATATTGTGTTTATAAGATCCATCTATGTTACTGCACACAGTTATATGTTGTTCCTTCTCTTTGCTGTGTATGAATTATGTTAAATATACCACAATTTATTTATCCATTCTGATATTGGCGGGCATTAGTATTTTTTCAGTTTGGGCTAGTACAAAGAGTGCTGCTATGAATATCCTTGTCCACATTTTTTGGTGAACATATATGCACATTTTCATGGGTATTTACCTAGGAGTCAAATTGATGAGTTAAAGATACGGATTTGTTTGGCTTTAGTAGATTCTGCTGAACAGTTTTCCAAAGTTATTTAGCCATTTTTTCTCCCATTATTAGTGTTAGTCCCTCTTAGACAACTGTTATTATGTGTTCTACGTAGAGATATAGAATTGTGGTTTAGTTTATAATGTCTTGATGATTAATAAAGTTGGTGTCTTATTTTTTTGCCAGCAATTAAAAGTTTATACTTGAAAAACAGCTTAAAAATTATTATAAAAGAGTTTATGGGATTACTGATAGTATCCACCTCACAGGGTGGGAAAGAACTGCATGAAATATCCATGTGAGAACACTTCGTATGATGCCAGAGAGTAAGAGCTCAATTAATATTATATATTATGAATTATCATCCTTATTTTATGAGAAAAAAGAAAGAATAGCCTCAAAAATATGGTGATAATATTTGGTGCTAAATGTTGCATTTGAAGATGAGCTTCAGAAGCACTCCTGAGTGAAAACAAAGGTGAGTCACTTCCATAGAACTAATAGGAAAAAAAATGGCACTGGAACAGAAATAAACTGTTCAAAATAACTTCAGAGGCTGCACAATTTTTATTTCAAATTATAAATACAGTCTTAAACGCCAACGTGAGAGTCAAAATAATGACATTAAATAAAGCTTCATCTTTAACAGCTTATGTGCACTTTAAGTTTAATTGTTAAAGTATCTTATTGAGCTAGATATTTTCATCTTTAGCTTGTGAATTCATGTTATTTGAAGATATGAAATGGATTTGGTTATATTGAGTGCAATTCATCTGAGGCTTATTTTCACAATTATCACCTTATGTATGAGTTGAGTCATTAAGTGAAGTATGGACTGAACTAAGCAAACCTAATGCATAGGTAGAAGAAAGAGAAATCAACGCGGTGTAAAGTTAACACCAGAACTTTGCATCTGATCTCAACCTTAAAGGGTGAGTAGGATTTATTGGAATCAAGGTCAAAAAGGACATATCAAACCATTAACGTAATAGCCACAAAAAGTACTGACAAAATATTGCACATGTGATGTGCAGGGGATCCTGAGGTCTGGAAGTACAAGCGTCCAATAGGTAAGTAGAGGGATGTAGGCTGCAAAGATATAAGGGAGTTAGATTATGATGGATCTTGACACAGGCTGGATTTTGTTCTGTAGTCTTTAGGGGCTTGTAAAATAATTCTGAATTGAGGAATGAGAAATGATATGTACATATTCTGGGAAGGTAACCTTAGGAATCGTGCACATAATAAATGAAGTGGCATTAGGGTTTGGAGTGACAAAGCTTTAAAGACTTTGCAAGAGAAGAGGTGGTATATGACGAGAGCCTGACTGTAGGTGATAACTGAGAAAAGGCAAAAGAGAAGATTAATTTGAAATACATATATTTGAAATAGACTTGATGAACCCTGACAAAACATGTTGGATGAGAAGAATTGAAGAGTGGTCAAAGAGGGCATGGAGGATTCTAGAATAATTGTAGTACTTTCTAATTCTATAAAGTATGAACAAAACTGTATCGAAACCAAATTCAGGAAGAAAATGATGAATACTTTGGAATATTTTGAACATTTTGGAATATCTTGATGTTGATAGTTTAATTCTTTGGCATTTGTTAACATAATTGAGATAGTAATTAAACTAATGGGAAATCAAAGGTGGAAGCAATTCTGACTATCGATGAAGCGTTTGTAGGGGAAAACATGAATTAGAGGAGGGGTCAAAAAGATAAACAGTAACAAGTGTGGGATAAATTTATGAGGCAAACATGTTTGGACAATGAAATGATAAATTAACATTATGTGAAGATGACATGATGTATTGTAGAAGATGAAAACATAATTTAATGCACAGGTTTTTCTATGTATACATAGATTCTCCTTCTTGGCATCTTCATTTCAACCTAATCAATGGAGAATCAGAAACACCATAATAAGAGAGTAATTAAGAGAAAACATAATAATTAACTGTATGCATATTTTTAATGATCTCAAAATTGAAAAAGAGATCTACCGAATGAGTTAAGTTATTCTTTTGTCAAATTTTTATATTACTATGATTCATTCATTCAAAAAAAATTTTTTTAATTTCTTACTATTTTCCAGGAACTATTTTAAGCACTGGTTATCAGTGCACACAATAGACTCCAAATCTCAGTCCTCCTCAAGAACATTTTGATGGTTATCCAGAAAGTAATTTCTCCAAAATTCACAGCAACTTCTCTATTTGTTTACCTTCTCCCTCCCCTTGTCAAAGGCATCTATGGCTAAACATATCCATGATTATAATATACAACCTGCATTAGGCTTGGCAATTACCATGGCCAAGAAACATCTGTCTAATAGAGATAAGTGAGTATTATGATTTCAGCACAACGCTGCTAACTGTAAAATGCTAAATAAACATTTAATGTGCCTCACGTAATTCAGTAAGTGAGGCCTGTATTTTATGAACAGAATTTAATTCACATTCATAACTGTTCTAATATTTCACATCATGAGAGCTTTTGACATTGCACAGTTCATTTTCCCAGAAAGGACAGTGAGTCCTTAAAATAATTATTTAACTAAACTTGGAGTGAACCAGCTCTTCTGTCCCTGCTAAAATTTAGATGTACTCATCATATTAATAGGTTTTGGCTCATTTCTGCTTCTTTACTTCCATCTTTTAAGAATAGATCTTGTTCTCAGTGGTGTACATTGTGAAACGATAAAAGACGTATTTTAAAAAATTCTACTGTTGCTTTTAACTATTATTTCCTCTTAGAATTTGGTTCTGGAATCTAACACAGTTAAATCATAAAATAGATGGCATTGAGGATACTTCATCGTTATGAGAAATTCCCTTATATAATGTTAGCTCACACTGTTAAAACTGGCTGATATTTTATAATAACTTAGTCCCAGAAAAGTTCCCAGGATTAAAGATAAATACAATATGTCTTTTTCCTCAACTGGTCATTTTTTAATGACCAGTTGAAATGTTAACTACCAACATATTAGTAAATACTTAGTTGAAAATCAAATTTGGACATGTTTTGATCTTATTTGAACTATGGTCTCTATGTATAATATTTTAACTCTTGCTTTGAAAATGCATTGTCATTGTTACTTATTTTCTGCTGCTTTAACTCAATTCTTCACTTCAATAAGATAAATTCCTGCCAGAATATCGAGATTCACAGATATACAAGTTGCCTGGAATACAAAATTTCACTGAAATAAAATAAAGCATTTCAAAATAGGCATCTGGAAGAAGTCCAGAATTTAAAAAGATATTCTCACCTTAAATGAGCATCATTTCTGTTCAATAAAGTTCTGTTCCATTGTATTTATAGATTTTACAGATGCCTTGAAATATGTACTTTTCCTCTGAGAGAACATGAAGAAAGTTAAATATCTACAGGAATTCCTGAGAAAGTATTTCTTAAATAAAACTATGTGGAGGGGAGGGCAAAAAAAAGAAAGAGAATAAATAGATTTTTGTTTTTCTCAACACTGATTAGTTTCTCTTGAAAAGGTTCCAGTAGGGGAAATCATAAAATAAAATTATAAATAAGGTAGCTTGATAAAATTATTATGCATGAAAAACTTCCTCTGCAGTGTGTTCCAGATGAAAAGAATTTATATCCATATTTCAATGTTAGTCATACGTTCACTACATAATCTGTTTCATTTCATTATGCATTCCACAACCTTCAGATTAGATCTTGAATCTTTTTATACACTATTCCTCCAAGATTTTATTCGTAGTATTGGTTTATTTTATTTTTTAATAAAAGAACATATGATTAAGATGCTTTGCAGTCACTTTTATTTTTAACTCCACACTGTGTAAATTATAGGTGCACCATGTCTATATCTTATGGTTGCATTAAAACATTGCATGGTCATGCTTAAAGAAATGAAGTGCAGAGTTTTTTTTCCTCACCCTACTGAAGGTCAAAGTTTGTTTCTCACTCTACTGTAGTTCAAAGTTTATTTCTCACTTTGCTGAAGTTCTAAATTTACTTCTCATTTTACTGAACACTGAGATATAAACAACTCTCTTTAAAAATAAGCCACCAAGAGTGTAGTGGAGATGAGCCGTGCTGTGATATTTCTTTGAATGAAAGTCAATCATGTGACTAGAGCTTCCACAGTCTTCAAAACAAGTTGATTGCATGTGTTGTTTAAAATATCTGAAAAATATTGAGGCATGCACATTTTAACCGTAGCTTTGGGTTTTAAGAGTGAGCTAAAACCATGCTAATTGTGTGAACAATCACATGCTTCACTGGAGCTATCAGGAAGGTACTCAAGAGTTTATGTCTCCTGCTAGGCCTCCATATTTCCAGGCTGCAAGGTCTAGGTCAGCAACAATCCGGTTACTTGTTCCCACAGCACCCATTGTTGGAGAAGGTCAAAGGCTGTTAGCTGGAGGTGAGAGACAGGGGTCTTATATCACTTTCTTCTGAGACCTACAGTGTCACATGTTTAACTGTATCACATGAGACAGAGACATTCAGACTTCTTGTTTTGGAAACCAAAGCAAGAAAACCATCAAGCGATGCTGTAAGTAAGGAGAATGACTTTAAAGAAAATGATTTCCTTTCAATGGGATGTAAAATTTTAGAGGCAATAATAAGATTTAAGTATAAAGACAATTTCTGTTTTTAACTGGCTATATACGTAAAAAAATTAAGCAAGTAGATTGCAGATGCATTATTTTAGAAGCTTTAATTAGACAATGCATAGCTCAAAAACATATTTATGAATTCTTAATTTTTGAAAATTATCTTCTTTTCATAGTAAAATTTATAAAGCTACTTGATGTTCATTTTATATTGGCTTCCTTCTTATTTTCTAAAGGCTCAAACTGTATAAAAATTAAAGACAAGTAAATGTGTAATTCTTATATGTTAAAGTTTAGAAAACAACTATTTCCTTTATTTATAGTAAGATATGCAAAATGCTTTTGCATGTCCACTAATTGCTAGGTATTATGTTGTAGAAATGTAGATCAAAATTTCTTCATTAAAGTGAGAAAATGGATGCTAAATATATAAATAATATTATAAGCTAGGATGTGCTTATTGCAGATAGCTAGTATAGACAGTAAATACAATGTGAATTTAAAGAGAAGTTTTTGAGATCAGGGAATCAGAGAAGGTTTTATGAGAAAGTAAAGAAGGAGATAGTATTCTAAAGTAAAAAAACTAGTCATTTATTCACCCAACAAACTTTTTATTTTTTAATATTTTACTTGTGCAAATTTATAGAGCACACGAGAAATTTTGTTACATGTATATAATGCATAGTGATCAAGTCAGGTATTCAGGGTGTTCATCACCCTAGTACAATACATTTTTGTTAAGTATAGTTGCCCTACTCTGCTATCAAATACTGAATTTATTCCTTTTATCTTACTGTATGTTTGTACACTTTAATCCACTTTTATCCATCCTTCCTCCTTCCCCCAACATAGCCTTCCAAGTCTCTGTTATCTATTTTTCCACTCTGTAACTGCATATCTTCAAATTTTTTAGCTTTCATATATAAGGGAGAATATGCAATAGTTGCCTTTTTGTTCCTGGCTTATTTCACTTAAGATAATGGCCTCCAGTTTTATCCTTATTTCTGCAAATGACAGGATTTAATTCTTTTTTATAGGTAAATAGTATTCCACTATATATATATATATACACACACACACACACATATATATATATGTCACATTTTCTTTATATATTCATTTGTTGATGGACCTTTAGGTTGATTCCATATCTTTGCTATTGTGAATAGTGCCACAATAAGCACTTGAGTGCAGGTATTCCTTTGATATATTGATTTATTTTCCTTTGAGTAGATACCCAGCATAGGATTACTGGATAGAATGGCAATTCTATTTTTAGTTTTTTGAGAAATCTCCATATTGTTTTCCATAGTGGCTATACTAGTTTATGTTCCCAACAACAGTGTATAAGAGTTCCCTTTTCTCTGCAACTTTGTCGACATCTGTTATTTTTAGTCTTTTTAATGAGAGCTTGACTGGGGTAAGATGATTTCTCATATGGTTTCAATTTGCATTTCTCTGATGATTAGTCATGTTGAGTGTTTTTTCATATTCTTCTTGGTTATTTGTATGTCTTCTTTTGAGAATAGTCTATTCATATCCTTTGCCCACATTTTAATGAGATTATTTATTTTTTTCCTGTTGAGTTGTTTAAGCTCCTCATATATTCTGGATATTAGTCCTTTCATATGAATAGTTTGCAAATATTTTCTCCCATTCAACAGGTTGTCTCTTCATTCTGTTGATTATTTCTTTTGTTGTGCCAAAGCTTTTAAATTAATGAAGTCCCATTTGACTATTTTTGCTTTTATTACCTCTGCTTTTGAGGTCTTAGTTATAAATTCTTTGCCTACATCAATGTCCAGGAGAGTTTTCTTCTAGCATTTTTATAGTTTCAGGTCTTATAGTCAACAAAAATTTTTAAAGTATCTTATATATACAAGGAAATCCGCAAAATACTGTAGGAACAATAGTAAATGAGGTATGGTTGTGGCATGAAGATACTTAGAATTTGGTAGTTTCACAAATCATTTGTTGCCACAATAATACTGCATAATAATAATAAAACTTTGGAGGCATACAGTAATAAATATTCATTTAGTTCATGAATTTATGGTTTCAAGTGATCCAGGCTGGGCTCAATTGCTCTCACCTGGGTTTGTTCATGTGTCTGAGATCACCTATATATTGTTAAGGCTGCTCTGTTGATCTTGGTGGGGCTCACTCATATCAATTGAGGTAAGGGGGAGCTGGATGTTGACTGATGCCTTCAGCGAATATGATTGGGACATATTTCATTCTTCGGCATGCAAGTTTCTGCTATGTCACTTTGACTAATATCCCACTGGTCAAAACAAGTCACATGGTCAAGCCTGGAGTCAGACTAGGAGGACACAACAAGATTACAAGGCAGAGAATATGGAAACCAAAAAGGGCAAAGCTTTGGGGCCATCGATGCAATTCCTCTACTAAAGTGACTGAAATAAGAACTACAAGATTTGAGTGCTTAAGGAAGGCACACAACACATTCCTTTGGGAATTAAGAGCAGAACCAGGATAAATTCAAGGTGTGATGGGCTCATGAAAATTTTTCAAAGTAAATAGTATTTAAGTAGGATATCAAAGAGTGAGATGAGGGAGAATTTCAATAGGAGATTTAGTGAAGCAAAGACACAGAAGTAGAGAATTAGTCAGCTGAGCTAGGAGACAAAATGGGCACTGATTTGACTCCAGCCTAGTTTGGGGTAGGGAAGTACTGAGAAGTAAGATTTCCAAAGTGGGCTCAGGTGGGCAGCCTGAACTGTTTGTCACACTTAGCTAAAGAGTCTGGATTTCATCCTGTAGCCAATAGGAGCCTTAAAGTTTGCAAACAAAGATACATGTTTTCTCAGGATAGCTGACTTCCAAAGTGGAACACATGTCCTCCTATACAGATTTGCTACAGCTTAACTATTTATTAGACCTAACCAGAGCACCAATACTGCATGGATTTTTAAAATAATGATATAGATGGAGGTAGAAAGAGTTAAGATGTTAAAGGAAACTAATGAGCGCAATTCTGAAATTGACTTCTGAAGTAAGTTGTGACTAATTCTTGTTTCAGACACTGATTTCTCAAAGTCTTAACATTTTCTTTAAGGCAAATAGGAAAAATAAAGACTACTCCAGATAAATAGGACTTGTGACTACTAGTTAGAAAGTAAAAACTGGAATAAAATACAAAGGAATTTTAAAGTAAAATATACTCTCCTACATAATATACAATCTAATGGGAGGGAACTGAAGAGAAAACAAGTAGTTGTGATAATTGTATGTCATAGAAGTATATGTGAGAGTTTTGGGTCACTAATAAGAGAGGTCAAAGTCTTGTGGGATTAAATTTTTAGTGAACCACATTGTAATTTCATTTGTACTTATTCTAGGACAGCATAGGACAGGGTTGTTTGGATTATAGAGTGAAAATGCCATCAATACCCTGTCTATAGCCCTCAGGTCTTATCACTGCTGTGCTTCCTGACTGCTTGCAACTGCAAGTATCCGCATCACTTCACTGGAGAGCATTCTCCAAACTGCTGATGTCCTTTCTACTTCACTGCATATGCACACGGCTGCCTGAAAATGACAAGGAATTAACACCCTTCTGGAGCAGCCCTCAACCAATAACTGAAAGAATTGGTCTTCCTTGCCCCTCAATTGGGGTAACTGTTGGGTGTGTGTTCTCCACTGTCTCCTAGAGTTCCCCAGCAAGACTGAGTTTCAATAAATTCACAGTGGTGACTTGCTTGATAGCACACTGTTTATTGGCGTCCTTCTCCTCCTTGTCTCACTTCCCTATTCCCCTACTTCCCTCCTAGATCACCTCCCAGATGAACTTCTTGCATTCAAATGCTTGTCTTGGAGTCTGCTCATGCAGGAACCCAAATGAAGACAGATGGGATATGTGTAATTGATTTAATATTGGCCAATGCAGTCATGTTTGACTAGGATGTGTGTATATGGAAGTGACAGGAATACCTAGAGAACAGCTGACTGAAATGCAAAAACTCTACGAAGCCACATTTTTACTAATATTTTCTTTCTTATGATGCTTAGGGCTCCCCTTTATCTTCATCAACAGATTCAGAAGAGTATATTTTATGGTCAATGATATTCCTTTCTAGCTCATTCTAATAAAATTAAAGCCTACTGAAAATGATTTTATAATAAAATGTACAAAAATTTATTCTGAAAAAATAGAGTTCACTTTGCATTGCTTTTGTTGTGCAGACATCACCAAGCTTAAGGTGGAATATGATAACTTAAGGAGCTATGTTCCATAATTGGTAACGAGTGAGAGCCATTAGCTTAAGTGAAAGACAATTTTACAGGCCTTGGACTCATTTTGTAGTCTTTCTCTTTCAGCTACCAAATTTCCAGGGAGCATCACAAATTTTATTTTATAGGAATGATCTCAGAGTACACTATTATTTTTATACTTTTTTGTGAACTTACTTCTCCCATCTCATGTTAAAATTAGCAGATATAGAAATCAAGGCAATAGCTATTACAGAGACATATATATGAGAAAGTGTATTCACTGGTCATAGTTAATTATAACTTGTGGATTCCAGATTACATAACTGGCATAAAATAGCCTTTTAGCCCAAGAATCAAATCTGCTTTATTTTATTTTGTTTCAGAATATTATGGGTATACAAACGTTTAGGTTGCATATATTGTCTTTGCACTTCCCAAGTCAGAGCTACATATGTGCCCATCCCCCAGACAGTGTGCACCTCACCCATCAGCTATGAATATACCCATTTTCTCCTCTCCCCTCCCACCTGCCTGACATCTGATGCATGTTACTTCCATATGTGCACATAAGTGTTGATCAATTAGTACAAATTTGATGGTGAGTATATGTAGTGCTTGTTTTTCCATTCTTGTGATACTTCACTTTGGAGAATGGGCTCCAGCTCCATCCAGGATAATACAAGAAGTGTCAGTTTACCATTGATTTTTGTGGCTGAGTAGTATTCCATGGTATATATATAGAACATTTTACTAGTCCACTCATGTATTGATGGGCACTTGGGTTGTTTCCACATATTTGCAATTGTGAATTGTGCTGCTATAAACATTCTAGTGAAGATTTCTTTTTTTATATGATGTCTTTCTTTCCTTAGGGTACAAACCCAGTAGTGGCATTGTGGGATCAAATGGTAGTTCTACTTTTAGTTGTTTGAGGTATCTCCATATCACTTTCCATGTAGGTGTTACTAGTTTGTAGTCACACCAGGACTGTGTGAGTGTTCCTATCTCTCTGTACCCATGCCAACATTTGTTGTTTTGAGACTTTTTGATAAAAGCCATTCTCACTGGAATTAAGTGATATCTC